>CM053560.1:63294621-63329811 GCA_028646485.1 Cryptoprocta ferox | reverse complement strand
CTTCTTCCTGGAGTTGCTTTAGAGGAGAGTTCTTTCGCTTCGGCATTTTGGCTAGCTCCCCTTATAAATTTTTATTGTGCCTAGGGAGACTTTGAATAATTTGCTGTCAGTTAGGAAGCAGTGAAACTGTTTCTATGACATTTCCAGGTGATAGGCTGCTTCCTTCCAAGAATGAGATACAGATGCTGGTGACAAATATAGTGAACTCCTCATTCTCTCAACACGATGGTGCCTCTTTTCTGTCTGCTTTTCTGACAGTCACCTCGGAAAACTGGCCTATGTTATATAACTTCTTTTGCAATATTCCTTTTTGATACAGTTTTATAATGAAATTTTGAGTCATTTATACTTTGTTCTATGTTTTGCCTTGTTTCATTACTTGTCATGTCATATAAATTTTCCCAAGTTCCCTCTTATTGAGCTACTAATCTTGCTTCATTTCAGTTGAATTAAGTACATTTTGGGGTAACATTTTTTCCTAAAATATGTGGAATTTCTGTTTTCAAATGTAGTGATTATCTTGGAATGTTTCTCTGCTGCCTTAACTTTAGCTTAACCTTTCTTTGAATCAGAGGGTATACATTTCAAAATGCTAAAAAGTGGCTCCTTACTTTTGGGAGTTACAGACTGTTTCATGATATCTAGAGATGACACAGGGGAAAGCCTAGGTTGTATTTCTCCTAATTGCCCCATTTGGAGTTCTAGATTCATGACCATGGCAGACATGATATCTCCCCTGCCAGGTAAGTATTAGAGGCCTACATTCAATTACCATCCTACCTGACATTTCAACAGCCTTTAACACAGTGACCCTTTCAACTATCCTTGAAGAATCTTCTCCGTGACCTTAGTGAGAACAGTTTTCAGTAAAGTGCTAGAAGCAGAACCAAGATTGTAAGAAGACTAGGAGAAAATAAACCATGAGGAAAGGAACTCAAACCAATATAGACTACTCTTTCAAAAGGGCTTGTTGGTGAAGGATATGAAAGAGGAGCAGGAGTAACTAGAGGAGGAGACTGATTGAGGAAAGATATTTCCAGAATGAGGGAGACCTTTGCATGCCGAGAGGAATTAAGAAATGAGGCTATAGAGCAAAATAGGTTGAAAATGCCCAAGAATGGGGAATAATGTGTGAGGCAATATCCCAGAAACCCCAAAGAAGTTAGGATCAGTATACCAATTCCCAGATATATGCTTTGAGATGCTGAGGATGTGTATTTTTCACAAAAGTCTGTCTCTTTGTAAATCTCTACAGACAATTAGCAATCCCCACTCCTCAGGATTTCTAAATTTGAAATAGGTCACTTTTTTTTAAAGTGAAGTATAATTGTCATACAATGTTGTTTTCAGGTGTACAACATATTGATTTGACAATTCTATACATTACTCAATGCTTACTATGATAAATGTAGTCACCATATGTCACCATACATTATTATAGTATTATTGATTATATTCCAAATGCCATACTTTCATTTCCTTTTTATTGTTCTTGTTGTTATTTATTTTATAACTGGAAGTCTGTACCTCTAAATCCCCTTTGTCTATTTTGCCCACCCACCCCCACCTCCCCTCTGGGTACTGCTTTTAGTCAGACTTTTCCAAAGGTATTTTTTAATTTTTTTTTACATTTTTTAATGTTTTATTTATTGTTGAGAGAGAGAGAAAGAGAGTGGGGGAGGGACAGAGAGAGAGGGAGACACAGAATCTGAAGCAGGTTCCAGGCCCTGAGCTGTCAGCTCAGAGCCCAATGCAGGGCTCAAACTCAGCAACCATGAGATCATGACCTGAGCCAAAGTCGGATGTTTAACCGACTGAGCTACCCAGATGACCCTCCAAAGTTATTTTTTAAAAGCCTACGATCTTATAAGAGTAAATAATGCCAGGGGCACCTGGATGGCTCAGTCAGTTAAGCATCTGACTCTTGGTTTTGGCTCAGGTCATGATCTCACAACTCGTGAGTTTGAGCCCCACATTGGGCTCTGTGCTGACAGCACGGAGTCAGCTTGGGATTCTTTGTCTCCCACTCTCTGCCCCTTCCCCACTTGCTCTCTCTCTCTGTCTCTCTCAAAAATAAACAAGCATTAAAAAAATTAACAATAAATAATGTCATATTAATTCTGTTTACCTGATGATTTCTGGTGTAGTTTGACAACTTTACTCTTACCTCTGATTTTTATCCATGAGCATGAGAAACCTGTCTATAGAGATGATCCTGACATAGTTTCTGCCATATAGTCTGGCCTCTGAGCTGTAAAGATAATTAAAGAAAATAACCATATATTGACAGAGACTAAAATTACTGTTTTTATTCTTGCTATACATTTAAAAAAATTCAATGAGCACTGGTGCAATTGGTAATCAGCAGAAGACTTTTCTTTTAATATGTCCCTTTTAACTCAGACCCTGTTATTAATGTATTTTTTGGTCTGTATATTTTAGTTGGTTTAAAATCACTTTCCTTAACTCTTAGTGTATATATATGTGTGTGTTTATGTAAATGGATACAACTCTTCTCATTTAATGAAAGTAATAGTGTAATGAAGAAACAGTTATTCGTTGTGTATAGGCATAGCACCTGTGGTTTATAATTGTCAACACTGAAAATGGAAACACATATACTGATGAGCCAGATATTAGTCAAAATACAAATCAGCATGAAAGAAATGGGCAGAAGACATGAATAGACACTTCTCCAAAGAGGACATCCAGATGGCCAACAGACACATGAAACGATGCTCAGCGTCACTCATCATCAGTGAAATACAAATCAAAACCACACTGAGATACTACTTCACACCGGTCAGAGTGGCTAAAATTAACAAATCAGGAGACTATAGATGCTGGCCAGGATATGGAGAAATGGGAACCCCCCTACACTGCCGGTGGGAATGCAAACTGGTGCAGCCCCTCTGGAAAACACTGTGGAGGTTCCTCAAAAAATTAACAATAGAACTCCCATTTGACCCAGCAATACTACTGCTAGGAATTTACCCAAGGGATACAGGAGTGCTGATGCATAGGGGCACATATACGCCAATGTTCATAGCAGCACTTTCAACAATAGCCAAATCATGGAAAGAGCCTAAATGTCCATCAACTGAATAATAGATAAAGTAGATGTGGTTTATATACACAATGGAATACTACTTGGCAATGAGAAAGAATGAAATCTGGCCGTTTGTAGCAATGTGGATGGAACTCGAGGGTGTTATGCAAAGTGAAATAAGTTAGGCAGAGGACAGATACCATATGTTTTCACTCATATGTGGAACAGGAGAAACTTAACAGAGGACTATGGGGGAGGGGAAGGGGAAAAGTAGTTGGGGAGAAGGAGGGAAGCAAACCATGAGAGACTCTTGAATACTGAGAACAAACTGAGGGCTGATGGGGATGGGGGAGAGGGGAAGGGGGGTGATGGGCATGGAGGAGGGCACTTGTTGTTTTTTTTTTACAAATTTATTTATTGATTTTTTTATAGTTTTATTTTATTTTTGAGACAGAGAGACAGAGCATGAGTGGGAAAGGGGCAGAGAGAGAGGGAGACAAAATCTGATACAGGCTCTAGGCTCTGAGCTGTCAGCACAGAGCCCGACGCGGGGCTCAAACCCATGAACCCGAGATCATGACCTGAGCCGAAGTCAGACGCTTAACCAACTGAGCCACGCAGGCACCCCTTTTTTACAAATTTATTTATTTTTTTATAATTTTATTTTATTTTTTAGACAGAGAGAGCAAGAGGGCACTTGTTGGGATGAGCACTGGGTGTTATATGGAAACCAACTTGACAATAAACTATAAAAGAAAAAAATTAAAAAACATAAAAAAATAAAATCAGCCTGAGTTTTATATGAAATACTTCCAAATGTTGGACTAAATGACTTTTTCCACACTGCCACACTTTCCAAATTTGCATATGCTAATGTGTACATCATTATGCATTTTTAGTAATTGATTAGAAAGCTGAGTTCAAAAGAAATTACTATCGTAACGATTATTTTAAATAAACATTAATTCTAGTGTATTTGAAAAAAAAGATAAAATTGAAGCCATTTGATTTTAGAAGGAGTCATGCTCAAGTACTTTCAGAAATATGAAGAGTCAGGTTTTCAATTTAAATGGACATAAAGTCCTTAGAAGGAAATCTGACTAAACCAGGTGTACTTTTCCATTTGCATTTTAAGGGGTTATCTGGCACCAAGCAGTAACCAAGGTATTACCTCTAGAAATGGGGTTGTATTGCTGATGCTAAGTTTAAAAAACAGAAATAAATGTGAGTTAAGCAATTCCTTTAATATATTTACTTTAATCAAGGATTGGCAGATGAAGGGATTCATACAAAACTAAGTTTATATTTATATTAGGTGGACACAGTGAACAACTTACATTTTCTAATTATTTGACTGGGACACAGGGAAATAAAGAATAATCTAGCTATTATATTTTTCCAATAAATTCAAGAAATAAGATAAAATTCCCCACTTAATCTTTGGTTTTTAACCCCTAAATATCCTAAAAGATATTTTGCAAAGTAAATAAGATAGGCACAGATTATAATGGAAAGGAGTCAAAATAATCACCAGTTTGTTATAAAAAATGTAAACTAGAAATCATAGGTTTTACTCCATCAGAAGCAAGGCAAAGACAATGAACAAAACAATCGCATGAATAGGTTCAGTTTTCCCACAACCAGAATAGATTAAACAAAACATGTTTATTTTTGTAAGCATTTTCACAGCTCAAACAACCTAAATTTAAAGGGATCACAGGCCCTTCTTACAAAGTAAAAATGTGGGCTCTAAATGATGACTAACTTGTGGAAACCTAAATAAGGAAATTGAAACTCAAAGAGTTACAGGACCAATAAATTATGTCTCAAGAAGAGAAAACTGGCCTGAAATTTCTGCTGCTGAATTAAAAAAGAACTATATATATACATATATATGTGCATGTGTGTGTGTATATATATATATACATATATATACTAGCATATTTATACTAGTTAATTTTCCTTTCTTTTGTTAGTTTACAAGACCTTGAATTTAAAAAGAGGATCAAAGAACATTAAGCAATGTTAAAATCACAATATATTTTGAATTCAACAGACAAAAGTGAGCATGATTGGATAACATCCCCCACTCACCTTCTGTCAAACTCTAATTTTCTAATGTCTTGGTAAACAAATGAACTGAGCACATCTATCAGGAGGTTTCATGGATAGTTCTGCTCATGTGAGAAAAACTAAATTCTGAAGGGGCAGAGAAGCTGGCAGGTGTCAGTCAGACTCTGACATCAACACACACTACATCCTAAGAGAAAAAACAAAGATACTCCAGTGCGTTTAGTGGCCATGTGAAACTGGATGTTCACATCCCCAGTAAAGAGTGGCGCTTTCTTTCATTATTGAAGTTTGTTGCTCACTAATTGGATTTGTTGGTTCATTCATGAAAATAGTGGAGTGTGCTCCAAAGAGGCCATGTAAACATCATGCCTACATTACCCTGAGTAGCCTGGAGATGAATAGTGGACAAAGTCCTAACTCTGAGGTCTGTGTGACCTTCAAGAAGTCAGTATATATGACTGAAATCCAGGTTTCCTATTTGTAAATGAAACCTAGATTACTTGTGAGTGGTGTTTCCAAATCTGAAGTTTTCTAAATTAAAAAAGGCATTCCAATTTACACAAGTGCAGGTTTGGTACATGAGCTTTAGAAAGTTAAGAGGGACATTTGCAGCACGTTCAAGGTCCAGGTCATCAGAGAAATCTGTATTCTGCAACTTACTGAATTTTTCAGATATTTACAGAAGCAAGTCAAATGAATTTTAAAAATGACAACCCCACAGAGAGTTGTAGTTTCCTCTAAAAGCCTTCTAAAAATATCTGAATTCTCATCTTCTAGGTAAACTGTAAAATAGGTAGAAAACTAACCTCACAGAGCCATAGTCTGTACACTATAAAATGCCACGTTAGGGAAATGGTGGGAAGACAGGTAAGATTCTGGGCATACATGTAAAGTTGGTGATGTCTTTCTTTCAACACCAGTCTCTGATGCTCCAGCTTTTCTTATCTGCAGTGGTGGGCCTTTCTCCCAGGGACTAGAAGAGGTTTGGCAATGAATTGAGAGACTATGGGGTCAGGAATGGAGTAGCTAGTGTCCAGCCTTAATGAGGGTAAAGTCCATATTATTGAGTATAAGCAAGGCCTCAATTCCTAGCCCCTTGGTGCTTTTTCATAGGCTCATAGAACAAGCATTAAGATTGGCTGGGATTAAACCTGACTTGTTATCTATGGGTCATGTCTTCTTACTAACTGACTTATTAAAAGCTTTATATATCCATGTATTAAGAGTTCATCTAGGGTGCCTGGGTGGCTCCGTTGGTTAAGCATCCTACTTTGGCTCAGGTCATGATTTCATGGTTTGTGGGTTTCAGCCCCGCATCTGGGTCTGTGCTGACAACTCAGAGCCTGGAGCCTGCTTTGGATTCTATGTCTCCCTCTTTCTCTGCCCCTCCCCCACTTGTGCTCTGTCTATCTCTCTCTCTGTCTCTCTCAAACTATAAATAAACATTAAAAAAGAGCTCATCTAGGGGCACCTGGGTGGCTCAGTCAGTTGAGCATCAGACTTTGACTCAGGTCATGGTCACATGGTCCCTGAGTTCAAGCCCTGCACCATGCTCTGTGATAACAGCTCAGAGTCTGAACCTGTTTCAGATTCTGTGTCTCCCTCTTTCTTTGCCCTTCCCCTGCAGATGCTCTGTCTCTCTCTCTCTCAAAAATAAAAACTAAATAAAAGACCTCATCTAGATGTGTCTTCCCCTTCTTCCTTGTTACCATTCTGCTGATGTTGTTCTTTCCAGGTCCCTGCCCAACTAATAAACTCACTAACTACTCTTATAAATCAATGTACACCTGCATCTCAGGGCAACTCTCCTTCCCTGCTAGGTAGACAACTAGATATTTTTTTCTTTTGGAGAATTTTCCTTAGGAATGGTCTTTCAGGGCCATCTCTGGGTGATACGGTAATGCACTGTCTACTTTCCGTGTTAGCATACAGTGCTAAACCAAGGTAGAGAGTTAAGAAAGAAGTGGCAAAGCAGTACAAGCAGATAACATGGGATTCTGAGCTACCTACTCATTAATTCTGTAGAACCTTCCAGATCTGCTAAATCTCAATCTCATACAGACCATTTTCACTTAACATTGAAATGCTACTTAACAGGTACAATTTTATGATTCAGTAGATCATAACTTGGGTGGTTCAGATTGCATAGGCACTCAGTCTCCCATGGTCAGCTCTTCAGTCTCCACTAAACCAAGCCAAAGGTTGATTTTCAAATGGAAAATGGTCACTAATGTCAGTTTCTTTTTTTAGGATCCTAGAAAGAAACAGATGTAATTCTCAAAAGAAGAAATTAATAAAGGGGCTATTTAAAATTTGTGGGCAGGGTTAAGGGACACCAATAAGAGGTGGCAATGTTCCCTTGGGCTAGGAATAGCAGGAAGCTATATACATACAGTTTTATAACTTTTGGTATAATTTACTTGTCTTTGAAAAGTATATGAATAAAAAGCATGCTTACTTGGAATGTGGGGAGATGAGATTATGCTTCATAGCCTGTAATTGAATAACTTATTTGCCATAGAATGGCCATAATTCTAACATCAGTAAAAATACAATACAGTAATGCAAAATGGCAACATTAGCCTGAGATTTAAGCAACATGAGTATATATTAGTATTATTCAAAACACCTTTATGTTTTATTGATTTCATGCACTTTGAACTATTTGTGAGAAAAGTCTATATGCTAGAAAGTCATTTAGTGGGTTAAATGGTGGCCCTCAAAAACATATGTCCACATCCCAGAATTTGTGAAGATAATCTTATTTGGAAAAGAGGTTTCTGCAAATGTAAATAACCTGAGAATTTCAAGATTACCCATTTGGGCCCTGAATCCAACGAAAAGCAACTTTATTGTGTTGATGGAGACAAGATACAGGAAAGAGGAGAAACTCTGACGGTAGAGTTCAAGGAGTGTCTGGAACCACCAAAAGCTGGAATCAGTGAGAAAGGATTCTCTCCTAGACACACTGAAAAGAGTACGGCCCTGCCAAAATCTTGACTCCAGATATTTGGCCGCCAGAGACGTGAAAGAATAAATTTTGTAGTTTTAGGCCACCAAGTCTGTGGTGATTTGTTATGGCAGCCCAAAGAATATAATACAGTTACCCATAAACATTTTACCATAGCACAGTTTTCTGATGAAAATGACATTAGGTATTCAGAGTATGAAAACTGATTATGGCATATTTATTTTCAGAGCTCACTTGTTAGAGGGCAAATAGACACATGTACAATTAAGTCAGTGTTTTAATATTGAGTTAGCAGGATGATAGGAACACAGAGGGAGAAGTCATAAATTTTGGCAAGACTATTCAGGAAATGTCAAGTGGTCTGCTGAGGCTGCAGCGTAAGATTGCGTGATGGAGACAGGCAAGACATGAGACTGTAAGAGACCATAGGGATAGACTTTTAATGATTTTGATTACTATTTTAAAGAGTTTAGGAATTTGTCCTGTAGGTTTAGGTTGGTTAACTTGAAGTGCCAACTCCAAGAGATAGATAGTTGCTACCTGGAATTTGACATTTAAATGGGTTAGAAAGCATATTTGGCTCATGTATTTATTCATCAAAAATTTATGGAGAACATATGTGCCCGTGGTATGCTAAGGACTTGGAATTTCATGGTTGGCAAGGTAGACACAAACCCTACCCTCACTGAGTATATAAACTAAAGGCAAAAAATAACCTTGATTGATTAGCCATGGGCATGTAGGGAGAGGCCAGGCTTATAGTATATTTATTAACCATGCTTCAGGAAATAGGGAGCTATTGAGGGTTTCAAGCTGAGCAGTGATCTGAATGTAACTACATTTCATGAGGATCACTCAGTTGTTATAAAGGATGAACTGGTCTGGAAAGAGACTCAAGACAAAGCAAACTATAAAGGACTATTGTAACAATCTTAGATGAAATTGTGAGGATCATCATTAGGGGGAAAAAAAACAGTGGGAATGGGAGAGGATGGCCAGACTGAAATTATATTCCAGAAGAAAAACTGACAAGGTCTAGTAATTAATTGGGTACATAGAGTGAAGATGTTGTGGAAGCCTTAGATCATATTTAGCTGAGATTATAACTGATCTATGTCAACCTTGATTATAAGTTACTATACCTTTTACTAAGGTTACTATACCTTTTACTAAGAAACAAAGAAAGAAAAAACTCTGTTAAACTATGGCATGCTTTTTTATTTTGGACAAACTGGAAAGGCTGTTTTGAATTTAGGTGGAAAAATTTTAAGTCATATTTCACTCTTCTGAAAAGGAAAAAAAAATAAATTGGCTAAAGCATTCCTAAAACACTTTCACATTCAGAATCTAATTCTTACAAGTCATTTTTCTACTCAAATTATCAAAATCCATTTTTTCCATACAATTTTGTCCCTCAATTCAGAGATTGTCTTTGAAGGTATAAGCTTTGATGCTGGCATTTGTTGATTTTACAAGAACATGTCAAAGGAAGGCTTTTAGACAATGTCTAGGATTTATATGCCTTCAAGTGATCCTTAAAATTTTTCTTGAATAAAAGGTCAGAGAATTGCCATTGTCCAGCTATATCAACAAGAATAATTAAAACATTCATGCATGCATGAGCAATGAAAATTATATTACAATTGTGTCCTGGGTCAACAATAATTAGATGAAGTCATCAATTATGAGAAACATCCTGATTTTAGAGACGTTAAAATGAGGGTGGATAGTGCACTTTAGCATTGGTGAAATATGGGAATGATGACATTAAGTAAGATAGGCAGCACACCAGTGATAAAGATCTAAATTAAATTAAATTTTATCGTCATTTCACTAGAAACACAAATGTCATGCATAACTCTCAGAAAATTATAGAGGAATAGCAATGGTGGATATTTTGAACATATGCTTCCTTAAACTATGGGCTAAAATATTTTAGTAGGACTCCTGGGTAAATCTGGTAGTAATTAAGTGTGTTTACTTTTGGTTGAAATGTGTATGAAGGCTCTCAGCGTTTCCTTCCTTAGGTACTTTCCCAGGGATTGTAATGTGTACCTTCTCGGACAGATCTCACTTGGGTCAGGCAGCAGAACCCACGGAAACACCCCCGCTGCTTCTGTAAAGTACTGAATCACAAGAAAACAGCAAATCTCAAAGGTGCATTCACCTGGCTACGCTTGACACCTAAAGAGCTTTTGTTTCTTAAAAACCATTAGGCTTATTAGAGTCTGTACTAAAAAGTACTTTAAAAACAAAATATAAAGAAGAATTGCATTTGAAGAATTGCAGGTGACAGTTTAACCAGGGTTAGAGGAAACCAGGCAGTAAAGTAGAAATTTAAACTGTTCTCATATTCTATTGCTTTTCAGTTAGGTTAGTTGTTTTGCAACTATTAGTTTCACTTTGAACTCATGTATTTCAACTATAGTTTGTGGGGGGTTTTTTTGTTTGTTTTTATAGCAGTGAATGGAAAGTAGTTATTTTTAACTCCAACTGACACCTTGAAAACATAGCGAAACAGATTGTCTTTCAGAAAACAAAATGAATTAAATAAAAATGAACCTATATGATTTGTGGGAGGGGATGCACACTTTGGACTTAGGCAAAACTAAGTTCAAAGAACACTAACACCATGACCTCCTTGCTATGTGAATTTGGCAAAATATTTAACCTCCTTAAGCCTTATTGGCAAATGGGTATGCCAACGTTTTGTTTGTAATGATTAAATATGATTAATATAAGATCTTAGCACGCAGTAGATGATCAGTAAGTAGTAGCTACCATTATTATCATTGTCACTGGAGTGCAGCATCACATAGTATCTATCAGCAGTTAGAGGATTTCTTTAGTTTACATGTGGAATCTTCACCTTTGGGGTCCAGAAAGGCAACAGCAAGCCAGTTTAGACAAGGTCTTTGTGCTCTGTTATTACACTGAGGCCCATAAAACAGTCATTTTTGTATGTCAAAAATGGTGTAATTCCCAAGAATTTCATAAGGTCACCTACCATTATGAGACTTGTTTAGTGTGTCAGTTTGTTACAGGCCATTTTCTTTTTTCATTACTTCTCTTTAAAACTGACATGACAAATCCATCCTTATTGGGATAGAAAGTCAATCTGGATAGTAATGAATTTTTTAGTGCTTTATCTTTCCAGCGGTGTTTTACTTTTTGACTATTAAGTAGCTTGAGAAGTTGCTACAGCAAATTAGAAAACTTAGAAAACAAATTTAGGAAAAAGCACAAGAAATAACAATCGATAAACAAAATGTGTGTAACACATTTTCTTCTTTATTTATATCACTAGATCAGGCCCTGTGGTTACTTGTGATATGACTAAGAAACAGTGGAAAGGCGCCTCGCAGACCGTGTCTGAAATCCCACACTTTCTTGGGTGTTGAATACATCTCAATTTATTAAATGGCTTAGAAGATGAGACTCTCTGAAGGGAGTGAGGTGCTAAGTAGGGGAGACACTGTAAGTTACCCCAAGACAAAATGTGACACCTGATGATCATCTCATACACTGCATTGCACGTTCTCCCACATCATCATCTGATATTTGTACCCAAAAGCCAGAAGTGAACACGCCCACAACATGTACTTATGGTCTGTTTATCATTCTTGGCAACTGTTAGGTGTCCTAATCCTACTTACTAAAATCACACTGATATGTCTTAAGAGTTACATGTCACTCACAGATAAAAACTAATTTGACCTTAGGCACCATCAGATTGGTCCTTTGAACAAGAACTCCTTTCCCTGAGAACAGTTTTGTGCATTTTGATGAGGACAAAGAATAAAAGGCAAGTGACTGAAAAGTGTGATTTTCCTATAAAATTTTCCTCCCATTTGACCCCAGAATTTCAGGAAATGAGAACAAAATTAATTGTTGACTTAAAGTTTTTCCTACCAACTTGCACTTCAGATGCCTTAACTCCAGTTCAGGTAAGTTAAACAAAGACAAATTAAAGGGAGGCTTTATGCTAATGAACTCTCCCCTTCAGGAATTCAATCATTAATAAATACTCACTTTTAATTCCATGTTTGCCCAGGCTAGACTACAACTGATTCTTAATAGGAGAGTATTTGATGGTAAATGATCTTATATCGATTTTTAGAGAAAAATAGATATGAAAGGGGTGCGTGTGTGTATGTTGGGAAAGACTGACTATACAAGAAAAATATTTTAATCCTTAAAAATTAGTGTGTTTCACAAAAGGGTCGAAAAACTAATGGGAAGTAAACAGAAATGTGAATACATTTGTAAAACTGAAGTTCAGAATACAATCAGACATTTTTGATGACAGATGTACTTATTTTCTTAATAACATATTTACTTCTGGAAATAAAAGTTACCTCTTTTTTTCTCTTTCAATAAAACCTGTTTATCTTGTTCTACAGCAGCCAATGGCTCAGAAAGAAATATTTTCTCCAGTATGTTTTGTTCTGGAAAACAGGGTCATTTAAACACTTGATAACCCACTGAAGACTTGAAACATTTGTAGCCTATATACAGATGAAAGGACTTTCAACCTTTTGATATTTACTACCATTTCAGCTGTGAAGAGAAAAATATTTGCCTAATTAATTTTTTCAAGAAATATGAGTGTTAGCTAACCACTGGGTTAGAATGAACTTGCATATTTTCCCGGTATTCTGTAAACCACACCACCCCCACCCCTGGGGCTGACTGTGTACAGACAATCAACCTACCATTTCTCCAAAGTTGTTCAGCAATATACCAGACCTCTACACCATGCTGTGGGGGAAAAAAAGAATTAGGTGGCAGAATGGGGCATTATATTCTCTTTCTCAGGATTTCATGTACCAAGAAGCAGTGCAGTAAACACACACACACACACACACACACACACACACACACAACTCGTGGTTTGTTTAATATGATGTCTCCCAAATGTCTTTGACCATGAAATATTAAAAAAAAAAAAAAAGACATACTCTGTCTTCACACAACTTTCTACTTTTGTTCCTTACAACAGTGTTTGTTCTTTATCTGATGGGGCAGAAAATAAAAGGAAAATACCAATATCTGCTTAATAAATGGCCTTAGCAAAAGGCTATAACTTCTATTCCAGAGTGTTCTAATCAACTTGATGTAAAAGAGGTGGTGGCTCCAGTAGGCCCCTCCATTGAGTAACTCTTCCAGCAGCCCCTGGTGTTGGTGGCCCATGTGAGACTCAGCTATCCCTTTGTGCTGACTGGTAGTGGCAACATCTTATTGTACTCCTCTGAAGCATATGCTCCTCTGTGCTATGTTGTGACAGCTCCCCCACCCCCACAAAGCTAGAGCCCCAATCTCACCTATGTACTGAGGCCAACTCCGGAGTTTCAATCTTTCATGGAAACTGGCAACTTGGAAAAGGGGAGTCCTGGCCCATTTCACCTGATTCTTCTGAATGCCACCTCTCAGTATGCCTTTAGGAAGATGGCTGGGCCCCATATCCAGCTTTCTCTGAACTTAGACTGTGGCCTTTCTTTTTTTAAATTCTTTAATGTTTATTTATTTTTGAGAGAGAAAGAGAGAGAGAGAGACAGAGCATGAGCAGGGGAGGGGCAGAGAGAGAGGGAGACACAGAACCAGAAGCAGGCTCCAGGGTCTCAGCTGTTAGCACAGAGCCTGACACAGGGCTCAAACTCACGAACCGCGAGATCATGACCTGAGCTGAAGTTGACGCTTAACCAACTGAGCCATCTAGGCACCCCTAGACTATGGCCTTTTGGTGCCTTTGTCTCTCTGCTCTGAACCCCTGGGCCAATTCCAGCACTGATCACCTAATGATTCCTTTGCTTCATGAACAATAGAAATAACCACTGTTTGGACAACATTCCACAGAATTGTTTAATAGAGGAACCCCCTATTTTACCCTAGAACAGACTTTAGAAACTACTGTATTAGTCTTCTTAGGTTTGGTAGGGTAGAATGCAATAGTTACTGCACCTTAGACCACAAACTCAGAAGTCCAAGAAATAAAACTTCTCTTTCGAAGTGCTGTATCTGGAAATCCTGGCATCAGTCTCATCAACCTTCTCCAGGGTTGCATTATGTCCCAAAGAGGTGATGTGGCAATAAGACAGAGGAGAAGGACACACAGGTGACTGCTAAGATGCTCACTGATCCAGTCAGTAAGGCCTTGGGGTCCAGGAAACCCCTTTGGCTTCTGTGACATTCTTGGGAGCTGAGACTCCTTATGTGAGGTTGCCCTGGGCCCTGTCTGTCTGCAGACACACTCTCAGAAAGCCAGTCAAAGTCCTCCCACCATTTTGATCCAAGGGAATGTTTTTCTCATATCTGGAATCTTTTTTCTCCCATGTGTCTGTCCTAGCTATTTAATCTACTCTTTGCCAGGTCTATAAAGATTATCTTTTATCTGTCTTCATGGGGTAGTGGAAAGGAGGAAATACTAGGATAGGAAATACAAGCCAATGTCAGAAAAAATACCATCCTGAAATGTTTTTCTAGAAATGCTTATCTTTTCTGAAAAGACATTTTACTTTTCATCCAGATATCACTTCCACCTTCATCTCAAGAGTGTGGGACTTGTGTCTTTGTTGAAAAGAGGGTTTTGAGAACTGTAACTCCTACTCTGATATCACTGGCTGGCTATGTGGTGACCTTTCCCTTTGCATGGAGTAGGGAAGCCTTATTATAGAACACATATCTGATCTCTCTGGTTTGTGGGTCACTACTTGTTCCCTCAGGAGGGTCTCAGTCATGTTCTCCAGGAAGCTCAGCTAGAGGTACAAGGGAAATGTTCCTTGTCTGGGATAAGCCTCCATTAGGCCTCACATAATTGGTAGGGGACGGGGACAGGAGGAGAGCACCAATGTGCAGTTCTTCAACCTGACCCCACCCATGACCTTGTCATCCTCTACATCAGACACCTGATATAAAAAAGCAAACAGATTCAGCTCAGCCTGGCTCTTGTGGAATTAATGGGGCTCCACTCTCTAATTCTACCCTGCTTTCTGTGCCCGCCCAATAGCCACTTGTATCAGCAGATCCGAAATTGCAACAGTTGGAGTCTGTCCACCAACCAACACCCTCTACATGGCCGTTGTGGTCCCCTAGATAAAAGTATCAGCTCTGCAGTCTTTTGAAGAGGGCTATAAAAGTCTATTTATTCCATAACCAGGACAAAAAGAGGAGTGTTTGCCCTTTCCTATATCCTATAATCACTATCCCATTAGGATGAGCAATATTTTCACTAGGAACTCCCCCCTTGGTCTTCATTTGTGTGCCCCAGGCCACCACATAGGAAGCAAATTTAGTGTTTGCCCATCTGGGGACACTCATGGGTCTCTTTGCCCTGGACCAATTTTGGAAGGTCTGTGGCTGCTCCACCAGGCTTCCCATAAAGCCAGAAAAATGCCAGTCCAGGCTTTTAACTAGGTAGGAGCCCATCTAAGTAAGTGGTAGAGCCTGAACTAGAACCTCTGGAATCATGTTCCTCTCATTTTTTAAAATATTCAGACTTGAAAATTAGGCTTTAAATATCACCATTAATGCATTCCCTTTTAAGTATTTTCTTGGGAATCCAAGAATTTAATTTGTCAGCAAATTTATAAGGCTCTATTTTCCTTTCTTCTTTTCCTATCCCTGCCATCCTGCATGTGAGAATTAAAGGGCACTTTGTAGTACTCTCTGTGGCCAGTCTCATCATGGTCCACTGACATTTCTGAAATCAGCAATGACTGATAAGATCACAAAAGGTGGTGGTTGAGGGCATAAGCTCCAGAGTCAAACTGATTGAATTTGAATCTGGCTCTGCCAATTATTAGAAGTGTGACCTTTCACAGGAAAATTAACTTACCCAATTACTTCTTTTAATTTAAGGTTTATTTTTTTAATATAAAGTGGCTGTACCCACACATAAGGTAAAAATAAGAAAAATAAGACACTAAGAATTTAAGTGACTGACACATTTATCATAACATTAAAAATCAAATACCTAGCAATAAATCAAATGATACATAAGACCTCCAGATACATAAAATTATAAATCATATTGAGAGAAATGGAATAACTAAATAAATGAGGTGATAGGCAATGTTCATGCATTTTATTAAAAATTAGTCTGTAAGTGTCTGTAAACGAAATTCTAAGCTAAGTGGCAGCACATTTTGGTTTTTTGTGGAAATCGGCAAGAAAATCCTAAATTCACATAGAGATGTAAAAGACTAAGGATAGTGAGTCCACCTTTAAGAAATAAAAAAAAAAAAATTAGAGAACATCGTGACATTGTTACCAGGATAGGCTAATAGACTAGCAGAACAGAGTAGAGAATTCAGAAATAGACCGATACATATGAGGACAAAAGAAGCCCTAAAAAGCAGTGGAAATAGAGTAAACTTTTCCAGTAAATTGTACTGAATCAATTAACTATTAATTCACAAAAAATGTGAAATAAAATCCACCTCAAATCATACACAAAGATCAAGGGACTGAAAGTTAAATATGAAAGAAAAATAATAAAATTTCTAAAAGATAATAAAAGAACATTTCTTCAAAACAGGAAAAAATCTTAAATAGAGCACACAAGTATTAACCATAAAGAAAATGATTATCAAACCATTTTACACTAAAATTAAGCCCTCCTCTTCTATAAACAAAACTATTAAGAGAAGGATATGACAGGTCACAAGCGAGAAAATATTTGCAATACCTTTAACTGGTAAAGACCTTGTATCTAGAATATACAAGGAACTCCTATAAATCAGTAAGCAAATGGCAGACAATACAATAAAAATTGGGCAAGAAATTTGATATTTGACCCAAAAAGACACTCATATAAATATCTAAGAAGGTCCTCAAACCTTAGTTTTCAGGAAAATACATATTAAAATCTTAGTAAGATAAACTGTACTTAGCCTTTGTGCGTAATACTTTTTATATATTGCTACATTTTTTTGCTAATATGATGGTAAGGATTTTTATGTTTACATTTATGAGAGATATTGGTCTTTATTTTTGCTCTTTTTTGGAACTTTCTCTAGTTTTGACATCATGGTAATACTTTTCATTAAGTAAACTGGGAATTGTTCCTTCCTTTTCCAACTTCTGTAAGATTTCATGTAGAACTGATATTAACTCATTAAGCATTTGGGAGCACTCTCCAGGGAAACTATATGGGCCTGGAGATTTCTTTTTTGGTAGTTTTTAAATCAGTAATTTAATCTTCTTAATAGTTATAGGTCTATTCAAATTATCTATTTCATATTAGGTGAGTTGTGGTAGTTTGTGCTTTTCAGTGTAGTAGTGTTCCATTTTATCTATGTGGTCAAATGTATGTGTGTAGAATTGTACTTAGTAAGCCTTTGTTATCCTTTTGGTGTCTTCAGGATAGGTAGTGATATCCTGTTTCATTCCACATATAGGTAATTTGTGACTTCTCTTTTTCCTTTGTCAGTCTTGCTAGGGATTTGTCACTTTCACTGATCTTTTCAAAGAACCAGATCTTTGTTCCATTGACTTATTCTACATTTCTGTTTTAAATGTTATTGATTTATGTTCTTTATTATTTCCTTCTTTCTGATTACTTTGGGTTTATTTTACTCTACTTCTAGGTTCTTGAGATGGGAGTTCTAAAATTCTTTAAACTTAACTATACATTTGAAAAATTTTCAGGGGGACTGGTTGGCTCAGTTGGTTAAGCATGACTTCAGCTCAGGTCATGATCTCACGGTTTGTGAGTTCAAGTCCTGCGTTGAGCCCTGTGTCTGGCTCTTTGATGACAGCTCAGAGCCTGGAGCCCACTTCTGATTCTGTGTGTCTTTCTCTCTCTGCCCCTCTCCCACTCATGCTCTGTCTCTAACTCTCTTTCAAAAATAAATAAACATTAAAAAAGAAAAATTTTCATAACAAAATGTTGAGAGGGTCAAGACTTAACTCAGACAGGCCCTTTGACTTCTTTCCTGACCTTCATGCTTATCTCCACTCTAGTATAAATGTTATTATTTCCTCCTCCCTAGAGTTCTTGTAATGCCTTATACATATTTTCATCATTGTATTTTAGTTACCTTTTTGCATTTGTCTCCTCCATTAAACTTTGAACTTTTTGTGGATGGAGACTATGCAATTCACCTTTGTATCCTAAATACTGGCCTAGGTACTTCCTCAACTTTATAAAAATTATCTACAATTACCCTATAGAAAAATATTATAGTTATTGGAGAAAGACTGAAAAACTGAATGCTTTCACCCTATGACTGGGAACAAGGCAAAAATGCATGCCTCACTGTTATTACTCAAAACATTACTGGGAGATTTAGTCCATGTGATAAGTCAAGAAAAGGAAATAAAATGTGTATAGATTAAAAGAAAGGGAGGCACCTGGGTGGCTCAGTCAGTTGGGCATCTGACTTCAGCTTAGGTCATGATATCATGGTCCATGAGTTCAAGCCCCGTGTTGAGTTTTGTGCTGACAGTTCAGAGCCTGGAGCCTGCTTTGGATTCTGTGTCTCCCTCTCTCTACCCCTCCCCCACATACGCTCTGTCTCTGTCTTTCTCTGTCTCTCTCAAAAATAAATAAACATTAAAAAAAATTTATAAAGAAAGATATGAAAGTTCCCTTTTGCAGATGACATGATTGTCTACACAGAAAAGTCCCAAGGAAACTACAAACATTCCTGGAACTAATAAGTGAGTTCATCAAGATTACAGGATTACAAAATAATCATATAAAAATCAGTTGTATTTCCACATACTAACTATGAACTAGTGAATACTGAAATTAAAAATGTAATGCCATTTATAATCACTAAAAAAAAGGAAATGCTTAGATGTAAATATAAAGAAGTAGAGGGTTTATATGCTAAAAACTATGTAACACTGATGAAATAAACCAGAAAATCTAAATAAATAAGGAGATATACCTTTTTAATGGATAAGGAGACTCAATATAGTAAAGATATAATTCTTTCCAAATTTACATACAGGTTTAACATAATTGCCATCAAAATCTCTAAATTTTTTTATTTACTAAATTATTCTAAAAACACATATGGAAAGGCAAAGGAACTAGAGTAGTTGAAACAATTACAAAAACTAAGAATATTGTGGGAGCAATCAGTCTACCCAATTTCAAGATTTATTATATAGCTATAATAATCAAAACTGTGTAATACTGTACAGCTGCCAACAGACACATGAAAAGATGCTCAATATCACTCATCATCAGGAAAATGCAAATTAAAACTACAATGAGATGTCACTTCACAACTGTTAGAATGGCTACAATCAGGGGCGCCTGGGTGGCTCAGTGGGTTAAACATCGAACTTCGGGTCAGGTGATCATCTCACTGCTCCTGAGTTCAAGCCCTGCATCGGGCTCTGTGCTGACAGCTCAGAGCCTGGAGTCTGCTTCAGATTCTATCTCAGTCTCTCTGCACCCTCCCCTGTTCTCTCTCTCTCTCTCTCTAATATAAAATAAAACATAAAAAAGAATGGTTAAATCAAAAATGCAAGAATTAACAAGTGTTGGCAAGAATGTGGAGAAAAAGGAACCATTGTACACTATTGGTGGGTATGCAAACTAGTGCAGCCACTGTGAAAAACAGGATGAAGTTTCCTCAAAAAACTAAAAATAGAATTACCATATGATCCTACAATTCCACTACTGGGTATTTATCCAAAGAATATGAAAAGACTACTTCAAAAAGTTATATGCACCCCATGTCTATTGAAGCATTATTTACAATACCCAAATTATGGAAGCAACCGAAGTGTCCATCCATAGTTGAATGGATAAAGAAGATGTGCATATATATGCATATGTATATATGTAACAGAATATTAGTCATAAAAAAGAATAAAATCCATATGCAACAACATGGATGAATCTAGAGGGTATAATGCTAAGTGAAATAAGTCAGAGAGAGATAAATATCATGTGATTTCACTCATGTATAGAATTTAAGACGCAAAACAAATGAACAAAGAAAAAAAGAGACAACCAAGAAACAGAGTCTCAACTATAGAGAACAAACTGATGGTTACCAGAGGGAAGGTAGGTCAGGGAATGGGTGACATGGATGATTAAGAGTGTACTTAGCATGATGAGCATTGAGTAATGTATAGAATTGCTGACTTACTATATTGTACACTTGAAACTAATATGTTAACTATACGGGAGTTAAAATTTTCAAAAGAAATCTATAGATAAAAGGAATAAATCAGTATATATTTAAAAAAACAATATTGGCAGAAATAGACACATAGATAACAGAATAAAGAATTCAGAAATAGAATCCTACCTATTTGTCTGACTGATTTTTGACAAAAGTGAAAAGCAATTCAATGGAGAAAAGGAAATCTTTTAACAAATGGTGCTGAGCAATTGCAGATCCTTGGGGAAAAAAAAGTATGGGGTGCCTGGGTAGCTCAGTTGGTTAAGCGTCTGACTTTGGCTCAGGTCATAATCTCATGGTTCGTGAGTTCGAGCCCTGCATCAGGCTCTGTGCTGATACCTCAGAGCCTGGATCCCGCTTTGGATTCTGTGTCTCCCTCTCTCTCTGCCCTTCCCCTGCTCATGCTCTATCTCTGACTCTCAAAAATAAATAAATGTTAAAAAAATTTAAAACACCTTCTATCTGAATATTATACCTTATATAAAAATTAACTCATAATTAATGACAGACTTAAATGTAAAGTGTGAAACTATCTTTTACAAAAATAACTAGAAGAATACCTAATTAATTAATGAATTAGTACAAAAAAATCTTTGGGATCTAGAACTAGCCAAAGAATTCTTAGATCTGATTGCAAATATACCATCTGTAGAAGGAAGAATTGATAAATTTGAACTCCATCAAAATTAAACACCTTTTCTTTGCAAAAGATTGTGTTAAAGGACAAAAAGACAGGCTACATACCGGGGAAAAAATATTTGCAAACTATATATAACCAACAAAGCATATATATATATATATATATATATATATATATATATATAAACTCAGACATAAAAAACAAACAAACCAATTAGAAAATGGGCAAAAGACTTGAAGAAATATTTCACTGACAAGAATAAACAGATGGTAAATAAGCACATAAAAAGATACACAACATTATTAACCATTAAGAAATACAAATTAAAAATTGCAACAATATACCACTATATACCAATCAGAATGGTTTTAAAAAATGACAAGAAATGCTGGCAAGGAAGGGAAGGAATTGAATCGCCCATCCATTGTTATTGGAAATGTAAAATTGTATAGCCACTCTAGAGAACAGTTTATTGATTTCTTAAAAAAATAAACATGTAATTATCATGTGACTCAACATTTGTACTCCTGGACATTTATACTAGAGAAATAAAAATTGATATTCCCACAAAAACTTATGCTTGAATATTTACAGCAGCTTTAATTGTATAATAGCCAAGAATTGGAAACTCAGATGTCCTTCAGTGGGTGAATGAGTAAACAAACTGTGGTACCTCATTAAAAAAAAATTGAGGGGTGCTTGGATGACTCAGTGGATTAAGTGCCTGACTCTTAACTTTGTCTCAGGTCATGATCTCATAGTCATGAGTTCACACTGGGTTTAGAGCCTGCTTGAGATTCTCTCTCCTTCTCCCTCTACCCCTCCCCCCATGCACACATACTTTCTCTCAAAAAGAAATTTTTTTTGATATATGGAACAACTAGATATGTTTCCAGACAATTATGTTGGTTTAAAAGAAAAGCCAATCCCAAAAGATTATTTGGTGTGTGAATCCATTTACATAGCATTCTTGAAATGACAGTTTATAGAAATGGAGAATGGATTAATGGTTGTAGGAGTTAAGGAGGCGGTGAGGTAGGAATAAATTTGTTATGGCAATAAAAGGAAAAATATTAGCAGTGATTGGAATTCCCTTGTAGTGGTGGGAACATTCTTTATCTTGACTATGTAAATATTAATACCCTGATTGTGATATGGTATTATAGTTTGAGAAGATGTTACCACTGAGGGAAATTGGACAAAGCATACAAAGAATCACTCTGTATAGTTTCTTACAATTCCTTGCAAATCTTCAGTTACATCAAAATAAAAAGTTTAAAAAAACCACAATGAGAGAATACAACATAACACTAGAATGACTAAAACTAAAAACACTGAAAATATCAAGTCTCTCTAAGGGTATAAAAAATGGCAACTCTCATTACACTACAGGTAAGATTATAAATTGGTGGAAACACTGGGGGCAAGTGCTTGGCATTACCTACTAAACCTGAACATATATGTATCATATGGCCAAAAATTTCACTTTTAGATTTATATCCAACAGAAATGTTCAGAAATGTCTTAAGACAGACATTTTTCTTAATTGTCTCAAACTATAACAACCTTAATGTTCTTTAATGGTAGAATGACTAAACAATGGTATATTCATACAAAAAAACATTATACTATGATGAAAATTAACAAAATGAACAGTGTTAATGAGTCTTGCAAACATAACATTGATTGGAAAATCTAAGTATATAAAACAGTATATGCTGTGTGATTCCATTTATATAAATCTCAAAAATGGGCAGAACTAACTTGTGATGTTAGAAGTTTGGATAGTAGTTACCTTTGAGAAGGAAGATTTGAAAAGTGGCATAAGAGGGACTTCTGGAGTTCTTAACCGGGGTGTATGCACTTTGTCATAATTCATCAAGCTAAACACTAGGACTTGATATAAATAAGAAGTGTACTTTTTTGTATGTACATTATACAACTGAAAAGGTGTTTTTTTTAATGATAAAAACTTCAGGAAAAAGTGGCAAATCCATTCTGTATGACAGACTTTAAGATACCTCTACCAATAATTGATAGACTTAGTAGGAAAAAAATGTTGACAATATGGAAAATTTGGACAACATAATTAACTTTACCCAATAATTGGAGCACACAGAAATGTTTATGAAATGTAACTAGATACAATGTCTTGACATTGTATCTGTACTCTAAATCCTTTTCCCTCTCTGGGCCTCAACATTTTGGATTACCAAAACTGGACATATGCACTTATTTCTTTTTTCTACCCCAGAGCATATTCTCTGCATTAGTGAGCTCAAAACCAATTGCTTGAGTTATGGAATAGAAAATTCCACATAGAAAACAATTTAAAGCTAATATCTCAAAATATTTATTAAGCACCTATCTTGTACCAAGCACTGTGGTAACTTGTAGGGATATAGAGATACAGGGATAAAGGGATACAGGAATCCTGGCTTTGAGAGATTCGCAATCCAATAGAGGAGACTGATATATAAAACAATGATATCCATTGGTGCACTGGAGTTGGCTGATATAAGTTCATGAGAGCCAATTGTTGACCATTTAGGAATTTTTGCTAGCCAGTTGTTAAACCATTGATAGCTTAAAATTGGATGAGGTGAGAGTATTTATACCATGGGAATCAACAAGTGCTGCTAATCAGGGGTCCCGGACACCCTCCAAGGAGCTTGTTTACTAGCACAGTACTAATTGTATCATAAAACAACTTGATAAATATCTTGTGATACAAAATGAACCATCTGTTGTGGGCACACAGAGAGGGCTCAACAAACCAGAAGAAAGTTACAGGATATTCCACTAGATAAGTTCAATTTGACTTGTCTGCCACAAAGTGAATAGAATTTTGTCAGAATTATAAAGGTGGCCATGGCATTCCAACAGATAATGATTGTACATGAAAATCTGAGATATGAAAAAGTCATATGTCAGGGACAGGTCTGCATCACACACTTGCTGGGGTTATGACTGTGCAAAAGCACTTTGTCTAAGGGGTTTTAATGCACATCTTTATTATTTTTCAGTTTTGAATGTGTTCATTACAGCCATTGAATCCATGAGCTTCTTTTCTGAAAGCTGTACTGCTTTAAGGGACATATATTTACATTTTTAAAAAGTTGCCTTATGGTTTAATCTAGATAGTCCTAATGTTTAATTTTGTACTTAATATTATCTACATTTACTGCATCAGAATGTTTGCTGAATTTCCACTTTATAAGTACTTTCACTAAAGTATGATTTACATGTAATTATATTTAATAACTAATATTTAATAATGCTTATCCATTTGTAACAAAATCCAATTAGGGTAGAAATTCATTTTGTTATAACTTCTGCTATTGACTACTGAGAAAATATACTAATATAAGTGCTTTTTCCTTGAGGAGAAATGTGTTTTTCAAATTCCCAAAATGGTGCTGTGGGGGTTAGCAGAGCCTGGTCAGGGAGAACAGAAGTGTCAGAGTACTAGTGTCCAGGGGTGGGTACTAGTGTCCAGGGACTTTCACCTTTGTGCCAATTTCTTGAAAGTTAGGATATAGGGTTTTTTAATTCAATTATTTCATTTATTTCCTAGTTCCTGGCTGCCTACTATGCACAAGTTAAATTCTGTAGAAATTATACGAAGCACATAACAGGAAATCAAGTAATGTTTAATTGAATTAATTAATGAATTCACAAAAAAAAACTTATTAAAATAAAACTTTAAACCTTACCATCACAAGGACTCTGGAAGAACTTGTGATCACCAATCATTCAATCTCCAACAAATCCACTAACACCAAATGATGTGAATTTGTACAATCTGTATGAAACAAGGATGTTAAAATTACATTTAAGAATAACTTTCGTTTTTATGTACCTTGTTAAGTTGACATTTTATTTATGGCAGAACCACATTGTTTTTCATTGTATAAGCAGGAAACCATAGGCCCAAAGAAATACATTAGGTTACCCAAGATCACACAGCCTATAACATCAGAAAACAGCTAGAGGGCATTTTTCTCTACATGGCAATAGAGTAGATCTGTCTGGGGCTATCTTGGCTGCTGAATTATACTATAAAATGATGCATAGTCAGAGGGGGTGAAGGGAATCATGCCACCAGGTTAGAGGGCTAGAATAGTTTACTGGATAAAAAAGGAGGAATTCTCTCAAGTTAGCTGGATATCATGGTCATATCTTAGAAGACTGTTGAATATTGTGATGGTTAGTATAAATCTCCACTAAGGACAGGCAATTTGTTTGCAAACAATGGTAAGGAGAACAGATAAAAGAGATTACTTAAATGCCTTTAAAAACTACATCTATGTGATCTTTGTGCCCTAAATTTACCTTTAAAACTCATGCAATTGAATTAAAAGTTGTTTTACTATTACTTAGAAAATTGATATGTATTTGCGCTATAGTAGTAACCATTTATTCTAAATTGGGGGGGTATTTGTTTTAATTTTGATGCAGTTCTTGGAAGTGGTGTTTTATGACTATCTTTACACTTGCTTTTTCTTAGGATAAAATGTCTGATTAGTTGCTTTGAATAGCTACGAAAGCTAAGCTCTTTTAGCTGATTAAAGAATTTTCTCATGTGGTAACATTCCCATCATAAATCTGGGATTTTATGGGTTTTTTTTACTAACAGTGCTTAAAAGGCAAGAAGTATTTGGTTGTGCTTTCACACCTACAGGCATAAGGAGAATATAGAGAATCACAGAATTGGGAGCCAGGAGCCATGATGAAAGTAGAGCTACAGCTACACAGTTGAACCTAGATGAACTTGGGACTCCTGGTCTGGAATATAAAAAGGATGAGATCTTGCCATTTGCAACAACATGGATGGACCTAGAGGGTGTTATGCTAAGTGAAATGAGACATGGAAAGACTATATGATTTCACTCATAGTGGAATCTAAAAAATAAAGCAAATAAAACACACACACACACACACACACACACACTAGAATTAGACCTATAAATACAGAGCTGATGGTTGCCAGAGGGGTGGGAGAGAAAGGACAAAATGAGTGAGGGGAATGGGAGATACAGGCTTCCAGTTATGAAATGAATAAATCACAGGATTAAAAGGTACAGCGTAGAGAATATAGTCAAGGATATTGCAGTATCATTGTATGGTGACAGATGGTCTTTACACTTGTGGTGAGCACACCATAACAAAGAGATACTGAAACACTACATTGTATACCTGGAACTAATGTAACATTGTATGTCAACTATACCCAAATTAAAAAATTTTTTAATACTTTTGGAGAACTCTTTTTTTTTTTACCATTTAAAAAAAATTTAACTTTAATTAACATACTGTGTTATATTAGTTTTGGGTGTACAATATAATGATCCAACACTACACATTAGTCAGTGCTCATCACCACAAGTGAACTCTTACTTCCCTTCACCTGTTTCACCCTTCCCCTCACCCTCTTCCACTCTGCTAACCATCAGTTTGTTCTCTATATTTTGGTGCGGGTTGTTTTGTCTTTGCATTTTTTTTTTTTTTTGTTCTTTAAATTTCACATGTGAGTGAAATCATATGGTATTTGGAATTTTATGGTTTCGGGTCTCATATTTCCGTTTTTAATCATTTTTGAGTTCATTTTTGTGTTATAGTGTAAGAAAGTGGTCTAGTTTCATTCTTTTGCATGTAGCTGCCCTGTTTTCCCAGCATCATTTGTTGATGAGACTGTCTTTTTCCCAGTGTATATTCTTGCCTCCTTTGTCAGATTAAGTGACCATAAAATCATGGGTTTATTTCTGGGTTCTCTGTTCTGTTTTATTGATCTGTGTGTCTATTTTTGTGCCAGTACCATTCTGTCTTGATTACTACAGCTTTGTAGTATATCTTGAAAGTTGGGATTGTGGTATCTCCAGTTTTGTTCTTCTTTCTCAAGATTGCTTTGGCTATTCAGTCTTCTGTGTTTCCATGCAAATTTTACGATCATTTGTTCTAGTTCTGTGACAAATGTTCTTGGTATTTTGATACGAATTGTATTAAATGTGTAGATTGCTTTGGGTAGTATGGACATTTTAACAGTATTGGTTCTCTCAATCCATGAGCATGGAATATCTTTCCATTTTGTGGTGTCATCTTTAATTTCTTTCATCTATGGTTTTGAGGGTATAGGTCTTTCAACTCCTTGGTTACGTTTATTCTTAGGTGGTTTATTCTTTTTGATGAAATTGCAAATGAGATCATTTCCTTAATTTCTCCTCCCACTGTTAAACTGTATTTCAAATTTCAAAAGATTTTTTATATTAATTTTGTATCCTCAACTTTACTGAATTCATTTATCAGTTCTAGTAATTTTTTGGTGGAGTCTTGAGGGTTTTGTATATAGAATATCGTGTCATCTGCAAATAGTGAAAGTTTTACCCCTTCCTTACCAATTTGGATGCCTTTTACTTCATTTTCTTGTCTGATTCCTGTGGCCAGGACTTCTAGTACCATGTTGAATAAAAGGGGTAAGAGTGGACATCCTTGTCTTGTTCCTGATCTTAGAGGAAAAGTTCAGGTTTTCACCATTGACTATGATGTTAGCTGTGGTATTTTTATATATGGCCTTTATTATGTTGAGATATTTTCCCTCTAAACTTACTTTATTGAGTGATTTTATCATGAATGGATGTTACACTTTGTCAAGTGCTTTTTCTGCATCTATTGAAATGATCATATGGTTTCTATCCTTTCTCTTATTAATGTGATGTATCATGTTAACTGATTTATAAGTATTGAACCACCTGTGCATCCCTGAATAAATCCCACTTGATCATGGTGAATGATTTTTGAATGTATTGTTAGATTTGGTTTGTTAATATTTTATAGGATATTTTTGTATCTATGTTCATCAGAGATATTGCCCTGTAGTTTTCTTTTTTTGTAGTGTCTTCTGGTTTTGATATCAGGGTAATGCTGACTCACGGAATTAATACAGAAGCCTTCCTTCCTCTCTTATATTTTGGAATAGTTTGAGAAGAATAGGTATTAAGTCTTCTTTAAATGTTTTAAACATTTAAACGTAAAATGTTTGAACTCACCTGTGAAGCTGTCTGGTTCTGGACTTTTGTGTGTTGGGAATTTTTTGATTACTGATTCAATTTCATTGATAGTTATAGGTCTGTTCACATTTTCTATTTCATCTTTTTTATAAATTTTTTAACTTTATTTATTTTGAGAGAGACAGAGAAAGAGAGAGAGAGAGAGAGAGAGAGAGAGAGAGAGAGAGAGAGAGAGAACAAGCCAGGGAGGGGAAGAGAGAAGGAGACAGAATCCCAAGACCTGGGTCTTGAACTCAAAACCTGTGAGATCATGACCTGAGCCATGACATTTAACTGATTGCACCACCCAGGTGCCCCAAATTTTTTTATTTCTTCTTAATTCAATTTTGGTTGGTTATATGTTTTAAAGGAATTTATCTATTTCTTCTATGTTGTCCAATTTGTTGGCATTTAAGTTTTCATAATATTCTTTTATATTCCTTTGTATTTTTTGATGTTGATTGACATTTCTCCTCTTTCAATTCTCATTTTATTTATTTGAGTTCTCTCTCTCTCCCTCTCTCTCTCGGTCTTTTGGATGAATCTGGCTAAGAGTTTAACAATTTTATCTTTTCAAAGAACAGCTTCTGCCTTCATTGATCTGTTTTGTTTTGTCTCTATTTCATTTATTTCTGTTCTAATCTTTATTATTTCCTTCCTTCTACTGGCTTTGGAATTCATTTGCTCTTTTTCTAGTTCCTTCAGGTATAATTTTAGATTACTTGATATTTTTCTTGCCTCTTGAGGTAAGTCTGTATTGCTATAAACCTCCCTCTTAGAGGTTTTCTCCCTTTTCCTGCATCCACAAAGATTTTGGACCATTGTGTTTTCATTATCATTTGTCTCCATGTATTTTTTAAAATTTCCTCTTTAATTTCTTGGTTGACTAATTCATGTTTAGTAGCATGTTATCTAACCTCCATGTATTTGTGTTCTTTTCATACTTTTTCTTGTGATTGATTTCTTGTTTCATACTGTTGTGGTCAGAGGAGATGAATGATATGATTTCAATCTTTTTTAATTTGTTGAGAATTTTTGTGGCCTAGCATGTGATCTATTCTGGAGAATATTCCTTGTGCACTTGAAAAGAATGTGTTTTGGGATTGAACTATTCTGAATATATCTGTTAGATCCATCTGGTACAAGGTGTCATTCAAAGCCACCAGTTTTTTTGTTGATTTTCTGTGTGGATGATCTATTCATTGAGGTCAATAGTTGTTGAAGTCCCCTACTATTATTGTATTACTATCTATTTCTCCTTTTATGTTTATTAATAGTTGCTTATGTATTTGGGTGCCCCCAAGTTGTATGCATAAATACTTACAATTGTTATATCTTCTTGTTTGATTTTTCTCTTTATAATTATGTAGTATCCTTCTTTGTCTTTTGTCTTTGTTTGACAAGTATTGCCACTCCAGTGTTCTTCTCACTTCTATTTGCATGACAAATTACTTTTATATTACTTCACTTTCAATCTGCCATGTATCTTTAGGTTTGGAAAGACTCTCTAATAAATAATAATAATAATAATAGTAAATAAACAGGCTATAGATGGATCCTGCTTTTTTTTTTCCTTTTTTACCCACTCATTCACCCTATGTCTTTTATTTGGAGCACTTAGTCCATTTACATTCAAACTAATTATTGGTAGGTGTGTACTTAGTGCCATTTTGATATTTGTTTCATGGTTGTTTTGGTTATTTCTCTGTTCTTTCCTTCTCTTGCTTTCTTGTGGTTTGATGGCTTTCTTTCATGATCTACTTGGATTTCTTTCTCTTAGTTTTTGCATATCTATTACAGGTTTTTGATTTGTAGTTACCATGAGGCTTATATATAATATTCTCTGCAAATGGCAGTCTATATTAGAATGATGGTCACTTATGTTTGAACCCATTCTAACAGCATTAAAGTGTTATTACTTCCCCCACCCAATTTACATCCTTTATTTTGTAAAACCCTTGACTGATTTTTATAGATTTAATTGATTTTATTACTTTAGTGTTTTAACTTCTGTACTGGTTTCATAATTGATTACTGCTTTTATAATGTTTGTATATATGTGAAAGTTTTACTCTCCTAATTTTCTTACTCCTGATTATGGCCTTTTCTTTCCACTCAAAAATTCCCATTAATGTCTTTTGTAAAGATTCTTTAATGGTGATGAATTCCTTTAACTTTTTATTCTCTGGAAAACTCTTTATTTCTCCTTCTATTCTGAATTATATAGCCTCACTGAATAGAGTATTACTTGTTACAGATTTTTTTCTCAAATAAAAAAATGTTAAAAAATAAAATAAGGATAACTACAAACCTAAAAATGAAATTCATATATTTTCTCTAAAAAAATAAAATAAAAAGAGTTGTACTAAAGCAATGTGATTCTAGACTGTCACATCAAGACTCTAGTAGCAACAGTTTCATGTAAGTCCAAGAAGGGAAAATAAAAAATCACAAACCAAAAGATTCTGACTGCTGATTCTTCATATCTAAGTAGTCAAGGGAGTCAAAGTCAGGATTTCATAGGAAAGCAGAGTCTAAAGTCTGTGAAATTTACCAAGGTGGTCCAAAAATTTGCTGTGGTGAGTTGTATAATCTGACCAAACTTTCCTTTTCCTCTCTCACAAAATTCCCTGACTTGCCCTTTTTCATCTTTTAAGACAAAATATCCTTCACAAAAGAGAATATATTGTACTATTTCATTTGTACAAATATCCTAAACAGGCAAAACTAATCTTGGGTGGAGAAATCATCACAGTGGTTGCCTCTGATGTCAGTGGATATGGGTGGGGACTGGTGGGGCATGATGGATCTTTCAGAAGTGATGGTTATGCTCTATATCTTGATAGGGATTTGGTTACACAGTTGTCAAAAGTCAGCATTTATCAAAACTAAGCAAAACAGTTTGTGTGTTTTACTGTATATACATTTTACAGCAAAAGAAAAAATATTGGACATAAATATTGAATTCTAGTTAATGATATGTATGCTGAATTTTTTATGAAAATTGTACTTATGAGATTTCTTTGAAATTAATAAAAAATGACATGAATTGATGGATAGAGGAATAGACAGATGGATAGATATGATAGTATATAGTGAAACTGTAATGATGGAAGCTTTCTTTTAACGTTTCTAATTTTCTTAAAACTTTGTTATACGTTTGAATTTTCTTGGAATAAAATGTTAGGTAAAAAATTCAATTCGGGCATTAGTCCTTTCAATGTATCTCTCCTGACTCTTACTCCCTAGCTCTAAGTTAAGTTAGGCTATTTCCCCTTTTTTTATACTCCCATAATGCTTTGCACATATTTTCATACTAGCTGATTGCATCTGCCTCCTCCAATTAAACTGTGAGCTTCTTAAGGATAGGTATAATGCAATTTACTTTTGTATCCCCTAGTGCAGGCACATAGTAAGGCAAACACCATATGATCTCTCTTATATGTGGAATCTAAAATAAAAAAATAAACCAAGCTTATAGATAGAATAGATTGGTAGTTACCAGAATCAGGAAGTGGAGAGTGGGAGAAATGGGTGAAGGAGCTCAAAAGGTAAAAAAGAAATAAGGGAATCTAATACTAAACAGTTATTTGAAACCACAGCTCTGTGACCCATCTTAATGGATATAAAATAACATTATTGCTTATATGAAATAACATTAAAGGGAAAAGATGAGGAAAAAATAAATATAATGCACTCAGTGTACACAAACACTAATTGTACGGCTCAGTGAATTTTACAAAGTAAATACATCTGTGAAACCACCACCCAGATCAAGATATAGTATAACAGCAACTGAGAAACTTCCCTCATGTCCATTTACCATCATAATCCTATGGAAAAAGAACATACCTAGTTTACTTCTATTTTCATGGTTTTGCCTCTTTTAAAACTTCATATAAATGGAATAATTCTTTCATTTAATATTATATCTACAAATTTAACAATCTTGTGTGTGAAAGTCATACAACTTTCTCATTACTATATAGTATTCTACTATATGAATATAACAACTTATTTACTTGTTTTACTTGGCTCTTTGTTTTTGTTCTAATTTTGAACAATTAAAAATAAGGCTATGATTTAAAAAGATCAGTAAACACAGTATTTTAATAAGTATTTATAGGCATCACATTTTCCCCTAAACACAAAGGAATTTTGCTCTTATACTCAGCAGGTTTAGGGAGTTGGCCATTAAAGGAACAAATAAAGACTGATAGCATGAGCCATAGGAATTAGTGATGAAATAAATATTTATGAAATATAGGCTCTGGCATACAAGTAAATGTGGCTTCCTCTACAAAGTGATAGAGGAAGGAAGGAAAGTGTAGATGAATTGTTGAGAAAGCAGTAGTGGGTGACAATTAGGGGCTACACTATCAGAAGGCACAGGAAATCACTACACCCAGAATTATCTCTACTGAGCAATAGGAAATTGAAAACTGGTTTCAAGAGTTGAAGAATATGCCATGAGAACAACATACAACAAAAAGCCTAGAAGACCTTTTGCAGGACAGTGAATGACATTTTTTTCTCTTACATTTCTCTGCTAGATTTTTCATTTGCCTACACTGATAACTAGAATTAGAGGTTGTTTATGAGCCAGAGGGAGACCCAGCATAACAGTCTTATGAAAGCTACAATGAAGCATTAAGCATTGCTTAATTAATTAAGCATTAAGCATTAAGTGCCAAAGTTAAGGTCTTTTTAGCTTAGTCTATGAGCACTGATTACTAAGACCGAGTTGAGACTCTGTGAGCAAAATGAAATGAAGAACTGAATAACCAACCACACTTAAGGTAACTGGTTCCTTCCAGATATTTCATACACAAAAATCTTACGAAGAGCTTGTTTTTATAATTAGCTCAATGTTCCCTGATATTAGACTTTTAAGTGAGTATCCAAATAATAAGAGTCTACTGCTCCCCAACATCATAGGTAGCTTAATTCATCTATCACTTTAATAAAAACTGCTAGTCATTTGCTACAAATGAATTACTTCATTTATACTATCCATTCCAATGGCACATCTGTAATTTTCCTATGGCACTGGCCTTTATTTAATAATTCATCTTACTCAAATATTCAACAACTTAAAACCAACTCAACAATTTTGTTTGTAATCCATAACATCATCAAAATGGTAAGTTGTACATCCAAAGTGACATTTTAGTGTCCAAATACTGATCCAAACAACATTTTATCTGTGCTTTTTGGTTTCTCTAAACTCGGTTTTAACTCATATCATTTATTTTTTTACTAACATTCTTGAGATATAATTTCACACTGTAAAGTTCTCCCATTTAAAGCATACAATTCAGTGTTTTTTTTTAATATTTGCATTTGTGTGACTATTACCACAACCTATTTTTAGAATATTTCATCATTCTAAAATATTATTTCTCTTGACCAGAGTTTCAAATCATAATTATATTTTTTAATTAATAGGGAGCTCCACATTTCAGGGTTTAACTCTACTCTTATTTCTTTTTCACACAGATTCAGTGGGGTCAGCCCCATGTGTGTGTGTGTGTGTGTGTGTGTGAGTCAGAAAAAACAGAGTTCATCTATTGTAAAATTCTAATTGTTATAAAAATCATCCTGCAGCATTTTTTTGTGAACAGAAAATATTTTTACCTCCTTTCCTTTTTAGGTAGCAAAAATATTATATTTAGTGTTATTGGAATTGTAGAATACATTCTTAACTGGAACTGAAAGATTTTTATTCCTAGACAGCTTTTTAAAAATGCAGTCTTTCCTGAATAAAAGCAAGATGACAAGATAACTCCAAGATAACTCCTGGAAATCTCTTTGGCTATGGCTATGATGAAATAGAGTGAAATATATTCTACCATTCAGGTGACTAAAGAAAAGCTGTAACTGAAGATTTTGAGAAAAGAAAAAGCTAGACTGTTGAATTAATTATACTTTCTGTATTGCTTGAGGGGAAAAAAAGCTTATTCTCTTTCAACCTGATTAGACATGGGCTAAGATTCTACCTTAGCTGGTTGTAACATACATACTTGGAAATAATATTTCCTAAGTGATGATTCCCCTCTCTCCACTGTTACCTGTTAATCACAAAAATACTGAAGCCCTGGCAGTGACCATTTCTCTTTCTAACACCAGTTGACTGGATGGCTCTAAGCTGGACTAATGAGAAATCTAAGATCAGGGTGAGAAGAGCCTGACTCAATTTCTGAAATTTGCAGGCTCAAAGGTAGAACTTAATGGTGAATGTGATCTTCCTGGCATGCCAACCAAAGAAGCAGAAAAGCAGAGATGGCTAACATGCAGAGAAAGAAGGAGAGAGAGAGAGAGACAGAAGTAGATGGTGCAAATGAGCAGATCAGGAAGAAAGAAGAGGGATCTTAGTAATGAAGGAATACCAAACAGCTTTCTACACTCTAGTTTTTAACCTTCCAATGTTCTACTGAACTTCTGTGCTTTGATTCTGTGAGACATTTCCTTACGCTTAAGCTAGCTAGTTTTCCTTTGTGTTGCTAGAAACCCAGAGAGTCCTAGAAGTAGACTAGTTTAAAATAGAACCTAAATATTTAAGTTTCTGAATCAGTTATGAATGATACCAAAGACATAAAAAGAATAAAATTTCTGCTTTTGATGACCTTAAAATCTTACTGGGGAAACAAGAAATTCATTTACAACAAAACTCTCCAAAACAACATAGCTTATTCTATAATGAGCGTCATGTGGCATAATTACATGTCACAGAAAATGGAGAAACCTAAATGGGTTTTAGCAATGAGGGAAGACCTCAGAGGAGTAATTCTTTGTGCTAAACACTGAATGATGAATAGCGTTTGGCTAAGTAAAAAGTGATGTGTGTTCTCGATTAAGAGACAAAAACACCAAAAACTTGCAGAAATCCGACTAAAGAATGAATCAGTGTTAAGAAATGAGATTGAGACCGAGGACAAGATGGCGGAAGAGCAGGGAGCTCTGTAATCCGAGCACACCCGTATGGATTGAACTGAGAAGGACTGAAGGGATAAAACTTGGATTTGCAAGTGGGGGAAAGAAGAAACAGACGCCAGAAAGAAGACAACCTCAAAGATGCCTGAGTGAGTGACTGTGATCTGGGAAATTAGGGGACGGGCGTTACCGGTGGTGCAGGGGAAGGAGCCCCCAAGCCCAACACAGGGAGAGCGCACTGTGCCCCAGAGAGACCAGGGGAAGAGAAAGAGAGACGGAAAACGCACCTAGAACCATCTCTAAGGGAGGAAAAACTCGCCTGTCTCCCC
>CM053560.1:63254214-63294121 GCA_028646485.1 Cryptoprocta ferox | reverse complement strand
AAAAAAAAAAAAAAAGAAAGGAGATTGAGTTGGGAGGGTGGAGTCAGATGGGGAAGTGGCTTGAATTCCAGAAGGAGGACCTATTTACACCTCCTGTAACTGAGTCAATAAAAAGAGAAGTTGTAGATCTTTAAGCAGAGTTGCAATGTGACAAGATATTTAAAAAGTTGAATCTGGTTGTGGTATGCTATATGGTTTAGAGGCAAGTGAACCAACTTGGAAGATTTTTCCCTCTTGGAAGATTAATCTCTCTTATTAGGGAAAGGTGAAAAAATCTTGCACAGGAGGAAGGAGAAACCGTGACTTAAATCAGTGCTTCTCAAACTTTATTGTGTGCATGAAACACCTGAGGACCTTCTTAAGATGTAAATTCATATTTAGTAAGTTCTGGGCTGAGGCCCAGAATTCTGAATTTCTAACAATCTCCCAAGTAACCCTTGGGCTGCTAGTCTGTGGACCACACTTTGAGGAGCCAAGGCTTCGAAAAAATTATGATCTAATCCAATGTGATAAAGGAAAATAAAAGAATCAAAGATGATTCCAAGGTTTCTAGTGAGCTAGAGTAGAAAGGAGAAAGAAAAAAAGGGAATTGAGCCAATCCAACATTTATTGAGTGACCGCTTTTATTTTCTTTTATTCTGTGACCTTATCATATAAAATAAACCCATTAATTCACTTAGTCAACACTTACGTATTAAGCATCCACTAAGTTTCAGGCCTTGTTCTGAATGTTATAGATTAGGCAATGAATAAAACTATATAATAACCCAGCTTACAATTTAAGGGGAAGGAGAGAAAATAAATAAAATAAGTAAATGTACATCATTAAAGTGGGGGAAACCAAGCAAAGAGTCCAAATGCACATAACTATAATTTTGGTTGAGTTTCATTCAAATAAGTCACATTAAGCATCTTCTGTATAACACAAATATGATAAATTTATAAGGACTTCAAAATGTACATTGAAGTTAAAATGATTTTTAAATACTTTGAAAGTATTTTATGGAGTTAAAAAAAAAACTACTTCTGGAAGCCCTGGGTACCTTAGATTTGTCACACCTGGACATATTTTCAATGAAAGTGTGTATATGAATGTGTGATGGAGTATTTTGCAGATTTCACACTCATTCATCTCAAAACAAACATCTGTCTGACTAATCAGGTGATGTATGGTCTGACTGAGGGCTCATTTTTCTTCTCTAAGGCTCTGACCCAAGCATTCCTCTTTGTTTCTTACCATAGGTCACAGAAAAGAATTTCTTTCCAAGTGCACTGTAGAAATTCATTTCTACAGTAACTTGAAGAAACACTATGGGACTAATTATTCAAAGAAAGCAAAGAGATGGATTGGGAATCTATCTTTGTATGTATGTATATACATATGTATGCATTTATCTATCTATATTTATACTTCTGCCATCTATGAATCTATAAAAAATGAATAAATAAAATGTAAATGGAAGCCTATTAAACTGTAATTGCTTTAAAACAATAGTTTCTCATCCTCCAAAATTTATATTTAAAAATTGCTAAATGTGTCTTTGTTCACTAAGCACTTTAATTAACATCTATAACATGGTGATTATATTATTCAACATTTAAATGCTTAATTTGCAATCTGGAATTGCAGGCATTCCCTGATAAAGACATATTTTCATTCGTTGCATTTGTATTTTTAGTAGAAGACAAAAATAAGAAGATACTTATATGGTAATATGATACAAGATCCATAAACAAAAGTTTCACTCCTTTTTTTATTGCTCTTGAGATTTAAAACATAGTAACAATCTATATTTATGTATTGAGCTGCTAGATTTTTTCATGAGAGGTTTGAAGTACTGTACCTGCCATCTACTGGAAGTCTATGGGAGGTACATTTCCCTACTAGCAACTCAAGGCCTGCAGAGAGTGAGTCTAGAAAATGCTATCACTACTATTTGAGAAAATTATATCCCAGGTTTTGAGGTTCTTTACTACTGTTAAATAAAAGTAAAGATAAAATAATTACATTAATTACTGGTAAAAGTGCAGAATGAACCCATATACATTTGAGTAGGCAAAATGGAAAGAGTGATTCACCTCTGAAATGTTAAAAATTACTAAAAGGCCACCAGCAAAAAGATCTACAAACATCCTTCCCAGCATTTTTATTAAAGGGAGTATTTTGGTCATAGTAATATGAATATGTAGTTCTTAACTACTACAAGGAGCTTTTAGGATCCAGGGCAGCCAGGATTCAGAGACCTTCTCTAATGACTTCTGTTTATTTCTGGACTTAAGTAGATCGTGTGAATAGGAGTAAGAGGAAATGCAAGAGAAGACAGGATAAGCACAGGCTATAGCTGAAATGTCAAATTACTGTAAAGAACAAAACACAATAGTTAGTTGTTTAATTATATGCTTTGTGACTACATTTAATTCCCTATGCTCTGGGTCAGAGAGTTATCTCCAGCCTTTCATGTAACCTAGACACCTACATGTCCAGGTGCCTAGACTTTTCCTATTCAAATCACAGCAATCTGTTTTCTACCCTAAATAATTTTAATATAATGCATCTACTCACCCCATTTTCCTGATTTATGGAGGAAAAAACAGATACTAAGTGTTACCCTTTAATTCAGTTTTTATGAATGACTTTAAAAAGTGTGATTTTAAATACTTAAAAATAGAAAGCCTTCCAGCTTTTAATCATTCTGTACTTTTAGTGGCTAGAAGCAAATCTTAGAAGTAATAAGCTCTAGAATTCCATGAGCCAAGACAGAGCTTGAAGGTTTCATACAGATTAACAGTGTCACTAACAGGTAGAATAATTTAACTCAAGGTCATACAGTTTAGTTGTACAGCTAAACCATAATTCAGGTTGTTTGTCTCTAGTCACTATTATATCTACTAACATGTACTGCCTCAAATGTAATTGTAATACATATATTGGACTTGAAATTGAAATAGGTATGCCCTTGAACAATTGTCATATGAAAGAAGGGAACGTAGGAGAAAAAGAATAAAGATGTTTGCCAGATATGTTCTTGCCATGTATATTACGTGTATTCATTTTCACTTTGAAATTCAAACAAGATCACACCTCACATCAAAGCTTCAGATTTAAGGGGCAGCTGGGTAGCTCAGTCAGTTTAGCGTCCAACTTCCACTCAGGCCATGGTCTTATGGTTCGTGGGATCCAGCCCTCCCCCTGCCTTGGGCTCTGTGCTGACAACTCAGAGCCTAGAGCCTGTTTTGGATTCTGTGTCTCCTTCTCTCTCTGCCCCTCTTCAATTTGTGCTCTATCACCGACTCTCAAAAATAAATAAATGTAAAAAATAAAATTAAAACAGAAAGCTTCAGACTTAAGTAAGCTCCCCTTTTACGTAAACATATCATAGAGAACATATGAAGATAGAGGGGTCCAAAGTTGGAGAGACAGGTAGGTGGCATCCAGACATTTCTAAGTCAAGTGATGAAACAGCAAGACTTCAATGTCAAACAATATTACAGATTATTAGATCCTGAAAATCTCCAACTGCAAATACCTATAAATGGGCTAATAACATCACTAGCATTGTTTAAAATGCATAGCCAAACTCACAAAAAGTTGTAAAATCTCCAGGGGGCTAAGAGCAAGGAGAAACTTGAAAACCAGATTAGTAAACTGGCCACTTAACGAAGTAGGAGATACTAGTCAGTCTTGTTACTCAAATGAATTTAATAAACACTATGGATCAAAAAATAAGACATTAAGACTGCTTCAGTTGGAGAATTGGACTAGCAAACCTTCCCCTCACAGTTTTATAAAGCCAGGACACAGAAAGGGCTATGTCCTCAGGGAAATGGTAGCTAGGGAAAAATCAATCTACTGGCACAGTGAATTGAAAAGAACGTTGTTGAGCTGACCTGGGATCTGAGTAGGAAAAAAACAGTCTACACCAAAAAGTTGCAACCACAGGAAAAGCAAACAGAATAAGACCCCAGGAACTTTAGGTCATAAGATTAAAACACATTAAAAAAGAAGTATGTTTAAACTGATTTAAATAAATAAAGGAAAGAATCCAAAGTCTAAGACAGTAATGTAATATTATTTTAAAAGGCATATAATAGAATACTTCATGCCAATAAAAAGATTAAGTAGATCCATATACGCTGACATGTAAAGATTTCCAAAATTTATTATTATATAAAATTTACTTACAAAAGTATCATATAGTGGATGATGATCATATAGTTTTTTTAAGAGTTTAAAAGGCACTTAAATGTATGTTTTAAGGATATTCATTTTCTTTATATCTGGTTCCAGTTAACTGCATTGCTCCTATAATTTCTACTGAACATAGTATAAAATTAATACTAATAAAAATGGACCAGACAATTTTGAAAAAAAGAATGAAAAATAACTTGTAGAAATAAAAAAATTAGCCATTTTAATAGAAAAACAAAGGATTAGTTATGGCTAGAGATAGAGTTAGTGAATAGAAAGATAGATTTGAAGATATTATTCACAGAAACACAGAGAAACCAAGAAATTGAAAATTTTAGAGAGGCTAAATTAGAGAGGCTAAAAGACATGAAGGTAAAATTAGTAAGTTCCATAAAATTTCAAAAGAAATTTCAGAGGAGAATAGAGAGATAATGGTAGAGAGTCTATTTGGGAAATGGCTGACAATTTTCCAGAAGTGATAAAACACTCCAGTCCTAAGATTTAAGAAATCTTATAAACCCCAAGCAGTTTTTAAATCAGCAAAGGCAAATAAGTGATTTTAAAACTAAGCCAAGAGAAGAGACAGATAACAATCAACAATTAGACATGGCTGTTTTGTCAGCAATAAAAAAAAAGGGAAGACTGAATTATTCTCTTCAATGAGATGGGAAAAAATTCAATTCTCATAAAAAAGAGTATTTTGCACTCATCTAACATCATTTGAGAATGAGATCAAAGTAAGCATTTCACAAATAAAAATGATTGTATTTATTATCAAAAGACCATCACTGAAGGAGTTTCTAATGAATAGTCAAGAAAAAGGATATTGAATCAATAAAGAAGGATTGAGATGAAAGACGGAAAGGTGAGCAATTAAGTTGGTAAAAACTAGATAAATCCCCAAAAAGCACTGACTGCATTAAATAGCAACAATAATAATGATTGATTTGGGAAGAAGATAAAACAAGTTGAGACTTCAATACCGAACAAAACTAACATATAAGTTTGAGTGGTAACACCTTTTATTTCCGGAAAGTCTGATGTCATCATTAATTTTATGTGATAACTTGACTGGGTCACGGAGTGCCCAGATATTTGGTCAACATTATTCTGGATGTATCTGAAAGGGTGTTTCTAGATGAGATTAACATTTAAATCAGTAGACTGAGTGAAGCACACTGCCTTCCCTAGATTGGATGGGCCTCTTTCTGTTGAAAGCCTAAATAGAACAAAAAGGCTGACTCTCCCATGAGAGAGTTCTTGACATCCTGAGGACCGAAATATTTTTTTTTCTGCCTTTGAACTCAAACTCAAATATCATCTCTTCTTGGTTCTCAAGCATTGGCCTTCAGAGTAGAACCACACAATCAGTTCTCCAGGTTTGCAGACCTTTAGACTTGGACTGGAACTAAACCTTTGGCTCTCCTGAGTCTCTAGCTTGCTGATTCACCCTGCTGATTTGAGATCTACTAACCTCCACAATCTTGTGATCCAATTCCTTATAATAAATCTTCCTCTCCATTTCTCTCTCTCTCCCAGTATGACCCCCCATCTCCATCTTGATCTTGATCTCTATCCTACTGGTTCTGTTTCTTCTAGGGAATACTAACTAAAACTGATTTTGGTACTGAGCAATTTCATAGAACTAGAATTAGAAGGATGAGTTTTCTGAATTGGTTCTGGGGTTTCTGGAATTCTCCTTCTAATTTGATTAGATTTAAAGATTATAATGACTCTAATGCACTGATAGTCCATTGCATGTTCAGACAACTATTACTGCCAGAGACTCCTAAATAACCACTTATAAGAAGAAAGGGTCTGAGTGACTATGTATATGATACTTTTGAACATTTTTGTCAAACTAACAAGTATAAAGAGATTGGCTGGTTATTCCCACTGCTAGACAGAGTGGGGAAAGAAACAGATGAACTCAAGTATTCAAATTCCAATTTAAGTGCCACTTACATGACCTAAAAGCTTCTGTGTGTGCTCTAAAGAGCACTCATATCCCCTGTAGCTTCAGGGCTCCAATTGCTGAAAATCAAATGCAGAATCTTTTTTTTTAATTTTTTAAATATTTATTTATTTTTGAGAAAGAAAGAGACAGAGTGTGAGCAGGGGAGGGGCAGAGAGAGAGGAAGACACAGAATCCGAAGCAGGCTCCAGGCTCTGAGCTCTCAGCACAGGGCCTGACAGCAGGGCTCCATCTCACAGAGTATGAGATCATGACCTGAGCTGAAGTTGGACGCTTGACCTATTGAGCCACCCCGGTGTCCCTCAGATGCAGACTCTTAACCTACAACTGACTGAATTACAATGCAAGTTGAACTCCCAGACTTGTAGTGTGTCTACTATTAAAGTAAAGGCATTGACTGGGCAGGAATGGGATACGGAAAGTAGAATGGAGATGTGTGAGGAGACCTTGATGAAGCTGAGACACTGACTCCCTAAATTTTGATGAATCATCTTTGTCAATGGAAGTAGCCTCTCCACCCCCAAAGGAAAAGGCCCCTCCAACCCCAGTGGAAACAGCCTCTTCATCTCCAGTAGAAGTAGCTTCTCTGTACCCATTTGAGGGGATTAACCCTATGTTGCCTGATGAAACTATAATGGCCTCCCCTGAGAGAGATGATATGCAAGATAATGCTGATTCTCTTTAGGACCCTTACAACCCCTCTTTGCTTCTAGACCAATAACTAGACTCAAGTCCCAGTAGACCCCTACAACTAAGGTATAAATTATGATCCCTAAAGAGGTACAATATTCTCCCAAAAATCTACTTTGGTTGGTTGGCTGAAATATGGACAAAAGGTGGCCCATTGTGAATGAGTTGAAAATGCTGGACCCACCTTGGTTTAATGTAGAGGAAGGGATTCAGAAGCTTAGAGACATTGGAACGTTAGTGTGGATCTGTCACTTAAGACCTACTCATCACGCTAGGAGAGTCCAGAAGATATACCCTTTACCACAACTATGAGGAATACATTTGTGAGGGGAGCTCAGTCATCTTTGAAGAGCTCTGTGATTGCTTGTCTCTGTAGGCCAGACCTTACTTTGGGATCTGTAGTCACTGAATTGGGAAACCTAAATGCAATGGGAGTAATTAGCAGGGCAATTAGGGTGCCAATCAGGGTGGCAAGGGCAAAGTGGTGGCACTCAACTGCCAAAAGAAAGGCGAGTATGATTATTGTAATGGATAGCAGAGGAAAAGCAGCATTCAGAATAGTCTAACTCAAGCAAATCTATGGTATTGGCTAAGTGATCATGGTATTTCCAGAAGTGAAATAGATAGAAAGTCTACTAAATTCTTATTTGATCTTTAAAAACAAAAATTCTAGGTTAAGTGACTAAAAAGCTAAGTTGAATCACAAAAACAGTCATAGCCCCTCATTCAATTCCCAGACTTGAGCCAGTTTACACACCTAGAGCCTTTTAATGCAAGGGAGGCCCTCTTGAGGAAGGACTTCATGTGGAGGGAACCTGGTATACTGACAGAAATTTATACTGTTAATCTTTATCCCAGCCTTCCCCAAAGGGAACTGTGGCCTTTCTTTTTTTTTTTTTTTTTAACCAGGGTAACTGAATTGGGGAAAAGGAAAGAATCAGATCTTTCCAGACTACCACTGTTTCTGAATTGACACTGATTCCAGGAGACCAAAGCATCTCTGTGGTCTACCAGATAGAGTAGGCGCTTATGGAGGCCAGGTGATCAATGGAGGTTTAGCTCAAGTCTGACTCACAGTGGGGCCAGTGGGTCTGCAAATCCATCCTGTGGTTATTTCTTCAGTTCTGTAATGCATAATTGGAATAAGCATGCTCAGCAGCCGGCAGACTCCCCACATTGGTTCCCTGAGCTGTGGAATGAAGGCTAGTATGGTGGGAAGATGAGCCAAGTGGAAGCCACTAGAACTGCTTCTACCTAAATAGTGAATAAAAAGCAATACTACATTCCTAGAGGATCTCCTATTTCAGTGAAATTTCTAGGAGTCCAGCACTCTAGGGCATATCAAGATATGCCTTCTAAGATGAAGAATAACTTATTGCATCTGGTCTCTTCTACAAAAAAAAAGCATTAACACCTAGTCAATGCTTAAGATTTTGAAGGAAACATATTCCATGTTTGGGTGTTACTTTGGCCCATTTACCAAGTGACCTGAAAAGCTACTAGTAATCCTTAAACCAGGGAATGAAGTAACTCCATGGGTACACTTGCTTTTAGCCACCACAAAAATAACTGGGAAGCTCTGTAACTAGATAACTCAAAATAAAATAGAGATAATTTTCAAAAGAAAATCCATGAATATGATCTGTACTACAATAGATAAAGAAATCTGATGTTCTTTAGTCTTCTAGTGGCTACATTCAGTAACCCCAAATACAACAGGTATTACTTGTAACACCCAACTATTATTTGGCATCCTCTATTTATTTGACTCATTACCAGAATTCATGGACATTAGACATTTCTAAATCATATATAAAACAAAAAAACATTAAATAATACAAAAATAAAGATTCATGGGGCACCTGGGTAGCTCAGTCAGTTGAGCATCCAACTCTTGATTTCAGCTCCAGTCATGATCTCATGGTTATGAGATTGTGCCTCTCATTGGGCTCTATGCTGAGTGTGGAACCTGCTTAAGATTCTCTCTCTCTCTCTCTCTCTCTCTCTCTCAAAAACCAAATAAATATTCATGCACAGTTTGAAAAGAGTGAAAGATAAACAGAAAACTAGAAATAACTTAGTAACATACATGTAAAACAAGGGATTAAATTTAAATCATCTATTTGAAATAACTATCAAAAATAATATATACTATGTTATATATGACATATATATTATGATTTAATTTAATATAGTTATTTAAAATAACTTATAGATCATTAAAAGGTAAACATCACTATGGAATACGATCATGAACAGATTATCAAGAAATACACATATCCAATGAGTATGTGAAGAAATATTTAGCCTCACTAATGATTAAAAAAATATTCTACTATTGATGCTGATAATACAGGTCAGACTCCTAGATCACAGAGAAGATTGACAAATGAGGAATGGATCTCAAGGAGCAAATGGCAAATATCCCACACTCTTTGCTTTGCTCACCAAAATCTCAGAGATTTTTCCAATAAAACATACATAAATGTGCACAGAGGAAAAATGAAGAGAATTTATAAATCTTTGTTTAGAACCATTTACTCATTTTGATATGTATGCCTAAAGTACTGTGGAAAACATAGGAACCATTGTTTCCTAAATAAAGCAAAAGAAAATCTAATAGGATTTCCCCTTGGGAAAAAGCCTAGTGGGATTTTACCATCAAAAGAAATTGTAAAAATCAGTTTATTTACTCTTGAGGGATTCCTCTATGCTACATCAGTATATGGTATGATCCTCTCATCATAGAGAGCAATGGTAGTTCTTGAGTTCTTGAGACTAGCACAATTTGATCAATTGAACTTCACCACCTCCAGGCATAGAACTGAAAACAAAGAGAAATACCTAAATATTACTTGGAAATTACATTTGACAGAGAATTACATGCATTGAAACCATTGATCAGTCATAGCAAGCATCTGAAATTTTTTTTCTAATTAATATTAGAAGAATTAAAGCATAGACTACCCCAGATTTGGCCAACCATACAACATTGATGATTATTTACTCTGTTTCAGTTGTTTGCTCAGTTTATTTAATATGCTTTTATGTAGTCTATGTTAGGAAATGTTTTAGACAACAGAGACCTAGAGACAAACTCCTCCTGGAGCTCATTGTTAGTAATGAAGACAAATGTTAAGTATTAAATGACATGATAAGAGGTATTTGATACAAAGTGAAAAAAGGAGCTATGGGAATGCAAAGAGAGTCTCTGAGGGTGGGTTTATTAAAAGCAGAGCCTAAGAGACAAAGATTCTTCTGCAAATTATTTATTGAAGGAGTGTGTTCAAGTGAAACCTAAAATATAGTGAGGGAACCAAGAAGCTAAGAAGATGCAAGTTTAATAGAAATTCAGCTTTAGTCTGATTCTTCAAGAAGCTCCGGGTCATGAATAGCATCAGAATGTTGTCCTGCCATGAGGTCAAGTTCCAGATCTTGTATTAATACATCACAGTTTTCAGGGGAGCTTGGCTGGCTTAGTCAGTAGAGCGTGCAACTCTTAACCTCAGGGTTGTGAATTCAAGCCCAATGTTGGGTGTGGAGCCTACTTAAAAAGAGTCATAGTTTTCAGGCAGTCCTGAGGAGAGGGCATAAGCTCCTGTGCATTTCCAAGTGGGGTGGCTTCTGTTGGCCAGGATCAATTCTCAGGAATATTGCTGGGGCAGTAAACTGTCATCAGAGCTGCTGGGAGATGGATGCACCAGCCCAGTAAATAGGATCTGTGTCTACTACCTTCCATCTATACACTGCTCAGACCCATTTGCTTCTCACATTAAGTTCACAGCATCATGGCACAACTTCTTCAGGATTCTGATTGGTCAGAATTTCTGGAAAAACTTACAAGAGGAGCAGCATCGAGACAAACTACAGTTCCCACTGCACTAATACTCATCATGTTCCTTTCTACCCACGCATTCTAGATTCCTCTCTGCTTTGACTAGCATTTTTTTTTTTTGATCCATGTGGACTGCCTAATAAGGTGACCCAGATAGACTTTCATCCCTGACAGATCAGAATCCCTGGTTATCTTGACTATACTAGGTTGCTATGTTTATCCATTTATCTTATTCACTCACTATTAAAATGGAGCATGGGAATACCAAAAGAGGCTCATGGGGTCATTCAGGCCCCAAAAATATTCCTTCCTACCCTATTATGCAACAATTTTGCAACAAGTCTTAACTTCCTCTTGGTTATCAATTACCCCTTTCCAGTATGATAGTTTCTTTCTCTTTCTTTTTTTTCCCTCTGCTGGAGACCAAATGACCAGTGGCAGCTCTATCTTTAATTTCAGTGGTAAACTTAATGAGTATTCCTCTTCACTGAGATCTCTAGGCACACAAAACCTAAAAACATACATTGGGAACCACAAATTCTCCAAGAGGGTTACTGTCAGTTATGGGAGAATGGCAACCCCCACTTCTACTCCTTGATTATCAGATACGTATATTCTGCCTGCTGGGTATACAACACTGTGTAATCATCATATCCTCACTAGGTGTCATCTTTAAGCCTCAGGTGTACTTTCAAGAGGCCATTCCAACACTGTCAGCCTGGGAGCTTCTGAATGGTGTAGTATGTGGTAGGAGTAATACACTTCATTTGCCATAAAGTGGGTCTTGGTTCGCAACACCACTGTAGGGATTGCATGCTGAAACCCCTTAAACCATGATGCTGGCTGCAGCACTATAAATAGGAAATGCAAACTCATGTCAGTATACAAGTTAATCACAATCAGATTAAATGGTTTCTCTTTCCAGGGTGAAAAGGGTCCATTTAATCAATTTGCTACCAAGTGATCGATTAGTCTGGGAAATAGTCCTGTACTGGGAGCTCAGTGCTAATCTTTGTGGTTGACAGGTCAGGCAGTCATGGAAATAGCCAGATGAACCCTACTGAGAGCCCATTTGGTTGGGCCCATCCCTATCAGGGTGCTGACTGGTAGACCAGACTGGCCTAGGCTATGCATTCAGGCTTTTTTGAATTTCTGCCATTCTTACAGTTAAGTCCTGTGCCTGGTTGTCAGTTCTATCTACACTTTGGCAACAAGAGATACAGATCTCTTCCACTGCAGCCAAGGAAGCACGGGTTTGCTTTACATTGGAGATTGAATCCAAGCCTATCATTTATCTCTTTAAGGCATTAAGGGCACTTAGCAACAGCTACCAAATACCACAACCTTATAGTTATTTATTTACTCTGAAACTCTTAAGCATCAAGAACATTACATAAACTGACATCCAAGATCACCAGAAGTGAAAGTCTTGCCATTTGCACTGTGACAGCAGGTCAGGGATGGACAATATTGTACCAATCAACAGTAATGAAGTTTTTGTTGCCATCTGGCTGTTGAATGATTTAACTCCAGTCTCTCATTCTTATAGACTACTTTATAGAGTCATTCCTTGTACCAACTATCTAAGGGTGGGATTTCTAAACGCAGAACTAGAGATAGGTATTTCTTGTGCAAATGATTTAATGAGGGACTTCTCTCAGGAGAAACCTTAAGTTAGTGAGGAAAGCATAATGGGGCAGGGGATGAAGGTAGGCAGAGATACAGCAGATGATCAGTCTCAGTGATCCTGTGGTGATCTCTAAAGCATTAATGGCACACTGAATTATCTCACCTTGCAACAAGACTGACCTTTTGTCTCCCCATATTAGCTAGTTTCCAGGACAGAGAACAACATATTAGATGTTTCTGAGTGAGGAGGTTCCTGTTGGCGAGAGGCAATCCTCAGGTAGAAAGTATAGCTGTATGCGAGCTGTTAGCAGCCAACACTCATAGCAGCTGAGGTTTGGGTATGCTGCCTGCTAAAGAGGATCAGGGCTGGGCACCAACAGCTCTACTATAGTAAGAATGAGAAACTCTCTGCTAAGGAATCAGAAAAGATTTTATCATGAATATGACATTTGGCTTTTAAGAAAAAGAGGTAACTGGGTTGAGAATGGGGTAGCCAAGGTAAGTAGTGAAGACTAATTCAGGCAACAAGTTCATGGAGTTCAAATTTGGAGGAGATTTGTGGTCAGAATTAAATACTATTCCTGATTTCGTCGTTCTTCTGAATTCAATGGAAGCTAATCTAGTAGCTGTTAATTTTTATTTCGTTTCTTTTCTCTTTTTTATTTAAAATTTTTTTTTAATTTTTATTAATTTTTGAGAGAGAGAGAGAGACAGAGCGCGAGCAGGGGAGGGACAGAGAGAGAGGGAGACACAGAATCTGAAGCAGGCTCCAGGCTCTGAGCTGTCAGCCCAGAGCCCAACGCAGGGCTCGAACACATGAACGGTGAGATCATCACCTGAGCTGAAGTCGGATGCTTAACCAACTGAGCCACCCAGGCGCCCCTCTTTACTTTTCTTTTCCCTTCTCTTCTCTTTTCTTCTTCCTTCCTTCCTTCCTTCCTTCCTTCCTTTCTTCCCCCCTCCCTCCCTCCTCTCCCCTTCTTTCTTTTTTTCTGGATTATTTTCTTTAAGCTAATAACTTGTCAATTATTTCTGGCAGTAGTATTACTGAATATAGCTAGTTAATGAGGCATACTGCGGCTGGGTTACGATATTTTCACTAATTAACGTATTTAAACATCTCACTTGAGTAGTAATATACACCTTATAGAAAGGCTATATACTTTGGCAGATGTTAAAAAAAATCTGTGTGAACAAGGTAGTCTTGCTATGGGCTCTAGAATTTCTGAAACAATGTAGCATATAAAGGTTTATGTTTAAAGAAAAATGGGTAGAAAAATGGCCAAACTGAATTAGAAACAAAGAGTTTGGATAATTTTAGGTTATCCTAATTTATTATGTGCAGATATAAGAAGTGAAAAAATATACAAAACTGACATTTGATCAATAATATGACATTTAAATCTCTACATTTGAGACCCAGGGTAAAAATATTGTCTTCCATAGTGATGTTTAGATACTCACCATCACTCACTTGAGTCACACCCTAATGAAAAAGGATTCAGAGAATGAAAGACGAAAGGCTAGGTATATTTGGAGGTGAGTTTGGGAGAGTGTGTATACTTGTGTATGTTTATGAGACAGAGAGAGACTTTTTGCATCTGAGTATCATTTCAAAACCAAATATAAATTATTTAGATTTTGGATTGTGCATACATGTGTATCTCTGGTGTAGTATTGTAGATAATCAAGAACTGACACCACCACAATAAGGCCAGCATTTGAAATTAGAAGAGGAGAAAAGACTTTCTTTAGAATATACCAACCAGGATCTAGTGTTGTGCAGTCAGGGGTTTTGGGTTATTAAATGAAATCAAAAGCACATCAGGCCTATCGGCATCTTAAAAACCATTAGTGTTTCATTTAAAAAGAGTGTCTTGTTTCTGAAATATTCATAGCTGGAATCCACCACCACTGCTGAGATTTACATCTCCTCTCTCCCCATTATGCTTGCTGAATCTCTTTACTTGCTATTGTAGGAAAAATATTCAAAGATTTATAGGCAGCAAAGAGAAGGCAGCAAATTATGACATCCATTATTGGCATCTGCTCTTGTCTGTATCCCCAGGAAATGCAAATACAAATGACTTCCAATTTTCTACTACAACTGAGTTGCAAAGGGAACTGTTATATGCAGATGAGGCAACTTCTATTTGGACAAAGATAAAATGGAAGAAATTTCAGTCTACTACACTTGGCATACCATTTGCATAACTCTGAGAAAACTGTCACAAAGGGGTAATAAAAAATCATAAGGCTCTTAAAGAACCACATACAATGCCTGTAGCTAGGCTGCTTATAAGAGAAATAGAAACAGCTTTAAGTTGTATGGGTTGGTGTAAGATCCAAAAACAAAAGGGTGACTAAATATAGATGCTTCTATATTCACTGGTAAAAGTGGTTCCTCTTCTCATGTTTGGCAAAAAGATTATACTAGGTTTGAAAATAACTTATAATCCAGCATGCAGTAAGGACAGACCTCACATTACCAATTTTTAAAAAGTCTTTTGGCATAAGTTCATTGTTTCTTATAGAGGAATGGCTATGATGATACTTCCCATTATATTGTAGGCTCTTTGAGAACAAGGAGCTCTTATATATCCACTGATGTCCTGCATCTTCAGTGTATAAAATAGAGTTCTGAACATAAGAGGATCTCAAAATAAAATTTCTTATGATAGGAATTGAAGGAGTCATGCTGGTACAGTAGTGGGACTCCATAAATGAGTGTGTTCTCATCTACCTTCATCTCTCTGTGAGGTTTCCCTACCTTTATGGACCCTGGATCCCACCTCTGAAAAAAGGAGATAATAATACGTAATCTTATTTGGTTTAGGGAAGAATTAAATGAAGTATCACGACGAGTGTCTAGTATAGCATCTGGCATAGATCTGTGTCTCCAGACATGGGTCCTTTTTTCCCTACCTCCTACAACTCTCCCACATCTCTGCTTAAGGATTAGCAACTTCCAAAAATCTCTAACCCCAGCCACAAGGCTCATGTTTTCTGGATACTCTCTGTCTTCTTTAATATCTAAGGCTCTACCTGCCTCAAAACTGCTTCCCAGCATTTAATAAAACTTTGGCCCTTGACTCAACCTCCCTCTTACCGAAGTCCTAAGATCATGCTAGCCAATATCAAGGCCCAGCTAAATGACACATTCACCTGTTTTGATCATCTCCTATTTACCCTGTTGGTGAGCAGGGGGAGGGGGTTACCCACCTAGAATTATGAGAATGGCCAAACAAGCGACACCCAAAGCTCACATGTTACTCATGATACTCACAGATCAAGAGAAGACTCCACAAGCCATCCAAGGCCACACGGGGTTGCCCTTGGGAACAGAGTGAATAACCAGGGGTGGTGGGAGGAAGTCTTTACAGTAACAAGAGGGTGTGTGCCCCTGGTTCCCATGACAGGATGTTGCCTTGTTTGAATAATTCTATGGGATGGCAGAGGACTGAAAGCTACTACTCCGGGATAAGCAGGAACTGTACCTGGTCCCCATGATAAGGAGGGTTGTGTTGCTAGGGGATCTCACCTCTGAGAGCAGAGTAGTGAAGGGAGCTTGTGATTAGGCCATGTGAGGCCCTTCTTATTTTACCAGATGTCAGTGCAGAGCATAATATTGAGCCTTAATTTGAGGCCATAAGCCACACCAACTCATTTCTCACCTCTCAATTCCTTTAATTCACAAACTCCTAGGATTTGCGCCTCTGTTCTCCCTCAGTATGGCTTACACTTTCAGCCTGAGCTCAGAATCATAATCCCAACCTTCCGCCTTCTTACCATCCTTCTACTTCCATCTTATTGTTTTGCCATGTCCTCCCCGCTCGGGGCGGGGGAGGGGGGTGGAGAATCCGACTCTGAATCTATTGTTTCTATCTGGCTGAGAACTATAAGAGAAAAACCACAGAGCAGATGAAATTTGTGATATTATATGTTTATAGTCTCTACGTGCAAGTGGATTATTAAATTTGCCTAGAATATCATGACCTTGTTTTCTCAACTTGTGGAGAAACTGTTCCAAATTTTACTGCTATTCTCAAAGCCCTACTCAGTCTTTCCCCATTCATTCTTACCAAAGTACCTGAGATAAAGATTCTATCTGCCCTGCCAAACTACCTTAAGCCTCAGAGGGAGGGATATTTCTATTACTTTTCATGACCCAATGTACACCTGTGCTCTGAATCCCTACTTTTTTCTTATCTCCTTGACAATCTCATTCCATCAATTTTCTTTTCTCCTCCTTACTCTGAATCTCCCCCTCTCAATTGTTCTTTTTTCCTTAGCCTATAAGCAAGTCTCAAGTTTCTTCTCCCTTAAAAATTGCACCTTTGGACATTTATCTTATTACTATATGTTTTTTCTTCCCCTCACAACCAAGTTGCCTTAGAGAATAGACTAGAAATTAAATTTCCTCCAGACGCATTCATTCCCAGTGCATTGCAGGAACATATCTGACAACACACATCAATAAATTGGCTTTGGTTACACCTAAGAGGCCTTTCAGTTCTTACCTTCCTTGAGCCCTCTAGAACATGGGACATTGTCAATTCCACTCCACCCAAGCTTCTGGGACACCTCTTTTCTAACTGTCTGACCTCCTTCCTGTTTTAATCTTCTCTTCCTCAGCTGTTCATGCCCTGCCTGCCCTTAACGTTAGACTTCCTCAAGTTTCAGTCCTCAGCTATGTTCTGAAGTCATCTCATCCATACCCATGACTGCTGACTTGCAAAGCAGTATCTCTTACTCAGAACCTTTCCCTGAGTTCCAGATCTCTAAAGCAAACTGACTACTGATTACAGCTGACTGTTTCTTTTTTATGTACCCCAAACACAGCACACATTAAATTCATCATTTTTTCTCATACATTCACCTTTTACTTTGCCCCTCACATGTGCCTGTACTTCATTTTACATTCCATTTTGTTTTTAATCCCCATCACTTCATCCAAAACCCTGAGTATCATCCAGACCCCCACCTACCTGCTTTGTCTCCTTTATCTTTGCATCACTATATTCTTCTGGCTTGGCTTGGACTCTTAAAATAGTTTCCTAGCTTCCTCCAGTAAAGGGTCTTTAGTTCTCCAAGGAATTTGGGATGTCTATTGTAGTCAAAAGTTTCCCAAGCTGATCTATCCAGATAGCCTAGGGAAGATTATGGAACAGGTGCACAGATTTGTTATCCGTGATAATAAACAGGTGCACCTACCTATTCCCTCCCTCACCTCCATTACAACACACTGAATCAGAGGAGGAGGGCAGAAATAATCTGCATTTTTAAATTCTTCCAGGTCATTATCAGGTAAATCATCCTCTGATAAGCACTGGGCACAGGTAAGGTATTACAACAGTGACACTCTATAATATGGTGCTTCACAAAGATAGCTCAGCAGCAGTGGGCAGGGTGGACTGGAGATTGAATAAACACAGCTAATATGTTTCCTTGCATATAAAATTTTAAAAGGCACCAGTGGGGGCGCCTGGGTGGCTCAGTCGGTTGAGCGTCCGGCTTCGGCTCAGGCCATGATCTCAGGGTTCGTGGGTTCGGGCCCCGCGTCGGGCTCTGTGCTGACAGCTAGCTCAGAGCCTGGAGCCTGTCTTCAGATCCTGTGTCCCCCTCTCTCTCTGACCCTCCCCTGCTCGCGCTGTCTCTGTCTCTCAAAAATAAAAAAAATTTTAAAAAAACATTGAAAAAACAGGCAGCAGAGATAGCCACAGCTGCCTGTACAGATAGTGGTGCCTGTCAGTAGTGAGTCTACCTGTATTCTTGTATCTCTGTCATTGTCACCCACCAATCTCTTTTAGCTATAAAATAGATTACTGACAGCTGTGCTGACCGCCTACAACGACCAAGAAACCAAGAAATATGACTTTTATAAAGTCACATAGTAACTGAGTAACATAAGCAAAGAACAGATTTTTATGATTTCCTGTCTCCTTGTCTTGTATAGTTCTCCCTGAGCCATTTCACTGTCTAGAGATGGGTTATCATCGTATCTTCTTTAAATAAATCTTTCCCGTGGCTTATGGAATTAACCAACACCTCATTTCCTCATTATGAAAGTGTTCAGGCAAATCACATCTACTCTGGAGCCCATGTCTTCCAAATCCTCTGAAGAAGGTTCAAACCTGAGAAGTGAATACATTTTCCCTAAGCAGAGCCTGTCAGAACATTTTTAATAAAGACCTGGCCCAATTTCAGGGCTTTCTTTTCATTAGGGCAGGTCTGAAAGCAAAGGCCTTGAAAGTGGTTAGAAAAACAGTGTAATCACTATGGTACCATTATCCTGTCCCTGGGTAATCATTAGGCATCAGCTTGCCAAAGCGAAGGGCGGCAAATTACTCATTTATTGTTACCTGAGCTGTGCAGAAGATTGAAATCTGGACTACTAATGATTTTTTTCACCTTGTTTGGGAGATTCTGTAGGAAAGTTCACATGCAGCACAGATGCTGGCTGGCTGGCAAAGGTGCTTACAGACAAATATGAAAGGGAAGCAAAGCATCGCCTTCCTTCAAAAGTAAAGCTGAAAAGCTCCATGGCATTTCATGAAAGCAGCTCTAAGGGAGAAATATTAAAAGTTGTCAAGATCTATAATCGGAGAAGAAACTAGTTAGTTGGCTTTGAGTAGATTTGTATCTGCTTTAAAAGAGATTAGACACTCAAAGTACCAGTTGGATTTAACACAAATCAAGTCTATGGTAAATATTTACCAACAGTTAGCAGAAAAAACAAATCTTATTTAGTGGCATCATCTAATGAATTGGAGGTTTGGGTTTTTTTTGTCAGTTCCTTTGGCAAGTTTCAAATTCAATAAAGCCTCCAAGTCTAGCTCTCATAGAAGAGAACGAAATCATTCACAATCTTGTTAAAATTAAAGCATGTATAAGATCTTGTACAGGCAGGTACGTTGGGAACATGAAGAGTCAGCCATCACAATATTTGTGTCCACACATAAAATAGACACCTAAAGGTGAACCTTCAAGCAGTTCCTGATGCTGGGGATAACTCATGCAGGCAAGGAGGAGAGTTCTAGATTGGTTTAGATAGTTTTGTGAACACAAAATGTTACATCCAAGAGTAAAGATGGAATCCCTCTTGTTTCTATAGGAAAAAGTACAGTGTCGGAAATAGGGACATAAAAATCAAAAGCATTGATTTCTACTGCTGGCTCAGCTGGTGACCGCTTCTGTAGTCTGAGGCAATTTTCCTAGCCTATTTGTGACTAAATCTCAGCATCTGTAAAATGAGGTTAGGAATCTTTTCTGTTTGAGACCCAGCTAGTATTATTAGGACTTTTGTTCATGTTATTAATGTTTATGATGCCTTCAGGGATTTTCAGATAAAAGGCATTATATAAGCCCAAAGTGTTATTAATATTATTTTTCATGTTATTCTAAAAGGGTATTGTTAAGACTGATGAATTAACATTTGCAATACTCTTCAGAAAGGGTTAGAATAAACAGTTTCATCTAATGCACAGATTTGCTCTTAAAGAACATGTAGAAAACCTACAAGTGACAGCTTCCTGATCAACATGGTACTAGGCTCATACCATACTCTTAATCGCCTAAATCATTTGCCAATTATTATATGCATGTATCTATTTGCCATCTAACTTCAAGGTTCCGGTCTATCCATACCATCTAGAAAGGCGAAATAATGTATCATGAAGTTTCATTTGTTTAAAATTTTCAAAGATCGTAATTTTTAAAGTGTAATTTTCCCCTTTGTTTCATTGTTAGTTTCTTGATGCACTGTAATTCAGTTTTCTAACAGACAGGGTTTTAACACAATGTCATCCTTTGGGATTTTGGACTTTTCGCAGAGGTTTGCTTAATGTTTAATGCCTTATAGACACGGGACATATTTTTATGGTGCCTGGCTTTGAATGGCTATTAAAGTATATATTACAGGCATAAGGCACCTTCAATTTACAGTATTTTACCTACTTATACCATTTCCAGGGCTCTCTATTGTAACATTATCATTAAGATTGCTGGCCCTTTGCTGCCAACAACCTGATTAAATCCTATTACAATTACTCTTGTTATAAAATCTTCTCATGCTTCTTGGCACTAAAGGTGCATGGAGCCATGCGGGTGGTAACATAAAAAGGAACAATGTACTCTGAACTGAAATGTTAGGAGAGCGCTAGCCTAGAGAAGGCAAATAGATCCCCAAAGTAAGATATTACTGTATTACTCTACTCTCTGGGGATGGATTTCCTTTTGAAGTTTAGTTTATAATACTAAAGAGGATTTTGCTCTTATTTTGTTTTTCTCTCTAGGGGAGTGCAGGAGAGGGATATAATCTGGAGGAATTCTCACCAAAGAAAGGCTCAGAAAAAGGCCCACTGATGACTACAAAAATGACAGCTGTTTTAAGACAAAGAGGAGAGAATCCAATCAATGGAGTAATGTCTCATATTTCATATACAGTAATGGGGCTTCTTACATGTGGAAATGGTGAAATGTGAGGTGGGCTTTTTTTCTCCCCTCTGGCAGTGAAGCGTCTGCTGGTCCTTCTCACAACCAAAAGGAGGAACCTGTAACGGGTGGCAAAAAGACAGAGGTGCTCACTTTATGAAACCAACTTGTCTTCAAAACTATTCAATCTGACCTCGCTAATGGATCTTACTGTGGTCTGAGCACCCACACTCCTGGGAGACCAGGTCCCTGTGTTGTGTATCCGTGCGGGACTGTAGGAGGTGGTACAGAGCACTGACCAAAACCACCAGAGCTTTGCCAGACTGTCAGGGTTTCCTTCCTGCCCCTGTCTCATCTCAGCATGCTTTCCAGAAAAAGGCCTGTGTCGAGGTTTAAGTTTCCTCATCTTTTTCCTCATCCTCATGAGGTTGTTCGGGGGACTCAATTAGCTGATACTGATGTGTGGCCCACATAAAATGTATTGTACTAGCTGCAGTGGCATACAGTACCATGAAAGTATCTAGTGGAGTCAGCAGGCACAGAGATGCTTAAGTTCGATGGCACGAAGGACATTTATACATTTTCCTCCTCTGCCTGATGAATATGCAAGTGTGAGAAAATTGGCAAAAGACAAATGGAGCATATGGAAACATAAGCAATTCACTGCAATAAAAGGATATTCCATATAATAATAATACCTAGTGACTATTGGACATGGAGTCAGGCTGGAGCGTGCACTTTGTGTGCATCATTTTACAGAATCCTGCAGTCACTCTGGGAGGTAGGCACTACTGTTATCTTCAGTTCACTGCTGAGGAAAATGAGGTGCTAGGAAATGAAGAGGATACAACTTACATACCAGGAGCTGGGGGTAGTTTATCCAACTGCTTTCTCTCGTCTTCTTTCTCCCTCTCACATATGTATAGGAATAAGAATGACTAACTATGGACTAAGCCACGAACGTGTGCATGGTTGCAAATAGAAGACATATATTTGTCCAACCGTATTTTCTCAGCAGCAGAACCAGAAGGTTACCACTAAAGAATTCATATTTAGGAGTGCCTGGGTGGTTCAGTCAGTTCAGCGTTAGACTTTGGCTCAGGTCATAATCTCCTCGTGTTTCATGGGTTCAACCCCCATGTGGGCTCTGTGCTGACAGCTCAGAACTGGAGTCTGCTTCTCATTCTGTGTCTCGCTTTCTTTCTTCCACTCCCCTGCTTGCACACTGTGTCTCTCTCTCTCAAAAATAACTAAGCATTAAAAAATATTTTTTAAAGAATTCATATTTAGATACACAGCTCTAGATCCTATATTAATATAACTATATTTTCATGTTTGTTCATGTGTAAACAGGTACACATGTTGTGTCTATTTTCTAGGGGCTCCACATGCATGTCTTATGTATTCTCCTACGTGTCAATGGCAGAGCAAGGTGCAGGGGTGTGGCTCACCCCAGGTGTCGGTTGGAAGGACACACCCTGTCTGTAGAGACAATAAAGCCAACTAAAAATCTGATTACTTTTGCTGACTACCATGCAGTTCTACATCACATTGGTGATACAGTAGTGCTCTTCAGCAGGGCAGGCCTCTAGGCCTCGCCTCCCTGCCTCCGCTTTGGTGTGTCACTGCATATCCATCTTAGGGAAGGAAATTAAAGTGTGACACAAAGCAAAGGGTATATTTTCAATAATAAAAATACATATTTAATATCTATTAGGTATTTGTCTAGCAGGCTGATATTTTTAATGACTACTGTTAGGACACTTCCAGAGCGCAGAGAAAAACCAAACACATACACTCAGAAACAAAGGCAAATAACTGCCATAAAAGTCATCTTTGCTCAATCCATCCCTTAATATCCAGAAAGGCTCAGAGGCACACATCTGCTTTATTTTGTTCCTGTGGTTTGGCAGGGAGATGTGTAGTTCTTTGATGATGAGAAGAGAATAGAAGAAGTAGTTAAGGATAAACCCTTTCCTATTTAACTGTTCCATTCTTTTCTTCTCCCCAAGATGAAGGATGATGTATGGAAAGGAATAAGAATTTAGAACAGTGTGACTAAATCACACTTGTTAAAGTTAGAAAAGCCCTGAATAGGTCAATTTTACTGACTTCATAGAGGGAAAAAAGCACAAGAAGCCTTTCATGAGGGCTGAGAGGTGCCGTAACTCCCCACTTGAGCTTACAAATACTGTTTACTCACCTGCCTACTACCATACTGTCACCCAACTTTATTGATAAGGTCATCTCATGGCAAAACTATAAAATATGGGCAGTTTTCCTTTGGCTGTCCCTTCTTTTGGAAGACTCATATAGCTTTTTAGGGCTCCCACCTCATTATATGCTGTGGCACCCCGACCACCACCATCCCCACAACCACCATCATCCATACTTCTATCGCCAGACATAAGGGCTTTTGAAGGCTTTTGCTGTAATGGACCTTCCTAGTCTTTCCCACCCATGTTTGCCCATCAACATTTTCCCCTCCTGTGTCCCATTCCCTCAGAACCCTGCTATTGAAAAAGGCTGGTGATAGATCGATCAGATAGGCTAATTCCTGAAGATGGGTTGGCTGGCTACTTTTCTATAAGTAAACTGGATAGTTCCCCTGTGCTTTCAGGCTGAGAACTAAGACTTTGGACAAAGAATCTTTCAAATAAATTCCCCTAAAATCAGGTCTGGATTTTAAGACAACAAACAACAAACAAAGCTATCCAGTTGCCTACTAAGAATGGTGGTAAAAAAGCATAGTGGCATTAACTTTCACTTTTAGAAAATAAAAATAAAGCAAGGTCCATCCACGATTTTGTGATGAAGTGAGTCCACAATGTAAAGTTTTTCCTACTGATTTAGCAGCGAGTAGGTGCCTAAGCCAAAAGATCAAAGGGGTGAAGATAATCCAGAAACAAGTCTTCCTCTTAAGGGTTCTAATGAAAGGAGTAGGCTCTTTTCCCTTTTTAATCCCTTATAACTCCATAGAAAACAGTGGGAAGGATCAATCAATGGAAAGGCAAATACACCCTCCTCTGACCATGTCCTTCAGGAAAACGACGAATTATGTCCCTCAAATCCTAATGTAAATTAGGAATTAAGGAGAGTCTAATTAATTATATCTCATTTTCTCCAACTAAACATACCCAAATACGAAATCTTTGATTGATATAAAGTGACTTGATCTTTTAACCGGTTTAAGATGCATTTCTAAAATACAAGTTAGTGGAGTAGTAGAGATATTTTTAGTGGGGGTCTTCAGTACATTAAGGTTCTGTTTATTCTGGTTGGAGTGTTTGACTTTCTCTCGTAATAAAAGGTTACAAAGTGTACAAGACGATTGACACCTTGCTACTTCATCTTTTTATCAACTTTTTATTCCTTTCTGTGTCTTCCTCATTTTTGAGGTAGTGGCAATTTTTTTTTCCTATTTCAACCATCTTCATGCCTTTGCCTCTCTTGTCCGTTTTTCATCTCTATATTTGATAAAAATTTTCTTGGTTAAAATGCTCCACTGTGAATAGACTAGCTTGTAAGTACTTTGGAAATAAGAGTGAAAAACATGGTTAAATTCAGATCACCTGATGGACTACAAAAGTTCAGTAAGGAACCGAAGGAAGGCTTTTGAACTGAGGAAAGAACTGATGAAAAATATTGTTGTGTGCTCCTGTAAAAATGGGCTGGAAGAAGTTGAGACAGGCTTCTGTCTTTAAGTGGAAACTAACATAGATGACTGTGGAAAAAGTCCCCATTTGCCTTGATTTCTAGGGAACCACCTCAAACTCAGTTGACTATGTATGCACAATAGTGATTCAAGTCCCAAGGTATGATAAGTGCCATCAATAGCAAAATGGACTTATGTTCACACCACTGCCAAGAACTTACAGGTGAAACTTAACCACCTTTGCAGTTTTTCATTACCCCTACCGAATTCTAGGTGAAAAAGAATGTAATTGCAATTATGACTGCCTCTATGCATGTTGAGCAACAAGTGAAGATGATTTATTTTAAATCTATCTATCGCTGAAATATTTTCCAAAACATATGTGTGTAAAATATTATACGTGAAACACATATAAAACAATTATATACAGGGGTGCCTGGGTGGCTCAATTCGTTAAGCATCTAACTTTGGCTCAGGTCATGATCTCGAAGTTCGTGAGTTCAAGCCCATGCAGGGCTCTGTGCTGACAGCTTAGAGCTTGGAGCCCACTTCAGATTCTGTGTCTCCCTCTCTCTCTGCCCCTCCCCCTTGTTTAAAAAAAACAACTATATACATATCAAATACATATATATATACACAATTAATAGTATGTTTTCCAAGTGTTGTTTTCTCTCAGTTGATGAGCACTTTGAAGGCAAACTACAGTGGAAGCTTCGAGCAATGGGCGCAGCATACCGTGCTTCTGTTGCTTTTGTCAATGAGGGCTCTATTGAGCTCTTTCTTTAAATTTTTTTAATGTTTATTTATTTTTTAGAAAGAGAGACAGAGTACAAGTCAGGGAGAGGAAGACACAGAATCTGAAGCAGGCTCTAGACTCTGATCCATCACCACAGAGCCTGACACGGGGCTCAAACTCACGGACCATGAGACCATGACCTGAGCCTAAGTGAGATGCTTAACCAACTGAGCCACTCAGGCATCTCTCTGTTATACTGCTGTTTTAAATTGGGTGCATTTGGCATCATTTGCTCTTGTTTACATATAATATTATACTTTTAAAGAACATAATTGAAAAAAAAATGTGTGTATAGTCTTCTAGATTTTTCCACATATCAACCACTTCTAATGCTATTTATTTCCTCCTATGGATTCCTGTTACTACCTGGTGTCATTTTCTTTCAGCCTGAGGAGCTACTTTTAGTACTTCTTACAAGAAATATTTGCTAGCAATGAATTCTTCCAGGCTTCATTTACTGGGAAATATATTTTGCCTTCAATTTTGAAGAATAATTTTGCTGTATATAGGATTTTTTTGCTTGTTTTTGACAGATTTATTTTTTTAATGTTTATTTATTTTGAGAGAGAGAGAGAGAGAGAGAGAGCGAGCATGTGGGCAGAGAGAGAGGATCCTAAGCAGAGATCTCAGGTGGATGGAAAAAGGAGGGAGAAATGGCAAATCAGTGCACAGAATCATATACAGTGTCATCATTTATCATCAGCTAGAACTTGTTATTGGTCCTGTTAATTTTCCATCAGTTACCACATTATCTAACTGCCCTAATGTGATGGCATTCTGAGCAACCCCTCTGCTTCAACCAGGTGGGCCTCTTTGTGGTCATAGCACACAGAGCCCCGTATCTCAGGCTTCTTACCCACATCTTTCCCCACTTAAAGTGCTTCTGCCTTTTTCTCACTAATCCATTCGTAATCCTTAAAATGCTCCTCAAAAAAAAAAAAAGTGCAGAGCCTGAAGTGGGCTTGATCTCACAAACCTTGGGATCATGACCTGAGCTAAAATCAAGAGTTGGAAGCTTAACCAACTGAGCCACACAGGAGCCCCCTTTTAATAGATTTATTGATTTAACTTATAAATCATATCATTCATCCAGTTAAAGTGTACATTTCAATGATTTTTAGTATAGTCAGAGAGCTGTGCAACCATCACCACAATCAACTTTAGAGTATTTTTGGATATAGAATTCTTTGTTGACAATAGTTTTCCATCTCTTTGAGTAACTTTGATTATGCCATTTCATTATGTTCTGGTCTCTGTTGTTTCTGATGAGAAATTATTTATTAACCATATGTTTCCCCTATGTATAATGAATCCTTTTGCCTTGCTGCTTTCAAAACTTTTCTGTTTATTTGACTTTTCTATTGATCTAGTTCTATGTTCTCCGAGTTTTTCTTTTATCATCTGATATCTGCTGTTGAACTCCTTTAGTGAATTTTTTATTTTGCTTTTCATTTCTAGAATTTCCACTGTTTTTTTTCCTCTTTCCCTCTCTTCCCTCCTACCTTCCCTTCCTCCCTCCCTCCTTCTTTCTCTCTCTCTCCCTTCCTTTCTTCCTCTCTCTCTCTCTCTCTCTTTTTTTTCTTCCTAACTTGTTTGGGCTTACCCTGTACAAGCTATCTCCTCTGCAATGTGCCACTGCTAAGGTCTCTACTAAGATATTTTAAATTCTTATTTTTGTTAGACTGGCTTCCTAGGGGTCCCCTAGCATAGCTTAGTGGTCAGCCAGTAACTGTTCAGAGGTTGTGCTCAAACACCTTGAACCCATAAAACTTACCTTCTGCCAATGTATCTGTGTGTGATTAGAAGAGGACATTCAAAGTTCAGACTATTTGCATCTGTTCAAGATTTTATTTTCCTCTCAGCCCTCTTGCGTCTCTCTGTGCATGTGCACACAGTCCCCAGTCAGTTAGGGATGTGTGGAGAACATGTCTAGCCCCACTACAGCTCTCTCACTTCTATAATCTCTTTGTTAAGTTTCTGGCTGCTCTGTAAGCCTGCCAGTCATCAACCAGGATGCAACCACAGGCTAGCAAAGCTGCAGACTTGCCTCATTTATTTCTTACCAAGTTTTCTGCCTGTACTGAAAACACCTGCCAGGCATGGGCTTTTGCTCACAGCTCCAAACCAATTCTTCTCCCTTTGGCAGCAAAGATGCTGGTTTTCACAAACAACCCTATTCTTGTCTAAATACTGTGCCAATTGACCTGGTGTAGAGAAGACCTGGAAGTAGCCCTAGGCAAGAAGGCCACTGTTTCCCACTGTTTTTAGCTGAAATCCTAGTAGCTTTTCATAAAATAATAGTTTTCTCGTTGTTGTTTGCTTTTGGTTAATTTCTAGAGCCTTGAAATAGGTGGGAGATTTGCTTTGACAATTTTGTACAGTTTTATAGTTGGCTTTTTAGAATAGGATTTACTGACCTCTACCTTCCTCCAAGGTCCAAAGTCCTACCTTCAAATCATGCATTACTTATCCCACAGTGTCCCCTTTTTCCACCATTTAGTTTCTGTTCTGAGGAACAATTTTGATATATAATGCCTAACTAAAGTGGTGCAAGAGATAGAAACAAATATATCTCAAATAAACAAAGGAAAAGAATGACACTAGATTTTAAATGAAAATTTTAGGGGCGCCTGGGTGGCTCAGTCAGTTAAGCATCCGGCTTCAGCTCAGGTCATGATCTCACAGTTCATAAGCCCACATCAAGCTCTGTGCTGACAGCTAGCTCAGAGCCTGGAGCCTGCTTCAGATTCTGTATCTCTCTCTCTGACCCTCCCCTGCTCGTGCTCTCTCTGTCTCTCAAAAATAAAAATAAAAATAAATTTAAAAAATTTTTTTAAATAATAAAATGCAAATTTTACAGTTGTTTAAGCCACCTTACTAGTGGTCTAGGACTACTAAGTGACTACTAAGGATAGTAAAAATTAGAACCAGCCAGTATATCACTAACTGGAATCCACAATATCTTTGTTATTAGGAAAGGAACCCTACATAACATTACGGCAACCCAGTAGCATAGCAACCTAGTAACACTGACCAACAATTGTATGAAATGGTGGCTAAAAGAAATAATGGACATAAAAATATAACAATTTCTAAAAATTTTAAGAGAAAGGAAGGGGTAATACTGTTACTCAATGCTGGGAACACATCTTTACCCCCACTATAGTCCTAATTCAGTTCCATGTGTACTTCCAATAATATCTCCTTTATAAAAAACAGCATGGCAGCCCATTCTCTGCAAGACTGTATAGGTGTTTCATTTGAAGGAAGATCAATAGAGAAGTTTGGTTTAAGGATTAATAGACAATCTCACAAGAATTCAAGATGGGAACCAATAACACGAGGATTCATGCAGTGGACCTGAAAGGTCAGGACAAGGCTATCCACCTGGGTTTAATGGATGTTCTTGCTAGTGGGTCTGTGCTTCTTGCAGCTTATTTGTTCTCCTACTTTCTTCCATAAACTAACTTTCTTTCTTTGCCCATGGTCTCTCTGCTTGCACAAAATGGCACATGGCTTTGGCTTGGTATGAACTGACTTTTATCTGTCTTTACAGACACTACAGCTCTTCTTGCACAACTGACTTAGTGATTTACTGCTCGTTTTATAGTTCTCAATGAAAGAAACTGATTCATCCATTTTGATTCAATCATCTCCTGCCAGTGGATCAGGTTTATTGGAGTAATTATGATTTTCTGTGGCCATGATGGAGCCATAAATGGAGATTTCCTTAGGACGGAGCATAGACTGGAAATGAGGATAATGACTGACAACTATAAATGGTTTATTCCTGAGGGAGTTTCTCTATTCCTCAAGTGTTAAAATCTTTGTTGGATTTTCTGAGGCCGATACATTCAATTTGCTTGGGGTGAGCTTCTTTAATTATTTTGATACTGTAGATTCTTTTATTTTCAACTTGTCATAGCTTGCTTTTCCTTCTCTAGTTCATTATGAATCACAATTTTTGGTCACAGATCATTTATAAATGATCTATAAATGCTTAAAATATACAATTTTAATTAATGTATGTAAATACATATGAAGAATTGATGAAAGGAGAAGGCATTTCATGGGAGGAAAATAGCACAGCAAAATTATGCAGGCTGAAATAATCATGGCTGATACAGTTTCCTATAGCTGCTGTACCGAACTGCCACCAACTGAGTGGCTGAAAATAATAGATATTTATTCTCCCACAATTCTGGAGTCTAGGAGTCTGAAAGCCAGATGTCATCAGGGCTATGCTCCCTCTAAAGACTTTAGGGAAGAATCATTCCTTGCCTCTTCCTAGCTTCTGCTGGTTGGCAATTCTTGGTGTGCCTTGATTGACAGCTACATCACTACAATTTCTGCCTCTGTCTTCACATGGCTTTCTTCCTTCTGTGTGTCTGTGTCTGTCCAAATGTCTTTCTCCTTACAAGGGTACCAGTCATTGCATTTCAGGCCCTAACCCAGTATGACCTCATCTATACATCTGCAAAGACCCTATTTCCAAGCAAGGTCATATTCACAGGTACCAGAGATTTCAACTTCAACAAATCTTTCTGTGGGATACAATTCAACCCACATTGGTCTAGTTAGGAAACTGGCATGAATGGAATAGAGGACATGTAATATGGAAAAATTAGAATAATCATGAAAACGGAATTCATGAGGCCTGGGTGATAAATATTCATGGTGCAGATGCAACACCACATTAATCAATTCCAAAGGTGTCTTTCCCAAAATAGCCTACATAAATTCAAAGTATTAGAAGTATCTCCTCTATGTCTCAATAATGTTGACTTTTGTTTGCTCATTCTTTGGTGCTTTTGTTTCTTATTCCTATTTTGCTAGGAATTTCCACAAATTTTCCCACCTCTTCTCCTACCATTTCTGATATCTGACTGTTATCATAGATATATTATCCATGTTCTTATGTAAAGCCTATCTGTAACATCATACCCTACATCCTATCCTCTCTTGACTATTCAAGGCATTACTTCAGCAAATCCTCCTCCCCCACTTTCCTATTTTCTTTTTTTTTCCATTTTCCTACTTTCACTCTCAACCAATTGTTCCCGTCAACATACATAAGGTTACTATTACTTTGCACTTCAAAAGAACTCTTCTCTTGAGTCTACTTTACTTGCCAGATGCTGCAAAAATGGTTTTATTCCCCTTTGTAACAAAACTCCTTAAAAGACTTTATATTCCCTTCTCCAAGTCCTCTCCTACACACTCTAATCAGGCTGTCACCTCACTGCTCTACTCCAAATATTCTTGTCATGATTATCAATAACCTCCAGATTGCAAAATCCAATGATTCATTCTTAGTCCTCATGTTTCTTGACTTATCAACAGCATTTGACATATTGGCTACTCTTGTCTCCTTGATACACTTGCCTTCCAGGACACTACACTCTTCTCAATTTCCTTTCACTGAGCTAGTTGTTCCTTCTGGTCTCTACTGGTGATTCTTCTCCAACATTCTTAATATTTGAGCATCCCAGAGCATCTTTGGACCTCTTTTCCTTTAGATATACATATTCCTTGGACATTTCACTCAGTTTCTGAGCTTTATATACCATGCCAATGACTCCTAAATCTATAACACCAGTCTAGATCTCTCTCCTGGACTTCAGACTCACATATTTAATTGTCAATTCAATATGCTTGGGTGTATAGTAGACATTTTACACTTAACACATCCGAAGCTGAAGTCATCCTACCACCGACCTGTCCTGCTTTTAGCCACTTCCATCTCTGATGATGGCAACTCCATTTTTTTAGCTACTTGTGCCCAAAACCTTAGTCTTTCTTGATTTCTCCCTTCTCACACCCCATATCCAATCCACAAAGAGGGTCTATTGTTTAAAATATAAGTAAGGCTCAAAATATAATTAGAATCCAACCACTTTCTCCATCTCCATTGATAATTTCTCATAAATCCACTACCATTTCTCACTTCAATTATTACTGTAATGTCATAACTGGTGCATTCCCTGTGAAGTTTATTCAAAACATAGCAGCAAGAGTAAAGTTAATAAAATTTAGGTCATATATAATCCTTCTTCTGTTCAAAAACCTCTAATGCCTTCCTACTTCATGGAGGGTAAAAGCCAATGACTTTACAGTTGCTCATAAAGCCATAAATGAATGGTCCCTTGAAATCCTGGATCTCCTCTCATTTTGTTTTTCTCTGTCATTCACTTCACACCAGCCATACTGTCTCTTAACATTCATCAAACATGAAAGCTTTGTCCTTGCCATAGGGCCCTTATAATTGCTTTTCCTTCTACTTAAAATGCTTCTTCTCCAGATAGTTGGAATTATATTGGAATTATAATCCTTCATTCCTTTAAGTCTGAATAATTACTACCTTCTTAATGAGGCTTATTCTAACCACCACAAACAGCCCTTCTAAGTATTCATTACTTTGTACTTACCATCTTATTTATACCATGTAATGTACTGATTTCTTATGTTTATCATTACTTCTACCTCCTCTAGAATATAAGGTTCATGAAGACAACAGAGATTTTTGTCTTTTTGTTCATTGATGCATTTCAAGCACCAATAACAACACTTGACACATAGTAGTTACTCAATGAACACTTGTTGAGTGAATGAATACTTTGTTTAGCTTTTAAGACTAGATCAATAGCTTCTGGAGCTAAAAAAAAAAAAAAAAGGATTTTTCTTTCCCCTCTAGTGAACCTAGAGGTTCTGATTAAGTATAATTATAAATAGTAGAACACTTAAAATTGCCTTCAAAAAATATACTTTGGGGAGCCTGGGTGGCTTACTTGGTTAAGCGTCCAGCTTCAGCTCAGGTCATGATCTCACAGTTCATGGGTTCAAGTTGGGCGCTCTGATGTCAGCACAGAGCCTGCTTCAGATCCTCTATCCCCCTCTCTCTCTCCCCCTCATCCACTCATGCATGCACACACGCTCTCTCTCAAAAATAAACATTAAATATATATATAAAATATATTATATATATATATATATTTGCTTCATCACTGTTACTAGTGGAGAAGAGCTGTACAGTTGCTAGGGAACATGATAATTTCATGGTCTTAGATAGGTTACTTTTAAGTGACTGTAAGCTGCAATGATTAATGGTCCTCCACTTTATTGTACAATAAAATATGGCAGGAACTTACACTATCTCTTGGCATATTTCTGAATTTGGTGTACTCTTGGTATACTGCTGAACTCCACTTCTTCCATTTCCAGTAGTTCTGGGCAACAGATTAGGGTAGAAATTCAATAAAATAGGATTCACTCCCCAGGCTGAGTTCTTAAATTTGCTTTGTGATTTGGTTCTCTTCCCTTGACCCCTGGTCAGAAAGATAGAATACAGTGGAGGGTTCGGAGACCTGAGAATATGATGGAATCACTGCACAGAAGGAGGCTGAGTCTCTGAATCACAAGGTAGATAGACCACGCACCAAACTCTTTACTGGACAATAACACGAATGAGGGCAAAAATCTTTATAGTTCTAACTCACTAATAATTGGGATAATGAGTTTTATGATAGCTAGTCTACTATGACCAACAGAACCAGTTCCTAATATTGTCTCAGAAAAGTAGGATGAAACTTGATTATGCAAAGCTATGAAAATGGCCTATGTTATCATTGAGGAAGCTTCAAATTCTTGGCAAAGCAGGACTGCCATCTCTAAAAACTGCTCTTTAACTAAAATACTCCAATATATTAGCATTTCTTCTTGGAATAAATAGGCTGGAGCTTCTTGGAACTGAGATGTGAATCTTTGGCCTATGTTAGGATTCCTCTTTCAATTCAATGACAATGTCAATAGGAAAGCAAGTTGGCTGTTTCTGCTTGGCACCACCTGGCTGCAGTTACATCGCTCAGCACTAAACACATTGGCTGTGTCAGAGTTGAGTACTGTCATTCTGATGAAGTGGGGAGTGTGTTGCCCTGGTAGGAAGCCTTTTAAATTGAATGACAAGGTTTTTCTTATTTGTTACTTCCCCAGGCCATTGTCAAATCATATAATGCCAGCCCAGGAAAGTAATTACAGAACTGTTGTGAGGCTGTTAGCAGCTGCTTTTCATTTTTCCCCATTGTGACTGGGATGTGGTGGAGAAAAATTGGGATGACTAAGAACCACAACATAAACGCCACCCAATCTGCTGGCCAGTCACATGTGGCACTTACTTTCAGCCAAGGGGAAAGAGCAGGTTCCTGAAATATTAGATGTAGGTGCCAAATATACTGAAGAATCAACACCCAACTATAAGAGGCCATGAGGACAGACAGATCTCAAGTGTTAAATCATTACCAAAATCACGAGGCCACAAAGTCTAATTTCTAAAATCAAAACCCTGTTTTGATCCCATTGAACAGCCCCTTTTCCTCCTAGCTATTTTTTTCTTTCTAGTGCTTTTTTTTTATTATTTGTATAAGGACCACAATAGACCTTCAGCTAATAGGAGGCCAAAGTTTCCAACAACAGATGCAGATTCTCATAAAAAAAAATAGCTACAAAGATATATATGAAGAGGAAACAGACAATTTTAAATGTATTTTCATTTCATCACCTTATCTTAATTTGGTCCTTTCTAATAAGATCCTTATAAACTGGCCAGTGCATATTTTCAAGGTTATTTCATGAACTCTACTCAGTGAAGAATGGCACTGCATTTGATAGACTACTGATTTAAAATAAAATATGTATTGTTTTAACGTTACAACTGTTTAAAATTTAATGGAAAGTTCTTAAGATTCTCAACACAACTGAATGTTATGTTTCCAATCAGGTGACAATCTAATCAGGATGAACCTTAAGTGATTATTCATTATTCATTTCTTTGAATGAAGTGGTTTAACTAGCATTTAGCTATGCTGGAAAGGTATTAGGTTCATATATAACCCTTTCTTGTTCTGAAAGTCATTGCTCTCCTCTCCTTCTTGTTCACTGAGATACAGTAAATAATTCATATGTCTTCTGAAGCTTGCGGAAGGCAGCTGTTTCCTTATATTCTAGGCAAAACTCCTTTCGCTAAGAATGTATAACCACCTTTCATGAAGTAATTTATTTCTAAATGATGAAAGTGGTCAGAGGCTCAGGATCCAACAACATCCCAAATGAAAATAATTAGAATCTGTGGTAAAGATAAGAGTGAGGTTTGAAATCTGTCGGTACATATCACTGAGTAGAAATAAATTATGGCTTGTCAAAAACGACAGATTTCAACAAGGTGCTTCCTTTTCACATCAAGTAAGACCTTTTTCCACCCAGCAATTAACTTTATTCCCATTAATATTCAGTAGCATTGACAAGGCTGACAGAGTAAAGCTGGGTTTTATAAAATTAAAGACAGATTGATAGAGACTCATTACTTTGTCTAATAATTTCATCATTGTATGTTTGGTCTTAATAAATAAAGGACAAAGCTGTTGACTGTAGCACTGATTTGTTGTGCCAGGTAAAGGACTCACATTTTCTGTGTATATTTTCTTTTTTGTGATTCATAAATTTATTTTTGAAAATAAACAGTAATTTTGCCTAAAGGGTTGCAGAGGTGACACAATAATACATTTATACTATACCATAATACATTTAGTACTAGCATAGTTTTCTTTAGATATTTCTTCACAATCTGTAAATAATAATTATGCTGCACAGTTAAATAAAATGAGTAACTGCACTTAAACAACCCTTTGATTATAGATTGAGAAAGCCTAGGAGCAAGTATTTGCTTGTGGTGCAGTAGAAAAAGAGCAAAGAATTCACTAACAACCCAAGGAAACACAAAAACCAAACATTGCTGTCTTCTTTCCTTTATGATATAAAAAGTTAGAAATAAAATAGAGCAGGTTTCACAAAGCTTCAAGATGTGTCAAAGATGATGTTGCTTAGAGACATAACATCTGTTCTGTTTTTGTATTTGTCATCTTTCCTAAAAAATTTTAAAATGAAGCACTGTGCTTTTCCAAGCTTATGGACACAGATTTTTTTTTTTTCATATAGGACACTTTGACTGAGTTCAGTTTTTATTTCTCTTCCAGAACTGTGAGAAAAAAAAAATCTCACTGTTGGTGAGAAAGATGTGATATATGCCTAAAGAAATCAACTTTTTGGGGTTTTTTTGTGGTAAGTTTCTAAGTTGTTCTTTCCCTCTTCCTTGACAGGTGACTTTTCACAGGTAAAAGTCCATCATTCTGACCAAAGAGTTCTTTTCCTTTAACATTATATAGCTCAGCAAATTTTTTGCCAGGGGCAATATTAGGGAGTTGCGGATGTAGTACTGACATGGAATTTTGCCACTTGTGTTTATTTTCTGTGCTATGACAACCTACTGTTCTGTGGTAGAAATGAAACAATTTTAGTCCTTATAAATTCATAGTTTCTGCAAAAGTCTAATTTTTCATAAGTGAAAATTCATGGAGTGAAAATGGAATCATTTCACGCAGTTCTTACTTTGGCCCTAAGCACATGCACTGAATAGCTCTTTATTCCCCCATTTTTGTCAATATCAAAGTCTGCATATGGATAAGTCACACCTGAACACCCTGAGCGGAGAATCTGTAATTAGGTTTTAATATTAAAAACTTTAGATTTGATTTCCCTATTCCTTTTAGGTCCTTCTCTAATGTTCTCCATCCCTTTAGATTTTTATCTCTGGTTAGCTCTTACCTCTCCTCTTTATGGCAGTCCACTTCTCTGATCTCAGCTTTATTCAGCTCCCTCTCAAACTCCCCTTCAAACTGTCAATGCTAACATTTTCCTTCTGTTATTGTCTTGTTTTCCTCTTGATTATCCTTTTTCCCTAATCCACTTATGAATCTGTGCTTGCTCTTTGTCAATGATACTTTTTAGGACAGCAGTCATTTAAAGAGCTGCATTCACTTATTAGTGACATATTTATTGAGAACTTGTGCAAAATATTCTGGGAGAACACAAAGATGATTTATATATGATCACTGCCCTCAATACCAGCTGATGCCCATGCAGTACCAATTGTGTATCAGACATTGATCTCTGTGCTTTACATATATTACCTCATTTGGCCTTCCCAACATGCACTATGTTTAAAATGTAGGTTTTATTATTTTTCAGGTAGAGTGAGGCTAACAGACCAGTAGATGGCTGCCACTGATAGTTCCCAAGAAGAGGAGACATGCCATGTTATGTAGGGCCACAGAAGGAAGCACCAGAGTCAATTAGGAGACAAAGGGAGTGGACAGAAAATGTGAACAAGAGGTTTCCATTGGAAGTAAAAAGCAAGGCAGAGCAAGCAGGCTTAAGATTCTCTAATTTGAATGATTTTCAGGGGGCTTCAGGGTAAGAGCTGTTTCTAAGTTGCTTGGTGCCTAGTCCTGATGAGATTGAGGCAAGGTCATATTGACCAAGAGTGTAAGAGCCTGATAGAGGAGGTAGTGGCTTTGGATTGGTTAGTTTGTATATGAAACATGTGCTTACCGGCTAGTCATGTACCTGCTCTAAGAACAGGCTAGCTCTAGGAGGGGCAGGTAAGTCCTGAAGGATCAGGAATTTCCCAGACATCAAAGTATCAGAATTAAAAAGACATGCTTAATATACTCTAGAGACTGAGTGTCTGAGACAGCCAAATAGTTATTAAGTGGTTGAGTCCAGATTCAGACCCAGTAGGTCTGGCTCCAGAGTTCACATTCTTAATACTATGCCCGTCATTTCACCAAGGAAGTTGGATTTTTGTAGGGGAAATAGAAAATATGCAATCTATATGTGATGCCATCGAATGCTGTAAGAGAACTAAAAAGGGTCTTCAGAATTCAGAGGAAGGAGATGTCAATCAGAGTAGAGTACAAGCACAAGTTCAGGAAAGATGCAACAATAGAATGTGTGTTTGAAGGAGAGTAAGGATGCCCAAAGAAATGAAGATGTCATTCCAGGCAAATGAAATTGGTTAAACAAAAGTGTGAAGATCTGAAACCAATTAATGTGTTTGGGGAGTTGCAAACCACCAGTGTGGCAAAAGTGTAAGCAAAACCTGTGTACAGAGGATTGAAGGAAATAATACTGGAGAAAGTTATTTGAGATCAGCGTTAAGAAAACCATGTATCAAATAGTAAGGAATTTGGACTTAATTCAGGACAAAAATGAGAAACAGTAAGAGGTATTATATATATTTATATATGTAAAATATATACATATAATATGTACATATATGTGTGCATATATATATATATATATATATAGAGAGAGAGAGAGAGAGAGAGAGAGAAATAAATAAACTGAAGGTCTTTGAGCAAGAGAGTTACATGATCACACCTACATTTCAGAGGTTAACTGGCTTCTGTGGAATTAGAATTGGAAGGAGAAACAAAGGGGAAGAAATTAATTAGGACACTATAGAAATAACATAAGTGAAATTTAAGAATAAATCAAAGAGATTTAGGGAATTGATTCCAAACCGATTAAAGAGTTGAAAGCATCTTGTTACCAGTATTTCAATATTTGAAACTATGTCACATAAGGAGTGGCTAAAGCAGCTGGGAATTTTACCACACAGAAGAGAAAGCCCAAGGGACAGACTCTCTTGGTTACTGCCCTGGCCAGACCTTAGAGGTGCTCTGGGCTGCAAGCGGTGAGAGAATGAAGATGCAGACAGAGCTTAGCAAGGCTTGTATTTTGGTTCGGCTCAGAGACTGATAATAAGAAGCACAGAGGAATCTCAGCTCCACTATGGCTCAGAACAGCACTGTCAGTAGAATAAAAAAGAGTAATTTATACTAAAATAACTTATTTCAACATTTAAATGCTCAGGCAAGGTTGATCCAGAAGACTTGATGATCTAGACAGATGCCTGCACCTACTGATAATGAATACATTGGGATTTAAGAGAACTGAAGTCAGAAACGCTTCAATACAAGAAATTCAGGAAGATAAAAGAATGGAGATATAAATGGTCACTAAAATAAAAATAAGTCCTAACAGACCTGATTTATTTGTCTACAAGAAAAAGAGGGAAATAATCTTTATTGAAATAAGGATAACATGCCAAGACAAATTACAGACTTTGGAAACAGAGAAAATGATGAAGTATGATATTAGCACAAACGAGCTGGGCCTTATTTATAAGTGCAATGTCAAAATAATTCCCAATGTTATGACGGGATAGTGACAAAGTATCTCTGAAAACATATCTCCTGCCTTGAATTCCCCCACATGTTGAGGATCACAATCAATCTCTGGCACTTAGAAAGACCCAGGAGACCATATCCTTTGAGAAGCTACAGGGGATGGAAGTGTACTGCAAAAAGAAGTAACTAATAAAAGAAACCACAGAAAAACTATGACAGAGAAAGAATCTATGTTCACTGGCAAAAACAGGCAATCCCTAAAATGAATGAATACTTTCAACATGTAAATTTTGTAATATAGATTTCTTATTATTGTTATTCAAAAAAATTTTAATGTATGTGGTGGCAATAATAAGAAATATAAAAACAATTTTTATTAATAAAATTCAATGAGATCCCTGTATCATGTCTATCTTTGCTATTTAATATAAATATTAAATATTAAATATTTAATAATATTTAAATCTAAGTCTGTTAAAAAGAGTCTCAGGTTTCCTTTGTTATATATTTGCATGTGGCAGCAATGTGTGCCATGTTATATTGGTCACTCAATTATAATAAGTGGCATTGTTTTGTTGATGTGGTTTTCTGAAATGGTGAACAATGCTCGGAAAATGTAGTGCAATATCTCCCTGATTTAAACAGTATTGCATTCCCAGAAATTTTAGTTTATAACTATGAAGAAGGAAACTTTGTTGTGATATACAAAATTATTTTCTAGACTCAAATAATTGTAAACCAGTTTTCCCCTATACCAATGTTGATGGTATATTTGAAAGTCATGTACCACAATTCTCTATTGTGCAAACCTGACATATGCATCGTGGGACATCTAGCTTCTCTACCCACTCATCCCCTCTAAGTAACAGCATCACCCTCCAATTGCTATAAAAAAATAAAAATAATCACATAATTTAAAAATTCTCCCTGTAAAGAACTACTGATTTAAGTAATGGGATTCAGGGCAAGGAGCTCCCTGGACATAACACATATTCAAGCGTACGCTAAAACCTCATAGAGAGATGATAAGCAGAATGCAAGCACTGGGTGGATGGTTGAACCAGAACAAAGTTGAAAAATAAAATGCTTACAGACCGAAAGCAGGTATGAGAAATGTGTAAATTGGGTTGAGAGAGAAAGACAATAGAGAGTCGTGGTCTGTGTGGTCAGTTGTCTCAGCACTAGTTGTTGAAAGGATATTCTCCTCCCATTGAATCATCTTGGCACCATGTCAAAAATCAAGTGTCCATAAAGGTGAGGGTTTGTTTCTGGACCACCAATTCTATTCCATTGATCTATATGTCTATCTTTATGCCAGTACTGTAGAGTCTTAATTACTATAGATTGGTAGTGAGTTTTGAAAGGTGAATCCAGTAAATGTGAATCCTACAACTTTGTTCCCCTTTATCAAGACTATTTGCCTATTCTAGATCCCTTGAATTTCCATATGAATGTTAGGATCAGCTTGTCAATTTCTGCAAAGTAATACTGAAGAAGAAAACCAAAACGGGAGGCATCACAATCCCAGACTTTAGACTCTACTACAAAGCTGTCATCACCAAGACAGTATGGTACTGGCACAAAAACAGACACATAGACCAATGGAATAGATTAGAGAGCCCA
>CM053560.1:63241704-63253714 GCA_028646485.1 Cryptoprocta ferox | reverse complement strand
GACAAATCAAACAAACAAGCAAGGCAAAAGGGGAAAGAAGTAAAGAATAGGAAAGGAAAGGAAAAGAAAGGAAAGGAAAGGAAAGGAAAGGAAAGGAAAGGAAAGGAAAGAAAGAAGAGAAGAAAAGAGAGAAGAAAAAGAAACAAAAACAAAATGAAAAAAAAAACAAGGTGGGCACAGGGACAGCAAAAGTCTGTGGGCAGTCTAAAAGCATATAACCATCCAAGAGGAGAGATAAGAATATGCTACGGTATATATATCTGGATGGCAGCAGAAAAGAAGGAGAAGCAAAGAAAAAAGGAAAGATAAAAAAGAGAAAAAAAAAAGACAACTCCCCTGTGCGGATGGGCGTGGTCTGGCGTCAGGTCAGGTCTCGGGGGGTTTCTCTCTCCGAGGCCCCGCCTTGGTGGTTGCGTGGAGAAGTATGGCGCTGCTTCAAAGCTTTGCCGGAACCAAGCATTGCAACCACCCTTCTGAGTCCGATCTCCCTGTGCCGCGGGCGAGCCAAACTGTATTATCCAAGCTCTGCCTCACTTCCGAATCCCAGTCCGTGCAGTTCAACACCGTACCGGGGATGAGATGCGTTCCCGCTGGTGGCCGGCCTCCCGGCCCAGCTTGTGCTGCACTTTTCGCGGAGCCGCCGCCGCCGCCGCTTTTCAAGGTTCCTTTCTTGGCACCGCTGCCGCCACCGCTCCCGGTGCGGCTTGGAGTGGATGCCGCTGCCGTTGCGCCCAAGGAAGAATTCCCCGGCCAGATGGGACGATTTCTCTCCTGGCGCCTGGCAATTATATATGGGGAGACGGGCGAGTTTTTCCTCCCTTAGAGATGGTTCTAGGTGTGTTTTCCGTCTCTCTTTCTCTTCCCCTGGTCTCTCCGGGGCACAGCGTGCTCTCCCTGTGTTGGGCTCTGGGGCTCCTTTCCCCTTTACCACCGGGATGCGCCCGTCCCCTAATTTCCCAGATCACAGTCACTCACTCAGGCATCTTTGAGGTTGTCTTCTTTCTGGCGTCTGTTTCTTCTTTCCCCCACTTGCAAATCCAAGTTTTATCCCTTCAGTCCTTCTCAGTTCAATCCGTACGGGCGTGCGCGGATTACAGAGCTCCCTGCTTCTCCGCCATCTTGCCCGCTCCTCTAATATATATATTTCTAAATTTCAGAGAAACTGTATATTTTTTGTAATTCTCTCTTAGCTCAGTAGGTTCCCTATCAATGTTAGCAGCTGGTTTATATTTCAAACTCTTTGGGAAATTTTTCCTCCATGCATCTTCACTGGAAAAACCTAAATCAATACATAAGTCACTTTCAAAATTGTGATTTCCGTTGACCTTTTGGAAGTTCATTTATATGAATGAATCTCCTTCCCTGACGGTGAGAAGAGAATTCCTACAGAGTTTAGGCAAGACTTAGGAGCCACAGTGTCTCATATCTGCAGTAGAGATTCATAGAGCCATGGGAAAATTGGAAGGATGTGATCTGGAATTGATGTCCAGGTCAAAGGCAAAAGACTTATTCCAAACAGATTGTTAATACAGATGAATAAAAGAAGCCATTCAGGAGAAGGGATTCAGGAATGAGAGGAAGAGTAAGAGCAGCCCAATGGAGGGTGATATCATATATTAATTCAAGAGACAAGGTGCTAATACTTGTGGGGAGCTTGTAATATATTCCCCATATATTTGTGTTTACTAGTCAAGCACCAGAAGAGGTCAAAATTCCATTTATCCTTTGCTCTATCTAAGCAGTTTCAGTTTCTTCTGAATATCCCATAAATTGGCAGAGATTAATGACACAAGCATGAAGAGATGGGCACTCATAATCCATTGCCTAATAAGATACTGAAATCCTCAGTTATGCTTTCCTGTGGTACAATGAACACCGGGAACACCAATTTCTGTTTAGAATTGAATAAATTGCTGAAAATTTTCTCTCTTTCATTATAGCTTATCTATATGCCTTATCTGAGGTAATTGGACTCAGTGTTCTCAAGCTTAGATTGAATTTCTCAATCTACATAGGGAATTAGTTTGTGCATGCCAACTAAATTAGTCTGATATTTTTGATTTTCTTTTTTTAAGTTTATTTATTTATTTTGAGAAAGACAGAGACACTGTGAGTGGGGGAGGGGGAAAGGGGGGTGGAGAGCATCCCAAGTAGGCTCTGCACTGCCAGCCAGAGCCCAATGAGGTGCTTGAACCCATGAACCGTGAGATCATGATCTGAGCTGAAACCAAGAGTTGGACGCTTAACCAACTGAGCCACCGAGGCACCCCATATTTTTAGTTTTATTAATTAGGTTTGATTTCAATTTCATTTTGTTACCGTAAAATTCTTGAGTCTCAGGTAGATTTTATTTGACACTAAGAGTAGATGTGAATCTCCTTTAGAGTTAGTTAGAAGGGTAGTGCTTAAAAGGCCATTTGAAATGTTCATAACTAGTTAATGCTGCTAGAATGTAAAGCCCCAGAAGAAAAGATTCAAGTAATGTCTTGCCTTAGACAGTTATTAAATCATGTTATGAGGATTAATATTTTAGATGAATATAGGCAGTATTTAAGAAATTTAAAAACATTTAAATTTATTTTTGAGTTGGCTGTTTTCAGAAACTTTCCTGCCCTGTAGATTCAGGCTTTATTAATTTTTAAAACCTCTTTTATTATTTGCTTCTACCCTGTCTGTTTCTCTTTTTTTTCTTAGCTCGGTTTCTATCATTCTAGTATCCATTATACAGATTGTATGATTAGAATTTTTTTCTCCATAGAGCTCATCTTTTCCAAAATTATTTTCATCCTTTTTGTCCTGAAAAACTTCTCTTCAATAACAACAGTGAATTTTCTGCAGCATCCAGTCTGCTGTTCATTGCCCCTTCCCAGGTATTAGTGGAACAATTTTATTTTTTTACCTTTATGGCATTTGACTTTTCTTAATTTCTTCCTTTTGATAGTTGACATGTATTTTTGAGAACCCAAGTTAGACGTCTTATAAAATGAGCTTTTCATCTTGTAGTAAATCTATTTTAGGAAAGGCATTTCCTCTGCTTCCTCCAGATGGTCTCCTTTTGACTTACTGTATCTTTTCCATATCTTTCAGAGGAAGCCCTGCTCTGCCAACTCTTGGTTTGTTGGGGCCATCTGCTCTAGACGGAAGCTCATCCACACTTATTTTCTGTTTGCTGTGGCTGACTGCCCCATATCCTGCCCCCCATTCCTCTTAGCTGTAATGTATTAGTGGGGTTCTTTGAGGGTCTCCTGTATCTATTTCCTAGGTAATTTCGGAGTATGGAAAGTCACAGATTGGCCTTCTATATCACCATCACGACAGTAGAAATTTTCAAGTGTCTGTCATGTGAGTGGCATTTTTTCTTCCTCATTTCCAGCACTGGCATTGGCAGATGAGTTTTATGCTCTGTAGTCATTTCCATGGCAATTGGGAAAGGAGATTAGTTAAATGTCTACACTCATGGTTTTTCTTTTTCCTCTTATAAACACTATTTTTAAGTTTCCATGAAGTACTATCTCCAGTCATAGCACCACTGAGAACTCATTGAGTCTGGTGTCTCAAATCTTTTTCTTATTACTGCCCCTTTTCTCATCCCTCCCGTTTTGAACTATCACTGAGAGTGCGCAGGAGTCATGGCATTCGTATGCTGAGCCTTCCTCTTCCTTTCTGCATTCTCTAAATCCCTTTCTAACTGCAGTAACACATTTCTCCTACCCTCAGTCTTTACTTCCCCTCAAAGATGCCCAGGATTAATATTTTATTGGTACATTATTGTGGAGAGAATATAGTCATCAGGGTATTTGACTCCATCCAGCATGAGTTTAGAAGGCAACTCGCTCATAGTAGGGTGGGGATCCTTTTCCCTCACTGAGAAAGCTATAAAGAATACTCCTTCACATGGACATAGCCCAATTTTAATCTGTCCTATGTGATTGAATAAACTGTAGTTAGGAAATTTATTCTACTTCTTTTTATATCTCTGAAGGGACTCAAGAACTGAGGATCCAGGGACATAAGAATCTTTAGAGCCTGGGAAAGTAATTGGAGGCATTTTGTTTCAAATCAATATTTTAGTCTCTTTTTCTTTTGATGCTTTTTAAGATCACATATGTTTGATGATTTGGGGGTTGCATGAAGCATTTTTTTTAAACCTGCTCCTACAAAAAATAATCCAAAGCAATCAGGCTTTAAGTTAATCTATGATTACCAATTGCTCTTCTTATGCCTGCATCCTAGCTAGCTTCCTGAGAACTTCCTTAGCCTCTTTAGATTATTTAAAAATTAGTCACAAAGCCTGAGGAATGTGAATGCTTAAATATGCTTTGCTGTGGACTCTCTTTCTTTTATAAGCCATAACAAACCTTCACGAAGCCTCTGCCAGTGGAAGTATGCTTGACAAAGAGAAGCGGTTAACTTAATGAGGACCAAGTGGATGTGATTCTAAATGCAGCACGTTTGGAGGAAGAACACCTGTGCTAGGTCATGGCCTAGCCTAGTGCCCGGATAAGAAAGGCTAACAATGCAGGAAGTAGGTAACTGGGCAAAGCAAGAATTTCCTCATGTGCTGATAGAGTGGAGCTGTTGCCTCTGCCATGTAGTAAGGGCAGAGAGCTTGAGATTCCAGCTTGTGTGCCTGGATCAGTTCCTCAGAGTGAGAGAGGTGCAGCAGAGAGCTGAGTTGTGTGTTCCCCCCATCTCCTTGATAGTCCACTCAATTTAACTTCTACCTCCTTTGTAGTTTTCATCATGCTTATTTGCTAGTTGGATAAATAACCAGAGTGAAAAACAGCCTTAGCAGAATTTGAATCCATCTTCTGAAAATTCTTTGAACTTGCATGGGCTGTGTTGTCTGGTCTTGGCTGCATGTCATACAGATAAGACCTGTTTTTTTTTTAATTAAAACATTGTTTTAACATTTTTTCATTTTTGAGAAAGAGATAGAGTGCGAGTGGGGGAGGGGCAGAGAGAGAGGGAGACACAGAATCTGAAGCAGGCTCTAGGCTCTGAGCTGTCAGCACAGAGCCTGATGCAGGGCTCAGGCCCACTAGCGGTGAGATCATGACCTGAGCCAAAGTCGGACGCTTAACTGACTGAGCCACCCAGGCATCCCAGACAATTTCAGTTTTTAATGAGAACTTTTTATCCTCACTTTTGCACCAGTGATTTCATAAAAAAGGTTTGAGGGCAAAATTAACAATTTTACCAATGTATCAGATTCATCTTTCAAATGTAAACACTATTCATGATCTGAGATTGACAAGCTTACATCTGCAAAGCACTGAAGATTGTTATTTTGGGGTAGAAACTATCTCATTAATTAGAATGTTAAATAATCTACACAGTACTTATATAATGTGTTATTATTTATCAGTCTTGAGCAGCTCTATTTCCAAGGAGGAAAAACAAAGTGATTTCAACCAAGTGAGCATAATATTAATGACAGCAGTATTATAAATAATTTTAAAATGATGCCAGAAAGCATGTGACAATAGGAAAAAAAATAATTCTCATTCATTTTCCCCCTTAAATGTGCAAATCATGCTGCTATAGTTTTATCCGCAGACTTTGTTTGAAAATTTCTCAGGACACAAGCCGACCCCATGTCAACAAAGGATGGCTACTTGGTTTGGTGCAATTAAAAGATTTTTACAACTTCTACAATGGAAATCTGTAGGAAACCAAGAAAACTGGCAATTCATCAAACAATCTAATTGAAGTGAAGAAACAAACAGGGTGTAGATGAACCACTGAAAAGCATACTGTTCTTTTCTATGATATTGACATAGGGTGATCTTAGGCCCCCATGAATATGAATTTCAGGTTCACTTTCATAAGCTCTCTTTGGACTAGGAATTATTCCAATATGATGTGACTACCCTTTTACATCTCTCCTTCTCATAATTTAACTTGGAGCCTGTGTCCCTAAGCAGCTGTGTTGTCATTCTTCAAATAGGACAAACATATAGGGACACTGCAGGAAAGAGTGGTTCTCTGTGTGACACCACTCAATCTTCCTGGGCAGAGAGAATCATGTTTCCATTTTGAAGTTCACTATTTTGACACACGTTACCAGAGTATGCTCTAAAGATGAGCGATCCTTTTATACATAATTACATTGGCTTCTGAGACTTTTTCTGCTGATTTGGACACTTGAAAACTAAGTTGTTATTTATGCTGAGTCCTGCCACTAGAATGTATTGGGCCAAGATACAGATTTTGTAATCTCAATATTTTTCTTCAATGCTTTATCCAATGGGTACAATTCTAAAAGAAGGACGTTATGGAACTGTCAAATGACAAATTCACAATTAAGCATGTTAGCTTATGTGGATTGATTCTAGGATGCCTCTTAGGATTTTTAGTTGTGTTACGCAGAAGTTTAATGCATATATATATATATATACATATAAAACAATCCCAGTCTAAATCCTAGCAGTATTTTTTGTAGAATTCAGCTGATTCTAAATTTCATATGGAAATGCAAATGAACTAGAATAGCCAAAACAATTTTGAAAAGAAACAAGTTAGAAGACTCACACAATTTAAAGACTTACTGTAGAATGATAGTAATCAAAGCAATGTGATATTGGTGAAAAGATAGACAAATAGATCAATAGAACCAAACTGAGAGTCAGAAATAGACCCCCATATATCTGATCAATTGACTTTTGGCAGAGGTGCAAAGGCAATTTAATGGAGAAAGTATAGTATTTTCATCAAAAGATGTTAAAGCAACTGTACAAGGCAAAAAAAAAAAAAGAAAAAAGAAAAAAAGAAAGCTTGACTCATACCTCATACTTTATGCAAAAATTAACTTAAAACAGATCATAGACTTTGATGTAAAATCTAAACCTATCAAATTTCTAGAAGAAAAAAGAAAAAATTTTTGTGACTTCGGACCAGGCAAAAAATTCTTAGATATGATACTAAGAGCACCAAAAGAAAAAGTGATAAATTGGATTTCATCAGAATGAAAACCTGCTTTATAGAATATGCTAATGAAAGAATGAAAATATAAGCCATAGGCTTCATGAAAATAATTGCAAAACACCTACCTAATGAAAAGCTTTTTAAAAACTTTTTTAATTTTTATTTATAGAGAGAGAGAGAGAGAGAGAGCGTGAGCATGTGCAGGGGTGGGGCAGAGGGAGAGAGAGAGAATCTTCAGCAGGCTCTACTCTCAGTGCAGGGCCTGACCTGGGACTGGATCCTATGCAGAGATCATGACCTGAGCTGAAATCAAGAGTCACACGCTCAACTGACTGAGTCACTCAGGGACCCTTTTAATGAAAAACTTTATCCAGAATATATAAATAAGTCTCAGAACTCAGGAACAAGGAATCCAGTTTTCAAAATGGGCAAAAGAAATACATTAATAAAGAAGATACACAGGTCACAAATAAGCACGTGAAATGATGGTCAACATCATTAGTCGTTAGGGAAATTAAAACCATAATCAATTATCACTGTAATTATTGGAATGGATAATTTTTTTCAGTGACTATACTGAGTGTGAGTAAGCATTCTGAGCAAATGGAATTCTTGTACATTGCTGGTGGGGTTATAATATGATATAGACCCCGTGGAAGGCAGTTGGCTAGTTTCTTTTCAAGTTAAACATACACTTACATATAACTTAACAGTCCTGCTACCAGGTAGTCACCCAAGAGAAATAAAAGCTTATGTTTACAGAAAAACCGATATACAAATATGGATAGCAACTTTATTCATAGTCACCAAAAATTGGAAACCACCTGTATGTCCTTCAACTAGTGCATGGATAGACAAACTGGTACAACCATACAATAGAATTTTATTCAGCAATGACAAGGAATGTACCAGGTGTTTATTGAAGAATTTGGATGCATCTTAAATGTGTTTTTCTAAGTGAAAGAAGTCAGACCCCAAAGGCTACATACTGTATGATTCCATTTATAAGACATTATGGAGACAGGAAACAGATGGTTGCCAGGTTTGGGAGTGGGGGCAAGGTTTGGCTACAAAGGAACCTGGGAGATGTTTTGGGCTGAAGCAACTGTTCTGTATCTTTATTATGCTGGCAATTACACAGCTGTATGCATTTGTCAAAATTTATGGACCTATATACCAAAAAGAGTGAGTTTTACTCTATGTAGATTTTAATGTAGGGCTTAAAAACAAATTATACTGTAGCCCTAAAGGGTGAGGACCCTGGCTTCTTTCTCATCCTAATCCCACGCAGTGAGTGGGTGAATGAATAATGCTTATTTAAAGTGAATTTTCTCTGTATCAGGTCATAGTAAAATTTCTGTGGTCAGGACACTTCTGTATTCTTGAGACCAACTAGATTTTTTTTTAACAGAGGTTTTTTTTTTTCTTTAATATTCATGGGAAAAGAAATAAATAAAAGAGATCATTCATTAAAGCATCCCTAAGGCATTCCCCAGAATTGTTTTGTCTCATGTAACAAAGGAAGACTTTATTTTATAATGTGTCTGCATAAATAAGAGCTCCCCCCACCAATGAACCAGATGTAGTTTTTTAAAGAAGGCAGAAATAACAGAAGAGAGATACATGTGACCCTTTAAAATGTTTTTCTTTCCCCCTACGTTTGAAAATCTGACAGCCCCTCGCCTCCAGCACCTCAGCTGCGCAATCAGGACGCAGAAGGATTATTAACGAGGGTGCTCCCATTCTGTTTCCAAACCCACATAATACCAGTGAAAAAATAGCTTTGCTGAAAGAATATTCTACATCTTTCGCACCATACTTGGAGATTTCTGACAGCCAGATCCAAAAAAGTACAACACTCGGTAGTCTATGTCAACCAGAACGACTTTTCTTTACATAGAATCAAGAAACTGCCCTGTTTCCCCCAGAGATTCTACCAGCCTAATATTCTGAGTCAAATGTGTCAGGGGAAGCTACATCTGGCTGTGGGATTCAGATGCAGTTAATATAAAGAAATGCCACTGTTGTCGCTGTACTTATGGTGGTGACAATTTAAAAAGTTCTCATGACAGCAGAAATGACACTTTTGACATGCTATATATAGAGACAGAAGTGTACAATTTAGAATCTGCAATGGATCGTGACTCAGTCTGCTTGTTCTCACACTTTGTATTGTTTCTTGGCACTACTGTGTGTCTTAAAGCACACACCAGTTCTGCCAGTAACAGACCTCCTTAGCTGATCCTCATTATCACCATGGCACAGAACCAAACCCCCATTCAGTTCTCTCTGGTTTTAAGAAAAGTATCTTTTAAGCTTTGCATCAATGTCATGTCAGAGATCTAGGGAGCTCCCTGCTTATGGATTTGCCCTCTCAAATGCAAGAGAAGAAAGGGATTAGTCAATGCTTATGCAGCAACAAAGGAAAGCTCTTGGCTCTAACATTTACCCTGGTGAACTGACTAATATCGGAGAAAACAATCTTCTGCCTCTGGGGCAATAACCTTCTCTAAATCAGGAGCATGGCAAGTTTTCCATTCTTCTCTACAGCCTTAATTCTTTACCATGAGGGAATGGGAAGAAACTCTTCCCACCTTACTTTAATCTGAAAGGCCACACATATTCTGTTTGTCATCCTGACTGCTTTCATAGTAATGGAAAAATTTCTTAGTAATGGAAAATGTCCCGAGGCTATGATGGGTCCTGAGAATAAAATAAGCAGAAAATGTCACAAAAGAGAGAAGGCAGTAGAAGGCCCAGAAACAAGGTAGGAAAGACGTTGAGGGGAACCAGACCAGAGAATGCTAACTTGTAGAATTTCATCATGGCCACAGAACCTTTATATATGCGTTATTCTCTGCTCAGGCAGCTACCTTTGCTGCCTTCTGTGTAGTTCATAGTTCTGCTCTTCAGCTCCAGTTTTATTACTTACCTCAAAGGCATTTTCCATAGAGAGGACATTTGGTCTTGATGCTCTATCCCACGTTGTATGGTACCACAACTTCCCTTCTGCCAAGAATATTCTTTCACTTGCCTCAAGATTGCAACATACAAGCACCCATTTACACACACACACACACACACACACACACACACAATAGACTGAGTAACCTTGTTACTTGTCTGTCTGTACGTCTCTATATTCCATGTTTCTAAAAGCTATTAGCTTGCAAAAGAGCTGGTAGAATTTGGATATGTTTTTGTGTCTTCTGTGTATCCATTCTTGAAGATTTTTTTAAATTGAGCAATGTATATAATTTGTTCTAAAGTTTTTATAAATTTTTTTTATTTCTTTATTGCTAAACATTCTCATTTCTAAAAAATCAAGGTATAGCAAATAATAGTGAAGACAAATTTTAAGATACTGTCATTTTATATACAAAACAAACTAGGTATTGCCTTTTAGTATATTATACCCTTGGTACTTTGTGCTTATTTTAATATGCTGTGACCCTTTGAGAATGTATATTTGGATTGGACAATATATACTGCAGTTACAAGGCCCAAAATTTTAGTGATTTTAAACTAAAAAATTTAGTTTTTTTCTCATGTTACATATCTCAAATGAGTCAACAGAGGGCTCTGTACCACACATTCACATAGGGACCCAGGCTGATGGAAGCTCCATCTTCTTGTAGCCGCAAAATTTGGAATGCCTGCCTCCTCGGATTTCAAGATAAGAGAAGGAAGAAGTTCAAAAATCTTACAAGGGCTTTTAATTGCCTTGGGTTGGAAGTCGCACATCTGACTTATGCATTTCAGTGGCCAGAATGAGTCACATGGCTCTACCTCACTGCAAGGTCTGACAGGAAATAAAAGGAGCAAATAAAATATTTAGGATGCATTATTATCTCTGCCAATGAATTTCAATAAGTATGGATCTATTTCGTGATCTTTGGTGGCTAAAGAATTTTTAAAATAGATATATCATGTGTTTAATAGACAAACATTTAGATTTTTTTTATTCTTCCCAACTCTAAATGACTCTGTGACAAACGTCCTTCTGTCTGCATCTTTTAGTACTATTCTAATTGTTTCCTTAGGATAAATTTCCATAATTTGAATTGCTAGGTCAAGGCATTTACACAATCTAAGTTTCTTATGCAGAATGTCAAATATCCTTCAGAATGCATGGTCAAATTTACATTGTCACTGCAGTAATGAATATATTCATTTCTTCATACTTCATCAATAATCTTATCTATTTTGTACCCTTGTCGGCAATTGGGAGTGGGGAAAAATAGGAACTTCACTGTTTTAATGCTTATTTATTTGATTCTTTGAACTATGCTATAAAACACTCTATTGTTCTGGAGGAAATAGCTCAAGACAATCAAGGAATTCAAGAAATAGGCATACAATTTGTATGAAATGAGAAAAATTAAGTAATTTATGTATAAATTATTATAAAAATATTATCATCTTTTAAAATTATGCATTAAATAATTGACCTACTTATATCTAAAAGGCAAATTAATCCAGTTTGGGACAGCTAGTTTTTTTAATTTTAATTTTATTTTTTTTTCTTTTATAGTTTATTGTCAAGTTGGTTTCCATATAACACCCAATGCTCATCCCCACAAGTGCCCTCCTCCAAGCTCACTCCCCCTCCCTTCTCCCCCTCCCCCATCAGCCCTCCATTTGCTTGTTCTCCATATTCAAGAGTCTCTCGTGCTTTGTCTCCCTCCCTCTCCCTAACTCTTTTTCCTCCTTCCCCTCTCCATGGTCCTCTGTTAAGTTTCTCCTGTTAGACCTATGAGTGAAAGCATATGATATCTGTCCTTCTCTGCCTGACTTATTTCACTTAGCATGACACCCTCGAGTTCCATTAACATTGCTACAAATGGCCAGATTTCATTCTTTCTCATTGCCATGAAGTATTATATTGTATATATAAACCACATCTTCTTGATCCATTCATCAGTTGATAGACATTTAGGCTCTTTCCATGATTTCGCTATTGTTGAAAGTGCTGCTATGAACATTGGGGTACATGTGCCCCTATGCATCAGCGCTCCTGTATCGCTTGGGTAAATTCCTGGCAGTGCTATTGCTGAGTCATAGGGGAGTTCTACTGTTAAGT
>CM053560.1:63225991-63241604 GCA_028646485.1 Cryptoprocta ferox | reverse complement strand
CTCTGACCAGGGTGGTTTTGATTTGTATTTCCCTGATGATGAGTGACGCTGAGCATCATTTCATGTGTCTGTTGGCCATCTGGATGTCCTCTTTGGAGAAGTGTCTCTTCATGTCTTCTGCCCATTTCTTCACTGGATTATTTGTTTTTCGGGTGTGGAGTTTGGTGAGTTCCTTGTAGGTTTTGGATACTAGCCCTTTATCTGATATGTCATTTGCAACTATCTTTTCCCATTCCATCAGTTGCCTATTAGTTTTATTGATTGTTTCCTTTGCAGTGCAGAAGCTTTTTATCTCGATGAGGTCCCAATAGTTCATTTTGGTTCTTGATTCCCTTGCCTTTGGGGATGTGTCCAGTAAGAAATTGCTGCGGTTGAGGTTAAGTGGGACAGCTATTTTTATAATCTCCAAAGTTTTGCCAGAATTTCTTTACCAAAAGCAAGTACAATGTTGCCAATTTTGAAGAATAATTTGCAGCTTTTTCCTTCAATAATATATGGAAATCATTAGTCATTTGTATCCCAAATTATATTGCTGGAGGTTTTAAAAATGGGCTAGATAGATGGAATCAGCATTTTGGGGAGGTCTGTGATAATTGTTTGAATTAAAGTATATTGAAATATAAAGTATATTGCAATATATTATTGCAAAGTATGTTATAAATATTATAACCTTGATAATACCATAAAAATAATTATTCTGTGAAAGAAAACTCACTTTTGTTAAATTTTCAAAAAGTATATGATGTACAGAAAAATCATTGAGCACAAAGAACAAAATAAAAATTCTGGATCAGAATCATTGATAAATGAATCTAAATAAGTTTTACTAAGTTAAGAAGCACACCGTTGGTTTGAAGAGAGAACGTTTTTGTCCCATCTGCTTTCTCACTACTTTCCAACTCCAATGTTCAAATTTCTCATTGATTTTATGAGGTGACTTCATCATGTTTATAATCCAAAGAGAAGAATCTATATTTCATTGTTTCTGTGGCATACTTTTTCTTGGTTCGCATTTTTACATTTCTGAAATCAAGATATATTTTATAGTTTCTATTAGCTAGGCAGCAGTGATGACTCTTAGCCACTCTCAGCTTGTGCATATCCAAGCTTAAAGAATGGTGCAGCACTGGAAGAATGTCTTGGAGACAACTGAAGGACACTCTTAGGAAATGGTCTATCATGCTTTTGATAGCACAGAGCATAATATTGTGTAGTAAAAGAACATCAACGACCCTGAATATGTGAGGAATTGGACTGTTAGTGCAGTTTTAGGAATAACTTATCCAATTTATTGGCTCATATTTTCCTTTTCATGTAGGCTCAAGAATGATATATAGTGAATATATGTGAGTGATAAAGTGTTCTATCCTAGTTTAATGGCAACATTTTTTTTTCTTCACAACTGATGATATCTTAGAGTCAATGTAATAGAGTCAATAATAGAGAATAAAGATTGAAGATTTGAAAGAGGGGTTAAGATACTGGAAGAGGCAAAAGTGGATATAAGATCAATGATATAAGTAGAGGGAAAGAAAGTGAAATTCTTTCGAGAAATTAGTTGGAAGGAAAGGAGAAAATGAATTTTCTTCCTTTACTCTCCTGTTTTTTCTTATACCCACCTCCCGCTCATGCTTCTGCAGAAATCCAAGTCAATTGTTAAAGAGGAAGTAATTATCCTGTACCATATTGACAACAAAGAATCTGAATAATAAAGGCTGACATTTACGGAATACATGCTATATTCCAGGCCTTATACTAGGTACATTATACGTAGGTGAGAAGAAAAAATTCGAAAGTATATCTGTTTGAAGGTTGTAACTTTTTAAAAAACTTTTGAAGTTTATTTATTTATTTTGAGAAATAGAGAAAGTGAGTGGGGGAAGGGCAGAGAGAGAGGGAGAAAGAGAGAGAGAGAGAGAGAGAGAGAGAGAGAGAATCCCAAGCAGACTCCCCACTGTCAGTGCAGAGCCTGATGTGGGGCTCGAATCCATGGACTGTGAGATCATGACCTGAGCCAAAACCAAGAGTTGGACGCTCAACTGATTGAGCCACCCATGTGCTCATGAGCGTCCTAATTTTTTAAAGTTTTAATTAAGGCAGGTGAGGTTTCTCAAATGCATTTAAAAAAATTTTAATACATTTATTTATTTTTGAGAGATAGAGTGAGACAGAGCATGAGCAGGGAGAGGTAGAGAGAGAAGGAGACACAGAATCTGAAGCAGGCTCCAGACTCTGAGCAAGCATTCAGCACAGAGTCTGACAGGGGGATCAAACCCATGAACCATGAGATCATGACCTGAGCCTAAGTCGGACACTTAATTGACTGAGCCACCAGGTGCCCCTCAAATGCATTTTGAAGGAGGAGGAGGGAGAGGAGAAGAAGAGAAGGCAAAAGTGAAGGCAAAAGCATGCAGGTAGTAAGATTCTCTTTATATGACAATTTTAATGGACAATCTATAGATTCTATGGCTCCAGTGTTCTACAGAAGATATTGGGGCATACTAATGTAAAGTTATCTGTGGGAACATATTCTAGTTTGGAGTAAATTAAAAAATTTAGAATAGCTTTCATGGGAAATAAAAATAAATAACATTTGTAGAGCATGTCTATAGACCAAGCAGTAAGCCAAATATTTTACATTCCTTCTTTCATTTACTTACAAGGAAGTAATTATTGGGAGGCAGTACAGTGAGGTGCTGTAGAGCCTGGGTTCTGGACATTTGTCTTGGCTTTGCTATACATTAAATGTATGGCCTTGATCAAGTTATTTACCCTCTTGGTCCCTCAGTTTCCTCATTTGTGAAATGGAAGTAATGATAGTGCCTCCTTCATTACATTGTTGTAACGATCAAAAGAGTTAACTGGAAGGGGCTTTGAAGAATGCCATTATTTTCACCTTTTAATACACTGGAAGATCAAGACAGAGGGATTTGTGTCATAGATACTGTGATAAAAATCCATGTATGAGGTTAGGAAACAGGCATGGAGAGGTTAGGGTCATATATTTAGTGAGTGGCAGAGCTGTGGCATGCTCTTAGGCCTCCCTGATGGCCGAATCTTATAATACCTCCCTAACATGGTTGACACTCAATTTGAGATGAAGACAATTGCTAAGCAACAGAGTAGACCCAGATGAAGAGCCTAGATTTTTAGTGAAACCACTTAATGGGTTTGGCGACTTAAACTTCTGCAGATTGTTTGAAAAAGTAATATTTGTGTATGTGCATAAATTTACTTATTTTTCTTTTTATATTTTACATATGTATGTATCTGTTACAATTGCAGTATCATATATTTCAAACAAAATATAAAAACCATAATGAATTAAGAAAAATGGATGTATCAATATTAAAAATGTCTGCCTGATAAGTCACAACAAAGTTACAAGGCAAACACCATATAGAGAGGAGATATTTACAAACATGTATGGATGTAATCATAATATTCAGAATATATAAAGAACTCCTACAAATAAGTATGACAAAAAATAAAATCTCAAAAGAAAGTTGAGCAAAATGTATGAAAAGACAGTTCACAAAAAGGAAACCCAAATGACTAGAAATTATGAAAAGATCTTCCAGCTTGGTAATAATTAAAGAAATTAAAATTAAAGTAGGAAGATTTTATTTTCTACCATCAGATTGGCAAAAGATCGGACAATATAATATGTATGAATGTTGCTTCTAGAGAAGAAGAAACTACAAAACATTGCTGGTGGGAATATAAATTCATATAATTCTTTTAGAGAACCAATTTGTACTATGTAGTAAAGATGAGGGGCACCTGAGTGGCTCAGTCAGCTAAGCATTCAACTTTTGATTTTGGCTCAGGTCATGATCCCAGGGACATGAGATCAAGCCCCATGTTGGTGTCCACACTGAACATGGAGCCTGCAAGAAATTCTCTTCCTCCCATTCTCTCTCTCTCTCTCTCTGTCTCTCTCCCCCTTCTCTGCTTGCTCTCTCTCACTTTCTAAAATTAAAAAAAAGATTAAAGTACTCATATCCTATAACCCAGTGATTTCATTTGGAAGTATAGGCACCCTTAGAGAATTCTCATACATGTACAGAGATATGTATAGGGATATTCATACAGTACTGTGTATAATAGTAAGAAACTGGAATTATCTAACAGGGGAACAGGGAAATAAATTATATTAAATATAAGTTATGAGATAATCAATTGTATAATGAAATGCTACAAAACAGTTAAAGTGAACAAAATAATTATATATGTATTTAGTAATAAGTAAAACACAATGTTGAGTGGTTAAAAATCAGGTTTAAGATTATGTAGAGCATGAGTGCATTTATGAATAATTAGAAGAACATACAAAGGAAGATCATATATTTTATGTATATATGTACATATAAAATCATCTGGAAGCATATATAAGACCTAGAAGTATACAAATTAAATAATGATAGCCTCTAAAGGGAGAGGGAGAGAGGGGGCTGAGGTAGGGAAGAGTAACAAATACTGTTTCAAATTTATCTGAAATGCTCTATTTTTAAACATTTTGAAACACAGTGACAAGCTATAAGCATTTGTTAGTTATAGAAAGTGAATACTACATGAATGATTATGGTGTGTGTGTGTGTGTGTGTGTGTGTTTGCATTTTTCCTGTATTTTTAAAGTGTTTTCTCTAAAATATTTAAAGGGAAAACAGAGTTTCCAAGGGGTCACTACAATGGAAGATGGTATTGGTGATTGAACAATATAGATTTCAGAAGACTGATTGCCTCTAAAATGCTTCCCTCAACCCTGCTACTCTGTCAGGCTACTTTCTCTTCTCTCTAGGTTCTTTTACACACAAATGCATGTGTTAATTTGGAAGGTTAACTTCTTGACCCCATGGCACAGTCACATGGATTAATTTTCCAGATTAATCTTCAAGGAAAGGCTTTAATGAAAGAGACAAGGAAAGATGAGTAATTAAAATCAGTACTCAAATTGTGATAATTCTCATCAGTGTCTATGTGGACACTGTTGAATGTGATTTGTAAATTATAAGATTTAAAAGTGAAAGCCATGTTGGAGTTGAGGGTTTGGCAGGGCAATGCATGGTGGTGTGTATGGACTGGCCCCAGCATAGGGAGGACCTTGTATGGCTGGGATAGAGGAGAATATTACAACTTGAAAAACTGGTTACAGTCCTTGCATCTGAGCCAGAGCCTGTCCTGTTCCCCCACATCTGAGCTCGCCTTGGATTCCTGGAGCTGCTTGTCTTCCCCTCTGTTTGGGGTACTGGTATTGGGTTGTTGCTTAGCTAATCACTCAGCGTTTATCTATTCTCCCTTACTATTCATGGGATACTATGCTCAGTGTTGAGGATACAAAAGAAATAGAAATGGATCACATAGGAGAGGAGTAGAATAACTGTATTAAAATCCCTTCATTAACAGAATTAAGAAAAAAAAAACCTTTTGATTCATACTCTCCTATACCACAACCCGTAAATCAACAGATAAAATTCCTTTGGAATAGGACTTCACAGGTGAGCAGATTTTAGGCTTAGATTTGGTGGGTAAAATTATTATTTTTCTTTCTTTCAATTAACCTTTCTCAACAGAGATCTCTCACTTCTGGTAGGTAGTGAATTCTGCCCAAATTTCTATCAATTTTACGAAATATTTCCAGTGTTTCAATTTTCTTCTTTAAGACTTTGATTTTTTTCCCCTCAGAGGAATACACTTCTGGAATGACATGGAAATGCTACTTTAGCTCATGTGATGTATCATTCAGAAAACCTTTCTAAGCCTTAATAACGTTTTCACTTCTGTTTCCACTGTGGTGTATGGTGCTGACATGCTTAGAAAGTTTGTGGTCTTCCCAGCACCTGATTTTTTCAAATATGCAGTTGAAATTTTCACAGTTGAACTCTAACATTTCTCTCCTAACTGAGCGAAGTTTCACAACACATTTGAAATATTTCTGAGGCTGGGCATATGTTCCTGTTTATCCAACATGAAGCTGAGGCCTCTTTGAACTTTCATCTCCTGATAATGTGCCTCATATTTTAACATCGTAACACTCTAAGATTAGAACTGTTTGGAGGCTTTTGTGCTTTCCAAAGGATTTTCTCTTTATTCTTTCTGTAATTTTTCTCCTCCCTCATTTTAGACAGCTGTCTAAGGGCTGCAGTAGGACAGAATATTGGTGGTCAGTGCCAATAAACTTTTGATATGTACCCTCTATTTTCTCAGTGGGGAATTCCCTAAGAATCTTTATCTTACACATACTTAAAATCCTACAAGAATTCCAGTACACCATTGTGGGTGTCAGAAGCTCAGTCTGTGCCAAATGGCTTTCATAAGGCCACTTTAAAATAAAGTTGAATCTCTTAATTTTTTTTCCCTCAGATACATTTCCAGTCTGCCATTCTTTTTCTGATGTGTTGCCTCCTACAGGTCATGAGAGGCTAGCATAACACAGCCTCATCTCCATAAGGAGATGTAATGATGTGAGTAACGTTGGTTGTATGAAAATACTAAAACTCATCTTGAACTCTGTCAGGTTTATCTTTTATAGGTTTTTTTGTTTTTTGTTTCTTTTTAATTTAAATCTGGCTCAGAGAAACCTGAGAATGACTTTTCTCTGGCTCTTTAACACCTTCTTCACACACCAAAAGAATATTATCCAGGATGCATTTGGCCTCCTATCTGCCATGAAACCTTGGTGAGATATTTCTCTGGAGTTCCTCCAAAGCTGGAACAGCCCACATGGCATCCTTTGACACCTCTAGGAAAGAAAGAAGGTATTCAAACTGTATTTGTTGGCTGTTTTCTTGATTGGCTCCAAAATTCTAGTTTTACTTTAGCATTGGCATCTTATGCTAAGGAAATATTACCTTCTCAGTCCCTCTTTTTAGATAGACTTTGACATATTTTTCACCTTTTTTTTGTCTTCTCTTCCTACCTTTTCTTTTGAAAGAGCATAATAAGTCTCTCACATGAGTTCAAGGGGATGAATAAAGTGATTAAGTGTTTAAAACATAGTAATTATTTGGGTTGGATAAAACCAAAACTTTAACATTGTTGTCCAAAAGATTAGAATGCCCCATTTTAACAAAATCTATAAATACAGCATATCATGTGAGCTGATTTTATTTCAGTCTAATGTTGTCTCACTATTAATTATTTTTGAGTTCTTCATAAAAAGAACAAATATATGAATCCAAGGTGTCATCATAATTATGCTTATGTCTTCCAGGAAATTTACTCAAGTGATTGGGCAAAAGTGAACTTTGCAGCAATTCTGTTTCTCTGTCTATATTCGAAAGCTTAATTTTTCTATATGTCTTTGGTCCACAGATTTTATTTGCAAAGAATAAAGTAGCAATTAATTAATTTGTATAGTATAGATATACTGAATAAATAATTGGACCATCTCAAATCTGCTCAAAGCCTAGAATACCTGACTGATCCATCAATGTTGGCCACATTACTTGGGTGACTAAATAAGGCTTCCTGAAAATTTTAATTAGAAAGATGACACAGTAAATATTTATTTCCCAGGAGATCTAGTGCACCAGAAAAATCTAATCATAAGGAAATTTTGTCCTTGGTTTGGTTGTCTAAATAATTAAGTATTCCTAACTAGGAGTCATATCAACACACATAACTAAAAATCTTAGAATTAGGGACGCCTGGGTGGCTCAGTTGGTTAAGCATTCGACTTCGACTCAGGTCATGATCTTGTGATTCGTGGGTTCAAGCCCCGCATCGGATTCTGTGCTGACAGCTCAGAGGCTGAAGCCTGTTTCAGATTCTGTCTCTCCTTCTCTCTCTGCCCCTCCCCTGCTCGTGCTCTGTCTCTCTCTGTCTCAAAAATAAATAAACAAAAAATTTTTGAAAAAAAAAAGCAAATCTTAGAATTTATCTAGATGTGTGGTCAATGGTCATCTGAAGCAGGGAAATCTATTTACTTTCTTCAGTTTTCAGTATACTCTAGATTCTTACAAGGTGAATTATGTTTTAAATCAAACATTTCAGGAAGACCTACTAGAAATGGATCAAGGCCTACATTTCCATTTTCTGCATAATTTTTTAGGGACTAGCACCTAACTGATTGTCTTTCTTCTACATCTTTCTCTTTTCTAATTCATTTGTCACACATTTGTGATGTACTTATTTATTTACTCAGCTATTAAGTATCTCTCAAAAGCCTAGAAACTCTAACACGAAATAGCCTTTTAAATATCTGTCAAGTGAATTGAGTATAAGATTATTTACCTTTACCTTTTCCTGTAATTGACATAACCTATGTATCACTGGCACCTTCCAAGGACTTTTTGTTCCAATAGAATGAATACCTATGTGCTATAAACCTACTGTGTGTACCATATCATGAACATAATTAAGTATATCAGAGATACATGAACGTCTACTACTTTAAGTAATCTCACTGAAAAAAAATAGTTGGAAAGGAAATACATGAAAACTGAGAAAGGAGTCAGAATTAAGAATTCAGGGATGAAGTAGTCATAAGATACCAACATTGTGATTAGCATTTTCAGGTAAACATTTTATTTCAGTTAAACAGTAGTCCAAACAGTTACTATAATTATAATGCACAACACGAATGTCAAAAAGATTTTTAGGAGAAAGTACGAAATGTTCAAAATAATATTTTAGTATCAAATAGGTGAAACCAAACATTCAGATTATGTTAATAAAGATGATGAAGAACAGTGGGGGGGGGGGAAGGGGAGAATTTGCTAAATTCCTTATCTTAAATGAAGAAAGATTCAAAAGATGAGTTTATTCTTTACTTTTAGTTTTTAATTGTTACTTTTCAAGTTATAAGACTAGTTATTGTTGTTATAGATCACTTAAAAATAGTTTTTACTTACTGATTTAAAAATTTTTTTCCTTATATACTTTTTATTTTTCCAATATTTGAAATTAGCCAGTTTATATGCACTTATTTAAGATATTACTTGGATATATTCTCCAAAACAAAATTCTAATAGTGTTTTCTCTAAGTACATAAAACTTTGGATTTTTATTCAAACAGGTTCAGCAATGAAATCCAAAACCAAAATTTAACTTTTATTTTCTTTCGCCCAACAGTCTGACATTAAAGCTACTAATTACAGGTAAAGTGGTCAAACATACTAATAAATCAAGAAAGGCAGGGACTGATTTACTAATTCAAGGATGTTTGTGTATAATATTACTGAGTCTTAGTTTAAGAAGATGGGAAAAATGAATCTTGCTGGGGTGCAGAGAAGGAAGGAGGAGACCTGACTAGTTCCCGCTGAAAGACTCAGTCATGGTATGTGTGGGAGAACAGGGGAACCACTGGCAAGAGCCGGTCACCAGCAAATTTATACTCTCATGTGAGGCCCAATTCCCCTGGATTCAGTTTAGGTGTTTTAAAATTAGTCAGCTTTCTCTTCCCCACATCACAGAAATTATAAATGAGTACTGAGCTTCAGGATAGGCTATCTGAGAGACTTTGAATCATTCTCTTACTATTGACAGGAGGGAAACAGGAATGCTATTCAGGAAAGTACCAAGTGAGCATGATGCAAGTAATGATCTGCCTTTGCTAAATAATAACTTTACTGGGATTTGAGAGAGGATGAAGTCCTCGGGGGAAAGAAAAAGAAAACAACCAAAAACACAGTTTTCAAGAATTTTAAGTAAGCTAGCAAGTCCACATGCATATTGACATTTTATTTTTAAAGAGACAAAAAAGAGGAACTGACTTTTGAAATATATGTGGTAATTGGATTCTTAGTATATAATAACCCTTTTAAAAATTTACCTTTATTTACATGTATTAGGAACAATATTGAAATGCTTAAAGGTAGAGTGCTTTAAATGAGTTGAAGAATACTCAACATATTTGACTCTGCCTAATCATATTTTTGAAATATCTTGAAATAATATAGGCAACTTAAGAATGAAAATCTTTGGGCTCAGTTGTTGGAGCATCGACTTTGACTCAGGTTATTATCTCACAGTTTGTGGATCTGAGCCCTGTGTCAGGCTCTTTGCTGCCAGCTCACAGCCTGGAGCCTGTCTTGGATTCTCTGTCTCCCTCTCTCTCTGCCCCTCCCCTGCTCATACTCTCTCTCTCTCTCTCTCTCTCTCTCTCTCTCTCTCTCAAAAATAAATAAAATTATTTAAAAAATTAAGAAAAATGTAAAGCTTCATTACTTATTGAAGAACTATATCAAAAATGTTTTAAAAAGAACATTCCTGTCTATTTGAGAGCATATTATGTTTTATTTCCAGACAAAAATATGGGGAAAACACAGATGGGCTCCAATTTACTGACTGGTTATTATATTCAGCAACTTTGTATCAGTGATTGTGTTAGATGCTAAGATTCATACTCTGCCCTCATGAAGCAGGCCCAAGAGCTACAAAATAACAATCCCCAAGTTAAAAATCTACCTCAAAAGAAATGTATCCAAAATAGTGGTATTTGTGTTATAGATGATCTTGTACTTTTTTCTATGCTTTTTCAGTTTCCTACAAGGAGAATATTATCCATAAAGTACCGCTGATTGAGATCACTGTGCTGAGTGCTTTATAAACATTGTCTCATTAATCTTAATGATTAATAACAATCCCTGTCTTATAATTGTAGAAACTATGGTTTAAAAAATTAAAAATCATACCTCAGGCACTTACCACAGAGTAATTTGAAACCCGGTTGGTTTTACTTTGAATGCTCCCAACCACTGTGAAATATTAGCAAATCAGAGAACTTTTGAAACTGTATTCATTCCCCCAGAATATGATATAATGTGTTAAAAGGTAAAGTTAAATAAAATGTGCCTGGAATTTAACTTTGCAAATTATGTTTTTTTTTTTTGCGAGAAATATAGCAGTTCCTCATCTTATTTAAATCAATTCAATTTTCAGCTATCTGTCCCCTTTCCCTTTGGGCTAGTGGCAACTCCTCTGCCTTTCTTGAAGTTCCTCCTCCCCAGGGTTGCACCGGGGATCCGATATCATCAACAAGTTTCAAGGTATTCTCAGGATCCTGTGGATATTGGTCATCTGTCTCCACTGCTTCATACTGAAATGTCCCTTGTCCAAATCACACACTTCTTTTAGGTCAGGGTGACTCTACAGCTTTTTCAATCATATTCTGGGGATAGGGATCTTTGGAGCATTTTGAAACTGGCAGCCATTCTCCTTTGGGGTATTGCAGTCTCTTTGGGGCATTATTGGAGAACAGGGAGTAGGCTCCTTACCACCCAAACTGACTGTAAAATGTAAAAACTCTGTTGGTGTTGTATGAGACTGCCATTTCCCTATACCCTTGCTAACCTTTGTTAGAGGTAAGGTTAACTTGTTCAAGACTGATCTGCTGTTGGCTGGCTCCCCAAATGCTGGACTCCTGCGAAGCTCCATGGAAAGTGGCTATGACTCATGGTTAGGGTCACTAGTACTTCTCAGTCTCAAAGCTTGGACTCTAGTTCCTCACCCCTTTACACCAGTTGATGTGCCAGTGTTTCCTCAACTATGAAGACAATGGGGTGAATTCTTTGCTAACTTACCATAATATGTAGTCGCAGGTGTGATGCTTAGACCTACCTGACTTCCAGGAAAGGGACTGGCATTTTTCCCAACCGTGAACACCAAACTAGCAGCTTAAAACTGTAGCAAGTGTTCTGCATATCATGTTGCTATTGAATCTTGGTTTTTAATCCCCCCAGGGAAGTGGTTGGTCTTTCCCTAATCCTGCAGTGTAAAAGCCTCAGAGTGCAAGGATCTGAGTTGGGCAGTGCTATATTGTGAGGTGGTGCTCTGGAGCACTTGCTACTTGTCCTTCCCCTTTGAGTATTCCCCCAGAAAATGCCACTCAGGCAAGCCTGGCATGTGAGATGTGTTGCCACTTAAAACTTGTTTATACAATTCTTTGACAAAAAGTATTAAAATTGAAAATAATTGTTTTGCTAATTTCCTGAAGGGTACAAATGATATATATTATGCTTTTAACATCTATTCTCTTGGCTATTACTGGACTGAGCATCTCACCTTGTTATTCCTGATTGGTCATTTCTGTTTTCCTCTGTCAAGTTCTTTCTCACAGTCTGTCTTTTCCTTAATTAGTAGAAATTTACTGAAAACCAGTCTTCTTTCTCTTATATGTGCTTCAAACCTTTTCCCCCATTGTTTCTCATCTCTTTTATTTATGGTATTTGTGTTTGCAAAAAGTTTATAATTCCACCCCTGACTTTCATCCAAGCTTCAATCCCATATATTAAATTTTTTTTAAGTTTATTTACTTTTGAAAGAGAGGAGAGAGACAGAGCATGAGTGGGGAAGAGGCAGAGAGAGAGGAAAACAGAATCTGAAGCACCCTCCAGGCTCTGAACTGTCAGTATAGAGCCCAAAGTGGGGCTCCAACTCATGAACCATGAGATCATGACCTAAGCCAAAGTCGGACACTTAACTGAGTAAGCCACCCAGGAGCCCCTGTATTTTTTCCTTTTTAAAAAACCATCTGATCTTATTTATTTGCTACTCTTAGAAAATCTTATTTTTGACTGGATTTTGATAGAAGTTCTCGGAGAGGACAGCCTCTATCTCTTGGAAATGTTGCTGGCATTTCTCTTTGGTCGTCCATTGTCTTGGCTTAAAGTTTAGCAGAATCTGTATCCTCTTCCTTATTTTTCTTTTTCCTTCCTTCCTTATTTATTTTAGAGAGAGTGTGAGTGGGAGAGGGAGGCAGAGGGAGAGAGAAAGAATCTTAAGAAATTCGACATTCACTGTGTAGCCCAACTCAGGGCTCGATCCCATGACCCTGGGATCATGACCTGAGCTGAAATCAAGACTCAGACGCTCAATCAATAGAGCCACCCAGGTGCTCCTTCCTTATTTTTTGTAGTAAGCTCTTTCTTCAGAGCAATATTTTGTGTTTGGGCAATGTTTTGTGTTCTAGAATACATGGGATAACAGGACATGACTATTGGACACTGTGTTCCTGTATTTCTTGCCTTCTTTGTATAGGGACTTTCACACAGCATATTGGTGGACATCCTCTTTTTAGAGAGACTGAAATAAAGCTTTGCAGATTCTGCCAGCTCTTTTGGGGACAGGCAATTAGGCGTGGTCATTCTAGCAATATTTTTTTCTTCCTTTTTTATAAAAACCAACTTAAGAACACTCACATTAATATCCACAATGCAACCCTAAACTGATTTGCACCTTCCTTCTTCAGTTCTCCTTGGTCTATCACAAGTAGCAAGGAATATAGCCATGGGTCAAGATACACTGGGTCATAGGGAAATCGTGTTTGTTGTTCCCACCACTGTTTCAGGCAGCACACCCTTTCCACTCTTCACTCAGAGCATGAGCAACAACTTGTGTGGCCATAGAATTCTTGACAAAGATATGAACTTTTTGTTCATCATCCATTTCAGTGAGTTTCTGGAAGCTACTGACTGGGAAGAAGATATTCTTGTTTGTCCTGAAGCAGCTTCTTTTCCTCTGAGATGCCATGGGAAAGAGAAAGCCAGTCTTTTATTTCTAAGTATGTATCTGACATCTTTACTTGCATATATAGAATGAACTCATCTTACTTTCCTCTTATAAGCCCTTCTCAACTTTCCTGTCTCACATGGTCCCAAACTACTGGACCTACTTTTAAATGTTTATTTATTTATTTTTGTGAGATAGAGAAACAGACAGAGACAGAGACAGCATTCACGTACACAGAGGAATAGGGGAGAGGCAGAGAGAGAGAGAGAGAGAGAGAGAGAGAGAGAGAGAGAGAGAGAGAGAGAGAAGAGAATCCCAAACAGGCTTTAGAGCATCAGCACAGAGCCTGAGGCAGGACTCGAACCTACAAACCATGATATCATGACCTAAACTCAGGAGTCAGATGCTTAACTAAATGAACCATCCAGGTGCCCCACTACTGGACCTAATTAGGTGAAACACTTAGAGTCAATTTTGACTTTTCTTTTTCTTTTTCTCTTTCTCTTCTTCTTTCTCTCTATCTTTTTATCTTTCATTTTTTTATTAAATTTTTTAAAAAATGTTTACTTAATTTTGAGAGAGACAGAGCACAAGCAGGGCAGAGGAAGAGAGAGGGAGACAGAGAATCTGAGTCAGGCTCCAGGCTTTGAGCTGTCAGTGCAGAGCCTGATGCAGAGTTCAAATTCAAGAACTGTGAGATCATGACCTGAGCTGAAATCACTTAACTGACTGAGCCACCCAGGTGTCCCTCTTTCTTTCTTATTTAACCTTTAGGTCCTTTCTAAAGACAGTTAACCAAAACACGTTTGATGCCAAACAAACACACCATGATGTTAATTTTTTGGCTTTTTTTCAAAGTTGAGAGAGAAAATATTTTAGTGTTATTTTCTTACAAAATATTTTCTGGGTTCTGAGTTCTAAATTGGAGGTAAAATGTTGTTACAAATAAATTATCATATGCTAGTCTTTACCCAATGAAAGCTATACTGTAAAATGTTTCTATGATTATTTAATATGCAAATAAACTCCTGTATTTACCTTTCCCCCAAAAAGGGGTTCTTGGCAAGGCTCTTTTCTTGAACTTTTAGTAGAACCTCATTTGGGGACTATGTAGGAACTCTGGACAGGGCTAGCACTTGCTGTAGCTGTTTCTCCCCCGCTACCTGTCTTCCCCTGTGGTTACCTCCAGTCCCATCTGTGGGAATTTCTGGTCAAGTTTACTATATATTTTCTTTTTACATAAGCCATACAACCATCACAATTTTATTTCTCAGTAGCCAGCTATGTAGGAAAAAAGTCAGCTGTGATTGTAAAGAAGAAGAATTTACATTGTTTCCAGGCTGTCTGCCAATTCACTGTTTAGGAAAAGTTAATCCAGATGCAGCTTAATCAGTTTGTCTTTTCTTTTTTTTATTCACCATAAATTCTCTTGCCAAGATCAGATGAAGGATAATAATATATCCTTATAATGGTTTTGCACAGCAAACAGGAGTCATTCCCTAACTTCAGTAACTAGGAACCAGGTGGCATTTCCCAGAGGCCCTAATGGTCTCTTCATCCATGGTCGGCTACAGTCATACTCTCTTCCACGTGCCCAGCCTGTTTCCGTTAGCTTTAGCAAGTCCATCAGTAGCTGAGGTGTAGCCTTTTAAAATTTAATTTTATTTATTTTTATTATTTTTTATTTTTGGGGGGACAAGATTCCTTTTATGTTAATTTGATTTTTTATTTATTTTTATTTATTTATTTATTTTGATTTTATGTCGTGCAACTTTATTTTTTTTTTAAACTTTATAGTTTATTGTCAGGTTGGTTTCCATATAACACCCAGTGCTCTTCCCAACAAGTGACCTCCACCAAGACCATCACCCTCCTTTACCTTTTCCCCTTCCTCTTCCCCCCTCAGTTTGTTTTCAGGATGCAAGAGTCTCTCGTGTTTTGTCTCCCTCCCTCTCCCTAACTTCTTTTCCTCCTTCCCCTCCCCATGGTCCTCTGTTGGGTTTCTCCTGTTAGACCTATGAGTGCGAACATATGGTATCTTTCCTTCTCCGCCTGACTTATTTCGCTGAGCATGACACCCTCGAGGTCCATCCACTTTGCTACAAATGGCCAGATTTCATTCTTTCTCATTGCCATGTAGTATTCCATTGTATAGATGAAC
>CM053560.1:63206794-63225491 GCA_028646485.1 Cryptoprocta ferox | reverse complement strand
AAATCTAAAAGTGAGAGCTACCATTAGTGATACAGATTGGAATCAGAATTGATATGCGTCTTGGCTAAAAAGTAGGCAAGGGGTACTTGGAGTACTTGGGTGGCTCAGTCGGTTAAGTGTCCAACTCTCGATTATGGTTCAGGTCATGATCTCATGGCTGGTGAGATGTAGTTCCACATCAGGCTCTGCAGTGACAGCATGAAGCCTGCTTGGGACTTCTCTTTCTGCATCTCTCTCTACCCCTTCCCTGTTTCTCTCTCTCTCTCTCTCTCTCTGTCTCTCTCTCAAAATAAATAAACATTTAAAAAAACATATTACACAGGTTTTGAAACGAAATCAGAGTACCTAGGTGGCTTAATTGGTTAAGCATCCCACCTCAGCTCAGGTCATGATCTCACGGTTTGTGGGTTTGAGCCCTGCACTGGGTTCTGTGCTGTCAGCTCAGAGCCTGGAGCCTGCTTCAGATTTTGTGTCTCCCTCTCTCTCTCTGCCTCTCCCCTGCTGGTGCTCTGTCTCTCTCTCTCTCTCTTTTTCTCTCTCTCAAAAATAAATAAACATTTAAAAAAATGAAAATCTACTAAGTAGCAGTATTTTTATTGGTTTGCTAAAAATTATCAATGACTACCAATATGCCTCAATTACAAATAAACTGAATAAAACTACTTTTATATGACTTTAGATATCTTAATATATCATCAGCTCTAATTTATATTTTTATAAATTTTAAAATTCTTTATAATCTGATACACATACTGTTTGATTGAATGGCCCATTACTGAAAAATGTGAATGACCTGACCTAGATGATCAACTGTCTATACAATGAAAGACATGGGCAAGAAGAATGACTATGAAAAATTAGATTGTAACCACTTGTTTAAGGTGCTGCTTATGTGATCATTTGCCGATAGAGATAAACACAAGGAGACTTGGGGCACCTGGGTGGCTCAGTCAATTAAGTGTCTGAATTTGGCTCAGGTCATGATCTCATGTTTATGAGTTTGAGCCCCGCATCAGGCTCTGTGCTGACAGCTTGGAGCCTGGAGCCTGCTTCAGATTCTGTGTCTCCCTCTCTCTCTGCCCTACCCCACTCATTCTCCATCTCTCTCCCTCAAAAATAAATAAATATTAAAAAAACACAAGGAGACAGAACTTATAGACTCATCACAAATGTCCTTAATCATATATCATTGTAGACATATGAAATAAGAAATATGTTCACTATGTTAAAAGTCTAAGCCAACAATCTATGGAGAGAATAAAAACATACACTATTATAATAAATCTTTTGCATCTGAATACAGTTTATGCAAAGCATTTGTCTTCTCTCTAATTCCTTAAATGTCTTGGGACAATCCACCACTGTATTCTGCTTTTTGTCTGTTATCTACCAATAACTAGACCTGAAAAGAACTACATGTTAATGCTAAAGAACAATCAGAGATTTAAAAAAGAATGTGTACAGTTTCAGTTGAACTAGGATTGGCAGATTAGTGACAATGGAGAAATCCAAAACACAAACCTGTAAGGAAAATTAGCATTTTTCTTGTGTTTGGAAGCATGATGTAAGGAGATATGGTTAAAGGTAACTTCAACTGTGCGATTTGTGATTTTTTCACATATTAACACTTAAAGTCTCCATTGTTTTTTGTGACTCATTTACCACACTGTCCCAGCCTTAAGTCCTCCACCAGAACTACAGATGGAAAAAAAAAAAAAAAACATAAACAGAGGAAAGAATTTCAATTAAATGAAGAAAATGTAGCATTCATGAGAATGTAATTGTGTATGGCTGGGGAACATCAGTGATGGAGGGTAGCATGAATGTGTTGTCTCTACAGGATTATTTGCTCCCATGAAATACATAGTATATCATGGGGGCAAACCTTCTCAGAGGTAAAGAAAATGTATCTATCAGAAACTCAACATTAACATGTTGGCAAATGAAATTAGCTACATACTCTGTACAACAGAAGTCTTATTTCTACTTTGTTCTACAGCAGTGTAAAAAGAGACAAAGTTTGACAGAAAAGAACCTAAACATTAAAAAAAATATGTTTTGGGGTGCCTGGGTGGCTCAGTCAGTTAAGTGTCCGACTCTTGATTTCAGCACAGGTCATGATCTTCCCATTTGTGAGTGCGAGTCCCGCGTCCGCTAGGGATTCTCTCTCTCCCTTTCTCTCTGCCCTTCATCTACTCTGTGCGCCTTCTCTCTCTCTCTCTCTCTCTCTCTCTCTCTCTCTCTCTCTCTCTCTCTCAAAAATAAATAGATAAACATTAAAAAATATATATGTGTCTTGTCTAACTGCAAAGGAAGCCTACTACTGTCGGGCCCTACACTTACCATATTTTAATTGTCAAGTATGAATCCTTACATTCTAATTGTATACCTATCTTCTTTAGCATACTTTTGGATATTTTTGTCTTATATTTTGGTTTGATGCTGCCAAGATCAGCTATCTTTCCCCAAGACCAGTTCTAATAACCTGTTTTTTTTTTCTTTTAAAAAAAGATACATGCTTCTCCCATTTTCTTGAGCCAGATTTTTTACTGTAGCCTGGCCTCAGGGAAAGTCAGTCCATAAGGACACACCCTTTGTCTTGTCTTCTCAAGGCTGCCAGTATGCCAAATTTCAGAGCGGATGTATACTCCATTCATGGTAACATGTGCACCTTTCCAGAGTCTCCAGACCCTTGGTTTTCCTGGCTTTTGCCCTTCCCTTTAGACATACCATCACAATGAAATAGATTTTTCTGGACAATATAAATTTTGGATTTTATATACTAGGGTAGCAAGATAAATTATTTATAAGTTGTTTGAGTTTGTGTATTTCTGTAGTTGGATTGTTTGGAAATTTAAGAACGATGTTTGCACAATATTTTGAAACTGAAACCACAAAAGGACTTCAAAGTACTAATCTCAAGTTCCTCTAACTTTCTGATAAGGTAGCTTGTAATTTAAGATTCACTGTTAGGTGTGGATGAGAATTGCTAGCTTACCTGAACCAGCTGCTCCCACTTCATGTTATGTTCATAATAATGAAGCGAGAATTTTGGCAAGTGAAAACTGTTGTTTAAGATCTAAGAGGCTGGAAGCATCTGTCAAACAGTGTATTCAGGCCCAAATTTAATGGTTTACAAACCAAATGATGAGTGTGTACATGTTATGAATTTCTGCTGTATGTTGCTTTCCTAAGTTTTGTACACAAAGTGGTTAAACTTTTCATTCTACTGATATGACTCATCAATACAACAGATGAGATGTTTGATAGATACATGGCTGTCATTTTTAATGAATTCAAAAGCTATTGTTCAACTCCCTTTTATGCTACAGGCCCAGCTGAGAGCCTAAGAACTTGTGTTTAATCAGACACAGTACATGTCTATCTTTCACAAAACATTGGGATAATGACCCCCATAATTTTTCAGAAAATCTTAACTTCTTAAGTCTGTCAAGTCTTATTTGAGAAGACTCAGTTTAAGTCCTTAGAAGAGCTCATTTTTTAAAGAAATTCTTTAAGTTTACTTATTTTGAGAGAGAGACAGCACAAGCAGGGTAGGTTGCAGAAAGGGGAGAGAGGAGAAAGGAGAGATAGGAGAGAATCCCACATAGGCTCTGCACTGTCAGCGCAGAGCTCAACATGGGACTCGAACTCACGAGCCATGAGATCATGACCTGAGCTGAAGGCAGACACTGTAACCGACTGAACCACCCAGGAGCCCCAAAAGAGCTCATTTTTATATAACCTTTTTACACGTTCAGTTCATCATTTAGTATATTTTGATTTCTCCTTCAAGTATTATCAGAAGATAGCTTTAAGACATTCCCAAAGCTACTAATACACAAAAAGCTACAGTTGGTAGCAGGAATGAAAGCAGAAAGTTTGGGTACAGAAGGAAAGCATATTGGCATTTGAATTGAATTTTGAGACCAAAAGAGAAAGAATTTAGAGAAGAGATGCCAGTGGCCATAACTTTCAGAGACCAATCAGCGATGGAAATTGCTAGGCGGTCTACAACTGGTACACTCATATTTGTGCCAGGAATTCCTTTTAGTATCCTAACACAAATCCCTAGGTTTTACTTCTATTTGTCTGCAAGTGCAGTCAAGTCTATTTAGGGTTTTCTGTCTCTGCTGCCCACCTTATGAATTCTCTTCTCATTAAAGTCTAACTGCAAACCTTGTTTTTCACTATCAAGCCACTCAACTGATTGTGCACACATTTGGCTTGGTTAGCAGCAAAATACCTAGAGACTGCAGCCAGCAACAAATTCAGCTTCTGCAGAATCATAGAAGAGGGGGTGTCTTTTATTTTAGTTCTTTCCCTTGGGAGAAGTGACTTCATTATCTCATAGCATAAGACACTATGTCAAACATTGGAAATGTAGTGATTATTAAGACAGGCATGGTCCATGTCCTTGTATAACTATTGAGGATGACTTCTAACCAGTCATTCATAAGTATGAGGAGACACTTTAAAATCCTCAAACAGATAAAGAAAACTAGCTGCTTGAAAGGGGGTTAGCCTGTAAGTTAAGATACTGTGTTGCAAGAAAAATCCAATTTGAATTAACTTAAGCAAAAACAGACCCCCGCCCCCCGAAAAAGGAGAGGGGTTTGGAATTTGGGGGCTTACACACACAGAAAATGCAAGGGTATATACTGCTGGTCTTAGTGATAATTACTGGAATGAGAACCCTAAAACAGCAATGGGAGTCTCTCTAAGGATTTTTTCTGCTTATGTCTTGGCCTCATTCTCTTCTGTTGCATGGGGGTTTTAGCTACATGTAAGGAGCATAATAGCTGGTTACACTGGTTTCAGACAATTTCAGTTTTATAACCCAAAAAGCCAAGTAGCCTTCCTGCTAGCCTGTAAAAATCCCAAGGGAGAATTAGGATTGGTCCAACCTGGGACTCCATGCCTAGACCAGTCACTGTGGCCAGAATGATGAAGTAATATGGTAAGCTCAGCCTGTGGTAAGGGAACATACTCTGATTGGGAGCCACCAAAAAGGCATGCTTAGAGTGGAGGAAGAACACTGGAATCAGAAGAGGGAGGAGGGACTGTTACAACAATGATGATAATAACAATTAATAGTAGAGGTAAGGGTCATGCAGAGCAGTCAGAACAAATAAAAACTAAAACAGAGTTACTAAATACAAGAGACAACTTAAAAATGTAATTCCTATATTCATAAGAACTGAGTATAAATGCATCATTAAAAAGAGCAATTTATCATGAAACTAAAGGGAAATTTTAATGTACCTATGGTATAGGATCATGTGTTGCAAATGCAAAAATAAGAAACCTAACCAAGGCAATAACTCAGCTGATGGTATTACAGGCCTCAAAAGTAATGTTAAATAGAATTTATTTTAAAACATACATTTAGCACCACATATAAACTAAGTACTATTCTAAGAATCAATTCATTTGATTTTCACTGAAGCCATATTAGATAAGTATAGTATTATTCCCATTTTACAGATAAGCCTAGAGAAGCTAAATGACTTGCCCAAGATCACATAACTGCTGAAGAACAGGATCAAAAAGATGTGACCACCAATTGACCTGTGAGCTGAACCACAGCCCTTGGAAACTCCTTACCCCCGCCCCTGTCCTTGGAATATAGGTTCTACTTCTCTTTCCCACTCCCAGATATGATGTTGAAAAGACCTGCACAGTACATGTGACTGGGCCCAGTTAAGGCCTCTTTATAAATTTTCAAGATCTGGTTGGTGGATGCAGTGATCCATTCATCTTGCTGCAGCCAAAGACAAGCCTTATATGTAAATTCCCTTTGTTATTATTAAAACTGCCACCTACCAACCTGCAGTGGCCTATTTCTTTCTTCAGTCTCTCCCTGCCCTCTGTGTACAGGGGCTGGTTTAACATTATACCAGGAAAGTTCCTGAGGGGGTTATGAACCTACAGTAACTAAGAGAGCCAGGATTTAAACCCAAGCAATAAAATTGTGCTGTACCTCTAAATTAAGATGTCTCCTGTTAAGTTGCTAAGTGTTTCTATGCTTCACAGACAAGATAAGCACCTGAGATTGAGGTTCTCAGCTAAGCACCTGCCAGCCAGCATGTCTTTAGGGAACTCAGAGAGACCAGGGAGTTTTCATATGGTCTTCTGTTTTAAGAGTTTGAAATATCCTTTTCATACGGTCTTCTGTTTTGAGAGTTTGAATATAAAATTTTATTGGGCTTTTTCTCTGTCATATATCTTCAAAAGATATGTTATTGTTAAAGCTCAGGCTCCCATAATATAATTAGAATATTAATATTTCAAAATTAAAATTAATTTTCCAGAATTCAAGACTAGTAAGGACGCAAAGACAGAATAATGTATTGAAGCCTCACACTCTAATCTCCTAGTTATAAACAGGCCAAAATTCCTATATGGAACCAAATGATAAACAGGCCTGTCTGTAATAATTGAGATCCACAATAAGTGCCAGATAGGCAATCCGTGGATAAAGTAATAAAGTCCATGGATCAGGAGGACCTTTGTAGGAATTATCATGGAAGGAGTTAAGATAAAGAGTCCACAGGAATAGTCTTCCAAAGTATGAATAAGTTGGTTATGTTAGGATTGCATTCCTGGATATCTTCAACATATTAAAATGTAACTGGGTGGGGGGGCTGACATACACACTATCTGTGCCTTGAATAAAAAGAAGGGGCTTACATAGTGGCTAAGGAAAGCAGTGTGGCTGGTTTGCAAGCTCCCAGAGCTTGAAGTCGCCTGCCTCTGCTCTTCCAGTGCATCTCTATGGAACCAGGAAAGCTAGACAGCTGTGCCAAGAATATCCTTCCCCTTGCTCTCACTTATTTTATTTTTGTTTCATGGTAGTAATTTTATTGAAGTATATTTTATAGATGGTAAATACACAGGTCTCAAACATACAGGATGATAACTTTTGACAAATGTAAACATCTATGTAACAATCACCCAAATTATCCTAATCAAGATACAGATCCATGACTTCTTAATGTTAAGACCTGAGCTAAATCAACTGTGAAACTGTGATGTTGTGGGAGCTTAATCATTCCAAATTATTTGGAAATCAAATCTAATGATACTTTTACACATGCAAAGCAATGAGACATGGCCTATAGCCTTACATATTTCCTTTATTATAAGGAAAGAACTATTTGTATTCAAGTTAGAAAAAATACAATATAATAAACAGGAAGCAGAGGGATAGATTCACAAAGCAAGAAAGAGTAAATAAGTTAGAAAGCAGGTACCAAGAACTAACCCAAAAAGTCAAAGGTTGATTTTCTGAAAAGAAAATACATATGCAAACTTTGAGGAAACTAACAGAGGAAAAAAGAGAGAAAACAAATGTATAACCTTAAGAAAAGGGATGTAACCACAGTATGGAAGAGAGATTTAAAATAAGAAATGGGACATGCTAATAAATCTGAAGTCTATGCTAATAAATCTAAAAATCTAAAAACTATTCAAAGAATATATTATAGATTCAAAAAGAAAAATGCTATAAGTACCACAAGTACATATGGAAGAATGTTTTTAAATGTTGAGCTGGTGAATGCCTTTGTGAACATAATTCCAAATTCAGAAGCAACAAAAGATCTACATTAATACACTTTAAAAAAATAGAAGCTTCTATGTGGAAAAACATACAAAAGCCCAGAGCAAACAGAATGGTGAATTCTTTTTGTAACACACGTAAGGATCAAAATGTTAATCTCTTTATTATTTAAAGAGTTCTTATTAATCAATAAGAAAAAACCTACAATTCAGTATAACAATAGGCAAATTACATAAAAAAACAATTCACAGAAGAATAAATAGATGACCAATATGCAGTTTAAAAGATGGTTCAGATTGGTAAATATCAAGGAATAAAAAAAACTCAAAGAACTATGAGGAATAAATATTTCACCAAACAAGTTAAGAAAGAATTAAAAGATAAATGAGACTCAGTATTGAGGAGGATATGAGAAATGAAGCATTCATATCCAGTACAGAGGAGTGTAAATTGGCCTTGAGCAATTTTGTAATGATTTAAATATTCAAATCTGCATACTCTTTGACATCATTCTAACTATTGGCATTTATTATAAAGAAATAATCAACATATTAGAAAATATATACACAAGGAAATCCATTGCACCAGTTTACAAGAGTAAAAATTAGGAACAACTTAAATATCTTTCCATAGGATTTTTTTATTTATATACATACAATGTGTAAAAAATGAGTTTGAATTATATATACAGATAATGAAAAAGAACCAACCCTGACCTGATTATTTTTGTAAATAAAGTTTAATGGGTCACAGCCACACTTACTCATTTACTCACTGGCTATGGCTGCTTTTGAGCTCAAAGGTAGAACCAAGTAGCTGTGACAGAGGCAGTATGGTCACAAATCCTAAAGTATATATTTATCTGGCCCTTTATAGAAATTTGCCAAACTCTTCTCCACTGATACAGAATAACATGTACAGTAAGAAAAGAAAGGGAAGGGAAAGAAAGGGGAGGGGAAGGAAGGGAAGGGAAGGGGAAGGAAGGGAAGGAGAGAGGAAGGAAGGAAAGGGAAGAGGAGGGGAAGGAAGGGAAGGTAAAGGAAGGGAAGGGGAGGGAACTATTACATACAAATATATATGTGGATAAATAGATAGAGAAATAGATACATAGATACTCTAAAATTCTTTAGTAAGAACATCACAAGTGAATCTACTTGAATCTGTCTGGAATGGTTAAATACACTGAAATACCTTTGGATACTTACTTGATCTGAACATAAATTTTCAACATACATATCATCATAAAGATGCAATGATGCTCTCAAGAACAGAGATGTAAATGATATAGATGATAGAGCTGAGTCTAAACTTAGTTATTAAGTGAGCAACATTCTATTTTATTGCATTTTCTCTATAGATAGGTTTTACTATGGTGTGCTTCTTTCTCTTACAAGATAAAGTGAGGAAAACCAAAATTTTTTGTATTCTTATATTAAGAACATACAATGGAATATCCAATCTGAAAGAGGACATATTCATCTGGTTAATTTTCTATTTATGTTGTCCTATTAAAATGATTATTCTTTTTATAATATAATAAAACCCTGAAGTGTAATTCACAAAAATGTAGATGTGTGTGACTGAATTATCACCTGATTGAAGCAATAACTTTGATTATCACTGATATAATTGGAGGTACTGCAATTTATTATAATATATTTTATTATAATCCTTTCTATTATAGCCAAAACAGTTTTAGAGAGGTTGAGTTCAGAAATGGAAAAAAATAATGCAACTTTGTATTTAAATCATTCAAGGGCCCTTTATTTATTCACATAAAGCAATCTCTAGCATGTTTCCCCACTTCCAGTTTTTAGAAGGAAATATTTGACATTTCTCTCCACAAAGTTTCTTTCCTAGTGTGCTATTACTAATGTCAACAAAAGCAGCAGGAGATCCTCTGAAGATTTGGAAAAAGCAGTTGAACAGGCACAAATGACCCCTGTTTGCTTAGAGTAAAATGAAGTGTTTACCTCCATATTCAACTGTTTCAGAAAATTCAGGAGGAAAATTAAGCTTCAAATCAGTACTCTTCAAATTCTGTCCCTTAGAACAGAAGAACTACGTGGCAGTGCTTCAGGAGCTGTTAAACTTTATTTCTTAAAAATATATTTTAACTATTTTTTTAAATTGATAATTGAAAACAAGCATATACTTATGAATTCTATATCAAATTCTGATATCCTATAGATTATAAAATTCATTTACTTGGGTTCCTCCCTCATTTTTGTGCTGACTTTATTTTTTTTTAATTTTTTTTAATGTTTATTGAGAGAGATAGACATAGAGTGTGAGCAGGGAAGGGCCAGAGAGTGAGGGAGACACAGAATCCGAAGCAGGCTCCAGGCTCTGAACTGTCAGCACAGAGCCCAACGCGGGGCTCGAACCCACAAACTGTGAGATCATGACCCAAGCTGAAGCCGGCCGCTTAACCGACTGAGCCACCCAGGTGCCCCTGTGCTGACTTTAAAATAAAGCTTTTCCTCCAACTTTCCAATACTCAACTTATACTTAAGTATCGGAAATGTGTCATTACCTGGAAAAATTGTAGCTCTGTACTGCTTTCTTTATATTCAATCCAGATTGATGTGTATGGGTTCTTATAAAGTTTGGAGGTAAATACAGATTGGTCACAAAGGCATTATGCAGGCCAGCTAGTTTTCTGCATGATCTTTTCCATTAAAACAACTTTTTACCCTGCATTTTTTGGGCATCACCTCCCATTGTTGACTCTCAAGAGTCATCAAAGCAGTGACTGAGAGCTGTTCTGAGGCCGTCAGTTCTTTATATGTCTCCATCAGGGCTCTGGGGCTACCCTACCCCTCCCTAGCACCCAAGCGAGGAGCTTTCAGTCAGGGCTCTGAAAGGCACAGATCAATGAAATAGTCAGTTAAGCAATACTAGGCAAATTAGTAAAATGTTATATCATAAAACAGGTAGCTTGGTGTTAATGGTGAATTTTTGTGAAGGTTTCCAGTTATAGATGTATATTTAGAACAAGGAATGTCAATAATTATTTTTAATAATTTAAATTTGAATAAAAATTCCATTCTAAGGTGGTTTCAAGTTTCTGAATTAGTTTAAATGAGGAACAAACTGAGAAGAAAAGGTAAGCAACTAAAAATTATTACTATTAGCAAGTACCTACTTGTATCAAATGAAAGTTTCTCAATATTGCTCAATCTTGCTAAAATCCTTCCTAAACTCTTTTCCTCCTACTGACTCCTTTGACACCTTTCCCTATGACTGTTTTTTGAAGTCCGAATATTCTTTTACTATGGTGAAAGGGATGTGGCCTTTGGAATGACAGTGACTCTCCATAACCTGGCTACTTGGCTTTAATATTTTTCTTAAAGCTATACAACAAAGCAATGAAGGATTAGGGGAGAACTGAAACAAAACCACACTTCCCTGAGAAACAGTATTCTTTCCTTTTGAATTTTAGAATTTTGTCACTGAAATCAAAACAAAAGCAGTACTTTCTTATTGTCTAGAATTCGACAACTACTGGGGCACCTGGGTGGCTCAGTTGGTTAAATGTCCGACTTCGGCTCAGGTCATGATCTTGCCATCCGTGAGTTCGAGCCCCACGTCGGGCTCTGTGCTGACAGCTCAGAGCCTGGAGCCTGCTTCAGATTCTGTGTCTCCCTCTCTCTCTGCCCCTCCCCTGCTCCCTCTCTCTCTCTCTCAAAAATAAATAAACATTTAAAAAAATTTAGAATTAGACAACCACTGAAAATTTTGGCCAGAGGCATGGCAGTGAGGATTCCTGATGTATTGGAGCCAATGTGTGAATGCAAAAGATAAGTATGCTTAGTGTCTAATATTTCTTTGTACATTGTAATAATTTTTCCTAATATTTCAAATTCAAAATGTTTAAAGAATGCAAAGAATACAACAAAAATGTAACACTTGTGGATATATACTTCAAATACATATACCACTTAATTCTTTTTAAATGAGAAGATAGAGGAAATAAATTATTATAAAGCCTCACAGGTTATTTCAAACTTAGGCTAGCCATAAACCCGTATCATACACATATAAAATACATAGTTTCTTGACCGACCAAAGTTAAGTTTGGAAAGGCTATGCCAGGCAGATATTGTCTCCTGAACCTTATGCTGTGTGAGATGTGAAATGTAATTCAATTCAAGCCATGGTTTGATACCAGTGTCTTCTAGAAAATAGAGGTGTGTTTATAGAGGTCTGCAATGAATGGTATTTAAAAAATATAAATAAATGGGATTTAAAGCATCCCCTGCCCTTCAAAATTTATATGCTAAGACGTAACTGCATAAGAGGCTTTTTATTAGATTATCAATAATCCTTTTACTGTTTTTTAATTAAACTGTATAATCATTTAGCATGCAAGGACAATAACACTAAAAATGAAAAAAATAACACTGATACATGACATTCTTTTATACTCAATAGCTGAGCAGCAATGGGTTGGAAGCACACTGAAAAAAGGACAAGAAGGTGTTGGGTTCTTGATGTTGCTGGTAATTCATGCGAATCAACCCTAAAGAGAGAGCTGGAGCTCAAGGTACCTTGCCCCACGTCAAATTTTCCTAGCATCTTCCTCATTTTTAAAAAGTGTTTAATGTTTATTTATTTTTGAGAGACAGAGAGACAGAGTGCGAGCAGGGAAGGGGCAGAGAGAGGGAGACACAGAATCTGAAGCAGGCTCCAGGTTTCGAGGTGTCAGCACAGAGCCTGATGTAGGATTTGAACCCACGAACTATGAGATCATAACCTGAGCTGAAGTCAGATGCTTGACTAACTAAGCCACCCAGGCACCCCCCTCCTCATCCAATCTGTTTAGGTCGTATGTGAAGTGTGGTTAGTTTTGAGCATAGAAGTCCATTGTGCTATGTACCCACAATGCATTGAAGTTGAAGTTAAGAAAAAAACAAAGGGATGGTTGGTCATGAAGAATATGGGTAAAATAGTGAGTGAAGTTTTTTTGTACAACTTACATCATGACCATAATATTAGTATTCCATCTTTATAGTTTTTGGGCACAAAGGGTCAACTCAACAAAGCAGAGTATATGTATATAAGTATATAAATACCTTAATGTATTTATATTATATACGTATGTGTGTATATATATGTGTGCATATGTCTGTATAACATTCCCATCACACACACACACACACACACACTCACACACTCACACACACACACACACAGAACCTATTCCTATATACTGGAATCTTTTCCCCTTCTGGTTCTATTGGCCAGGATGGATGTAGATGGAAAAGTGAGAGATAGAGAGAGGAAAGAAAGAATTGAAACATACTGTAAATAAATGGAGTCTTGTTTACAGCAAATCCTTAACATTTGTTTTACAACAGTTGTTTCCATGTTCAGCCCACACCAGCTGTTCCCCAAACACAGAGTTTTAAAAACTAATATGCTCTGTACCAAAACAATTTTCCATAAAATGTTTAATGCATTGTAATCTTTGTCTTATCACTGCTCTTGTTCTATCTACATCCAGCCCATCCTAAATTTCAATAGACTTTTGGGAAAGTAACCATTTGTAGAATGGGAAAAAATTGGTTTACATATTTCAAAACTATAAGGTGGCTGATGAACAAGATTTGCTAAAAAATGTTTCCTGCACCAGGACTGTGTTTAGCCTTTAAATACCACTATGAATGTTGAGCCAGATGCATTATTAATAAATGTCATCTTTTCAAGTGAGTTCAGTATTAATATTGATACAAACTTTCTTCCTTCTCTTAATTTTGCATCTCAATAAAGATATGAATTGTTGGCAAGCACTGCTATTGACAATTGATAAAATTATGCAAACACAATGTTTTTGCAGCTTTTGAGTAAATACTGCATGCTAATGAATTCCAAAGTGTTTTCTGTGTTCCTGTAGGAGCGGAATTTGTGTAGGCGGACTGTGCCATAGATGTGCTTTTCTAAGCCTGTTACACTTATCTCAGCAGAGCTGTTGTTTGCCTCCTAATAAGCAATTTGGTTGTTTTATCATGAGCTCTGAGGCCCTCCAAAGATCATTTATATAATGACATCTTGTGGAGGCAAGCCTCTCTAGAACTTTTTGACGGTAATAATTATTTCACATATTTGTTCTGAGGCTGCAGTGGTGTTTTCGAAAAGCTTCCGGCTAATTTTCAGTCGAAATTTGATGCCACAGGTTTGTTCTTCAGTTGTCACAAAATATTTGGGGCCATAAAGAGACATACATTTTGAAGAAGATTTGTAGAATACCCAGCTTTTTTAAAAGGAAAACATTCACCTAGCTAGGATTCTTTTATATTCCTGTCCTTAGATTTTCAGGAGATACCTTGGGGAATTACTATATCAATGCACAAAAGATAACCTAAATACAGGGGAGACAGAAACGAGTTAAGAATATATACAAACACTCAAATGAGTCTTTCTAAATCTATGCTTGACACCCAAAATGGTTCCTTGTCTTCAAGAAATGTAGTAACATCAATTATTTGAATGTTCATAAAAATTAAACAATTTTACCCTTTGGGAAACATTCTGAGGATAAGATTTAAAAGAAGAAAAAGGAAACTTTGAGTTAATTTGGTAGTATTAGTCTTAAAAGCAGTGTATTCCTATTCTGATAGGTCTGACCAAAACTTTAATACAAAATATAACTTTCTATGCCTAAGGATTCTTCCTAAAGATAATTAGCTAAAACTAGATATTAAAATAAAATTAGGAAACTACCATATCAGTGATTTCAAATCTTTGTGACTGTGACAAAAAATTTAGACACTTCTAATACATGGTGTATGTGGTATCTGTGTAATACATACATATACTACATATTCATAAACATTACGTATGCTAGAAAATATACACAAAATAGGAAAGTTAACAGGCTAACATAAAAATAAGCATAAATAGACTTTAGATTGTCAGTCTCTGAGGAATACACTCTATTTTGGAGGACACTGCTCCATAATAATAGCAAACACTTACTGTACCAGATTTCATTCTAAGAGCTTTAGATATATTAACTCACTTAATCCTCCTAACAACACTCTGAAGGGGGTGTTGTTATTATCTCCATATTGCAGATGAGGCATCTGAAGATTGGACAAGTTGAGTAATTTGTTTATGGTCACACAACTAGGAGGTGGTAGAGCTGGGATTCAAACCCAGAAGGTATAGTACAGAATATGGACATGCAACATTCATTAGATACAAAGAAAGGCAATTTTTTAGTCACACTCCATACTCCATGTGTAACCTCCCAACCCTTTATCCCATTTCACCTCACTACCTTATACTAAATTACACTATTGTTTAATGTTTACTTTTATTTTTGAGAAAGAGAGAGCATAAGCTGGGGATGGCAGAGAGTGAGGGGGACAGAAGCAGGCTCTAGGCTCTGAGCTGTCAGCACAGAGCCCTATGTGGGGCTCAAATTCATGAACTGGGAGATCATGACCTGAGCAGAAGTTGGATGCTTAACCAACTGAGTCACCCAGGCACCCCTAAATTACACTATTTTCAAGATCAAGAAAATACCTCTTTAAAATCAAAAGCAAGTTATGAATAGAGAGGAGGTAAAGGTGCTTTCTAGAACAAAAGCGTATACCCTTTTGTTTACTTTGCATTTCTTCTAATGCTCCCCAACTATCCCACCCAGTGATCTCTTTACAGCAAGCATTGATCATGCTAGAGAAGACCTCCTGATGAGAAAAAAGAAATATTTGGCCCAGGCAACCTTTTGTTCTTTTCATTTGTTAATTAATGCATCTCCATTATATTATTTTCTTTGAATTGTGTTTTGGAGTTTAGTATAAATAGTTTCATTACTTAAAGAAAAAAGAGAATATTTTTCAAGAGAAAAGTGAAATTCTGTTTAATATGGAATCCAATGCAGTCTGACCTAGGTCTGTAGAATATTTGTTTTTATTAGTAATTATTATATCATAAACAGTAATATGACTAATTGGTCACACTCATTTACAGTAAGAGTACAAATGAGGCTACTTAGAGGAATCTTAATGGAGAATATATAAGACAGGTCATAGCCCATTAGAATAAATAATCACAAGTCACAGTCATAGAGTTAAAATACATAAAGGGGAAGCCCGTTTTTGATCCAGAATGTAACTGGCACTTGCTAGGTTCTCAATATATAATTAAACCTGGCATTAAGGTTACACAAGGAGTTAGATGATTCTATCCTAGGGATGTAACTCATATCATTATGTAATTCACTGTATCATTAAATACATTGTTTTGGGAGAGAAAATGGATTCCCAAATTCTACTTTGGTATTCCAATTACAGCTTAACACAGTGTTCCATAATATTGCTGAAGAAAGTAATGACTGCTCAATAAAAAGGAACTCAGTCTCCAATAGTGATTTTCCAAATCAGTGTAGCTATGAGCCACCCAAAAAGAAAAAACAAACTCTCTTTACACCCCAACAGCCACACCTTGGAGGGAAGGTAATTTGGAAATAATTTTCCTAGCTTACAGGAAGGATCTCTGCTCCTGGGATACCCTGATCTTGCTGTTCCCAGAAAAGGTGTTTCAGGATTTGTTTGTAATGACTGTTTGCTATTTTCTGTATTATGGATTTTTAAATAAAATTTCCTTTGCTGGAAATACATGTCTTTAAAGGAAAAACTATAATTAAGGAAAGTTAGTGGGTCTACCTGGAAGCTTGACAGTTATATATTTATTTCAGGTAGGACATTTTCAAAGGGAAAAATTTCTAGTTACTTATTCAGAACAGCCATTCTATCAATGTTTTCCCCTTTTCTTCTTGAATCAGAGCTCCTCAGTATTACTCTGACCATAAAAAAAAAACATAGAGAAAAAGTAATAAACTTCAACAAATTTAAATTAATTAGATGGTTCAAAGGTTTTCCTCAGTCTCCTCCTTTCTATCTCATTCCCTATGCAGGTTCTATTTTTTCCCCAGATACAGTTACCAAATGCTTTCTTCATTGAATAATTACATTTCTATGTCTGAGACTTCCTCCAGGCTATACCTATATATGAAAATGTACCTGGCTTTCACCTCTGTATCTTAGTTTTTAAAACACTTCTGCAATTTATCTTTTTCTTTTAATCTTTTCTAGCTTTAGGACAGGAAGCAAATATCAACTGGTTCTACATAACAAATAATTAACTGTTCCTAGATACAGTGGTCCAAATACCTTGGACCACTGCTGTAATAGAGTTTGTACCATCTGTAGAAAGTGAGAAACATAAGGTACACACATACACACACACACACACACACCCCTACTGGTAGAAAGGTGCCTAATGAAACTACCTTTTCTTGGGAAGGCTTATGCTTTATTATGAAATTATGTTCTTATACTTTTTAAATATTAAAATATCCTATTTCTTATATAATAATTGCAATGGTATATAAAGCCTCTGTAAACATTTTCTCATTCACTGTCAAATAAAATTTGGCTATCCTCAAAATTTGTTTACAAGTAGGGCTCTATCATATTTTATCTTCAAAATTTTGGAGAGAAATTTCCCTAGTCTTTGAAATTCAAAAGTCTTGGAACCACTGATCTAAAGAATTGATTTGACTCATCTTTGTTAACCTCTTTACAATACAACCCTTTTGATACATGTATCTTAACATGTTATTTATTTCATTGAATTTACTGGATATCATTCCATTAATGCTATTCCCTTCAGTAATCATACCACAGAGGTAGAAAAATCAGAATATATCTGTTTTTCTTAGCCTATACAATGCCTAAACTGTATCAGGTATATATAGGTGCTTAATAAATACTGTCCAATGCTTGTATTAGAAGATTTTGTTTCAAATATACTTTAGAAAAATAATTTGTTTCTACAGAATCATCTCTTTTAACCAATGCATTTCTGAAATGCAGTAGAGAAACAAATACGGACAATACTGTGTGCTAAAGTCAAAATGTAGTTGCTGGCCAGTTAGCAATAATTCAGAAAATGATATGTAAGGAGGTGGATATTATCTTTGGTAATAAACAGTAATGTATTCTCAAGGATTATGGCCAAGCCACTTCATTGCTTTTTTTATAATTTTTTTAATGTTTAATTATATTAGAGAAAGAGAGACAGAGCACGAGCGGGGATGGGACAGAGAGAGAGGGAGACATGGAATCCAAAGCAGGCTCCTGGCTCTGAGCTGTCAGCACAGAGCCTGACACAGGGCTTGAACCCAGGAACTGTGAGATCATGATCTGAGCCAAAGTCAGACACTGAACCAACTGAGCCACCCAGGTGCCCCAACTACTTCATTGCTTTTATTGAACATCTAGACAAGACATTTCTGAAGAGCTAAGCCAATTTAATTTGAATTTGGTTTCAGTGCCAAGAGTCCTAAGTTTCATTTCTAGTTAATTACTAAGCAATTATGTGACCTTGGATGAATAAGCTCACCACCCTGAATCTTAATTTTCTTGTTCCTAAAAGACAATGCACGAATTAGATGATTTCTAAAATCTCATCAACTCTAAAATTAAATGAGTCTGAGATTCTGTTCTCCCTGATCCCAAAAGATGGCAAATGTTGTTATCCTGCTTTTGTACCTAGAAATAATCTCTTCAAAAGATATCCTACCATTTGCAATAACATAGATGACCCTTGGAGTACATTATGCTATGTGAATAAGCCAGACACAGAAAAAAAATACTGCATAATTTCACTTATATGTGGGATCTAAAAAAGTCAAACTTATAAAATCAGAGAGTAAAATGGTAGTTACCATAGGCTCAGGGCAGTAGGGGAAATGGGAAGATGTTGGTCAAAGGATGCAAAAGTTCAGTTATGTGGGATGAAAAAGTTCTGGAGATCTAAAGTATATACATCATGGTGATGATAATTAAAAATACTGTATTATAGGAGGAGGAGGACAAGATGGCGGAACAGCAGGGAGCTCTGTAATCCGCGTACGCCCGTATGGATTCAACTGAGAAGGACTGAAGGGATAAAACTTGGATTTGCAAGTGGGGGAAAGAAGAAACAGACGCCAGAAAGAAGACAACCTCAAAGATGCCTGAGTTAGTGACTGTGATCTGGGAAATTAGGGGACGGGCGGTCCCGGTGGTGCAGGGGAAGGAGCCCCCGAGCCCAACACAGGGAGAGCGCGCTGTGCCC
>CM053560.1:63145996-63206294 GCA_028646485.1 Cryptoprocta ferox | reverse complement strand
GGAGAAGGACAGATACCATATGTTCGCACTCATAGGTCTAACAGGAGAAACCCAATAGAGGACAATGGGGAGGGGAAGGAGGAAAAAGAGTTAGGGAGAGGGAGGGAGAAAAAAACACGAGAGATTCTTGATTCCTGAAAACAAACTGAGGGGGGAAGGGGAAGGGGAAAAGGTAAAGCGGGGTGATGGTCTTGGTGGAGGTCACTTGTGGGGAAGAGCACTGGGTGTTATATGGAAACCAACCTGACAATAAACTATAAAGTTTAAAAAAAATAAAATAAAATAAAAATAAAAAAAATACTGTATTATATACTTGAATTTTTCTGAAAAATCTCTTAAATCAGATCTCAACACACACGCGCGCGCGCGCGCACACACACACACACACACACACACACATAAGGGTAACCAGGCAGAGGTAATGAATAAGTTACTTAGCTTGATTGTGGCGATCTTTCCAATAACAGTTGTCATATATGTATTTATACACCAAATTATATACCTTAGATATATGTATTTCTATATGTCAAAAATATCTCAATAAATTTTGAAAAGAAAGAGATAATCTCTTCCAAAGAAGAAGAAAGAGAAGGAGAAGGAGAAGGAGAAAGAGAAGAAGGGGAAGAAGAAGGAGAAACTTCAGATTTTCCAAGTTTATTTCAATAACCAGGGCTGAGATCTAGAAGTATGGAATTAACAATTCCAAACTCTGGTACTACAGGCATGCCTAGGTAGCTCAGTGGTTAAGGGTCCGACTTTAGCTCAGGTGGTGATCTCATGGTTCATGGGTTAGAAACCTGCTTTGGGCTCTGCACTGACAGCTTGGAGCCTGAAGCCTGCTTTGGATTCTGTGGCTTCCACTCTTTCTGCCCCTCCCATGCTCATGCTTGCTCGCTCTTGCTCTCTCTCTCAACAATAAATAAACATTTTTTTAAAAATTAAAAAAAAAAAAAAACCTCTGGTATTACAACCTACAGTTTCCTGGAATGACCTCAATTATCCCACTAGTTTTGGCATATTAAAATCATCAAAGAAAACTCAGCTTGAAATATCTTCAAGAAAAACATGGTATAGAATAATTTGAAAAAGATTTCTGTAAAATGAAATAAAAGACAGAGTGCTGGGGGATGCCTGAGTGGCTTAGTCAGTTAAGCAGCCAACTCTTGGCTTCAGCTTGGGTCATGATCTCATAGTTTGTGACTCTGAGCCCCACATCAGGCTCTGCACTGACAACACAGAGCCTGCTTGTGAGTCTCTCTCTCTCTCTCTCTCTCTCTCTCTCTCTCTCTGCCCCTCCCCTGCTCACACACACACACACACACACACCCACACACACACACACTCTCTCTCTCTCTCTCTCTCTCAAAATAAATAAATGAACTTTAAAAAGGGGTGCTGAAACTTTTAAATGACTTGGAATCACTGTGATTAGACAATTCCTGTAAAGCAGAACAGTAATACAGTTATGAATATAGTCCCTGGTGACTTACTGCTTGACTCATCCAAAATCATGCCCTTCCCACTCCAGTAAAAATGTTATCTCCCATCAAAATATGACATACAAAAACAACATGCCAGTAGCTCCAGCCCTTAGGGAACTGCAATGAATATCACTCAAATTAATTCTGACTGACATTTTGGTAAATCACCTCTCGAATTCAGGAAAGGAACATTTTTAAAGCACTCGAGCAGTGCCAAAACAGTAAGGAGTAAAACCACATTCATCACTCAGGAGGTGAAGTGCCAGTAGAGTTTGAAGCCAGAAAAATGGCAGCCACATCATCTCAATTGGAACATGAGTGATAGGCCTGAATCAACAAGCATGTATTGATTTAGCAACTCCCACTATGCAAATGGTAATACCAGGTGAGATATATATGGCAAGAGAAATATTTATTCGCACCCACTTATATTTTAGAAAGGCAGCTCAATAACTAAGAGCAAGACTTTGGAATCAGCAAAAACCTGTTCAAACATGGGCTCTGTCATTTATCAGCTTTGCACTTTAAGAAAGTTAATTTTCTAAACTGTAAAATGCAGGTGATGAAAACACGTATTTCATATGGTAGATGGCAGGACTAAATGAGACCATTCATATAGAGTGCTCAGCACAGTGTTGGGCATAAATTAAATAATTTAACAAAAGCTAGCTATTGTGGCTAATATATACAGATATATCAGTCAAAGCTTAGGCCCTTACAAGTGGGACTAATTATAAATTGACAACCTAGAATTCTATTTACAGTTCTATTTATAAATAACAATCCCTTTAGAGTGAGGAAACTAGTATTTATTGAGCATTTACCATGCTAGATACTCCATTGAGTCTTTTACATATATTCATACACATTAGCTCATTTAATCCTCTAGTCACAAAAAAACTAAGGTTCAAAGAGTGTGTGAGACTTCGCCCAAGGTAATACAGGTAACAGTTCTTAAGGCCAGGACTTGTTCCTAAGTCTGTGCTCAAAGCCAGTCAAATGAAATCCTACAATTTTTTAGAGATAATGAAACTGTTCCTCTCTCAGATTCAACCACTTCCTCACTAACAGTGCTCCAGTTGGACAGATCCTTATCCCTAATCACCTTAACTATTATGATAATGACCTAACTGGGCTCTTCTCCAGGATTTCCTTGCCCTAATCCATTCTTACCTCCAGCTGCCAGAATAAACTTCCTTAAATTCAGTTTAAGGATGGTTCAGCTTATGTACGCTACCTTGTTCCTCATCTTCAATGATTTCCACTACTGACTGAATTAATTCCAAATACATCCACGTTTCCTCCAGTATTCTCAACAACCAAGTATACATGCTTCTTTTCACCCTAATTCTCAGTTTAGTGCTACATTTTGGATGTCCCAGTTAACCTAAATTACCCATAGTTTCCTGGATAATGCACAGCTGCCCTGGACAAACTTCACTATCTTGCTTTGCTGCCTTTAACAGCCCTCTGTTCACCCCAGCCCCTAAAACCTCCCCTCACCCAGCCCTATCAAAATCTTACTCATATTCTGGGGCTCAGAGCAAATATTGTTTCATTAATTAAGGCCTTGCTGATCTTTCACCATTTTTTGTGATCAATACCTCCTCTCAATATACACAGCTCTTTATTTTTGCCTCCATTATGATACTTTTCTTTTTCTGCTATATTACTATCTTAGGTGAACATTTTCTTGAAAGTAGAAACTCTTATTTATTAAGCATCCCAGGTATTTGAATATAGTAACAGTCATAGCCAATACATATATCATTTATTATGTTCCAGGCATTGTTCTAAGATCTACATATATTAACTCAACCATTACAACAAACCTATTAGGTAGGTGTGGTAGGCAGCATTTAAGATGACCTGCAATTAACCTGGCTTCCTAACAGTCATATCTGTCTGTAATCAACTCTTCTTGAGTATGAGCTGGACATAGCAATTTTTTTCTAATGAACACATATGGCAAAACTGATGGGATGTCACTTCTGAGGTTAGGTTACAAAAAGACTGTAGCTTCCATCTTGTGCTCTCTCTTTGTTTATTTACTTGAGGGAAGCCAGTTGGCATACTGGGAGCTGTGTCACAAAAAAGTTCACATGGCAAATAAATGAGAGAAGCTACCGGCCAACAGCCAGAGTAAATCTGAGAACCTCAATGTGATAGTCCATGAAGAACTTAATCCTGCTATAAATCATGTGAGCTTGGAAGTAGATCATCATCCAGTTGAGCCTTCAGGTGAGACCACAGCCCTTGCTGATGTCCTAAATACAGCCTTACGAGAGACTTTGAAGCAGAAGTACCTAGCTAAGCCATATCTGAATTCCTGACTCAGTTTTGTGGTAATTTGTTATATACTAATAGATGATAAATACAGTATTAATATTATGTCTACTTTTCAGATGACAATGTGGAGGATCATGTACTTAGTAAGAGACAGGGACAGACCAGGGCAATAACCCCAGCATTCACTTTATTAATTACAGAACTAGCTTGCCTCATAAATGAATAAATAAAAGTTCTCTCCTTAAACTGGACCATTGTCTATAACACAGCCAAGTAATTAACTCAAACAAATTATTAAGAGTTAACTGCAAAAAAGTTTATAGTATTTTAATTCACAATTGTACCAATGTATCTCTGTTATATCTGTTGATATCAAACAGGTTTATATTAAATATACTTATTTCAACATGTATTTATGTCTTTCTATGTGAAACTTGGGTCTCTCCTGTGTAGTTTTACTGATATGTACTTAAACTTACATTAGGAGTTCTGTTTTCTCAGTTTACCTTTAGAACTTAAAACATAGTTGATACTAAGTGTGGTAAGGTTGAAAAGTCTTTGTAATCTCACTATCTTGGATTTGAGGTCCACCTCTGACAATTTCTGCCACGGTGATATTAGGCAACTGAAGTTAGGGACACACTTTCCCTGAGCCATGGCTACCACCAATGTACAATGGGAATAGGAACACTACTGATCCTCACAGAGATCTAGGTGTAGTTTCTGATGTAATTAAATAACTTAGGGCAGTGCCTGATCATTTTCTCTTTAAGGCCTTCCTCAAATTCCATGTGTTCAGTAAGGTCTTCCTTGGCCACAAAAGTAAAAAATGGCTGAATTCTCTTCAGAATTCCTCTAGCATTTATCTGTCCTACTCCTGGTACATAATGATTACAGTATCTGTTAAAAGGTAATAAAATATCTTAACATCTTTATGAATACAATTGAATTATTCATTCATAAAGTCTTAATTGAACTCCCTGTGTGAGGCCTGCACCTTAGTAATGAGGAACTCAGTAACAAAGTGTTCTGAATAAAGAAGGTAGCTAGTAAATATCTATTGAATTAATAAATGAATACTGTATTACACTATTTAACTATTACAGGACAAAAATGAAGTCCTTTATGTGTTTTGAAAATAACAGTCCTGGTATGGGTCACAAAATCTTGTCAAGAAGTAGAAGAATGACTGAGCCAATTTCTTGAAGCTATGTCTCAGTGTGCTGCAGAGTATGCATTGAGTGCAGCACCAAGGTCACCCCCATCTGCATCACAGGAGGGAAGTTTGGAACTACACTTCCCATAAGCCCTTGGGCTTCTCATAGCTATTAGTGCCTCTAAGCAGCACTCCCACTGAAGCTTGCTCCTTAGTGGCAAGTGCAGGCAGGAAGTTCGGACTATATGCGATGTGGCCTGCCTTTGACTTCTTGAGGATTTCTACTAAGAATCAGCCACTTTGGTGATACACACAGTGCAAATTTTTAGCTTAAGATTCTCTTCTAACTCTGTATCATTGGATTTCTTAAAATATTTCTGGACTTCATCTTCTCAATTTCTAAAAATCATATAAGCCTCTAATATCATATAGAAGAATTTCCAATTTCTTTTTTTAAAGTTAATTTATTTTGAGAGAGAGAGAGAGAGAATGTGTGTAAGGAAGGGGCAGAGAGAGGGAGAGACTGGATATCAAGCAGGGTCCACACTGCCAGTACAGAACATGATGTGGGGCTCAAAATCAGGAACTATGAAGATCATGACCTGAGGCAAAACTAAGAGCCAGACGCTTAACCGAGACACACAGGCGTCCCAGGAATTTCAAATTTCTAATCAAAATACTTTGCTGCCTTCTATCTTCCTGATCCAACTCAGATTCATAGACTAGGCCATGATTTCATCATAATAATAGTGTAATTCATTAAACACAAAATCATTGCCCAATAGAAAATGCCTCATAATTAATTTTCCCTAGGAAAACTTACAGAATTGAAATAATAAAAGCTGCAAGTGCCCTTCTAGTATTATCCCAACCCCTTATCCATGGGCCCCACAGTCTATTCCCTCTGTCTTTCATGACTCTGACGTGACTTTAACATATTGCCGAAGCTTAAAACTAATATATGCTTAACATTTATTAGCCTTGTATTATATACTAGACAACACGCTAAATATTCTGCATGAATCATGACACTGACTCCTGACACTAGAGATAGATATTTTTATTACCCACCCCCCAATTAAAAAATAAATAAAACTGGGGCTGCTGGGTGGCTCAGTTCATTAAACATCTGACTTCAGCTAATGTCATGATCTCATGGTTCATGGGTTTGAACCCCGTGTTGGCCTCTGTGCTGACAGTTCAGAGCCTGGAGCTGCTTCAGATTCTGTGTCTCCCTCTCTCTCTCTCTGCCCCTCCCCTGCTCACCCTCTGTCTCTCTCTGTCTCTCAAAAGAGCATAGTTGTTAAAAAAATTGTTTTTAATATAAAACACTAAACCCAGTAATGTCGAGTGTCTTGCCCAAGGCATACAACTAGTTATAGATAGATGCTATTCACACTCAGAAAGTCAGACTCAAGAGTCCTTTCTCTTAAATATCACACACTTGCTCAGGTGGTTATATTGTCTGATGTCCTGATTTCCACTAAGGATCAACTAGTAGGGGAAGAAGCATTTTCTAAAATCAATTAAATTATTAAAATCCTTGATCTCTTTGTCCACAGAAAATTGCATTTGTAGCTCAGCATGTCTATTATGCATATTATTTTACTTAAGGGGAAGAAAAGGTTATGTATTTAAAAAAAGGTGAGGAAGCCATTGGAAGATGCCATAAATTTATTCTGTCAGGCAGGCCGAGTTGTGTGACAGTCAGAGACATGGCTTGATGCAGAGATGTGAAGTGTGACTTTTTCGACTGTCACGCTGGATGAGATGGATGGATTTTGGAACACATCCCAGGAAGCTGAGACACTCATGTGGTCAAGTGTTGGTCTCTCTGATCAAATTTGATTTGCTGTCTCTGAAGTTGTTGGATTTTGCCAGCCCTCCAGATGCTGCATTGTGTTTTTGCAAACACAGTTGGTTTGACACCATCTGCAAGACCCTACATTGGTCCTAGCACGATGAGCCATTGTTTCTTGAGGAATTAATGGACATTCTCACATTCTACCTGTGTTAATTGAGCTATTTTCACACATGCTAATGTGTCAGTTACCCAGGGCCTAGTTCTCACTTACATACTATGCACTAGATATGCATATAAATGGGAGAAATTCTGAAATTTGCTGCCAAAATCCAGATAGCCTACTATTCAGCAAATGAGAACAGCTAGTGCTTGAAGAAATTATATTTCCAGAAATAAACATACAGGATTCATGTTTTGAAGAGTAAACTAGTGGGAGATTACCTAGACACTCCACTTTTCAAAGGATCTGATCCTGAATAAGTCATTTGGCTTAGCCATAATTTAGTTCCCCACCATGCTTTAAATTGGGACAATATTTTTCCATAGTCTAGAGTTATTTCACTCTAACATCACTAGTGAGCAAAGTTCGAGAAAATGAGCGTGAGTCTAGGCTCCCATCCAAAGGTGTTTAGTTAATGAACTACCCAAAGTACTTGGTTATAGGGAAATTCCACCTATCTGCTTCAATAGATCCTCTTTTATTAGAAGCAAATGGAAATAATAGTTGCCAAATTAACAAAAAAGGGAAGTTAAAGTGGGAGATAGTTAAAAGAATATATATCCTAATCATTTTAAATTAAAATATATGGCTGTGTGTTATTTCACCAATATTTATTATGAGGAACCAAGAAATTTTATTTCTGTGTGGACCTTCTCATTGAGTGTGGGTCTGTCTGCCGATTGGCATTTCCTTTCATCTTGCTTGCATAAACCACATCCATAATGTATTTTCTATGAATTCTAGTTGGGGTTTCTTCAACTATTGGAACTTATACAACAATCTGAGCATGGTATCCATATCAATTTTTATGTATTTCTTTGTCTCACCCAAATCTAATTCCACAACACATTTTTTAGGAACTTAACTTTAACATGTTTTCCAAGGCATTCAATTTAGTTGTCACAGAAATGTAACTTTCTTTTTTGCACTCATATTTCATGGATGTAAAATGTTGTTAAAGTCATAACTAATGTTCTGTGGTTAATATAACAAATCTAAATGGCATGCATGAGCTTGGAAACAAAAACAACTAACTCTTGGTAAGCATGCAACTCATCTTGTGGAAGCAAAAGTGTGTGGCATCCCTAGCGAGTACCCTACGGGCACTCCATGTGCCATGGTCATCTGTCAGCATGTTTTGCTGAAAGAACGAAGGAGTTGATTAATCCACCAATTTGTGTATTTCTACATACCCACTATAACCACATGTACATATATGACCTACTATAAAGTCCATTGTGCAGGACTTGATTATCTGGCACATTTTCTGACCATAAATGCAGAAGGGAAAAAATACCTACTTAGTATCAATCTCACAGATTCAAAACATGCCTGGAATTATATATTTTTAAGAATCATCCAAGCTATTTATATTACATAATGGGTAGTAGGTTTTAGTGTCAAAAGAATTGCTAGCCATCTAAAATATAGCTTTATAAAATGTCCACGATTATTATAACGTTCCAGAACAGAGAGGGAAAGGAATTAGAATACAAATAGAATTATATGTCCATCTTTCCCTCAGGCTTAGAGAATAAAGACCATTCTCTATTTTTACTTGTTGTCCTAAAAAGTTAAAAACAACAAATATATCATAACTTTTAAAGGTGTCAAATTGTATAAGTTTTTCTTTCCATTGCAGCCAGTATCTGTTCAAGATACATTCTGGATGTTTCAGGGACTATTAACAGACATTTACTAAGGGCTTGCCATGAAGAAAGAATAGTGTTTGGGAGGTGGGAGTGTTAGCTAATGTCACACATGTCCTGGAAATCCTAAAGGCAGTCACTTTAAAGAGTTTCCTATCTCATTGGTAAAGCATGACCATATTTAAAATCTTTGTTTAAAAACTGAAAATGGGACCTTGAGCTTATCATTTTGAATATTTCTCTACAGATTACAAAAGAACTAACAATTCCACTGTCTCTATGGATTGTGGGATTTTTTAATTTGTTGGGGAAGACATGGCTACCAAAAGGTTTCCTATTTCATTCTCCATATTTTGTTATATTTTGCATAAAGACCTAATATAGAATGCAGGTTGACAGAAATTCAACAAAAGAGGTAAGAAATTCTACTTTAACATAAAATTTCTAACATGACATGCTATTTATCTGTTTAATACTTCTTGCTGTGCACAACATAAAATCAGTTTGTCATAACCTTAAAGCATTCTTTTCTGGTTCTGAAAGCTCCAGAATAAATTGCCATTCCTTGACTTGCTCAGGCATAAAAATGAAAACTAAATTTTTTTCTTGGAAAAGATGAATTATCCCAGCTTGACAGAGGTAATTAGCATACCCAAAGCAAGTTAAGAGAATGGGTTGACAAGCACAAAGAAGCCTAAGAAAACATGGGCACATTTTGCATGTGTTTTAATACATAAATGATTAAAAACATTACTATATATGTTAATTGCCACCAACTTCAACACAACCCTATTGGAAGACAATATTAAGTCATGGAAAACAGTACATCTTTAATTATTTGTCTATTCTATAAACAAGTTTAATTGGAATCTAAAAACAGCAAGGGACAAAAGCTCAGTTCATTAGGGACCAACTAACTGTAAAGGGCAGATAAAAACCTTTTGTCTGATACAGATGTACCTCCTGAGCACCATCAGATAGCACCAGGCAGTACACTAATCAGTAATAAGAGGTGTTCTCATTATTAAGCTTATAAAGCATAAACCAGGTCACCACAAACTTTGAAGGTACTGATCATCAATTATTTCGCTAATTGTTTGTTCTGTTTGCATGTCTCAGGGTAAAAGGAAAAAGTCACTGAAGTGAAAAAGAGACACCAATAATTGCTACCTCCGTGACAGTTGGTTTTTAGTATCTCATTATTTATGATTTGTTTTGTTGTGCATATGTGACTTTAAGTCTGCTGTATTAATGTATACCCAAGAAGCCTAGTGTGTAACACTTGCAAAAGAATTACACAAATTAATCAGCAAACTCAGGCATGGAATCTGCCCTGCAAAGTCCTGCAAGACTGTTAATAACTCTGTGTATGCATGTGTGTGTGTGCATGTGTGTATGTGTGAATTCAAGAACGCTCACTTATGGCACGTTAAATCTGTGCTGTTCAGGAAGTGCTGTGTATCATGTTACAGCATAAAATACCAAACTTTTTCTGGCCATTGCCATCTTGTTTTCAAGAAACACAGACTTTCAGACTGTCCTAGAAAGTGTATTAAGCCTCCTTAATGCACAACAACAACAACAACAAATTTAAGATAATTAGTAAGTTCAAGTTAACATGAGGCAAGGAAGCTGGAATGTCATGAAATTCCAGCATAGAATTTAATTTTCTCAGTCCCACTCATGATGACCAGAGATACCTTAGAATGAAGGTATCACTTGCTTAGAGCTTGGGAGGTCATCAGTTCACAAAACAGCTATCTCTGATCATCTTTAAGCTATAAAGCAACACTTCTATTTTATTCTTTCTTCTCTTTATTAATGTTCTATTAACAAATTAAATACTATCTGAAACTAAAGGCTATATTACTAATTATTAAACTGAAGACAGAGAAAATTCTATAATAAAGCATATTTTTAAGTTTTTATATCCTTATTTTGAGAGAGAGAGAGCACGAACAGGGGAGGGGCAGTGAGAGAGGAAGAGAGACAATCCCAAGCAGGCTCTGTGCTGTCAGCATGGAACCCGACGACACAAGGCTCGATCCCACGAACCGTGAGATCATAACTCGAGCAGAAATCAAGAGTCAAGATGCTTAACCGACTGAGCTACCCAGGCACCTCTCTAATAAAGCATATTTTTAAATGGATATACAGAACTGCACACATAAACTCTTAAAAGCTGAGGAAACTGATGAAGTTGGAGTCTATGTAAAAGTATTCCAAAGAAAATACTGTTTTGTTGACATTAGGCTCCCAAAGAGTCAAGAAAAGAAAAACTTTCTTTGTGGAGGAGACCTTCCATTTCCAGTCCTGCTCCTCCAACCCATCACCACACACACATCTGACTTAATGCTACAAAGAATACAAAACTGATAGGGTCTTGCTTTTATGGTACATCAAATTGAAGTACTTAAGTCCTTAGTAAAAAAAACATTAACAGTTTCTGTCCAGAAGAAATAAAGGTAAATAATTACTATTGAATGAAATGTTAGTCAATTTTAGTACCTGGACAAAGTCCATACCCTTCTCAATAAAATCAACTTTCTCTGAACAAACTGTGCTGATAGGTATAAACTGATATGAGAATATTTCTGTTCTGAAGAAAGTAAAGCCCAATTTTCCTTCCAAATAAAAAAAAAGAGGTTATTTAAAGATACCTAGTTTCCTTGCAAAACTAACGTGGGGAAAAGAGTTAAGTACTTTGTAGAAGAATAGATTTCAGGTAACTGCACTTGTACCGTGGAAAATTACTCTTCAATTATGCATAGTAATTAGAGTTGTTGTTTAACTGTTATGAAATGCCTGTAGTGTGCTAGAAGGTGCACACAGCTCATAGAGATATTCTGTCACTGCGAGTAGGTGAGGGAAGATGATTTGAGATAAAACACAGAATAAAATAGAAACCTGCTGGAGAAGAGATCTTTGTATAGTACTTAACTGACACACAGTGAGAACCTATTCAAACATATTTGTTGATCACTTAACAATGTGCCTTTCATAGTAATAAGGTTAGTAAGGTTTGTATATCACTAACATCTCCTTATTAAAAATACTAATGCAGGGCACCTGGGTGGCTCAGTCAACTGAGCGACCAACTCTTAGTTTTGGCTCAAGTCATCATGTCACAGTCAAGAGATTGAGCCCCGCATTGGGCTCTGTGCCCACAGCACAGAGCCTGCTTGGGATTCTCTCTCTCTCCCTCTCCCTCTGTCTCTGCCCCTGCCCTGTGCATGCACTCTCCCTTTCTCTCTCTCGTTCTTTTAAAAATAAATAAACTTTAAAAAGAGCCATTTGAAATGTTCATAACTAATTAATGCTGCTAGAATATAAAGCCTCAAAAGAAAAGATTCAAGATTCTGTCTCCCCCTCCCTCTGCTGCTCACACACTTGTTCTCTCTCTCACACTTTCTCTCTCTCTCTCTCTTTCAAAAAAATTAATGCAATGTGATAAGTACTAATGTATTTTTATTAACTGTCAAAACATCACTGTAAGCTTGGGCTCTTGGACTCTGCCCAGGCTGATTTTAAAATTAGTTTTCATGAGACCAAAGTAAAGGACTTAAAGTATGTTCTGATCATAAGATAGGTGGAAGTATTAACCTAGTAGTTTTTAAATACAATGTTTTGCTCCTAATACTCTTGACTCCTAACACTTAAGATTCCAAATGATTTGACTAACAATGAATAACAATGACTCAGGAAGGAATACCTTCATTCCACTCTAGTTATTTCCCACTTGCCTCCTCAGTTGGATGGATCAACATAATTTTGAAACATCTGATTTTTGGTAAACAGCAATTTTCCTTCATAGTATAGATGGTATTGAAACCATGACCATTACTAAATAACTTTTTAAAAATGTGATTAAAGTCATCGGATTACAATATTCATGTTCCATCAAATCTGTGAGAGAATAGCCCACTGCAAGAGGGCTCCTTTCTGTCTTCTCTCTTCTACATTCATGTCATCATCATTATTGTCATCAATGTCCTCAAAAATAATAAAAAGGATTTATTAAACAACTGCTAGAGAACTGCTGTGACAGATACAGAACTGAGCACAATTAAGTTTAATTCGGTATTTGTTGGTTAAAAGTAAAATCATAAAAATTAATACCAATCAATAAAATCAAGCTTCCATTAATTCTAGCATTTCTCCTTCACTTATACTACTCTCCGATAAATTGTAACCTAGTATTTCTTTCTCGGAAGATTCCTTTACATTTCTCTCCCCCCTTTACATTAGCAGTGACTGAGGGATACCAAGCATCACAAGCTTTCATTGGCAAGTAGTAGTTGTAGTTAATTGTTGATACTGATGTGAAATTCACACTATATGCTTAAAAAATTATTTTAAGGCTCATAATTGAGGTGTCTGTGTTTTCTACCTTCATTTTCTAGCCTTTCAGTGAGATAGGAAGCAGAATTTAAAAACATCACCTCCCTTAGGACTGATTGTGCCTTAGAACTCCCACTGAAGTCAATAGGTGCTTTGTGTACACTGAGACTGGACTCATAATGAGCAGAGTTGATGAGAATCCAGCTTTCCGAGGATGACTAGTGCTGAGTCTTCAAGGTCATTCATCATTTTCATCTGAGAAGGCAGACCCTTTATTTGCTCTCTCTTCTCAAATAGGTATACAATTAAAGGAAGAATTATTCCTCCCAGTGGCAAGCAGTTTATTAACAAAGGGCATGTTGAACCCCCATGTCGTATCATTGCCAGATGGTCTGTGTGCCCAACAACTGAAGGCAGCCTCAATGAATATCTTACTTTTTGCCTCAGAACTGCTGCCTATATTATTTCTCTGCTGGCAAAATGTAAAAGGAAATCATCTTAAAGGTTTGCACTGCATTATTTAATTTTCTCTGTAAACTTTGAGTCAATAAAAACAAAAATGGAAGCTTGTAGGTTGTTCAATGATTAGGTTCAAATTAACCTTTTTTAAATGCTAAAAATCCAAGATTATGAGCCCATAATTAGAATTGTCTGCTGTAGCCTAAACTGAGTAGTAGTTATGAGGAACTAAAGAAAAGCCTTTCATCCCCAATATTTCTTATCAAATATCAAAGGGCTTACAGCAATTTGTAAGGTGTATTCAATAGTAGAATTCTTTGTTTCTGATGATGTCATTAAACTGAACATTAATGCAATTCTCATTGTGTATTGAACATAACTAAACTGAAAATGTTCTCAATCACACTTGCCAACAAAGTGCTCCCCAACAAAAAAGAAGCATACATTATTTCTCTAGGAAGCAATATACAAAGAAGGAAAGTATCTTAGGAGGAAGAGGGTATTAGAAAATCAACAAAAGATATTTGTCTGTGATAGTAAGAAAGGTCAGGCTATCCCGCAGTAACCAATAGCCCCCAAATATCAAAGAGATCATCTAGTAAGTTTACTTTTACACTTTATATGTGGGTTGTATTGCTTTCCTGTACAGCTGTTCTCCAAGGGTTGACTCGGCGATGTGAGCAGCCTCCTTCCTGCAGCTATGCCATCTGAAACTCTTGCCTTCCTGTGTCTCCACAGGAAGGAGAGAGAAAGGCAGAGAGGCACAGCAAGTCATAAATGACCAGCAATGATATGAATACCTTTCACTCAGTAGCCATTGGCTACAACTAGTCACATGAAGCCAACTTACAGAAAGGAAGAATGGAAAATGAAAGGAGCGTATGGCTATTTGATGGCCACTAACTAGCTCCACGACATCTTCTAAATAACACATTTTCTAAAGTGAGCTAAAATTAGTATGAACACATACTGGCACTGATGCCAACATGCCTGCTGATGCACTATGCCAAGTTAGAGTTTGCCATGATAAAAAACAAAGACAAAAAGCAAACTATCAACCCAAAACCCAGACATGGTCCCTTTCTTCATGGAGCTTCTTAGCTTAGTGGCTTTGGAATGAAGACCTTAGCTCTCAAAGTCTCATTCTTCCTATCTGTAGTACAAGGATAATAATAACACCTCCTAGCAGCAGTTTATTTTGAGGAACAAAGAAAAATGTGGTAAGAGTTAAATGAGTTAACATATGTTAAACATAAAAGGATATCTCACACAGTTTAGGCGATTAATAAATGTTATTTCTCTTTCCCAAAGAAGAATATAAATATTATTTACAGTGAATACCACTTCCCCTGGGAGAATGTGCAAGGCAGTGATTAAAAGAATGGGCTTTGAAGTCCAACAGTGTCAGTGTAATGTGAGCTGAGCCATTTAATCCCTATGACTTTGTGTGCATCCCCTCCACATACACTACATAGCAGGAGCAACTTCACTTATTCCTGTCCCAAGTTTTTTCACTGATTAAAATCAGATGTTTGAGAAAATTCAATGATACCAAGAAGTATAGTATAGAGAATCATAAGCAAGTCCTTTTTAGCCAACCACTGTATCTTAGTATCCCAGTACTATAAATTATCATGGTTTCTCCAATCCTGTTAGCCCCAGCTTTGACTCAAATAATGTTTATTCTTCTTTAAGCCTTAGACCCAAAAGCATAAATACTGTCTTAAAGGACCCATAAAACAACATCAAGAGGAATAACATTGGCAATTTGGTGCCCCAGGAGAAGAGAGAGAGAAAGGGGCAGAAAACATATTTCAAGAAATAATGGCTAAAAACCTCCATAATCTGGGGAGGGAAACAGACATTCAGGTCTAAGTAACCCAGAGAGTTCCAAATAAGATGAACCCAAAGAAATCCACAGCAAGACATATTATAATTAAAATGCCAAAAGTTAAATAGGGAGCCTGGGTGGCTCAGTTGATTGAGCATCTGACTTTGACTCAGGTCATGATCTCATGGGTTTGAGCCCTGAATTGGCTCTATGCTGACATCTCAGAGCCTGGAGTCTGCTTTGGATTCTGTTTCCCTCTCTCTCTGCCCCTTCCCCACTTATACTCTGTCTCTGTCTCTCAAAAATGAATAAACATTATTTTTTAAAAAGCCAGAGTTAAAGAGAGAATCTTAAAAGCAGCAAAAGAAAAACAACTTGTAATGTATAAGGAAACCTCCATAAGAATATCAGCAGAATTTTTAGCAGAAACTTGCAGATCAGAAGGGAGTGGGATGATATATTCAAAGTGCTAAAAGGAAAAAACTTTCAACCAAGAATACTCTACCCAGAAAGGTTATCATTCAGAAGTGAAGGTGAGATAGAGTTTTCCAGACAAGCAAAAACTGAAGTTCACTGCTACTAAAACAGCCTTACAAGAAATCTAAAGGGACTTTGTCAAGCTGAAAAGAAAAGACCCAATTTGCAATAAGAAAACATATGAAAGTAAAAATCTCATTGCTGAAGGTAAATACATTGTAAAGGTGATGGATTAATCATTTATAAAGCTAGTATGAAGGTTAAAAGGCAAATATTAAAACTAACTATAACTATAATAATTAGTTAAGGAATAAACAAAATGAAAAGATATAAAATGTGATGTCAAAAACAAAGTGTCACATACAGGAGTAAAAATGAAGGGTTTTAGAATGAGTTCCAATGTTAATTTCCTATAAATGTAAAATAGCCTATATATACATATATGTATATGTATATATGTGTGTGTATATATGTGTATATATATATATATATATAAATAGGCTATTGCATGTGAACCTCACAGTAATCACAAAGCAAAAACCTATAATAGATACACAAAAGAGAAAGAGAAAGAAATATAAATATAACAGTAAAGAAAGTCATCAAATTACAGGGAAGAGAACAAGAGAAGATGAAAGGAATAGAAAGGAACTACAAAAACAGCTAGAAAACAATTAATAAAATGGCAATAAGTACATACCTATCATCAATAATTACTTTAAATATAAACAGTTTAAGTTCTTCAATCAAAAGACACAGAATGGCTGAATAAATAAGAAAAACAAGGCACAGATACATGCTGCCTATAATGGACTCACCTCAGATGTAAGGATACACACACTGAGGGTGAAGGGATGGAAAAAGATATTCCACACAAATGGAAAGGAAAGGAAACCTGGGGTGGTATAGCCATATCAGACAACATAGACTTTAAAACAAAGACTGTAAAAAAAATACAAAGGCATTAAATAATTGACAAGGGGTCAATTCAAAAGGCAGATACAACATTTGTAAATATTTATGCACCAAATATAAAGCATCAAAACATATAAAGCAAGTATTAATAGACTTGAAGGGAGAAACTGATCACAATACAGCAATAATACGGAACTTTAACACCCCACTTATATCAATGGACAGGTCAAGGCAGAAAATCAATAAGGGAACATCAGCCTTACATGACACATTAGACCAGATGGACTTTATAGACATATACAGAACATTTCATTCAAAAGCAGCAGAATACACATTCTTCTCAAGTTTGCATAAGACATTATTAATAATAGATCACATTTTTGGCCACATAACAAGTCTCAAGTCTCAAAAAAATTGAGAAGACTGAAATCTGATCAAGAATTCATTCTGACCACAATGATATAAAACTAGAAACCCACTATAAGAAGAAAACTGGAGGAATCACAAATGTGTGGAGATTAGGCAACATCCTACTGACTAACGAATGGGTCAAGAAAAAAAATCAAAGAATAAATAATAAAATACCTTGAGACAAATGAAAATGAAAATACAATATACCAAAATCTATGGGATGAAGCAAAAGCAGCTCTAAGAAAAAAGATCATAGTGACACAGTTCTATCTCAAAAAAAAAGTAAGAAAAAACAAGAGAAATCTCAAATAAGCAACTTTGCTTTTATATATAAAGGAACTAGAAAAAAACACATACACAGCCCAGTTAATAAAATGAAGGAAATATTAAAGATCAGAGCAAGAATAAACAAAATAGAGACTAAAAAGGCAATAATAAGAAAAAATCAATGAAACTAAGAGCTGTTTCTCTGAAAAGTAAACAAAATTGACTCACCAAGAAAAAAAAGAGAGGACCCAAATAAATGAAATCAGAAATGAAAGAAGAAAAGTTATAACTGATATGACATAAATACAAAGGATCACAATATGCTATTATGAAAAATTACACACTAATAAATTGAAAATCCTGGAAGAATTTATAAATTCCTAGAAACATATAATCTTTGAAGACTGGATCATGATGAAATAGAAAATCTGAATATACCAATTACTAGTAAGAAGATTGAATCAGTAATGAAAAATTCTCCAACAATCATCCAAGACCAAATGACTATATGGGTGAATTCTACCAAACATTCAAAGATTTAATATCTGTCCTTCTCAAACTCTTTCAAAAAATGGAAGAGGAGAGAGTGCTTCTTTTTTGTTTTTGTTTTTGTTTTAGAATATTTTTTTAAGTTAATTTATGTTGAGAAAGAGAGAGAGTGTACATGAGTATAAGTGGGGGAGAGGCAGAGAGACAGGAGAAAGAGAATCCCAAGCAGGCTCCATGATGTCAGTGAAGAGCCTGCCATCAATCTCAGAAATGGGAGATCATGACCTGAGCCAAAACCAAGAGCTGGCGCTTAACCCACTGAGCCACCTAAGTACTCCTATTTTTTAAAATTTATTTATTTATTTTGAGAGAGAGAGCGAGAGACTGAGCAGGGTAGGGGCAAAAAGAAAGAGGGAGAGAAAAAATCCCAAGCAGGCTCTAGGCTATAAGCAGAAAGCCCGATGTGGGGCTCAATCTCATGAACCATGAGATCATGACCTAAGCCAAAATCAAGAGTCAGGTTCTTAACCCACTGTGCCACCCAGGTGCCCTGAGGAGCCAATGCTTCTAAACTCACTTTTATGAGGCCAGCATTACCTCATAATAAAACCAGACAAAGAGAGCAAAAAAAGAGAAAATTATAGGCCAGTGCCCTAATGAACATGCAAAAATCCTCAACAAAATATTAACAAACCAAATACAATGATACATTAAAAGGCTCATACATCAGGAATGGGATTTATTCCAGGGAGATAAGGACAATTCAACATTCACAAATCTGTCAATATAATACACCACATTAACAAAAGAAAGGAAAAAATTAGATGATCATCTCAATAGACACAGAAAAAAAGCATTTAGAAAAATCCAACAACAATTTATAATCAAAACACTCAACAAACTGGGTATAAAGGAAATATATCTCAATCATATATGATAATATAACAGCTAACATCATACTCAATGGTGAAAAACTGAAAGATTTCATCTAAGATCAGAAATAAGACAAGGACACCCACCCTTGCCATTTTTATTCAATATAGAATTGGAAGTCCTAGCCACAGTAATTTGACAAGAAAAATAAATAAAAGGCATCCAAACTGGTAAGAAAGAAGTAAATTTGTCACTATTTATAGATAACATGATACTATATACAGAAAATCCTAAAGACTCCACCAAAAAACTGTCAGAACTAATAAATTAATTTAGTAATGTTTCAGGATATAAAATCAGCATACAGAAATCTGTGCCATTTCTATATAAATAATGAAGCATCAGAAATAGAAATTAAGAAAATAATGTCATTTATGACTACATCAAAAGAATAATATACCTAGGAATAAATTTAACCAAGGAACAGAAAGACACTGATGAAAGAAATTGAAGAAGATAAAACTAAATGGAAATATATTCCATAGTCATGAATTGAAAGAATCAAAATTATTAACATGTCCATACAACGCAAAGCAATGAACAGATTCAATGCAATACCTATCAAAATTCCAATGGCACACTTTGCAGAACCAGAATAAATAATCTGAAAATTTGTATGGAAACACAAAAGATCCCAAATAGCCAAAGCAATCTTAAGAAAGAAAAACAAAGCTGGAGGTGTCATGCTCCAATTTCAAACCATACTGCACAACAATAATAATCAAAACAGTAAAGTATTGGTGTAAAACAGGCACACAGATGAATGGAAAAGAAGTGAAAGCACAGAAATAAACCTGCACATATTTAGATAGTTAATCTACAACAAAGGAGCCAAGAATATAAAATGAAGAAAGGACAGTTTCTTCAATAAACGATGTTGGGAAAACTGGACGGTTACATGCAAAAGAATGAAAACTAGACCACCATATTACATAATACACAAAAATTAACACAAATAGATTAAAGACTTGAATGTAAGACTTAAAACCATAAATTTTAAAAAGAAAACACAAGCAGTAAGCTCTTCAACATCGGTCTTAGCAGTGTCTTTGTAGATCTAACTCAAAAGGCCAGGGAATAAAGCAAAAATGAACAATTGGGATAATGCAAAACTAAAAAGTTTCTGCACAGCAATGGAAACCACCATCAAAATGAAAGGCAATCTACCGAATGGGAGAAGATATTTGCAAACCATATATCTAATAAGGGCTTAATATCCAAAACATATAAAGAACTCAGCCAAATCAACAACAAAAACACAACATGATTAAAAAATGGGCAGAGAATCTAAATACACATTTCTCTAAAAACATGAACATATGGCCAACAGGCATATGATAAGATACTCAACATCACTAATTATTAGGAAAATTCAAATCACAACCACGACAAGATATCATCTAACATACGTTAGGATGGCTATCATAAAAAAGACAGTAACAAGTGTTGGACAGGATATGGAGAAAAAGGAGCTCCTATACACTGTTGCTGGGGTTGTAAACTGGTGCAGCTACTATGGACAACAATATAGCAATTCCTCAAAAAATTTAAGAATAGAACTACCATATGACCCAGCTATTCCACTTCTGAGTATTTATCCAAAGAATATGAAAACACTAATATGAAAATATATATGCACTCCTATGTTCATTGTGATTATTTACAATGACCAACCCATGGAAACAACCTAAGTGTCCTCTGATAGATGAACAGATAAAGAAGATGTAGTAAATTTATACAGTGGGATATTAGCCATAAAAAAATATGAAATCTTTTATTTGTGACATCATAGATGGACCTTGAGGGTATTACACTAAGCAAAGTAAGTCAGACAAAGACAAATATCATATAATTTTATTCATATGTGGTATTTTAAAAACACAACAAACAAACAAAGACAAAAAATTTTAAACCCATAGTTACAGACTAGTGGCTACCAGAGGGGAAGGAAGGGGTTTGGGGAGTGAGCAAAATGGGTGAAGGAGATCAACTGTGTGGTGATGGATAGTAACTAGACTTGTGATGGTAATCACTTTGTAAGGTATACAGATATGGATTAAAGCTACACACCTGGAGCTTAATATTTTTTTCAAAAAAGGAAACAAGAAAGATTCTAAATAAAGAACAACCTAACTCTATGCCTTAAGGAATTAAAACAAGAAGAAGTCAAGTCCAAAGTTGGCAGAAGACAGGAAATAATACAGATTAGAGCAAAAATAAATGAAACTTAGAACTGAAAAACAATATAAAAGGTTAACCAAACTAAGAGTTGGTTCTTTGAAAAAATAAAATTGGCAAGTCCTTAGCTAGATTAATCAAGGAAAATAGAGAGAAGACCCATGGTGACAAAATTATGAATGAAAAAGTAGACATTAAAATTGATATCACAGCAGAATAAAGGATCATAATACGCTGCTATGAACAACTACATGCCAACACACTGGACAATTTACAAGAAATAGAAAAATTATTAGAAACATACAACTTGCCACGATGGAATCAGGAAGAAATAGAATATGTGAATAGATCAATTACTAGAAAAAAGGTTTAAGTCAGTAAACAAAAATATCTCAATGAAGAAAAGTCCAGGACCAGATGTCTTCACTGCTAAATTTTACCAACTATTTAAAGAAGAATGAACACCAATCCTCACATTCTTCCAAAAAAATCAAAGAGGAAGGAACACTCCAAAACTCATTTTATGAGGCAGCATTATCCTTGCACCTAAAACTAGAAAAGGACACTACTAGAAAAGAAAACTACAGGCCAATATTCCTAATGAAAATAGATGCAATATTTTTCAATAAAATACTAGCAAATCAACTTCAGCAGCACATTAAAAGAATCATTCCCCTTGATCAAGTGGAATTTAATTCTGGGATGCAAGAATGTCTCAACATACACAGATCAATCAATGTGATACATCACATTAATAGAATGAAAGATAATCATATGATTACCTGACAAAATTCAACATCCATTTGTGATAAAAACTGTTAACAAATTAGAAATAGAAAGAAACATGTCAATATAATAAAGATCATATGTGACAAACCCATAGCTAATATCAATGGTGAAAAACTGCAAGGTTTTCCTCTACAATCAGGAACACATCAAAGTTGCCTATTCTTACCGCTTCCTATTCAACATGTACTGAAAGTCCTAGCTAGAGGAAAAAAGAATAGACAGATAGATAGATAGATAGATAGATAAATCAGAATTGGAAAGGAAGAAGTAGAATTGTCCATATTGGCAGATGACATGATTTTATTAATGGAAAATCCAAAAATTCAACCAAATAATTGTTAGATCTAATCAATAAATTCAGTTAAGTTGCAGGATACAAAATTAACATACAAAAATCAATAGCATTTCTATACACTAATGTGGGTTCAGTTTTCAGCTTTGTCCAACAAAGCCGAGGATAGCAGAAAGGTTTACTCAAGACTCCATGCAAGTCAAGAGCGGTGAGAGGGAGACTATGGGAAGTCTCCCCGAGCTGCTCTCAAGCTTCCGGATTTATTAAGCGTATATTTAGGGAAACATTGCACAATACATCAGTGGGCTGTGTGCCAGTAAGAACATATAGCAGGCAGAAAAACAAGTTAAGACAGTATAAAATATTCCATGTGATAATGGTCTAAGGAATATATGAGTATAGGCAAGTCCTAACCCCTAGATACACATTAACTAGATAAGCAAAGCATGGCCTGCTGTTTTCAGCAAGGCCAGAAAGCACTGTTCTGCTTTGCGATGTGTTCCCTATAATCTCCTAACCCAGGACATAGCTATTTGATCTCCCACACACTAACAATGGAGTTTCTGAAAAATAAATAAAGAAAACATTCCATTTACAATAGCATCAAAAACAATAAAATACTTAAGAATAAATCTAACCAAGGAGGTGAAAGATGTCTAGTCTGAAAACTGTAAGACACTGATAAAAGAAATGAAGAAGATACAAATAAATGGAAAGGTATCCTGTGTTCATGGATCAAAAGAATTAATATCGTTAAAATGTCAGTACTACCAAAAGCCATCTACAGATAGCTTTTTTCTTATCAAGATTCTAACGGCATTTTTTACAGAAGTAGAAAAAACACTCCTAAAATTTACATGGAAACACAAAAGACCCTGACTAGCCAAAAAAATTCTGAGAAAGAAGAATAAAGAGGAAGGAATCACATTCCTTGATCTCAGCAGAATGGTATTGGCATAAAAACAGACACATAGTCCAGGGGAACAGGATTGAGAGCCCAGAAATAAACCCAAGCATATATAATCAACTAATATTTGACAAGGGAACCAAGAATAGTCTCTTCAATAAACAGGATAAGCTGGGATAACTGGATATTCACCTGTAAAAAACAATGACATTGGACCCTTATCTTACACCTCTCACAAAAATTAACTCAAAAGAGATTAAAGATTTAAATATAAGGCTGAAACCACAAAACTCTTAGAAAACATAGAAATAAGACTCTTTGACATGGGCCTTAGAAATAACTTTTTGATTATGAAAACTGAAGCACAAGCAAAATAAAAAAATAAGCAAAAACAAACAAGTGGGACTACATCAAACTAAAAAGCTCTTGTACTACAAAATAAACCATCAACAAAGTGTAAAGACAACCTACAGAATGAAAAAATACATTTGCAAACCACATATCTGATAAGGAGTTAATATGTAAAACATATAAAGAACTCATACAACTCAACAGCAAAAAATCTCCACAAATAACACAATAAAAAAAGGGGCAAAAGTCCTGAATAGATCTTTTTCTTAAAAAATATATACAAAAAGCCAAGAAGTACATTTTAAAAAATGATCAACATTACTAGTCATTAGAGAAATGTATATTAAAACCACAATAGGATATCACCTCATACCTGTTATAAGGGCCATCATCAAAAAGACCAGAGATAACAAATGTTAGTGTGGATGTGGGAACCCTTTTGTGCACTGTTAGCAGGACTGTAAATTGATACAGCCACCATAGAAAACAGTATGAAGGATTCTCAAAAAATTAAAAGAACTATGATATGATCCAGCAATTCTACTTCTGGAAATATATCCAAAGAAAATGAAAACACTAACGCCCAAAAGATACCTGCACCTCCATGTTCATAGCACTATTATTTACAGTAGCCAAGATTTAGAAACAACCTAAGTTGGAATACTATTCAGCCATATAAAATGAGGAAATCCTATCATTTGTAACAACATTTGTGAAAATATTATACTAAGTGAAATAAGTTAGATGGAGAAAGACAAACACTGTATGGTCTGCAGAACCTAAAACAAAACAAAACAAAAATGAATGGATGAATAAAAAACTAAACTTAAAGAAAAAGAGATCAGACACGTGGCTGGTTACCAGAAGCTGAGGGGGGCGGGGGGAAGGGGAATTGGTCATGTACAACACGATGACTATTGCTAGCGCTGCTGTGGGATAGTTGTTAAGAGTGTAAATCCTGCGTTCTCATCACAACCTGAAAGGTTTTTTTTCTTTTCTCTTTGTTTTCTTTATATGGTATCTATAGAGATGATGAATGCTAGCTGAATCTATTGTGATAATCATTTCATGACATATGGATATCAAACCATCATGTTGTAAACCTTAAACTTATGTAGCAATCCATGTCAATTATGTCTTAATAAAACTCAGGGGAAAAATTAAACATTTACCTACAATATGACTTATTCATTCTACTATGATGTAGTTATGCAAGAAATGAAAACATATGTCAATATAAAGATTGTACACTAATATTCAGAACAGAACATAGTTCATCTTCAAAAAAAATCACACAAATGTCCACCATCAAAAGGAAACAAATTGTGAAATAGCCATATGATAGAATACTGCCCATGAATAAAAAGAAATAAACTATTAGGGTACACATAACATGCGTGAATCGTAAAATAATTATACAGAATGATACAAGTGAGGTAATGTTAGTACATACTCTATAATTATCTTGACATAAAATGTCATTAAATGTTAACCAATTTACAGTGATGTAAAGCAGATCACCAATTGCCTGGGAAGATGGTAGAGGAGAGATTGTATCAATTACAAAAGGGCACAAGGAAACTCTTAGGGATGATTATTTATTATTTATTTTTTAATTATTTTGACATGATAATGGCTTCACAGGTGTGACAGGTATGTTAAAACTCATCAAATTGTATATTTTAAGTATGAGCAGTTGATTCTACATCGATATCTTTATGAAACCACAAACTAAGTATAAAAGTATTCATTTCTATACACATTAAATTCATATACATCTTCTATAGTTTTAGCCAATCTTCTAGTTACAAAATGGTACCTCACTTTTAAAATTTCTTTGATATAAATTGCAGATAAGTATTTTTCATATATTTTATTGCCACCGTTTTTTAAATTTATCATCTCTCATATTGATTAACTATTCTATGGTCACTGACAAGCATTTAAAAATTGTCTCCTTGAGAGAATTTAAAAATCTTATGATGTGAAGATTAATAATTTCTTTCATTTTTAATGAACTTGTTACAGTCTCATGTAAATTTAGTTAATTTTCTGACTCCATAAAGATGTTTACTGTGGTGTGTGTATGCGTGTATGTGTATGTGTGTGCCATATCCTCAAGAGGCCACATTTAACATGATTACACAGTGGACTCTCAGACTTTTAGAAGACTCATGCAGAGAAAAATAATTTTGTCTTACACAACAATCGAGAATGTCCAAGGGGATTTGGTACAAGAAGTATATATATTAAGTTTAATTTCAATGAGTCACTACCTATAAGAGTTATAACCAAGTTTGTGTTTAATAATTATCATGATTTTAAAGAAAAAAATCTCTCCCTCTCCCTGTCAAATTTTTTGCCAGACCCATTCAACAATTATTAATTGGGGCAATAGAATCTTAATACAGTACCATGTTTTCTGGGTAACAATGCAAATAAATAAATATGTAGTATGTAAGAGAAGCCTAAGGGACAAGCACATATAGTTGATAAACAGCTGAAAGTTAGCTACTGCATACTTTTAAAAGAATAGTGTTAAGTTTAACACTCACTTCTAAGCAAAATGTCAGAAAAGACTCACAAAAGTGAAGGAAAAAAAGTTTTGAGAAATTAGCGTAGTAGAAAATTTGCTTAGACATTTTCACCATTATTGTTTGGAGTTGTAGATAGTCTCTCAGGTGTGAATCACATTTCTCCTTACACAGAGGCCAACAATTAACATGTCTTTCCAATGGCATACCCCCTTTCCACATGAATTTTGTTAAATAACCTATTTTAAAGAAGAATATATACCTATTCTTACATGAATATCATTGTCATAAAAGTACACTTCAGCAACTTTTTGAGAGTGACTAGTTTTTCTAGCAAGTTATATCTATCATAATTATTATTATTAATGAGAATAATGGCTACCCTTTATTGAATATCTACTATATACTAGACATTACACTAGGTACTCAATTTTCCCTAAGTTGTCACAGTAGCTAATATTATCTACATTTTAAGATGAAGAATAATGAGGATTTCCCTGTTCAGAGCATAGCATTTCTGTAATCAGTGCAAGAATCCGTGTTGTGTGAATGGAAGTCTCCGTCTTTGGATCCGCACCCCCCAAGAATATTTACGTGGGGATCATGCTCAAACAGACAGCCAGAAGGAAAGTAGAAAGCAACAAGCAGTTTATGAAAGTGAAAGTAAACTCTCAAGGTGGGAGAGCGGGCAGTTTCCCTGAAGTGGAACCAGCTCCTATGTTGTCTTGGGATTGGATATTATTGGGTCTCTCTGGGCTGGGAGGAGAACTGTGAGGTGCAGTGGGGTGGTCTCTAACGGAGGCTGCTTCCAATCCTTTAGGGAACTCCTCCCACAGATTGAAAGGGGGAGTTTTTGACCCTACAAGGTTTGGACCAGAACTTTCAGGGCAGCCTTTCTCCATGGGAGTGGGGGAGGGCTCTAACCACCATGCAAATGTATTATAATGAGTCTAGGGGTTATCCTGGAGCAGAGGTGGAAGAGGAGAGGCATGCTCTACACCTGTGGCTCTTGATCTGTCAGCCCCAATGTCTTGGAAGCCACAAGGTCAGGATGTAGTGCCCCTGGGATTTTAAAGTATAGCTTAATTTACCACTGTCTGCCTCCAGCTCATGTCTGTATCATTCTCCTTAGAGGACTTGGGACTCTGCCTCAGGTGTTCCTTCCACTGCTCATGTCTAGCTTCTAGCCAACATTTTCAATGCCTGGGGTTTGGAGCGCCGCTTGGGGTGGGTGCCATATTTCTGTTAAATAGCGGGTCCAGATGTCTCTTAATCTCAACGCATTATTGCGTTTTATTTCCTGGGGGAGGGGGAGAAAGGTGACAGAAGGTTGCCTTTGCAAATAAGAAAGTAAGTGCCATTAGGCCACCAAAACAAACACACCTCATTAAAAGGTGCACTTGACAGTTTCGTACCAACAGAAAATATTAATATCCTTTAGACTTTTTGATTATATTTATACCAATATATGTCTTATAAAGTTTCCAAAATGAACTTGCCCTAAATTGGTTATCAGTTGATATTTATTAAAAGAACCATGGTCTCTGCTCTCTGGCAGAATATGATGTAAGGATGGATATTTTCATTGTTGACTCATAATGGAAATTAATACCAAGCCACCAGGTAGAAAGGACATCAAGGCAATAAAACTATGTAAGGGTAGAAGTGCATAAAGAATAAAACTGACTTTGATGGTTTGTGTGTTAGTGAGGAAGTCCTTCTTCCTCACAATGGAGAAGCAGAGACCTAGCAGTCATCATTCTGAGTTCCTTACTCCTAACTTGCCCAGTCCCGACAATAAACACTTATTACTACTCCCTGAGATACTCCTTGGTTTTGTGGTTTCTTTTAAATAGTATTTACCACGTTCAAACAAGCTTATAACCTTTTTGCTTATATACTTCTGACTCCAATACAAATCTAAGTCAGGGCAAAATATATCAATTGTTCATCATCAAGAGATGGTGTGGGCTGTCATTTATATACACCTGGTTTAGACTTATGACAATAACTTTTGGAAGTGTATCCCTTAGCAAGATTTTTATTGCAAGTAACTAAAAAAACCCACCCTAAAACAAATTCTAAGGTTGCCAAGTGATTTTCATCCCCTCTATGTGCTTTCTCTGATTTACTAAATGTTTCACTGAGATCTGGATTCCTTTCTTCCTTCCTTCTTTCCTTCTTTTTTTTTTTTTCCTGAAATGCCCATCAGATTGCTTCCAAAAGAAAACACCCTTTTGTCCTTAGAGGGATTTTTCTACAAGACAAATCAGTTCTGGCCACCACAGTGATCAAAGAGTGTGGTTAGCAAATGGTGTGACACTTAACCTGATATATTAACCTGTGACCTGATATATTAACAACTTTATTTGTACCAAGATTAGAATAAAAAGAAATTAACCTCATTGCAAGAAAAAAAATTAAGAAAAAATATAAAGAAAAAACAAAAATAATATTTTTAACCTATAGAAAAAAATTTTTCAAGAGAAGTGGCAGAACTGTCTTTTTCCTTGGGAGCTAATCATTCACAGGGATTTAAAACCTTGCCTCTGGCATGATTCCAAAACCAAGGGCAGCCTCACACCAATTTTTTTTTCCTACAGAATATTTTCTTAACTGAGACCCTTCCAAAATCTGTAATAACTAGTTCACTTTCTGTTTGTACAGTATAGCTCTCTGGCCTTAGTCCTCTGCAGAAATGAAGAATCTACCTTTTAAAGACAGGCTCCTATATTCTACAGCTATTTGAGACTATTTATTCCAGCTTCTTGGGGCTTTAAAAATCTGATAACCAAAAGGAAAGCCATAAGACTCCCAAAAATTTCATTTTATGGCAAACTTAAAGGAAAAGCTGTGGAGATGCTTCGCTCTACCTACAATGTTAAAGAGGTATGTGAAAGAAATACTGGGTGAGAGGCAAAGAGAAAACCTGAAGCCACCTATCACTTGCGCCACTCGCTGCCAAAGCTGTGGGTGCTGTTAGCATTATAGTTTAATCTCTCTGAAGAATATGTGGGAGCAGAAAGCACAACATCCCCAAGTTGTTACTTTGTCACAACTTTACAGAATACATAAGCACTTCAGTAAATACACAGATTTTTTTGCAAACTGTAAATCATCTGTGAGCCACCACTGTTCGACTAATTACAGCAAGAAGCTGTGCTCATTAGCTGTTCTCATCTGGCTCACTGCACGACCTAAATAGTCCGTAAATGAGCCGGCAATTATTGCTGTATTACCACTACCAGCTCCGCTCACATCAAAATATCTCCACCAAATGTTACGCCTGTTGGTATTATCAGGTTAGAAATTTCATAAACATATTGAAGCAGTTAATTGGGAGATTATTTTAAAAAAATGTGAAAATAGAATCATCAGTGAAAGAGTTTTCATCAAACCCCAGATAGGCGGCTCCACCTATAGACGAGAACCTCGGAATGCAAGCATCCGGGAGGATACCATCGCCTGCTTCTAAACAACACTGGAAAACTAGGAAAGCAATGGAAATTTACTTGCATTAAATGGAAGTAAAGTGAACCAGGCATATTCTTATGCCACCTAAAAATGGTCTCTTGACTTGGTCAAAATATAACCAAAGCATATGTTCATGAGCCTACTGCCAAAAGAACTTTAGCCAAACAGAAAAGCAAACTGTTAATACCAGTAAAACTTCATTATTTTCAGCTCCATCATATGGCATATATACAAAGACTAGTATTTTTTTTTAGTTTGGCTCAATTTATTTTTAAACAAAATGTTTAAATACATGGTAATGGCAAAAAAAGCACTAAAATAATGACTTTAATGAATACTTTTCTGGCACCCTCAAACATTTTAGAAGAATCTACTTAAAACATCAAGTGGTTAATCAATTATTTTTTTATTCATTAAAATATTCTCTTTGAGCTTCATTCTAGTAATTGTGGATATTTGAAATTAATACACTTTAAAAACATGTCATAATTCATATTTTGACTCATTCTAATTCACTCCATCTCAATTGACCCAATTTAATAAGATTCTATTTTTATTATTTTCATTACAAAAATGGGAGCCCTCAATCCTAGGGATACTTTTTTTTTTCTTGCTCTTGATGGTCATTGCATCATATGCATCATTGATTATGATCATGAAAATAGAGAGGAAATAAAGAAAATATTAAATGCTAATGGGTGTTCTGATTTTATTGGCTTTCTCCTACCTACTACCAGAAAGGGGATAAATACTTATTTGATCCTTGATTCTTGTATGAGTTGCATGCATGTAAGATGGAAACTGTCTCTCATGGATCAAATATCATTATCTATTCAAAGTCTGTATTACAAGGTGGCCTATCTGACACAAACTATATGGTAGACTTTGGACAGGATGAATAGCAGAATCAATCATTAATGATGTGCTCCAAAGAAATGTTTTCATGATGAAGATACTGACTATAACAATGACAACAATATCAAGAGGCAATTCTCCCTATTTACTAATTGACCTTAATGAGCAAGAAAATGTGCATCATATTTGTTCAACTCTTTCCAGCTGCTAAGAGTTACAAAGAATTCTTCAAATCTGAATAGTGAATATCTGTTTTTAGTGCATATGTAGATAAGTATAACATTCCTGCCTATCTCCTCTGAGAGTCTTGCCTTGATACACAAAGTGATGTCTACAGAACAACAATATCAGCATCAACTGGGAGCTTGTTAGAAATGCAATATCCTGGATCCCAACTTCAACCTATAGACTCAGAATTTTAATGAATTTGAGAAACACTGATCTAGGGACAGGCCTGTTATGAGCCCACTCTTCCCTGTAAGAGAGTCAAGGCAATGTCCAGCTGTGCAGAATTGTAGACCGAGAAAAATAAACACATAGTTTTGACTAGTTTACTCACTATCAACATTAACAAAAAAGGTTTATCTAAAGCCCATGCCTTCACATTTAGAAAAGTATACTGGATCTTGTGAAAAGCTGGATCCTTTATCTATTTCTAATGTGATAATCATACCAAGAGGTATTTTAGAGTACCTGTTTTGTGTTCAGTTCTATACCCAGTACAACAGAGGACTCATAGAAAGCACATTCACCAAACACCCATCATCAAAGGCCTTAGTCTTCCATAGCTATGGTAATACTACCATAATTAATACCATATGTAATACAATAGTTCAGATGTCTAATATTCCTAAAATCCTTTCAACTTTTCAATCACTTTAGTATTTGTGGTATCACTTTATCATCACATATTTGAGTAGATGTTATTATCATTTTTTTAACATACTAGAAAACTGAAACTCAAATCATTTCATGACTAACTTAAGTCATCAGCTGGCCAACAGCAAAGTTGGTACAGGTGAGTCCTCCTTCTAAAATTATACTTTGTTTACCTAGAATACTCACAGAGTTTACTCACTCAACTCTTAGGACATACCTCAAAAGCCATGTTGGCTTATATCCTGACACTAGTATATTAACGGGATCTACTGTAGTGAACATCTCTTTACATGTCACTCAACAGTGGAAATATATAAGAACAGTTCCCAGAGGGAACAGATCAGAGCCAAAAAACTTCCTCCATTTTCTCAACAGCAGAACCCCAGCTATGGAGGACATAACTGGGTGTTTGCTCATTATCCTAAGGTTGTGATTCGGCCGTGTTTTGGCTTAAATGGGGAAGAAGTGATGGGAAACTGAAATAGCCCATCCCTGCAGAATGTACAGTTCAGAAACTGACACAATGAGACACTGGTAACCTATTTATGGAGGGAAGACAGCCTACGATGGAGAAAGGATCTTTATCTCTGGTAGGAATCATGCCTGTACTGACAGGATACTGGAAACCATTGCCCTCGAATAAAGTACTGTAAATGTCTCCATAACTGCACTTACCTCACTTAAAGAAGACAGAGAGGCAAGTTGTAAAAGAATTTAAGAAACAGTATGAATATAAATCTAAAGGACTGGAAGTTTGAATTGTTTTGTATAGAATCCATTTCCTTATGAGAAATGGAGTGAAGTGATAAAAAGGGACCTGTGCCAGCCAAGGAAAATTTTGGCTAAATATCAGTTTCTTTTTTATTAGGATCAGAAATCTATTTTAACCTATTTATGCCTTTAAAGATGTCTTCCCCACCCACCATTGCCCCGATTCCTGGCCCTAAGTAAAAACTGCTTTGGAAAAAAAGGCTAACTTCTCCTTAGCTAATTTAAAAAAAAAGCTTTTCTACCTCTGGCCAGAATAAGTTAATATATTCAGAAGCCAGCTATGATGATGGGACAGCAGCCAGCATGCCCTCAGGAAACTGGAGAGAACCTGTGCAGGAGGGAGCCAGGAGCAAAAGGCTTAAGGAAAGCTGAGATTTGGGTAGTAGGATGGAGTTTTCAATTCCTACACCCTTTATTCCTACCTTAAATAGGAAAAGAAGATCTTTTGGAATTTCAAGAGGTTCATAAATTATAACCTTTTTTTCTGTCCTGAATTTCAACCACTTTAGAGACATATAGGAGTAGATGAGAATGCCTCCCAAATGCTCTAAAGTGGGTCAAAATCATGCTATAGTTTAAAACTTCTAAGACCAGTCTATTACCATAGATTGGCCTTCTCTCACTGTTTTGATTCTAATTCCAATTTTTTTCCCAGCCATATTAACTAACATGGCCATCAAAGTTTCTGCAATGAGATCAAAGATACTCTAATAATAAAATGACAGCAATAAGAGTCCTCAAATTTGAATATAAACTCTTTCCCATTATTAATTTCTCAGGAGAGTAAGAAATTGAACACTCTTACATACCCCACTTTTAAAGTATTTGCAAATTATATCTAATAAAATTGAAGCATAAATAAAAATTATCTTTCCATTGAAAGTTAAATTACAAGTATCTCAAGTTAAATTAAGGTCAGGCTTCTTATTCTGCTTAGTTTCAGCTAGAGAGATACTCTATTAGAAGCGTTGGTAGAATTGGGGTTCTTTCAACAGGCTGTGTAGTTTCTATCCTCTGATAGATGAGATACAGTCCCTTTAGAGCCTATGGATCCGAATATGTTTCAAAATCTCTGATGGGCTTCTCTTTTCAAGATTCCAACGGGTTACTCAGATATACAAGACTAGAACAGCACTGGCCCTATCTTGAATGAAATTTGGAATATGAAATAAGCCCCATCCCCTAAGCAGTTCTTCCAGGCAAAATAATGTTCACAGACCAAGGATGTGTTTCCAAAAGTCATGGCAGAGACTCAGTGGTATCTTGAGGGAAGGCAGATCGATTTAAAAAATCCTGGTTTCCACTTAGCTATGATGTCAGTCCTAGTTCATTGTCCCACACATTTAAAAATTCAATATAATGGGAGAACTCTCTCACAAAGAAGTTATTTTGGTATTTTATATTTATCATATCCATGGCGGGGTTGAAGGTGACACTTCAACATGTTTTTGCCTCTCATAGAAAGTTGCATGAGATAATCCTGCCTTTTTGTAAAGTTTAGTAATTTGTGATAATGACAGTCTTAATCCAGGTCTAATCTGAGATGCCTTTCTTTCTGAATCAGTGCATTCAGTTTCTTTATTTCCCTTTTTCCTTTGGATTTCATTTCTAGTGTAACGGTGATGAATTAAAGGCAAGCTCTACCTTGTAACATCAACAATGTTTTGTGTACAGACATTTTCATTCCATGCTACACTGGCTTCTTGTACTACTTCTTGTTATGAAACTGTTTAAGTTTCATATTAACATAACTAGTTCTTAACAAGGAATGATTTTGCCCCCTGGGGATATTTAACAATGTCAGGAGATATTTTTATTTTCACAATTCAGGGAGGGGCAGGGGTGCAGGGGGAAGAGGGAGAACTAACGGCATCTAGGGCATAGAGGCTAAAGATTTTTCTAAATCACCTACTATGTTCAGGACAGCCTCCTATAACAAAGAATTATTCAGCTCAAAATGTCAATAGTGACAAGATTGAGAAACTTTACACTACGTTATGAAATCTGTTTCAAAGAGAAGTTTTGCCTCTCATTCTCACACTAGTTTCAGCTGGAGAAATACCTTAGATGATTCTTCAGCTGCTGGTATCATTAAGGTTTTAAAAACTTGGACCCTAATATTCTAGTGCGGACCAGTCCCCATGTCACAGATTCTCATGATATTGTCTTTTCTTAGGTTTTGAATATTTCCATCTTTGAATAGCTTCTTTTTTCCCCTTCTTTATCTGCAGTAGTTGGATATGCCTCTTATGTCTGACCTTACAATTCCCTTCAGGACACTCAGTTGAGTTTCCAACAGTTTAAAATTATTAGCTGGAATTGACAGCCAAATTTCTTTTATCTTTTTCTTGGCTTTGTAACCTAGACATATTTTTATTCTAACATATTACTCAAAATTTTGTATTGAGGGGTCTTCCCTAATGAGAAAAATGAAATTAGTAAGTTCTAAGTCTGTCAAAATGATCCACTGGCCACACCATCTACCCTTACTTTATATCTCGAGTAATAGTGCACATTTTTCTGGATTTCTCCTCTCTATTCTGTCCAGACTTGTGCAACATTTCTTATAACTGGCCCATTATTTTAGGGGTAGCAGTACCTCAGTTTCTCTTACTACAGACTCTGTGATATCAAGTGAATTTCTTATAGTGTCCTAGAGTTTGGCTCCCTTTGGTAGAGTCTATTCCTGTCTGTTCTCTAAAATCTTACCAGTTACTAACCACTTCTAATTTAGTAACAACTTGTAAATACTAAAATATATATCCTCTCTAGATAATGCTCTCCATAAAGGAAGTTAGACATAGTTACCTTACATACAGTCAATACTGGCCTTCAGTATCTCATTTTCTTTTTCATCTCTATCTAGCTGAAGATCTCAATCTTTTTCTTAGATAAATGCCTCTCCTTCTAGCTTATTATACTTCTGCTATTCCTATTCTGCCAGCAAGAACTAAAGCACACAATGGAAACCACTGTAGTTTCTCCTTTATGATACCTAGAGATCATGTTCCATGCCAAGCCCTTTCATTGCCTTCAGATTCGTAATAATTTCAATGAGCCGTTTCTTTGCTTCATCTCAAGAAGGCAGCTTTTTACTGTTTCTAAAAAGACTCCAAACTTCTTGCAGTTTATGTTTTTATTAAATTCTAGCATATGTTTACAGGCCAATCCTCAGTTTTGATCTCTGAATTCTTACACCATTATCAGTCTTTATATCTTTAACCATTCAAAACCCAACTGAGACCTTATAATAATATAGGTAGGTCCTAAATCTCTGGACAAGCCACATAAATTTAAAGTTATCCCTTCCAGTTTCCTAACTTTACTCCAAATGCATCACTTAAAACAATGGGATTCAGGACAGTTTCCCTATGCTACCTATGAGTCCTGGCACGTAGAAGTCAAAGCTAGAAGACCAGACACTAGTGTACTCCAGAACAAGAGCCTAGTTGCAACTGAAAGTCCTAGTCCCCAGATTTTGCAGAAAAACACAGTAAAACAGCTAAGGACTGTTCTGTTTCCAAATGTGTAAAAGGTATGTTTATAAACTCTCTTTTTCTTATAACCACATGTTTGCTTCAGTTATACTTGCTTACCACAACGTCTATGGCTGATCAGCCATATTAAAAACTCCATTATTAAAGTATCACACAATCTTAAAGCCTCCTGATCAAGGTCCTGCCACAAGTTTTAAACTCAGGGCACTGTTTTGTCCTGAAATGCCAATATTTCTCAGTTTCTCAGTGTTTTCAGCCAATCCACCAAGTCCTAGTATTTCACTAAATTGATGTTACCTCCCAGAATCATAGGCTTTCCTTTAAAACATGAAGATTAAAACAGGAATGGATGCCCTAAGAAAAGGGGAGGAGAAAGAGACTGAGCTCACATGACCAGTTCAGCTACTGAACACACCAATTAGAAACCATTATTTTCTCACTGGTAAGATATCAGTGAAGGGAAAGAAAGAAGCTTGTATTATTATGCTAGCCTTTATGCATGAAGAAAACATCATGAATACAGAATAAGTTTTCCCATAAACAGTAAAATATTGTCAAGACTGCATTTGCATAATAACATTATAGTTATATTATGAGGCATGGTCATTTTAACAAAAAAAGAAAACGGTATGTTTATTTTGTAATGTCTCCACTATTAAAAATCTTTACAAGCCTAAACTTATTTTTTTAGTGTTTTATTTATTTATTTTGAGAGAGAGAGAGAGAGAGAGAGAGAGAGAGAAAGTGGGAGAGGAGCAGAGAGAGAGAAGGAGACAGAGAATTCCAAGCAGCCTCCACACTGCCAGTGCAGAGCCAGACACAGCGCTTGAATTCATCAACTCCAAAATCATGACTTGAGCCAAAATCAAGAGGTGGACGCCTAACCGACTAAATCACCCAGGTACCCCTTGTGTGAGTTATTATTAATGTTTTCAAGACTAACAATCTTGAAACAACTTTCATGCTTGACTCTATAATTATATTGAATGCAAGTTCTTCTTTAACTAATTAATTCAAGTAACCTGTATTGACACTGTTGATCACTTGCTGCATACAAGATACTATGCCAGGTGTCATAAGCAAAAAGCCCTAAACAATACCCTTCTTTGAAGTACCTATTGTCTTACAGCTTAGTAAAATGGCTCTTCTCTTATTTTCTTAAGATCCCAGTTAAAAAATTTTCACTTTTGTAGATTTTAGAAAATGGGTATTTGGTGCACATTTTTGCCTCAAGGAGTAAATGAAATCAGCAGGAAACCCTAACTTCCCCAAATAAATTTATTTTATCCATACTGCCCTGATTTGAACCTTTACAGCTTTAATCAGATTCTAGAAAAATCAATACTTAGAAAACTGAGCAATGAAATTCAGTGTATTTGTTTATAACAGCAGAATACTCAATATCCATAGTTTCACATAACATTCTCTATAATTTCCAGCCACCTTCTTAATCTCACAGTTTCCAAAGCCTGCAATATCAAGAATGCTGCCAAGGTGACCTTATGGTCACCAATTCCTTCCACCTTCCAATTCCTTCCTTTCTTGCTCTACTTTGTTTCATAACTATAATTAACATCTATTAATAAAATTGCTATGCTAAATTAATTTTCTTTCAAAAAAAACCCTCATCTGATAGTTTGAATGAAGTCTATAGAACAAGAGATGAGAATCAGAGAGAAATAAGCAGTCATCTAAGAAGTAAGGATGGTGAATCTGCTATCTGTCTCAATGTTTGGGGAAATGTCAGTCTTACTTGCTTTACATAGCACTTTATTGAATGTTCTGATAAGAAAGTATTTAATAAATAAGACAACACACCTCCAAAAGCTGTTAATTAACTCTTCTGGGCCTTTAGAATATGAGTCAGCAAGTCAACATGGTTCCTACACAGTATGATACTCTTAAGAAGTAGGAAGAAGCATGAAGCTTCCAACAGTAACAAATTCAGAGTCACTTTTAACAACTGAACTGAAATACTACCCTAAAATGCTGTATCAATTTATCTTTCCTTTTGAATTTAAATACTTTAAATCTGATTGATTCCACAGTATTCATATGTAGCAAAAACCTTTTACCCACAACTCCAGAGATGAAAGAGTAGACTGTTTTTCAAGTGCAGTCTTAGAGAAAGATAATGTTAGTAATGAGTTTTGCAGAAAACCCATTTTTCTAATAATACCACTACATGTAATTAGGCCTAATATGCTTCTCACACACACACACAGAAACACATACTGGAGGAAGTCTATAGCCAGGGATTTTCCCCCACCTTTTTACTGACTGAAGAAAAATGGGTTTGTTTAAATTGGATAAATTGTTGAGACACATATAACATAATTGTTATATGGAACTTTTGAATTCAACCTGTCAGTGTGCATATTACAGTTCTGCAGCATGATTAGATGATGGGTTATGTTTTGTAGATAACACATTACCCCATAGCCTTCTCCTTAGCCAGAGGAGTCAGAGGATTTCTTTGTCCATTATAGCAGAAACAAAAAGTAAAAGGTCAAATTTTGAGTTTCTAATTTTTATAAAATTCATAGGCAATACTTTATATTTCTAATGGTCAGAATTTTTGAACAACTTTGAGAATTAGTTTTTTTGAGAATCAAAAGTCTAAGCCCTTAAAGGAAAATGATTTAAAAATTTTGCCAGAAACAGTCCTTGGAAATCCCTAGACTCTCCTATAAGACAGAGAAAATTAGAGAAGCCATGCTGGTCAGGAAATAGGAAAATGGGGTGAGTGTTATCTACGAGGATGTGAGATGGTTTAGGAGATCAGGGCTGTTTGAGGGTCCACACAAAAGGCACCATGCAGAAAGGAGTAGATTCAATTCTGGGAGACTTCCTAGCCTCTGCCTAAAGGAAGCCTTCCATTGTCCCTGTAGAGATGTGAGTTTAAACAGACCAATATTATTTGTCAGGTTTTTCACAGCATAGTGCATTAGAGTAGTCAGACTTGTTACATGGCAGTTTAGGGTTCCCAAAGACCAAGGTAGAAGCTGCCAATCCTCTAAAGGGCTAGGCCTGGAGCTAGCATAGCATCACTACTGACATAGTCTACTGATCAAGTAGTATGGCCCAGCTCAAATTCAAGAGAAAGGAAAATAGATACTACCTCTTTATAAGAGGAGTATCAAAAATTTCAGCCACCTTTACTCCACCATACCTCCCTAAGGAGGTAATGAGAAAGCTGGGAGAAGAATATTAAGAACGGAGACTTTAAAATTTTTGAAGGCATATGTTCCTGAAAAATAGAATAGCACATACAAAAGCCTTTGGATTGGAAGGTATCATTTTCAAGGGATTGGGAAGAAGTCCAGCATGGCTGGCACATAGAAATTCAAGGGAGAGAGTTATTAAGCAAAATAGATAAAATAGGAAAATTAGTATTTGTTTTTTAAAAGTATTACTTGTACATAGTTTAAACACCCAAATTGTAATTTGCCCCAACACTCTGAACTGATTCCTTTAACTCTTTTAATAGTTTATCTTCATTTCAAAATAATATTTATATTAAAATCCTTAAAATATCTATGAAAAATGAAGACTAATTAAACTATACACTTCTGTATATCTTCCCCAAATAATTATATCACAATCATTTTGTTAAATTAGCACTTAGCGTTTTCATTATTATGTAAAACTATTTAGAACTGATTTACATGGTATAATATTTTTATGTCTACTTTCTTTACAGCTTCTTGTTTTTACTTAAGTTATAAATTCCCTTATTGTTTCATTTGCCTACTTCTCAAAATATTGACTCTAATTTAGGTCCAAATTTTAAATCTAAATTTTTCTCATTAAAATAGAATATATTAGGTAATATATCTTTCTTCCTTTTGTTTATTTGTTTTATTTTCTTTGTCCTTACTGAAGCTTTCTGTCCTTCCACTCCATTAAGAATGGTTGTGACCTGAATATGCTTAATAGCAGTCACCGTGGAACTTCCCTTTGGAATTTATTTGAAACTTCTCTTTACCACACTATCTGACTGACTGCTTTATTTTTTCCTTTCATATTTCATTACCATATTTTCATATTCTTAATATGTTTTCTGAGAGAGTGTGTATAGAAGGTAAAAAAGTTTTTTAACTCTCCCAGAATTCAAAAATAGATTTATTTTCTCCCAGAATCTCGAAAGCATTACTTACTCTCCTTTGAGCTTTTAATATCGTTGTAGAAAATGTCATTTTCATTGGAGAAGGCCAATTTGTATTTCTCTCTGGAAACTTTTCACATTTTTATATCCCTTGTATTTTCAAATGTATGATATATTATGATGTGATCATTTTACAAACATTCTGTTGGAATTTGGGTAGACTCTATCATAAAGTTCAACACACTGAGAAATTTTGGAAAATTTTCTTATATTGTTTCTCTGATAATTTCTTCTATAAATTCCTTCTGCATTCTTTCTGGAATTTCTGTTATTCTGATATTTAAGTCTTTTGTTCTGGGAAATTATATTATATTATATTATTTTGCTTGTATTTAAATAATTTCATCCTGGGGTGCCTGGGTGGCTCAGCTGGTTGAGCGTCCAACTTTGGCTCAGGTCATGATCCCACTTTTAATGGGTTTGAACCCCTCGTCAGGCTCTGTGCTAACAGCTCAGAGCCTGGAGCCTGGTTCGGATTCTGTGTCTTGCTCTCTGCCCCTCCCCTGCTTGCTCGCACTCACTCTCTCTCTCTTTCTTTCTCTCTCCCTCTCTCTCTCAAATATAAATAAACATTAAAAATAATAATAATAAATAATTTCATTTTGTGTATTTTCTTTCAGGAATTTTTATTAATTGGACTTCATTCTCAAATATTTGACTTTTTCTCTCCTATTTCCTATCACTTTGTCTTTGTGTTTTACTGACTGGGTTATTTCTACAATTTCATTTTCACTCCTTCAAGTAAATTGTTTAATTTTTGCTATATGTGGTAGGGAAAATAATGCCCCCACCCCAAAAATATCCACATTCTAATCCTTGAATCTCTGAATGTTATGTTATATGGTAAAGAATTAAAATTGGAGATGGAATTAGGCTTGTTAATTAGCTGACTTTAAAATAGGGAGATTATCCTAGATTATCTGGTTGAGCCCATTATAATTACAAAGGGGCTTTAAATGTGGAGAAAGGAGGCAGAGGAGTTAAAGTCATATTGATTTAATGTGATGAAGACTCAACTAGTCATTTCTGGACTTGAAGATGGAAAGGTGCCACAAACCAAGTAATACAGTCAGCATCTGGAAGATGGAAAAGCCAAGAAAACAAATTCTCCCCTAGAGCTTCCTGAAAGGAATTTTGCTCTGGTGACATGTTGACTTTAGCCCAGTAAAAGCCATACTTTCAGACTTTCAGAACTATAGTACAACAAATTTGTTTTGTTTTCTCTACTAAATTTATGGCAATTTGTTGCAGCAGCAATAGAAAACCAATACACTATCATATTTCCAATTTTAATACATTTTCCTTATCCTTGAACATTACCTTTTTATAGCATCCTATTCTTATTTCATGGAATAGTTTTCTCTTTGAAGATATTAATTATGAAGTGTGATGTTATCTTCTAGTGCATATATTATTTCTATTTTCTCTGAAATCCTTTGTTTAATTTCTTTTTCCTTCTTGTCTGAGTCTTTTATATTACAGCCTTCCCTCAGCGTGCCTGGGTGGCTCCGTCAGTTAAGCGTCTGACTCTTGATTTTGGCTCAGGTCATGATCCCTTGGTAGGTAGGCTCAAACCCTGCATCAAGCTTTGTATCAGGCTCTGCTCTGGCAGTGTGGAGCTTGCTTGAGATTCTCTCCTCCCCCCTCTGCCCCTCTCCTGCTTTCTTGCTCTCTCTCAAAATAAATAAACTATATATACATGTATATATATTTATATATATATGTACACACACACACACATATATATATGTATGTATGTGTGTATATATATATATATATATATATATATATATATATATATACAGCCTTCCCTCAAAAGTACATGACCATGAATTTATATTTAAGAATAAGGCACTAAAATGAAATGATGACTGGGAATTCTTTTGCCTGGACACGCTTATTGACCAGTGGGCATTATCATAGGTGAACATACAGGAATCTGATTCTTTCATTGGGAAAATCACAAATGCAAATATCTGTAGTGATTGTTTTATTTTTTACCTTTGGTCAGTTCCCCAGAGAGATCTGATTCATCTTCTGTTTGAAGTATATCATGCCTGGGGCAAATATTCCAGCAGTTAAGTGGAGAAGGAGGATTATGAATCTTTTTGTTCAAGATATAAACTGTTTGGTAGAAAATCAGTAACACCTCTGTTTCTTTAAAACTCTGCCCAAGTTTTAAACCTTCTGAGAAACGGGAATCCAAATATCATCTTCCTCACTCATGTGGTAGAAGAATGTGACTTAGATATGAGGGCCAAATGAGCTTGCCTAAATTCCTTGTCATTGCATATACTTACTTGCTCAGCATACCTAAGGGAACTTTCAGGCTTATAGAGCAGGCTTACAGAGGCAGGCCATGACCACTGCCTCACAGAGAAGAAAAAAGGCTAATGAATTAGATCCTCCAGGTTGTGAAACACTGATCTATACTTCTAACTCAACAATCAGATAATTTTCTCCTCCTACATGGGTAAAAGTGAGACATGGATAGAGCAAGATGCCAATAATGTTACTCTAGGGAAGTCCTTCCACATGTAACCCAAAAAGTAGGATTATACATCCCCCTAATACAGATTTTCACTTAATTTACTTCATGCTTCAGCTGAACCTTGTATCCATAGTCTTTTTGGTTCAACCTCTCCACAAAAAGTGTCTTCTCCTGGGATGAGGGAATCTGAGGACCTAAGTATTCATTACATAGATTTTAAAGCAATCTTCCTATTATCAGCCCTATCCGGCCCCAGACTACTGAACATTTTATATACCTATAATCCTGAATTTGGAAGCTCAAAACTGGTAGGTGTTTTTTTAACCTCCCCCATTCCCTCTTGTAGGTAAATAGACTTATACTTACTCAGTTTTCTAAGTTATTTACCACCATTCTATCTGTGTCCCATCTTCCAAAATTTTATTAACACCTCTGAGTGTTGTCAGATCATTTCCCTTTCTTCAAGGTGTGTCCTTGAAGTTCTTTGCCTTTTCGAATGTGTTTACTGACATGGTGGGAAATTTCTTTTCAAGAAAATGAGTATCTTCAACCTAGCTAGAACCATAATTCCTTTTGTGCTCTTCTATACTTTCCAAATATTATACAATGAATATATATTCTTTTATAATCATAGAAACACAATAAATCCTATTTTTAAAGTACTCAGAAAATTGTAGTCTAGTGAAATTTTTATCTCCACTAATTCTAAATGATTTATTGTATTTATTCATAATTCTTTTCTAAAAATAATTTCAAGCATCTCTCATCTATATACATAGGCCAATTTCTCCATTTGCTAATTTAAAAACTATATTTTATTAAAAGACAAATACTGTTTGAATAGGTATTAATAAATTATTAGCACTTCATACATAAAACATATTGTACAACTATACTACAAATTTAGAAAAGGTAATAATTGAGCAAATATATAGTGAAAATTAATGTACATTAAGTTCAAATCATTATTAGCTCTACATAGACAAGAAAATTGGTAACAACAAGCTTAGGTAATTTACCCAAGGTCTGTTATTCTAAAATTCATATACTTTCCATTATGCCACTTATCTCTGTAGACTAGTGTCTTCTTTTTCTTCCACAAGTGGTTTTCTGGATATTCAGCCAGAATTAACTACAGAAAAGCGTTACAACCATTTCATGTCCTAGTTTTCTTTCAATAATATGGGAAAACTAAAACACCTGGGTCCATCCTTTTTTTCTTGGTTCTTATGATATGAGAATGGAGACATTATTACTAAAACATTTTTTAAAAGTTCTCTAGAATAACAATTGAGCATAATTTACCATAAAGAATTGTTCCGAGGCTAGGGTGCACCATGGCTTGGACCCAATCCAACACAGAGAAACCAGCAGACCTACTTTGCTGGAAAAGAGCCCCATCCTGCATTTTACTGATGTGACTTAGGATTCAGCAGCTTCACTATTCTCTCAGTCTCTGTTATTATTAATGCTTAATTTTAATGGATGAAGGGAGGATTTTGGTGTGGGTGGCTTGCTTCTTTTTGTTGTTGTTAAATGTAGCAACAAACAATCAAACCAAAGGAAGAAGAATACAAAGAAAATGAGTCGTGAATAAACAAAAAGGTCAGGACTCTAGTATTTAGTGCAATTTCTGGGGAACTATTAACTACACCATGATTGGCAGATTTAACAGTACCTTCTGCTCTCTTTTGCCAGCAACTATGCAATTATTCCAGGTGTTGTAGTGGAATGACTCTATCAAATTTTATAGGATTAATCAGCATGTAAATGTTGGCAGGTTTCAGACTTGGATACAGACCTCAGGTGCAGCACTTAGAACAGATGGAAAGAAACACCTCTTCGTTTATTTTTAAAAGGGAATTATAATGTAGCCATACCTTTGGCCTGTGATAGAGTTCATTTTATGACACTTACCAAAAACAATCTTTTTTAAAGTGTACAAAACATCACCTGTGTATCGAGAGGTAAGAATGATCATGCACATTTATAATGTGCATGAATATTACAATTCCATATTTCCTGTTTGAAAGATGAAAAAATATTTTAAACATTACTTCTGTTGCTTATAAATCCATAATATGTCATAAATAATAAGTAAAAAAAAACAAGTATGGGCTTTATTATCCCCATCTGTCAGATTATCTAGCTGCATCAAAGAGAGGCTCAAGAGGGATATGGGACACTATGTGAAGCTCATTGTCTGATTATATAACAATTTGGCATAAACTCTTCTACTCATGAACTTTCAATGATTCCTAATTGCCTACAGCAATAGTTTTCAAATATTTGTTCTTGCCAAAAGCAATTTAGCACTCTGTCAGTAACAGGGGCTCACTATGGCAGGACCACTCAGTGTACCTTAGAAATGAGGCATTGAGAGGACAATGACGTTTTTAAGAAGCTCTTCTGAAAGTTTTGCTATCCCCTCCCATGTCCAACCTCAGTTAAAAAGCACTAGTCCTAAGTACAGAGTTCAAATTTTTCATTTGCTACTCAAGGTTCTTATATTCTATTTTGATCTATCTACTTAATCTTAACTCAATTCCCTCCTCTAACATGAATTCCAGTTAGATAGGCTTCTCAATTATTTAGTCCTGCCCCTAGTGTTTTTCTGTTTCCTTTCCAGACCTTCCCAATTTTCAAGGTCTGTCTCAATCCCACCTTCTCCAAGATACTTTCTCTAGCTTCTTCCAAACAACTGTGTTCTCTTTGTGTGGTCCTTGTTTATATTCCTTGTTTGATCACCAATATGTGCAGATCCAGGACTCATTTAAAATGAATGTTATATGTTCTGTAAATGCTGGGTTTATCATCTGCTCTTACCAATAGATTTAGTAGCTCCACCATATTTATGTGAAATGCCTTTTCCAGTGGACTTCACTATTTTGAAAGTTGTTGCTGTACATGACACTTTGTTCTAACTTTCCATTAAATTTCTATATGAGATTCAGTGCTGAAATGATTACCTTAGTCTAACTGAGGCCATTGTTCTCTTTAAACTAAAGATATTCATTGCATTTTAAGTTCATTAAAATTTCATCAAATTTATCAAATAACCCCAGGCTCTCACATACCCAATATTAGTCATTAGGATAAATAATTCATTCAGCAAATCATTTCTAAAAACATTTATTTTGGATTATGTACTACATTATATGAAATACATGCGGGAATAATAAGAATTTTTATCTTAAAGGACAAACTAGTCGGTGAGGTAAGAACTGAGCTTAGATATCCTTGAATTCCTTTATTCTGTGGGAACAAGGAGTCCACCAAGTTTTTTTGAGAAAAGGACAAATAAATGCAATCTGACCTGAATTTAAGGCTATAGTTTTTGTTTTATTGTTATTGTGCTGCCAGTACAATGAGGGAAAGAATATCTCTCATATAATACAATATCACAAATGTCTTCCCACATAAACTAAATTTTTTAACTGAACTCATCTATGTGATGGGAAAAAGAAACTCAAATACTCACTCCAGCAGATTACTGGAGAGTAACCCCAAAAAGTAGAAACAAGATAAGAGACATTAAAAGTGCATCAAATATGAATCCTTGTTTCCAATTTTAACTAAAAATCCAGATCTGATATAGAAAAGAAACAATAGCAACAAAGAAGTAGATTAGATCCTAAGAAGTTGGAATGAGAAAGACACAATAATGTAGAAAGTGATTAACAGAGCATGAGCTAGGTCTTGGCAATGCAGCAGGAAGAAGGTGATGGATATGAGAGGAACTTTGAAGCAGGACACAGCAGGCCTTGCAGTTGCTTAGGCTATGAGGAATTAATAGAGAAAAAAGAATTGGGCCCAAGTAACTGGGAAGGCACTAGTGTCATGAACTAAAATAGGAAAAGTAAATTGTGGTTCTCTACCTGGCTAGAGAATAAATACATTGATACAAATCAGTTGTTGGATTATTTTAAACTATAATTTAGGTGATCTTAGGTCCATCAAAATATGTTTGGAATTATGATCATCTCATTCTGGGACTAATAACAAATGGACTTGACTTATTGTTATTTAAATGTTTCTTGGATTGTGTCCGGAGGCAATGGCTATCCCTTTTATAGAAACAACTCACTAAGTCAGAACTCAGATTTTTGGCAGTCAATAATCATAAAGAAACCCAAAAAGGCTTTTGGACCACTGCAATAGATGTGAGGCACAAAAAGGACTAGAAGCACAAAAGACTCAAAATAGCCAACACAATATTGAAGAAGAACAAAGACAGAGGACTAACACTACCCAACTTCAAGACTTACTATAAAGCTGCAGTAATCAAGACAGTGTGTGTTGGTAAAAGAATAGACAAATCAATGGAACAGAATAGAGAGCCCCAAACTAGACTCACATCAATAAAGTCAACTGATCTTTGACAAAGGAGCAAAAGCAATCCAATGGAACAAAGACAATCTTTTTAACAAATGGTGCTGGAACAACTAGACATCTACATACAAAAAAAAAAAAAAAAAGAACCTAGAAACAGCTCTTACACCCTTCACAAAAATTAACCCAAAATCATCATGGACATAAATATAAAACACAAAACTATAAAATTTATCAAAGATAAAATGAGAGAAAAATCTCTCTCATGACCATATTGGGTATGGCAATAACTTTTTAGATACAATGCCAAAGGCACAATCCATGAAAGAATCAATAAGCTGGACTTTCTAAAATTAAAACCTTCTGCTCTACGAAAGACACTGTCAAAAAAAGAAAAAAAAAGAAAAGAAAAGCCACCAACTGGGAGAAAATATTTACAAAAGGTACATGTTATTTGCCTTTTAACAAAAGGCTTGTTATCCAAAATAGCAGAACTCTTAAAACTCAAACAAACAAAAAACAAAAAAGTGAACTCAATTTAAAAAATAGGCTAAAGACCTTAACAAAGAAGATCTACAGATGACAAATAAGCATATTAGAAAGGCCAGGATCCAGAACACTGCCAACTTCCAATGTGGCAAGGATGTAGAACAGGAGCTTTCATTCATTGCTGGTGGGAATGCAAAACGGTACAGCCACCTTGGAAGATAGTTTTGTGGTCTTGTATAAAACTAAACATGCTCTTACCATGTGATCCAGCAATCATGCTTCTTAGTGTTTATTTCTTTATTTCTACATACACACACACACACACACACACACAGAAAAACTTTTTTTTCCCCACACACAAACCTTCAAATGAATGCTTATAGCAGCTTTATTCATTATTGCAAAACTTAGAAGCAACCAAGATGTCCTTTAGTAGGTGAATGGATAAACAAATGGGGTGGTACATCCAGCAAGGGAATATTATTCTGCACTAAAAATAATGAGTTATCAAGTCATGAAAAGACATGGATGAAACTTAAATGCATTTATTAAGTGAAAGGAGTCAAACTGAAAAGGCTACATATTGTATGATTTCAACTATATGACATTCTGGAAAAATTAACACTATGGAGACAGTAAAAAAATCAGTAATTGTCAGAGGTTGGAAGCAGAGAGGGACGAATAGGCAGAACACACAGGATTTGCAAAGCAGTGAAAATACTCTGTATGGTACTACAATGATGGATAATGTAATTATACATTTGTTCAAACCCATAGAATATACTAAACCAGGAGTGAACACTAATGTAAGCAATGCACTTTGGGTAATTATGATATGTCAATGTAGGTTCATCAGTTATAATAAATGTACCACTCTAGTGAGGTAGGTTGATAATGGGGAAGTCTACGCATATGTGGATACAGAAGATATATAGGAAATCTCTAAGTGCAATTTTGCTGTGAACCTAAAACTGCTCAAAAAAATAAAATCTATTTTTTAAAAAAGCACTAGCGGCTTCTTCATATTACTCAGCATTAACTTCCTCTATGAGGTACCATGAGAGTTCATAGGAGCAATTATGGATAGATATTAATATTCATCATGGAAGATAAGGTTAAATCATTAAAAAAAAACTCAGTGGCTAAGACAACAAAAATGTATTTCTCACTCACCCCACATATCCATTATGGGTTGACAGGGTGACTCTGTTTCATATTATAGTGACTTAATTGAGGAGGATTTCATCTAAACACAGGCTTCCTGAATCATCACAGTAGGAGAAAAGAGATGGTGAATTGTATACAAGCTTTTAAAATGTCCACGCAGAAGTGACACATAGCGTTTCTGTTCACATTTCTGTGGTTAAGGCAAGTCTGATAACCACACTTAATTCAAGGGATTAAGGAACTATAATCCTATCATGCGTCTGAAAAAAAAGAAGATCAGTAAATATTCAAGCATGTAACATTCAGGTGGTATGAGATGATGTTGTAGAAACATTATTAAACTGGATGCACTATACACATGTAAAGGTTTAATATTATTTACTACAAAGTATCCTACCATCTACAACACTTGCAGTAACTGGCATTTATAGAATAACCTCCCTGTTGTACATTTCTACTTCATGGAATGATAATCACTCCCTAAGGAGCCTTTGTTGCCCACCCCAACTAGATGCTCAAGGAACTATTATAGTGCCCTGTATTTATTTTTATGTAGCATTGCCCACACTGCTTTGTAATTGGCACCCACAGGCAAGAACTGAGTCAAAGGCTTCTTTAGCCAATTGTTGGTTAGTTACCAGAGTCTCCTCAGTCAGATCACCCCTTAGAGGCTGTTCAGTAGCCTTCTGGCTCCCAAAACTACACCCCAACCTTTGTAGCCCTTGGGCTGCACATTCTACTCTTAAAGACTGAAATAACTCTTGATAGGCAAATTTTTGAGTTATCCCTAACACTGGTACTGACAACAAATAGGTGATACCATACTTGCTTACACACTTTAGGTCCTAAAATGAGTCTTAGCTGCTATAATATAAAGAATAAAGCAGTGAGGGGATTCTAATTAAAGCAGCTAAACTTCCGTTAGTTCTCTTATTGTGCTGTATGAGTTGCAGATATCTAGGTGACAACATAGAATTTCAGTGCTCATGGGCAATGTATTTTTGAAGAGCATTTTTTCAAGTTTGTTTTTATTTCATTTTTTATTGAAGTATAGCTGACACACAATGTTACATCAGTTTCAGGTATACGACATAGTGATTCAACAAGTCTATATGTTATGTTATGCTCTTGATAAGTATAGCTACCATTTATCACCATATAACACTATTATAATAGCATTTACTGTATTCTCTATAACTAGCATCTTTTTATTCTCAAGACTCTTTCTATTCCATAACTAGAATCTCTCACTCGCCTTTATCCATGTTGTACATCCCTCCACTCTCCTCCCCTCCCCTCAGGCAACCATCAGTTCTCTATATTTATGGGTCTATGTCTGCTTTTTGTTTGTTTATTTATTTGTTTTGCCTTTTAGATTCCACATTTAACTGAAATCACACAGTATTTGTCTTTCTCTGTCTGACTTATTTCACTTAACATAATACCCTCTAGGCCCAACAATGTTGTTGCAAATGACAAGATCTCATTATTTTTTATGCCTGAGTTATATTCCATTGTATATACACACCACATTTTCCTTATCCATTTGTCTATAAATGGACACTTAGGTTGCTTCTATGTCTTAGCTATTGTAAATAATTCTGTAATAAACATGGGATGCATATATATCTTTTCAAATTAGTGTTTTCATTTTCTTTGGGTAAATACCCAACAGCAGAATTACTGGATTGTTATGGTTTTTCTATTTTTAATTTTTTGAGAATCTTCCATATGGTTTTCCCCAGTGGCTACACCAATTTATATTCCCACCAACAGTGAACAGTGTTTCCTTTTCTCTACATCCATACCAACACTTGTTATTCCTTGTCTTTTGATCCTAGCCATTCTGACAGGTGTGAGGTGATATCTCATTGTGGTTTTGATTTGCATTTCCCTGATAATAATACTAAGCATCTTTTCATGTGTCTGTTGGCCATCTGTATGTGTTTTTTGGGAAAATGTCTATTGAGGTCCTCTGATCACTTTTAATCAAATTTTTTGTTTTTTCAGTGTTGAGCTGTATAAGTTCTTTATTATATTTTGGATATTAACCTCTTATCAGATATATCATTTGCAAGTATCTTCTCCCATTCAGAAAGTTGTTTTTTCATTTTGTTGATGGTTTCTATCACTGTGCAAAAACTTTTTATTTTGGTGTAGTAATGAGGCTTATGTTTCAAATGTACCTATAAGCCAATTTAAAAATCCTTTAGAATAATTAGACTGTCATACGTCCCCCATTTTAAAGTACTGGTTCTATACATATAAGAAGAGATATCACGGTTTTAAAATTAAGCAAATCTTTTTTGCCTCATTTAAATATCATTTACCTTGCTATGTCAGACTGACATAGGAACGGCAGCAAATTCAGGATTTGAATGTGCTTTAAAAGACACATCAAAATTCCAGAAGACACCAGAAAATTTTCCAAAGCCTTTCTAATTTCAGTAGAAATTAAATTATTCATTTCTTCTTCTTGGGATTTTTCTGTCTTTGGACTGCAAAGCCTTACTGAATTCTTGAAGAGTAACTCCCTGTTAATTGGTTAACTAACTATAACCCTCAGGTAAAGTCCCTCATAACAAGCACATAAAAAACTAAGGTTGTATATAGCAGAGAGTCAGAAGAGTAGTGTTTCGTTAATCTTTAATTTGAAATAATATTCTTAATGTGTACTTTTTCTGATCTTTGAAGTTTAATGGTCACTATAAAAACAGCTGATTATGTCCTTTTTGCACCTTGGGAAAGGAAGGTGAGAAGTGATCAAGGAGATCAATTTAACTTGGCATCAAACAAACAGCCATGAACTAGTCTGTCTCATCCTTACCTTTTCCTTCAATTCTTTACTCCCCTCTTCTACCTTTTCACAAACCAGCTAAATTTATCAGAAATTAAAAAGACTTGCTTATTTATGGAAGTGGGAGATGTGCCTTTACTTCCTTTCCTTTCCAGGTCTGAAAACATCATCAACTTTCCAATAGAAACCTGGTAACTAGGTTTCTAGCCAAGGTCCAAAATATTCTCTTTCCTTCACTAGATGAAAGTATGGGCACTTTTCAGACCTCACAAATACCACTGGAAAAGACTTTTCATTAACATAACCATGACCACAGTGAAAAATGATTCTTTCAGTCATCCCACATAAAGTTGCCATCACATCCATCAGAGGAACAGATTTCTTGTAGACTTTTCCCTGATGTCAATGCAGCTCATTAATAACTATTTCCTCACAGACCTCAACAAAACTCTTGTACTTAAACTCTTCTAAACTGGGAGTTAAGATATATTCATATAAAAAGCAACAGAGGGGCTCTGGCTGCAGAGAGAGGCCATTCCCCTCTGAGTGAGCAGCCCTCTAGCGGAGAGCTGGTAACCACCTGACTCAAGGCAACCTGAGTTATTTCTGCTTCCTGGTGCTAGATGACTATGGGTTGAGACCAGCTCTCCTTCCGTTGCTATTGTTTATTCAGCTGAACCTCCCTCCCAGAATGCACCTCTCCTCATTCTTCTACACAGCCCATCTATCCACCTACTCAGTGTAAAAATCCATCCTTAAGTCTTTTCTGATCAGCAACCCAAGGGCAGGGATTATGCCTTCTTTCTCTTCTTATCCTCCTAACACACTACCATGTACACAGGAGGTGATTTAGAATTGTTTTTAAAATATGAAAAAGGGCAGGGGGATACAAAGAGACATAGAAGGGGGAGAAACTGAAACATTTTTATTGCTGACTTTTAAAAAGAGTATTTATTAGGGGTGCCTGGGTGGCTCAGCTGGTTAAGCGTTCAACTCTTGATGTCAGCTTAGGTCATGAATTATAGGCTTTGGCTTTGTAGGCTCAAGCCCTGCACTGGGCTCTGCACTGGCAATGCAGAGCCTGGTTGGGATTCTCTCCTTCTCTCCCTCTCTTTGCCCCTCTTCCACTCATGCTGTCTCTCTCTTAAAAATAAAAAACCATTTTTAAAAAAGAATATTTATTAAACAAAAAGTTTTTAAATATAAATTTTGGACTGTCTTGCCCTAAAATTGAACTCTCACCAGCATTTAATCTGTCCCTTACTTTCCAGCAATGTTGCATGTATATAATAGTTTCTGTGAACATTACCTCAAGAAAAAATTATGATAATTTTAAAAGAAATTAGAATGACAACTCTGCCAGAAAAACAAAATTTGAAGCTAAATTACATATTTCTTATACTCATTGCTACATCCTCCTTATATCATGGGCCTTCACACATCTTTTATGATTTTAGAATACTTTTGGCAATATCACTGCATACGATATTTCTTACCAACCATAACCTGTACATCAGGAGATAATTCTGGAAATCTTCCTTGCAAAGCTCTTTAAGCAAAAAATAGCATTCCTTCTGTGGAATCCCAGAATGTAAATAAATGTTGCATATAAAAAGGGCACCGTGATCATGTAAGTTTGGGAAACTTGGGTTAAATAAAGTTAAACAAGTTACTTTATTGCAGAACTTCTTAGAGAACTTCTGGTATGTTAAAGTGCACTATGAATCACCTAGGATAATATAAAACAGCATTTCTCAACATCTAACAGAACTATTCAAGGAACATCTTTGAAGGCCAGGAAAATGCACTTTGTAGGGACTAAAGTGTCACTCCATCCAGTGTCCCTTTTAAGTGATCCAGTACAGTTGTAGTCTAAATTTTCTTGCACATCAAAATAGTTACTACAAAACCCTATTTGCCTAGAGAAATTTTCCAGTGCCCTTGGATAGCATGACTGCTTTAACTTTAGAGAGCTTATAGAGAATTAATGATCAACTTGGATTACTTGAATAATATGAAGGTTCAGACACTGAAAAAATTTCTGGTAAACAAAGCATTCAATTCTCTCTTCCTCGCCATCTCCTTCATCTGCTTATTCTTTAATTCTCTTCAAATTAAAGATAGAGAAAAGAATAAGCCATGTAAATGTGCTTTGGGTGGTTCTGACAAAAATAAACATGGGCAGAAGGTTCAGAGGTTGGTTCATTTGACGTTTATCATAGCAGTTCATGGACCCAAGTTCTCTGACTTTCTGTGAGCACTGAAATTTTTGCATATTTAAAGTTCTACCTTCTTCAGATTTTTATCCTTATTTTCCCCCAAAAAATTAGACTTCTTTATATATACATAGCAAGTCATGAGATGAAACTTTTCTTTTCCTCCTAACAGTATCTCATGAGTATCAATATTTTTAAGAATTAAAAAAAAGAAAAATAGAATAAAAGAAACTCTGTGTTTTGATGTAACCCAAGAGGGATATGAAATATACTTATTATGAGTATTGGTAAGGGGTTTTCATCATTAAATCAGTAAAAATTGTAATGGCAATAATCTTAGAGGAATATTCTTTAAACTTTCAAGCCACAATATCTTGGGATGATGATGCATCAAAAGCCTGTTGGAAACAAAAGTTTGGATTCATAGTGGCATGTGGATACCTGTTTTTCCCAGCAAAATAATTCACCCATTGTAATTATTTTTAACAGAATTGGGCTTCACACTGAGGGATAATGAGCTGGAAAATGTATTTGTTTTAAATAAAGGCATTTTCACACTACAAGAACACACAAACATCTATGAAACCCAAATGCGCCCATCCAGTGTGCCTGGTAAAAGAGCCAATTTGATGTTATTTCCAACTGTGTAGAAATAATTTGCTACAAATTCAGGCTACAATGCAAACAGGTGCTACTTAAAACACACACACACACACACACACACACACACACACGAGTCTGAAATTGCCAAGAGCTGGGACAGCTGGGAAACATGAAGATGTTCTCTTTAAATAGAATCTAAGCTTCTAGACCTATTTGGATCCTGACTGCAAGCATTACCTCTAGGTTGGTCATCCATAATCATAGGACTGGCCCTTCAAATTACTATTCAGATTTCATTGGAGCTGTGGATTTGTACTAGCAACTTGAAAAATCACATTACTCTGAGAATGTGTGGGATGGTGATTCAAAAAGCCACAAAGTGGCAGATAGGGGATGTCAGATGCAATTAACCTTCACCCTAAATTTCAACAACTTCACCCTTCAAATCAAATAAAGAGACAAAGACAAAACTAAGGGAAGAAGAGTGGAATGGACAGTTAGAAAAATATAGATGGAGCAATTGTAAGGAAAAGGGAAGGAGAGGATCATAACACTGGATCAATGGGTTGAATTACTCAGCAAGAACAAAAAATGCAGTTCAAAGAAATGAATTATAAATCTATAAGTTTAGAAGGGAGATTTTCAGGAGTGCAAAAATAATATACGTGTACAAGTTTTAGACTGGTGTTATACACAAGTGGGCGTTTCATAAATCTTACTCAGGGGCACCTGAGTGGTTCAGTCAGTTAAGCATCCAACTTTTCATTTCAGCTCAGGTCATGATCTCATGGTTGGTGAATTTAAGCCCTGCATCAGGCTCTGCAATGGCAGTGTGGAACCTGCTTGGGATTCTCTGTCTCCCTCTCTCTCTGTCCCTCCCCTGCTCACTCTCTATCTCTATCTCTCTGTCAAAATAAAGAAATAAACATTATCAATCAATCAAAATAAAGAAATAAACATTATCAATCAATCAATCAATCCCCTGCTCACTGTTAATGATTTTTGCTTGGATCTTCAAGCACTTCCAGTACTCATCCATATTTCTGCCTAGAATTTATTATTAGATCTTACTGGGTTGTCAAGGAATTTGATGATATCAAACCTTCTTTCTTGCAGATTTAGTTTTAAAATACTATTTCAACTATTCCAATGTGGAGAAGAGTTTTTCTCACACCACTAAGCAATTCTTGTACATTAGCTAGGTATCCTACCAATTAACTATTGAAGTTAATTCTGACACAATCTACCTGCAGATAGCATCAGATCCCTCAGTCCTACAAAACTGCCCCATACCTTCAGATGCCAATCGCAAGTACAGATTGTCACCTGTGCTTCTGACCAATGGGCCACAGATCAGGGTTTCAATGATTCCTCACTTGGTTTGATTAATTTGCTAGAGTGGCTCATAGAACTCAGAGAAACATTTTACTTACTCGATTTATTTACTTACTAGTTTATCATTAAAGAATGTATTCAAAAACAGCTCAATGGAAGAGATGCTTAAGACGAAGTATACAGGTAGGGGCAAGGAGATTCCATGCCCTCTCCAGGAGCATCACTCTCCCTGCACCTCCATGTGTTCACCAACCTGGAAGCTCTCAGAAAGAACCCTATCCTTTCTGGTTTATATAGAGGCTTCATTACATAGGCATGATTGATTAAATCATTGGCCATTGGTGACTGAACTTAATCTCTAGCCCCTCTTCCATGGGTGGGGAAGGAGAGGGGCAATAGACGAAAAGTTCCAACCTCCCATAGTCAGTTCTCCGGGCTACCATTACAGATTCTTAGGTGACCAAGGGGCATTCCACAAGTTGCTCCATTAACATAACGAAAGACATCTTTATCACTCTTATCACTTAAGAAATTCAAAGGAGCTCTGTACCAAACATATATTTCTTATTATTTAAATAACAATATACGTTTCCTTCTCCTAAGAGTCTAAAACACCTCTTTGCCACCAAAAATGGGTCCCTCAACAGAGAAATCTACTCTGAAGTCCAAAGGAATTCACTAATACTAACAGAACTTCTCCAGAATGTACCACTGTGTCCTGACCTGATTCTCAGTAAGGAGTTTCCAGGTAATAAATAAAGAAGTCCAGGAATGCACTCAAAAATAACCCAGACTACCAAAATCCATTTACCACTTGAAAAGGCAAAATTGTCTAAGGCAGTTGTTAGCATAGGCTGAGTCATATTTTCACATGACTAATTTATATACAGCCCAAGTTCTGAAATAAATGTAATTAAGTTAACTTTAAGTACCATATACAATGAGACACATACCTTCTATTTTACACTGTGCCAAACATATGAAATGATCTAGTTGTACAAAAATGATTTTTACAAAATTAGTTTACTTTGAAATTCTGATAGCTGAACTCACCATATGAAGCAAATATTTTCATTTTAGAATTGATGTTGCTGCTCTCTCTGGGGTTTCTTGATCAATCTGGGGAAAGAAATCATGTTTTTATAACACAGCACAGGGATATTTGAAAATGTAAAATATAGTATTTGAATTTTATTGCCACTCAGAGTTCCCAGGATAGGATCTTCCTGCTATTAAGTTGTCCTGAGAAAAGTGTACTACCTTTTTCAGTCCTTGGAAAGGAAGCTGTCAACTACTGAGACCTAGTTATTTATAATCAATCCTAACTCCTTCCAACGAGGGTGGGTCCCATTACACGCAGGACCCACAGTTCACTAAACCAGTGTTGGTTATGGGTTTGAAAACCCAAGGGTGATGCATTAATAAAAGATTAATTGCTCTGTATCTAGAATGGAAAGGAATTTAAGATTTCTGGGGAAATCAAGGAAGGAGAGAGGAGTTAGGGTTCTGAGTAATGTAGGAAGTTTTATTCCAACTAAAGAGGGGCACTAGAGAACAATATTGAAAAGTAACTATTAGTTTCTTGCAATGGATTGAGGAATTTGAACTATGAACTTATTTTCTGAATAAATTGCATGAGTTCATTTTGAATAAGAAAAGATACTTTCACTATTTTGTATACTCTTATTTTTAAACAAAAATTACATATGTTCTTTAATACTTAATGTTTATTTTTTTCAAGATTTTGTATGTGTGTCAAAATGAGGGATCACAAACTTTCCCAAACACAGAAATGTCTTGTTCCTTCCAAACAATGAAAGGTCTTGTACCTTTTAAGAATCACCATTTCCTTGTATTTACTTCTCAGGGAATGAGCCACACAGTGAACTCTACTGCCTCAATCAGCAGCCAGAATTTGTCCTTGCTAAACAAAAAGTCCGAAAAAAATGATTTCTGCTAGTGGTATAAGAGTAGATTACATTTTAAATAAGAAAACTTTCATACATATTATTCTATCTTTATAGTATGGTTCTAACTTGTTTGTATAATCAAATTGGTATTTTTATTTATGTATTTCTTTAAAACAATTATCTAGGGGAAAGGTAGACTCATCTAATAAGCGCCCCAAAAGGGGGAAATGATTCAGCCACTTAGTCTTTTAACCTGCTTTGAAGCAGTACCTCAGTTCTTATTGCATCAAACTGGAATAATACCTACTTCTATGATATCCACAGGGATGTTATGAGGATAGAAGGTAACCAGAACATTTGAGGTTCTGTTTATTCCCTAAAGGAATAACTTGTTAATTGCTTTTTTTATATAGGTTTTTATTTTTTAACTACACAGGTAATGTTGATGCAGGCTGGGTGGGTCTGAGTACCCACAGGGGGGCCTGTAGGAGCAGCCAAAAGGGTCCTTGGCTTCATGCAGGATAGAAATCAAATGCGAGCCAAGAGAAAGTGAAAGCAGAGTTTACTGAATGCATAGAGAGAGTACAGATATAGAGCATCTGGGAGACTCAGAAAGGAAAGTGTCTCATCTTTGCTTGGGGCCTGGAGTTTTTACTGAAGATTGTGGTCCAGTATATGTGTCTTCTCAGGCATCCAGAACTAGTTTAAAAAAAGAAGAGCGTTTAGATATCCTCTATAAGTCATTTATGCCCTGGAGCCAGGGGTCTTGGTGAGTCAGTGGTCTGAGAAACATACCTGATGACCTTACCTGGTTGCTCCTTGATGTTATCTATTGTGCTGGAAGACTCCGAAGAAATCATCATTAACTCCTCAAGGAAGACATACATTATCTGTACTATCAGGCATATATAGAGTGGGCATGCAGGTCCTAGCAAGAATAGAAGCAGGAAAAGGATCAAGAAAAGGCAGTCCTTCATGGGGTCCCTTCAGTTTCCCTATCTCAATGTTACTAAAGTCTCAGGTTAAGAAATTTACGAAAAATAAAAATCTCATTTTACCTCTCCCTTACCTATCAGATTCTTCTCCCTCTTCGAATATTTTCAATTACTAGAGAGTTTTTCTCTAAATTTTAGTTGTTAAATTCTAATTTTACTGCATTATGATCAGAGCATGAGGACTGAACTTTCTTTTTTTCTGAAATATACTGAAGTTGGAGGGCTAAGGGACCTTTATTAATTGTTGGGAGGTTTTGTATATTTTTCATGAAGGTTTGAAAAGGATGTATATTTTTTACATATAGATTACAAAGATAGAAGCAGAAATTGAGATACATTAGATCAATATCATTGATTGTTATTGTAATCCTATTTATTTTTACCTAATTTTCTTGTCAAAAGGATCTTTAACATTCTGAGAGAAGTATATTAAGTTTCCAGTTCCTTTCAAATAAGTTACTTTATTTGTATTTTTAACAAGTTTTTCTTCATGGTTACTGTATTTTCTCAGTGAGCTGTTCATATTTTAACATAAAATAATCCTCTGGTTTATCAAATATTTTTGGCCTTAAATCTACTTTATGCTGCACTGCCATTCATGCTTTAGTTTTGTTAGATTGTTTTGCATATTTATTTTTCTGATTTTCAACCTTTCTGTATCATTTTGTTTTAGTATTGTCTCTAAATCATACCTAAATATGGTTCCTTATCCAATTTGAAAATCTCCATCCTTTAAGAGAGAAATTATATATGTTAATAAATACCTTCTTAATAAACATTATTAAATAATATTAAAAATTATTACCCATTATAAATATCATAACAAATATTACAACTAATGACATATTTGTCAATATTTCCACTGCCTAGTTTGTTTTCTATTGACTATGCTTTCTTGTCCTCTCTTGTTCTCCTTTGTCCTACTGGAATTTTTGACTTATTAATGTTCTATTTTATTCCCTTTCTTCAATTTGAAAGTTACAGAACCTATTTATATTATTCAGTGACTACTTTTACATTTTGTCCCACATATTTATATTTTTCAAACACAACAATAAGATAGTATCTGTATTCTCTTGCTGTAGGGGAAAACCTTGGAATTCTCTAACTTTCCTTAACCCTTCATATGATATAGTTATCTAATAATTTGGTTGCAAATTAACTTATTTGTATTGTGTATGGCACTTACTTAACAGCTGAAAGTTCTACTGGCGTTTGCTCACCAACATTTCTTGTATTCCATATCTTCCTCTTTCTGCTATATAGCTTGAGGTTCTGTGAACTGCTTGAAGCCTTATGCCTAAAAATGTTTTAAGTTTGTCCTCATATTTGAATTATAGTTAGGCTGTGCATAGACTTCTAAATTAAAAATTACTTTCACTGCATACAGAGAATAGTATGCAGACTTAAAAAAAATAAGAAAATCCTGTCCTATGCTACAACATGGATGAACTTTGAGGACATGCTAAGTGAAATAAGCCCGTCACAAAAAGACAAATATTGTCTGATTCCACTCATATGAAGTGTTTATAGTAGAAAAAAATCATAGAAACATCAAATTGAAAGGTAGTTGCTGTGGACTGGAGGAAGAGGGGAGGAAGAATTTATGTTAAATAGATATGAGTTTCAGGTCTCAACATGAAAAAGTTCTAGATATCTCTTGTATAGCAATGTAAATATACATAATAGTACTGAACTGTACACATATAAAATTGTTAAGATGGTAAATTTACTGTGATATGTTTTTTACCACAATAAAAAATTGTCACTCATTTGTTTGAAGATACTGCTCAACTTTCATTTTACATTGAGGGTAGTTGATTAGAAAAGTCTAATGCTAATCTGCTTCATATTCTTTAGTAATTAACAGTCTATTCCTTTATAGAAGCTATTTGGATTTTGCTTTCTCCTTGATATTCTAATCTTACCATGCTGTGTATAATTAGGTATCTTTTTTCATTCACCATGTTCAGCCCTTCCTGATCTTTCACTATGAGGTATAAGACCCTTCTTCAATTCTGGGAGATTCTCTTCTATTATTGACTTGAATATTCCATTCCCTCCTTCTGGAATTTCTTTGAAGCCTCAATTTATTTCTTCATGTCTCCCAACTCTTCTTTTGTAGATATCATGTCTTTATGATTTTGGTCTCTATCATGGGCAAAGTTTTCATCTTTATTTTCCAGACTGCTAATTTGTTCCTTGTATATACCCATTTTATAGTTCAGCCCATCTATTGAATTTTATTTTACAATAATGCTTTTAATTTCCACACATTGTTTTTATTCTTAAATTGTTCTCTTTTTATAGCACCCTATTCTTTTCTTTTTTAATGTTTTTTTATTATTTATTTTTGAGAGAGAGAAAGACAGCATGTGCAGAGGAGGGTCAGAGAGAGAGACACACACACAGAATCCAAAGACAGGCTCCAGGATCTGAGCTAGCTGTCAGCACATAGCCCAACGCAGGGCTCGAACCCACGAACCATGAGATCATGACCTGAGCCGAAGTAGGACGCTTAACCGACTGAGCTACCCAGGCGCCCC
>CM053560.1:63111346-63145496 GCA_028646485.1 Cryptoprocta ferox | reverse complement strand
GAGAAAGCAGGAAACAACCTCCTTGACCTCAACCGCAGGAGTTTCTTACTCAACACATCCCCAAAGGCAAGGGAATCAAGAGCAAAAATGAACTACTGGGACCTCAATGAGATAAAAAATTTCTGCACTGGAAAGGAAACAATCAATAAAACTAACAGGCAACCGACAGACTGGGAAAAGATAGTGGCAAATGACATATCAGATAATGGGCTAGTATCCAAAACCTACAAGGAACTCACCAAACTCCACACCCGAAAAACAAATAATCCAGTGAAGAAATGGGCAGAAGACATGAAGAGACACTTCTCCAAAGAGGACATCCAGGCCAACAGACACATGAAACGATGTTCAGCGTCACTCATCATCAGGGAAATACAAATCAAAACCACACTGAGATACCACCTCACGTCAGTCAGAGTGGCTAAAATGAACAAAACAGGAAACTATAGATGTTAGTGAGGATGTGGAGAAACGGGCACCCTCCTGCACTGCTGATGGGAATGCAAACTGCTACAGCCCCTCTGGAAAACAGTGTGGAGGTTCCTTAAAAACTTAACAGTAGAACTCCCCTATGACTCAGCAATAGCACTGCTAGGAATTTACCCAAGCAATACAGGAGTGCTGATGCATAGGGGCACATGTACCCCAATGTTCACAGCAGTACTTTCAACAATTGCCAAATCATGGAAAGAGCCTAAATGTCCATCAACTGATGAATGGATCAAGAAGATGTGGCTTATATATATATAATGGAATACTACATGGCAATAAGAAAGAATGAAATCTGGCCATTCGTGGCAACATGGATGGAACGCGAGGGTGTTATGCTAAGTGAAATAAGTCAGGCAGAGAAGGACAGATACCATATGTTTTCACTCGTAAGTGGAACTGGAGAAACTTAACAGAGGACCATGGCGGGGGGAATAGTTAGGGAGAGGGAGGGAGGCAAACCATGAGAGACTCTTGAATACTGAAACCAGACTGAGGGCTGAAGGGGCAGGGGGAAAGGGGAAGGAGAGTGATGGGCATGGAGGAGGGCAATTGTGGGGATGAGCACTGGGTGTTTTATAGAAACCAACTTGACAAAAAACTATAAAAAAATTAAAAAGAATTAAAAAATAAAATAAAATCATAAACATGCTGATTTAGGTTTATTTTACTTTCTAGATGAGTTCAAAATTATCACTTTCATTTAAAAAATATTATTGAGTACCTTTTATGTTATAGACACTGCACCAAGGTGAAAGGATCCAAACACCATCTTCAATGTGAATGAACAAACTCTTCCAGTCACATCAGAAGAGGTAAATGCAACACTGGAGGCTATAAAAGTTGTCACCTGTTCCCCTAGAGCAGGCTTTAGAGAAGAGCGGATCACCAGAGATCACATATAAATGATGAGCATCTTGCCATTATGACAATGGAGAAAATGCCGTTCATTACACAAGAAATAACAAGTACCAAAAAACAAGAGCAGTGAGACAACGCAGGCTATTCAGGAAATAGCCAGTGGTCTGATTTGGCTAAAATAAAGGGGGCCTGATGTGGTGAGAAGGTGGTGGGTTTTCAGGAGCTAAGACTTAAATAAGTAGGAGAGGGGGAGAAATAATGAAATACTTTGTTATATTAAGATTTAAACTTCATATGACAGATGTTGGGTTGCCACTGCCTTTTTTTTTTTTTAAGCAGAAGAGTGGCATCATATTTGCTGATGATTGAAATCACCAGGAAGTCTTATGAAAGATGAATTTAAGAAGGACGCAACTAGAGGCAAGGGTGGTTAGGAGACTCTAAAATTTTGATAATGAGAGAGCAAGGCAATAAGTGTGGGCTAAACAGGAAAGGGTGGATGGGGCATTTAGAAGAAGGAAAAGCTAATTTCCAAATTTTAAACATAGATGATGGAGTGTGCCAATTTACTGTGTATCAGCTAAAATAGACAGACAGATATAAATGTATACAAATAGATGATATATATATATTAGCTAACATAAATACAGATAAATAAATATAAAATCTATCTATCTATCCATCTATCTATATCGAGAGAAAGAGAGAACATGTCTCCCAGAGCTTTCTCATCTATTTGGTATGTTCCAATTAAGCAATAAGGATTCCTAGGACATTATTGAAATGTCATGGCCTAAAAAATGTCATTATTTCTCAAGAAAAAGGAAAATTACAGTTGGTTCTTCTCTGGTCTCAGAACCAAATTATGTTTCAGAGTTTATTTATATGAAGAATAAGAATTGGGTTATTTACACTCATCTAGCATGAAGAAAGAAGAGAAGAAGGAAATCTGATGACAAGAGATGTGGTGATGGATGTTGGGATGAGCCCCTCATTCTAATGACCTCTTTTAACAGTGCTCTTTTACAGCAGCACACTTGTGCCAGCTGTTGAGTGGTTTTACTTACATCCATTTTAGCCTGTGCATTTAGATGGTATGTACCACCAAGTTTCCTATTTTTAGAATATTATTTGGGCCTGTGAGTTATACAATATTCTGAAGTATGTATCTTCAACATCAAGTGCAAAGACCAGATGGATGGAAACTATTTCTTGCACTCAGTGATTTATTTAAGTCTCCACCTGGCTCTTGAATTCCTGTGCAGCATTTAAATCTGGATAATATAACAAAACCATGTCTGATTCTATGACATGTCCATGAGCTTAGGGAACATGCAATCTAATAGAAAGACAATACACATGCCTGCATTTCCTATAGGTAATCTAACATAATAAACATGGATATATTTTCCCACCAATTCTTTACCTATTCCTATCCAAAAACTACATTTTAAAATGTATTTCTTGTTCCTTCTTAGCAGATTTCTTTGTGATCCTATAGAATGAAGGAAGAGAGATGATAAGTAAGTGAGGAGAATGAGAGTTAGGCAGGAAAGGCCAGCAATGAAAATGCTAACGAAGATGAAGAAATGAAGAGCAAAAACTATGTGTCTCCCCTTGAAAACAAGTAAGGGTGCATGAAGGCCAATGCCCATGAGTTCAAAATCTAAGAAAAAATTCCAAAGAAGAGACTTATCAATGAGTTACTGCCCTGAAAAATATTTGAAGAAAGTTAGAGTTACTAGAAGAAATAAAATGGCTATTTCCTTAAAAGAAGACAAATAAAGTGAAATGAAATACTAGCCTGTGTGGTAAAACTCCAGCATAGAATGAAGAATAAAGACTTAGGGGCCCTAGAGGCCTAGATTTCAAACTTCCCCTTTTCTACTCATCAGCAGGGTGACTTTAAGGAAGTCATTTAATCCTCTAAGCCCTGAGTGCTTCCTCTTTTACATGGAAATAAGAATACCTAACTCAGGGCTGTAGTGAGAATTAGAGTATATAATGCTTTGGAAGCATTTTGTGTGCCACTAGTATACTAGTAAAATGGTAGCTATTATGCAATAGGCAATGATAAGGACTTAGTTGTCCCATTGTACTCAATAAGACATTAGCAAGTTGCCTTTGCAGAAGGTATTCAAGAACAGGAAAGGGAAAGTGACAAAACTACATAGAAAAGACCACAGATGTTTATGATTGGATTAAAACATGGAAACAAAGGTTATGGTTAAGATAAATAAGGGAAGTATGACATTTGGTTAGTAAAAGCAAAGTCAGTTTTGTGGGGATAAATGATCAGTACTCCTCTAAGGCTATATAGAAAAAGGTCCTTTTGCCCAGTTGCTTAGGACAATGTTGACATAAATGGTTTCTCTGTCATGACCTGCTAGACATTCCTGGAAATGTTAAACTACCCAAGCCATTTTCACTCTTGTGTCTTTTCCTTTACTCAGTAAATGTGCTTGGTGAATGAATAGATGATCAATCAATCAATGGATTGATCTATTAATCACTCAATACCTAGATTGGAAACCCAAAGTACCATCCACCATAATGCATGAAATAAAGTACAGTGTTATTCAATGAATAAAATCACTGGACAATGAAAGTCATAGCTATTAGGAATGGCATTTTTCAACAAGCTACTCTGAAATAAAGGAGTTCTATTTTACTTTTGCCCATTATTTAAATATGCCATAAGTACATGCTGCAGAAGTGTCCAAAAGGCAAGTAACTTTCACTTTATGTCTAATGATTACCACTCATTATCTAAAGCTATTCCAACAGCAAAGATAATCACCAGCCTTTGGTGACCTGGAAGCCCTCCAGGAATCAATTTGCATTAGCAAAGCTTTGCTTGCCTTACATTGCTGGCTTCTCAAACTTCCCCTACACTATGGTGGGAGGACACTGTCCTGATTAGCAATCCACTTCCCCATTTCTTTTGGTAAGTATCCAATCCCAACCTTCAAATTTCCTCTACTCCCTCCCTGTAAAACATGTAAAATGACTCTATCTGAAATAGAGTAAAAGCATCATTAGAAGACTCTTCACAAAGTCAAATTTGGTTATACTGAATGTCAAATCACAGAATGTCAAGATACGAAAAAGGTTGTTAGGTATGCCATCTTATCCCCTCCCACCTGTGTTGTAATTGGGCCACTATCTAATGTGCTAATGATTCAAATGATCTAAAGATAGCTCCCTGTTGTCCAAAATTAATCATGACACTGTGTCATTTCATGAGCAGGTGGCCTCCATGTTTCACATTACTAAAGGCATTACTGAACTCAGGCTCCCTACTTCCTAACATGAATCCATAATGGCAGTCCTAGAACTAATTTTGCCACTTACTGGCTGAGTCAGTATAGTAAAGTTATTTGGACATTTTGTGCCTCAGTTTCTTTGTTTAGAGACAACAGCACCTACCTCTGAAGGTTGTGTTGAGGATTAAATGAGTTAATATATACAAAACCTTAGAACAGGGCTTGGTACATAGTAAGAATTCTAGAGGAAACAGCTGAGAGGAATTTTGAGTTTTATTTAATTGAAGAGCCACATTTGGAAGTAGGGTTCCTGCCATTCATGCTCAATGAATTGTGTAGTTCTGAAGTGCGGCTTACTTAGAAAGGTGTGTGAATCAAACCATGTCATCCATAGCCTAAAAGGAATGTGGTAGGGCTGGAAAGGATGTGTATTCAAGTAGAATCTGTATGTATTTACTATCTGCCAGGAAAGTTAGAGGCCATTAGGGAGCGTTAACATTCTTTTTCTTCGTTCACATTGATGGAGCTTGAACTTCCAAGACACAGGCCAACTTATCCCTTAGTATTCATATCATAGTCCAGAGTTTTGATACTGTTTATTATGGAAGGTGGGCTTTGCATGAGCCTTAGATATTGGTTCCTAAAGCCTCTTATCTGGCTGCATGAGGGTCATCGGCAATGAATGTTAAACATAGATCCTAAGCCTTATTTCTGAACATTTTCATTCATGAAGTCTGGGGAATAGAGCTTGGGAATCTGGCAATTTTGAGGTATAGTCCAGATTTGAGAATCATTCCCTGACAAATAGGATAAAAGTTTTTTTTTCCTGGGGCACCTGGGTGGTTCAGTCAGTTGAGTGGCCGACTTCAGCTCAGGTAATGGTCTCCTAGTCAGTGAATTAGAGCCCCACCTCAGGCTCTGTGCTGACAGCTAAGAGCCGGGAGCCTGCTTCAGATTCTGTGTCTCTCTCTCATTCTCCGCCCTTCCCCCGCTCAGGCTCTGTCTCTCTCTGTCTCAAAAATAAAATTAATGTTAAAAAATTTTTTAAGTTTTTTTTTCCCGCTGAAAAAGAAATAGCTACTTTTGGGGGGAATATTTAACTTATTGTCTTCATCCAATTATACTAATGAGTCTTGTAGTTAGTTACCTAATCAATTGAATTTCTTCATGGTGCTCCAAAAGGACCACCCCTCTAAACTTTGCAACCTCAACCACATAGTGTGTTTAGCAGCAAGAAGTCTAACCAGACTACAGATCGTAGTAGATCTCCTCAGCTTCCATTCCATCCCTCTAATCTCATAGTCAGGTTGTGGCAGAATTGACCCAACTCCAGTCCAGCATTGTTATGCAGAAGGTACTGAATGGGTCAAGGCAATCTGTTCATACTGTCTGCTCAGCCACAGGAATGAATATGAACTTAATTTGAACAAATGTGATGAGATATTTTTAGAGGCCTCTTAGACGAGGTTTCTCTCTCTCTCTCTCTCTCTCTCTCTCTCTCTCTCTCTCTCTCTCTCTCAACTACCAGAAAAGAATTCCCTTTGTTCCACCAAAAATGAATAATGAAGCATTAAATACCAAACCTGGATGCTGTTTACAGGGGTTTAGAAACTATGAGAGAAGCCAGCTTTAAAATGAAGCCAGCACTGTGGAAAATTAAATGTAGAGACAGAAACAACTCATGTCCCAGGAGACATCACCCAGCAACTGGATCAAGCCTCACCTGAACTTTACCCTAACATTGAACATTTTAGATATATAACCCAAAACATTTCCTCTATCGTTGAAGCTGCATTTTCTAGTCTTTGAAACCAAAAGTACCTTTACTGATTCATAGCCCATACTAATAGTTCAAAGCTTCACAACGTTAGTCTTGTTCTCAACATCACAGTTAATCCAAAAACTCATATATAGAAGAACACGAGCCCATCCTATCCTCACAACTCATACTCAGGTCTACAACTCTAATCTTCCCAACTCCATGGGTATGTCTCAGAGACAGTTAGGGTACCATACTCCCTCAATTTTCCTCCTGTATTACTGGTAACTCCCTCTTAGGCTTCTTTGTCAGTTCTTCCTCTTCTCCCTGACCCTCTGGTTCAATCTTTAGACCAATTGTTCCCTGTCCTTACTCGCTTCCTCAATGATCTCATTCAGTCCCATTTATGTGCTAGCGATTTCCAAACATGTAACTAAGACTTCGTTCCTGAGCTCCAGACTCATACATCAAATTGTCTACTAAACATATTATGCTTGGATGTCTAATAGCCATCATCAAACTCAGCATTACAAAACTACTAAGTACCTTATCTCCTTCTCCCCTCCACCCATGGAAATATGCTCCATCTGAAGCCTTCTCCATTTTAGTTGGCGACAATACAGCTTTCAAATTGCTCAAGTCAAAAGCTTTGGAGTCATCCTTGACATCCATGTTTTTCTCATACGCTCACATCCAAACTGTCAGTGAATCCTATTGGTCCCACCTTCAAAATATATACAGAATTCAACTATTTCTCTCCACCTCCACTGCCACCACCCTTTCACCACCCTTTCACCACCATTTCAAGCTCACCCTGAAATGAGCCAATAGGAAATCCACTAGCTAAAGTTGCCAGTCAGAGGAGTCCTGTATCTTCCAGGAACAGGCCTAAGAGGAACAGACTTATTTTAGTAATTCTGCAAGTACTTTTATTTTCTGGAAACAACCTGTCCAAAAGGTGCCTAGGGTGAATGTAGTGACATATTTTAGAATGTAGCAGCTGAGGCACCAATTATGCTTCCTAAAGCCAGAGACCAGAGAAGTACACATTTTTTATGGCCATCACATCATTTTTCTTTCATTTGTCTTAGCATTAGAGACTTATTGTCATCTGTATTCCTTACCTCATTTATTGCTTGATGATACATAAGCCTCAGGGACCTTTTAACCTGGCCCAGTTCCCACCCAGGGCAAACCTCTCTCTGTGACCCGTGAAGCAAGGGGGTGAAGTTAAAAGCAACAAAGCTTAAATTTTCTTCTATATATGAGGAAAGAGAGGCATGGTGTGGTGGGAAGAACACTGAACTAGATTTTAGTAAACCTGCCCTATCTCTTATCTAACTGGCATAGTCCAGATATATAACTTAGCTTATTTAAGCCCCAGTTTTCTCAACTGTAAAATGAGGATAATTTCCTTTTTATAAAATAAGAATAATAAAATGGCATTTATCTAAACAAATGGATTTCTACCAAAATTAAAACACCTATCATAATAACTAAAAACACTTACACAATTATAAGAAAAGCCCAATTTAAAAATGCTGTATGGAGGCACCTGGGTGGCTCAGTCAGTTAATCGTCCGACTTCAGCTCAGGTCATGATCTCGCGGTTTGCTGAGTTCAAGCCCTATGTCGGGCTTTGTGCTGACAGCTCATAAACTGGAGCCTGCTTTGGATTCTGTGTCTCCCCCTCTTTCTGCCCCTCTCCTGCTCATGCTCTGTCTCTCTCTATCTCTCAAAAATAAATAAACATTAAAAAAGATTTTAAATGCTTTATGAGCAGAAGAACTCATGCCCTGATGATAGGGTTATAATAAAGTTTGAGTTTCCATCTTCATTCTTAATTTCTCTCCCAAAATTATTTAGTATCTTGTATTTTTATTTAAGCATATCTGAGAAAGAATGTTAACATCATGTACTCATGTTTATCTGTTTCACTCTGGGGAAGAATTCCATGTTCCTCTATAATGTCCAGACATTATATCAGTGTATGTATATGTACCATATGTTTAACTAAACTAAATTTAACTGAAGAAGTCTGCCTACAGTTAAATTTTCAAAGAATAAATAAATGTTAAGTATTGTTATTTCTAAATCATCACCACTATCAGTTGTTCTTAACTATAGCATTCACAAGAATCTATGTGTGGGTGCACCTGGGGGTCTCAGCAGTTGGGCATCTGACTCGACTCAGGTCATGATCTCACAGTTCATGGGTTCGAGCCCCATGTTGGGCTCTGTGCTGACAGCTGAGAGCCTGGAGCCTGCTCCAGATTCTGTGTCTCCCTCTCTTTCCGCCCCTCCCCTGCTCACTCTCTGTCTCTCTGTCTCTCTGTCTCTCTCTCTCTCTCAAAACTAAACATTAAAGAGAAAAAAGAATGTATGTATGTATGTATGAATTTCATTTTGTCCAAGAGAGCAGAACATCTACAACTTATAAGACAAAAATCAGCCAGAATTACAACTTTTGAGATCAGTCAGACAGTCCTTATCTTTTATGGATTTTAATTCTTTAACATAAATTGCAACTGTTCATATCTGGTGTCTTATTTCAAAATATATTTTTATGTAATCAATTAGGTTGAGACTTTTTGAACTTTGGTAAGATACTAAATGGACTTTCAGGATTTTATATATGGGAGACACAATTACAAATGACTAGCAAATGGGGAAATAACTAGATATTGACAGAATCCACATTTCTAACTCTCTTTCCAGTCAAGTTTGTCTTATAACTTGGTAGAATTAAATCACCTATTAGAAAATACAGGAAGCGTATTTTCTAAAAAATTAAAATATATTTTATTTCTTATTTATTGATAACTGTCCTTATTTCTAAAAGTAATATTGAAGCACTGGGTGGCTTAGTCAGTTAAGCTTCTGACTCTTGATTTCGGCTCAGGTCATAATCTCTCGGTTTGTGGGTTCGAGCCCCACATCTGGTTCTGTGCTGTCAGCATGGGATTATCTCCCTCCCCTCTCTCTCTCTCTTCCCCTCCCTTGCTCTTGTGCATGCTCTCTCTCTCTCAAAATGAATAAATAAACTTAAAAAAGATTAAAAAATAAAAGTAATATGAATCTTAGACGGGATCACCCTGCTGTGGCCTTAGATTGATATGTTTGATAATATTACAGCCTATGTGCAAGTTATTTTGAGAGGAGAGGTGAAATAATATACTTTTTAAAATGTAAATAATTCACTTCAAACAAATTGAAATTTTGACTATTTACCAAAAAAAATTCTGTTCTACATAATTTTTCAGAAAGTGGTCAAATGCAGAATTAGAAAATATATCTATTATAAAATATAACTAGATGTATCTTGAAAAATATATCTATTAGTCAGAAGTTTAGTTAGGACAAATGAAGCCACCATAGGTATCTGGATAGAAATGCAATACAGAGAATTATACATTTACAAAGATTGAAAGGGCTAGAGGAATGAAAGTGACAAGGCTAGTTGAAGGTGACAAGGCTAGTTTCAGAAATTCTAGAAGTGAGGTGATCACAGGGAAGCTGAGCTGTCTGCAGCCCCAAAATGAGTGATTCTTAGAAGCTCCAAATCGAAGTAAACCTTTGCTGAATCATGATTAACTACTCACAACTCACTACTGAGCTGAGCACAAACCAATACAGAAGGGAATGTCAAAGTAGTTATGGACACACTTTTAGCCATTTCGGTTAAAAAATAAAATGGCATTGCTCATAGATCCTTTCAGGTAGAGAAAACTATGCATTTTCTAGGATTATGGCACCACTTTCCATGGATGCTTTTTTAGGAGTTCTATATCTTGTGGAAAACTACAACCTGATGTGACCTTGGCAATAAATGAGCTTGTATTGTATTAAATGGAAAATCACAAGTCTTAATTAGTCAGACCCAGATGATCTTGTCATCCATCTCCTCATGATCATTTGGATTCCATTTATTCACCACCACTACCACCCCCAACAAACATGTGCTCAGTATTTCCAAAGCTAGCTTATGTCAACTTCACTTCAGGATCCCTTCTCAATCTTTTTTTGCCACATCTCATGATACCTTTAATACCTCTATACCTGGACCTTTTTGCCTTACTACAAGCTTGACTTTGCTGTCTGTTCCAATGTGCATAGGGTAAAAAAAAAAAAAGTGCTGATGGCTCAATATTTTGTGTATGCTGTGTAAATTTATGTGTGACAAATCCATCAGGGACTGCAGGCAGGGGATGTGATAAAAATTCTCATTCCTTGAATCTACTAAAGCGGAAAAAGTACCAGAATGTGGCAAATAAGGAAAGCCGCAATAGTTAATTATCATGACACACAGCTCATCTGTAATTAATCCTTTTCTTTAGCAGAATTCTGCAACTGTAGCATTAAAAAAAAAAACAAAAAAACAAAACAAAACAAAAAAACAGGTCAGATGATGCTTTAATTAAGGCTGCACAGTGTTGCTGCTTCTACAGCAACAAGAACTGTTTTTTGTCTATAGGTGTGTGTGAAGCACTACAAATATTTTCTTAACATCTTTCAGAGTGCTGTTTAAGCATCTTTGCTAGCATTATGTCTGGAGACAGACTGATTACAATTCAAAGGAGTTTTTCTGTTCTTCTTACACCCATCTTAAGAGCCACTAAAATAATCGAAATGTCATGCCAATGGGAGGAGATCACCAAGGAACTAGAAATGAAACATGAGGTGCCACTGCATTTGGGGATGGCACTGTCTTGAAATTTACAACCCTCTTACCCAGCTACCCAGGCTCAGATCAAGGGCCTGTGGTATGCACTCACTTGACAAGATTCAACTGGTAATATATCCACCCTGAAACAGTGATTCCCAGCTGCAGTATTCTGTGGTGGAATGTATTTTGAGAGAAGGTAATACAAAAGGAAAATTTAAGTCACTATATTGTGTCTGCAACTCTGTTACAAACTACTACATGAAACACTGGAAATATGTCCTATCTAGGTCCCATTAAAAAAAAAAAAAAAAGGCTTGTCCCATGTTTAGAAAAAGATATGGCTATTGCCAAAGCAGAAAGTTGCACTGTAATATACAGGTAGTACTCATCATTATCTGTGTTCTTTTCCTTGATGAATGGTCAGTCACATTTCCCAGACTTGCCACAATTAGGTAGGTTCATGTGACTTGTTCTCATAATAAAACCTGAGAAGAAGCAAGACTAGTCCTCATAATAAAATCTGAGAAGTGTCACCTCCATGTCAAGGCAGTTTAGAATGAGTGTGCCTTCTCTACCTTTTCTTTATTCTTCATGAGTCAGCTGAATTCAGATATTCTAACGGAGTACTTCCAGGCCCTAGAAGATAAAAGAAGCTTGTGTGGAAGACCTCCCATCCACTCCATTAACTTGCATTAGGCTATGACATGAGCAAGTGAACCTTCATTGTGTAAAGTTACTGCATTAGAAAGTTTGTTATAGTGCTTCACCTATGCCAGCTGATACATGTACTGCATTATTACATGTCTTTATACTATTCCCCTAGTTCCTCCTGTGATTAGTAGTAGAGTTGCAAGACAATTGGCTAAATATGAGGATCTGGTGAGATTTCTGTAGCATGGCTTGTGTGAATAGCATTTTTCTCTGCATTATGGCAAACTAATTTACAAAGGTCTTAAAAACCTTAGGTTTCTCTTGACCAAGGTAATCAACTTGAACAATCTAGTCAAGAAGTGACCAAGATTTGTCATTAAGTAGTCTGTTTCTAAATCCTCAAAAAAATACCTAATTCGGCACTGTAGAGTTCCATAAATTTACAAGAAAAATATGCTGACCCAGCCAGGATTTATGGAGTAGCCAGAAAAAGTCATCTCTTATTTGGAGGACTCCAAAGACAGTCACTGTGGGTCTGTCAGGTTACACTGCCTACAGAGAATAGGCAGTCATTCTCCCATTATAAAGTGCATTATAAACTGTATAAATTATAAAATGCATACTGATTTCTACCTGCTTTATTTGGTGGGATCATGTATCTATAACCCATAAAGCATTTGATAAGCAACAGGGATGGATCCTTTGTACATTTTGCTCAGCATAGCCTATAAGCAAAGGAATTTGCCTATTATTTGCCCCAAGAAGATGATACTGTTCTCCTCAGTGGAGATCTCTATGGTTCTGATTAATGACTCTCTGAGATAATACTTTTGGGGCTCTCAAACAGATTCAGCTGCTTCTGTACACATTCTAAACCTTGTAAACACCAGCCTTCTAGAAAGATGGGGGGGGAGGGTAAAGGATGGGAAAGATGAAGTAAAGCATTGATCTTTTCCATATTATCTCCAAAAAGAGTAAATTCAAGTTACCCTAGACAGGTCATTTCCATTTTCGTACCTTTCTATTGTACTTAATGATAATTACCTCAATGCTGTTGCTTTCTTCAAAATCACTGGAACTCTGAGACACAGAAGTTTAAGTGAGCCTCTTTCAGTTCTTTGCCTTAGATTTCATAACAATAGGGATTAGCCATTTGGAAATCATCAAAGAAGCAGGAAGCCAGAAGTAGTCACTGTATGCCCACTTCACCTCTCTAGGCCCTGCACCTGATTCTGGCAGAAGTTGGCAAAGGCCTATCTATGACAACCGGCTTCACCACTAAAAGTAAATGAAGTTAGGTTTCTTAGAAGTATTACTACCATCATTGAGAAATCAAAGCGATTTTACCATTCATCCCATAGCAGGTATGTGACCTGCTTAGAGTATGCACCAAATAGCAAGAGCCCATTGACTGCCTTCTAGTCCTGGAGCCCCCATCTTAATAGACTCTGAAAGAGTGATAGAAGTAGGATTGTAAAAACTAGAAGAGAAAGAGCTGTTATTAGTGTTAAACTGTGTCAGACCCCAGAAATAGACTTCATTTGACTTTTGTGAGTGTATGTAAGGTCACCAATATTTTGGCAAAACCCACATACATGCCACATATATGCCATATGGGATTGTGCCTACAGTACTCAGGCTGTCTGCTGTTGGTAAATAGAAGCTATGTTATAGCCCCTCCTATAGTGTAAGGACTGGCCCATGGTACTCCAGTGCTAGGACAGTGTGATGTTGGTAGCTGCTGAAATGGAGACATGTGGGCTGTAAGATATATTTTCTCAGTTTTCATCATGACCAGAGACCAGCAAAAGAGAACTGGGCCACTTGTGACCTAACACCTCTCCAACTCCTCCTCTTATTTCACTCCCCCAGTCATCACCTTTAGCAATATAGGAAGGAAAGAAGGACAGACAGAAAGATGAATGAATGAACAAATAAAAGAAAGAAAGAAATCAAGAGCATTCAACTGATTCCACCAGTTACATAGTTTTGAGTTTTTTCCCTTCTTTTTGTTATTAATAATAATAATCAAGCAAATTCCTAAACTTGGAATTAATTATTCAAATGGTCTGTGCTTTCTTTGTTTAAAAGTTATTAGCAGCTGCTACTAGGACATCAGAATGTAATAGTATCAGGTGTGTATTATCGTACCCAATTGAACAGCTGCAGAACTTACATTTAATTCCATATGTTATGCTTAACCCTTACCTCCCTGCAATAATAGTGGTTCTTGTGTAAAGTTTTCATGAGCTTCTCTCTTGGAGCCCTTGCCAAAAGTAATAAAGAATGCCTGGGAGCACCTAGGTGGCTCAATTGGTTAAGGGACCAACTTCGGCTCGGGTCATGATCTCGCGGTTCATGAGTTTGAGCCCCATGTCGGGCTCTGTGCTGACAGCTCAGAGCCTAGAGCCTGCTTCGGATTCTATGTGTCCCTCTCTCTTGGCCCTCCCCCACTCACGCTATGTCTCTCTCACTCAAAAATAAATATTTTTTAAAAATTTTAATAAATTTTAAAAAAAGAATGCATGGATAATTTGGAGAACTCAAAAATCTCATTCTAGGCTATGGCTTCTCAAATTCTTTCATCTAAGAGTGAACCAAGATACCAGATTAAATTTTCTCTATCCTGTCCATTGTCTAGGGGTATGGAGGGTGGAGTAGGGACGGGGCTTACAATAGGTAAAGTAGTAAAGGAAGAAGAAAAAGCAAGAGATTCAAATGTAGTAGTCTACATTTTGGATGTTACTCCCTGGAAAATAAAATCACCAATGTCATCCACCAGTCAATAAACATTTTCATTGTAGAATATACTACAGAAAAAAATTGCACAGACCTTCCACACTTAGAGCTAAATATCTGGTTGGAGAGATGTTATTAACATGGAAGAAATTATTTCAGAACATGTAACTCTAGTAGCAGTCAGAATTCACAAAAGTGAGAGACAGTTGTGGGCCAACATAGAAAATTTGAGTTAGGCCTTTGAAGGGTAAGTTTTACATTAGTTTGAAAAAATAGTGACAGAGTTCTTACAAGTCTTGCTGTAAGTCATGTGATTACCCAATGGCACCAAAAGGCTAGAACCCACAGTAGACTTTAAGAAGTATTTCCTCACATCAGAAATGCGTGCTATTTGGGGCCACTTCATTACTATGTTCTAGCACTATTTGGAAAATAAAGTGAAATTTTTGGGAGGATGGCAAAAAGAACATTATATTGTGGCTTCTAAAGTTGGAAAAACAAAAGGGAAGGGCTAAGTTATCATGTCTGCTCACTATGCCAGGCAGAAAGAGAAGGTCCGTTGGTTGGATGCCTGCTAAATGAGAGGCCACATGCTAAACACTTTTCATGAGATACCTAATTTTTTCCCCTCATAACAACTATCCGAGGGAGTTATACAGCTAGGATTTATCTAGGTCAGAATTCCAGTCCCCAAACCCTAAACCCCTTCTAGAACCCATGTTGTCTTATCTGGACCACATATTGGTCTATCAACATTTGAGCTGCTCAGTAGAACTAAACAGCTGAGTAAATTAACTGAAGGTACAGTTTAGTTCAGTTTTCATTCGACCCAGCTGCAGATACTCAGAAATGCCAATAACATAAGTGAAAAATTTGCCTAAAACCATACAATAATATTCCTATTAACTCCACTAAACAATGGAATATAAGATTCACCATCCACACACACATACGTGCACAGACATACACAGACACGCCCACCATGCATGTACAAACACTCTCCTACACTCCACGCACACACGACCACTGCCACCTTCACCACACCACACACATACAAACACACACAATCCTTTGATTCTCACTCTCCCCACTAAAACAGTCCGGCTCATGGCACATCACCAAAGACAAAACTGATTGCTTGGCAGTTGAGGTAGTTTAGTCTGAGTCACTTTAAGGAATCTGGTGCCTTAAATATTCACTACTTAATTGGCCCACAGATCTCTTAACTCTGTAGATGTGGTACCTACAAAGAAATTATCAGGTTTTCCATCGCTATTTTTACAAACACAAGATGATGAAATACAGACAAACATCACAAAGACTACAAAAACCAAGAACACTGGACCCAGGCTGCATCCCTCCCCTCGCTCCCACGTGTCCTCTTCTAAGCATAGTTCCCACGAAAATGTGTATTTCTCTGGACCTCTGGCAAGATGAGAGGTGAGTCATCATGGGCCTTCAGAGAGGCCCATCCTTGCAGGCAACAGCAGCTATTGAAGGGTTTGGGGGATTTGATGAGAGAGTCATTTAACAGTAAATTCATAAGTGCTGATCAGACATGAGATGGAGTGACCCTGTACCTCAAACCTCAGACCAACCTCGAAACACACTGACTGAAAGTGTGGAATTGGGATCCTTCCCCTCCTCTCTTCTCCAGCACCCCACAAAAGAAAAAAATACATACATACTTCTGGTTTCTTCAGACTTTTGACCTTTCACCTCTGGTCTCAAATAAAGATTGTTTTAGAATTTCCTACCCCTGACTGGTTAAGTTTTCATTTTCTGCCCTCCTATTTATTCTATGTGGTGGGGATGAAATTGAGCCAGAGGTTGCTGATCCTGAGTGAAAATTAAATGACCTAATGAATTACTCTTTGTTAGTAATTTCTAATGTCTCTGCCAGGTAATACCCATTTCCATAGAAATTTGGATGCCTTATCCAAAATAAGTGATGCTTAAAGGTTATATGATAGTAGGACAGAAGGGAAAAATTGGGGAATTTGTAGTACACTTCAGATCCTACCATATAGATAAGCATCATATTGCGTATGGATAAGCCAACTTTGGGCTTATGGACACAGAATGCATAGGAGGGAGGAAACATCAAAACCTTATTTAAAAAAAAATCACTGAGTGTTTAAATGATTCATTTCACTGAATGCTAAGTAAGAGGAAATCAACCTACATTTTTATGGTCTTTGCTTCTGATTACATCACAGGCTGCAAGTTTCAAGCCCTCTAGACTCTAACTGAGGCTATTCCTGGCATTTGCTCATCTCCTGGGTAATGTGATACAATTTGGGCAGTGGTTGTTTACAACTCGCCCTTTGTGACTAGCTAAAAGAGAGATGATGGACCTAGATCACTAAAATGGGCAATCAGCAGGCTGCAGGTATAAAGCAACACGGCCTCTTTGTTGGTCTGAATGCCCACATTGAAACAGGATGATTTCACCTGGTGCAGCACATCCCAAAAGATAGCATCTCCACCTCCCTGCTCATGCTCAAGTGCCTCTAGGTGGGATTAGACTAGAATGTGCCACCATAGAAAGGCATGACCACACAGAATTTACAGATTTAAATAGGCAAAATGTTGTAAGAAGCAAGTAAACTGATACTGTGTGATGACAAGCACTGCCCTCCTAGACCTTATACTCTGGTTGAGGAAACGTGACTCTCTCACATGAAACAACTAGAGAACAATACAAGAAAACCCAAAAACAAGCGCTAGACCATGTGGCAATAGACTATATGATATTAGAAAAATGTAGGGACAGCCTTGATTAGTAGATAAGAGTCAAGATAAATTCTTGATTTTAAAATGGAGAGATTCTCTGGAAAGAGGCAGGAGACTGGCTTGGGCTGGACCAAGTAAGGACAAATAAATACAGACTCTTTATTTTTATTCATTCCATTTTTTCAACAAATAGGTCTCCTCATTAGGAGACCCTACATGCCAGTCAGTCTGCAAGAAGTTGAGTATACTGTATGGAACATAACAGAAACCTAGGGGAAACAATGAGGGAAAAGAGAGAAAGAGGTTTGTGAAGGAAAGAAATAATATATGGGAAACACTCTTCAGCAGAAGAAATATGTATGTCCTCTCTATGAAAATAAGATTGCTATTGAAAAGAACATTTGTCCTAGTTATAAACCAGCACTAGCAACAACAACAAACCAAGGTGGAATGTTCCTCTTTAGTGCCTTATATTTTTTTTATTCCACAGTTAGTAGATTTTATTTCTAACATTATTTACTAAGTAAATAATCATGCAGCGCTTGAATTCAAATCCTTGATCTAAATTTCACACATTTCTGAGATAAAAATGCGTTCGACAGAAAAGTTTGAAATGGCAATATATATATATATATTATATATGCATATACAATATATATATGAAGCATTTTCTTTATAGTTGTACCGTACAGTGAAAAAAGTTTAAGAATTACAGTCAAAAGCCTAGTTTCAAATGCCACTGTACAACTTACTGGCTATGATCGTAGGCAAATTAGTAATTATTTCTAAACTTGAGCTTCCTTATCTGTAAAAAGAGCCAAACCACAGGGTTACTGTGAGACCCAAATAAGATATTAGGGATATACATGTCATGAACTATAAACCGTTATACTAGTAGTAACCCTTATTATTGTCTGTGTAATTAAAAAAAAAGAAGATGTATATTGTGCTATATCATGTTTTGGGGGGTTTTATTTTGTTTTAGACCTCTTTCCTTGCCCAGCACAATGTCTGGCACTTAGTAGATTATAAATGTTTGTTGAAAGAAAGAAGGAATAAAAAGATAATGCTTCTGATCATCTTGATAGAACTTGGGCTCTGAATTCTTTTTCTAGGAATGGTAAAGACTATTACAGCTGGTCGAGCAAGGTTTTCTATACATAGCCTTGAAATAGTTTTTGTTTTCCACCTCTCTGCCGCAAGCCAACTGGCCTTGATTGGAATCAAACCCATGCCCTTGGCACCTCAGACTGTAGTTTGTTCTGACAACAACAACAACAAACAAAAAAATGAATCAGCCTACAAACAGAGAAAAATAGAACTGTGCATACTGAGCTCAGTCCTATAGGCAAGGATGTGTGCAGGCTTAAGAGGCCCGTTTTCTACGTGATATATGGGTATAAGAGAATGGAGAGGCATGATTTGCGTCCTTTTTAAGGAAAACAGATATAATGAGCTCACACTTTCAGCTTCCACTCATCCAAACAGTGAGTTAGGGAATCACAGAATCTAGAATCCCTCGTTACCAGACTTTCAGACATATCGTACCCTTCACTTTCCTAGATTTTCACCTCCGTGTAATGCATACAGACATATGGGTAAATCAACAACAACCCTCAAGGAAGCTATAACCACCCAGCATGTACATTTTGCAGCTCCTTCAACTTGCTTCCCATCCTGCCTATCCCCTTGCACAAATCAGGTTTGAATGCCCAAGCTTGTCACCTGGTATACAAAAATGCAGTCTAACACTGTATTTATTAGCAACCCCTTTCCCTTATGTTTAATTTATTGTTACATTTTTTAAATGTACAAACAGTTATACCAGTTTTATACACAAAACCACAGGTACCGTTTTGTAGCTGTCAAAATTCCAGCAGCCTGTGGAGACAGTTGAATAGATGTCCTATGCTGCCATCTAGTGCTTCTGTTAAGACACAGGCTTGTCCATGTTTCTGGAAATGAGGAAACAAAGGCAGCTCAAGGCACCCAAATTCTGGAACAGCTACTGATACGCATTATTAAACAGATGCATTTATGACACTTGGACCATATTCCCTGGAACCAAGCAACTTAACTTGTTTTCACACAACGGCAGCTTACATCCGTGCTCTTGCCTGGCAAAGCTCTGGCCTTCTACCCTGGAGGCACCTGGTTTAAATCCAAACTGACTGGGCAACAAAATGTCCCTCTGAGCCTCTTTCTACAGCTCCCATCTGGCTGAGGTTCTGTTGGCATGTCTCATCTTCCAGGAGGGATGATTTGATCTGAATGCCTTGTCTATTACTTCAGTTTTGGGAGAAGATACAAAGGAGTCAGATAGCTTTTTTTTTTTTAAGCATTATCTTTAAAATTGACTAAAACAGCAGCCATTTTCTTTTCAGTGGCCAAAAGTAATGCTTCTGAATTTTCTTTTGCTGCTCAGCTCATAAGATTTGTAGCATTAGGTAGATCCTAGATCTGCTTTTGACTCCCTTCCTTTATCTTTTCCTGGATTTCAAAAATACTTCTCTTCTCAATCAATTATCACATCTCTCCATTGCACATGTGCTATGCTAAAGGTACTGTATCAGGCACTGGTTGATAGGTGGATAAATAAAAAGAAAATAAGTTTTCCATCTGTGTCTCTGATCAGTTCCTGCCTCTAGCCTCTGAGAAGACTTTATCTTCGCTTTGTTTCTAGGTTCTTTCACCTTTCTTCTCCAATGTTTCTTTTTCTGGCTCTATACAAGCCTCTCTTCTAGTTAAATATGGGGCTTCACTTGATTGTTCTATACTTTCCTGCTATCGGAAAAGGTCTACTTTCTGTACTTGTATCTTTCTAAGCTTTTTTATCTCAGTGAAATGAAAAAGTCACTGACCCACTATCCCACTGTATCCTGACTGCCTGACAGATTAGGGAGTATCCTTCCAACAAGGTGGCGTGAATATGTTTTAGGGGTTCAGATCCTGAAAGTGTTCTTGAAATAAAAGAGGAAGTCACGGTGGATGACCTTTGTGTCCCTTCCAACTTTGATTCTGTCCTTTTCAAACTGAGTTCTATTATAATCTTCCCTTTTTCACCAGCCACTCCCTACTTAACCCTGTCTGTAAACTCGCTACTTTCTAAAGAAGGAAGTCTGCCTTTCCAGGTCAAATGGTCAAATTCTGCGCCTACGTCATGAATTCATTGTTTCATCATGGCACCCTGACTGTAACTGTACCCCTTTCTTGAAGCACTCTCTTCTCTACTTTGCTCATTCTGTTTTTCAAATACTTCATTGTTTTCCATTTTTCACTGATATCTTCTTTTATGGGGACTTTATCAAACATGGTTTTTGTCCATAAATGTTTGTGACTTTACAAATGTATTTACCTACTCCCACTCTATCCTTACACAATGTTTCATGATAGCGATGGTAATGATGATGGTAATTGATGACAATTTGCTCAAATGAGTTTAGCTCCCACTTCTTCAAAGACAGTTCCCAAATCCTTCATTTCCACAGTGATTTTTCAACCTCTCTCCATGCCCGTATCACCACTTACCTTTGCAACAGAATAGTTCTTTGTTGTCCTATCAACACGATGATAAGTAAACTCTATCTGACTCTTGCCCCCAAGCAAACATGCTTCCCAAGTATGTCCATCACTATCAATGGCAATAATATGCCCAATTTTCAACTCAACTTAGTACCTTAGATTTATTTTGGATTTATCCTTCTTTTATCCCCAATATTTAATCTTTTCCCAATCTTGCAAATTCTTTCTTGATTTACTTCATATATACAGCTTCATTTCCATTTATGTAGTCTTTGCAAATGGGCTTAAATCCTCAATGCCCTATCCCAGAGTTGTAGAGTAATTTCAAAGAAGATTTTCTGGCTTCTAATTCCACTCCTGTACCAGTTTATCTCACAAAAAAAGTGTGGTTAGTCTTTCAACCACTTTGCTATTATGTAAGTCACCTGTTAAAAACCCATAATAGCTTCTTATTGCCTCTCAATACTGCATCAAATTTCTGTAGCTTCACATACTCAAGGCTCTTTGCCAATTACATCCCACTTTCTCTGAACACATATTCCCTGAACACATGTCCCCAGCTCTAACTTGTCTCTTTGGCATCACTTGTACAGGAATATTTTGCACACAGCAGACTTCCCCCACGTAACGCCTCATTCACTTCCAAAACCTAGGTCTTATTAGCCTCTCAAAATATACTTGCCCCTTGATAGCAATCTAAGGTGGATCAAACTTGTCTCTGATCTCTACTCTGAGATCCTTCCTCAAGTGGTCTCACTTTAAGGGAAATATAAATGCTCATAAAAAGCTGGACCACAGGCTACCACCTGACGGGTTCATCACCCCCATAGCTGGTCCCTGCTTTCTGACATGGGTGCAAGGTGGTGTTATGCCTCAGCAGGAATGCTGTGTGATGTCTGCTTAGTGTGGTTTGTTACTGATGCCAGACACTCATGTTATTTTCAGATTAAAGAGTTTCTTGAAATGGGCTCTCCTAGATGACTAAGGAAGATGAAGTAAGAGGGCAATTCAACAACTTTTGACACTGTGATTTAATGCACCCACTTTAACATAATCATTTTGATGTAGCTGTTTTGACATCAAAAATGGCACTTTCAATGTATAAAAATCACTGTTTTCTTTGTTGTGTCATCACTAATTGACATGTGAAACCAACATTCTTGACTCTTACTACACCTTTACCTCTCACCATGATGCATATTTTAAAACACTAAACGACAGAAGTTAAAATATTATGTCAAAGCCATGACTCCATGTTGAAAATTCCTGGCATGTGCCAAAGCAGCTGGGTCTCACTGTCATGACACACCTGGCCTTGGAGGTAAGCTAGTGATTATGGTGTGAGGGCTGACAATAGAACTCCGAGGAGAAGGAACTAGTATATTCATGGGTCTCAAGCAGGTAGAACAAACATCCTGAGAAAACTATAGCCAGTAGGTATGTTTCCCTACGAAGAAGTCATTAGAAGTAAAAGTGTAGGTTACTGGTCCCTGTAGCAGGGACTGCTGCTCTTCATGAGCATACAATAGATGGGTAATTGCGCCCCTAAGCAAGAGCTTAAGTTGCCTAATGCTCCCACATCTCTCACAGGGTAACCCTGGGGATAAATGCTTATTACTCCTTTCTTACAGAGCTAGAAGCAAAGTTGCACCAGAATAGAGCATGGCTTAGAGGGTTTTAACAGTATGCTCTTCAGTTTTATCAAGAGCATGGTTTATATTTCTTCAAAGGAAAGTTCCTTACAGACAGCTAGTTTCTTTTTCACCTTACAGTATTTCATCATTTCTGAATCTAGTACAGGATTCTGTGCCCCATAATTGCTTAGTGTTAACTGTTCACATGAGTGATTTAGCCCTAGCAATTCAAAAAGTTTGCTGTAGTTTAAAGAGCTAGATCTCCTAAAAAGGAGATCTCTGACAGAAAAAAAACTAATATATATGGGTAAAGAGGGAACCGTGTGTGTCAAAAGTATGGTTTTCTTGTTCATTTATTTACTTGTTTATTGTTTGCCTCCCTGCACCCCACCCCTCACTAGAATGTACACTCCCTGAGAGCCAGAACATTGCTTATATTCGTGGATGGTGCCCCATGCTTTGCATAGTGGTTGGCATATAGTAGGTACTCAGTAAATATTTATTAAAGAAATAATTACTTTTTTCATTAGGAAAAGAGGGTCCCTTTGGATTAACAGTTCCAAAAAGGAGTTGTTTGGTCTGTTCCAAAACAGCTTTGTGATTAGCTATGTTTTTCTCTGGGCCTTTTTCTGCTCAGAATCCCTGCCAGGGAAGAAATGCTAAAACTCCCATCTTTTAAATATGTAGATCCCTGACATTTGGTTGCTTCATGAATTTTACATTGCATAATGACAAGTGTTTAATTTTATAAACTGCTCCTGTAATAGATCATTTTCAAGAAGAGGCATAATCTGGAAATGCAGTGTAAAGTGCTGTTGCCGAATTAGACAAATGTCTTCCCTCAGCCAGCGATCCTTTCTGTAGTAAATGTTTTCAAGCACTGACGGATTGGAAGCCATGGAAATAGTCTCAACACCCAGCTGGCTGACTGAGTCAGAAATGAGATGGTCCATGGATCCTTCTCTCTTCCAGGCTGGTGTGTACCAACCCTCAGAATATCTCTGGAACGAAGGAAACACAAACAATTGATTTGTTTCCTGAGGCCCAAATAGTCCTACGAGGCTTGATTTTTAATTCTTTCTTCATTATCACAAAAATGGAAGTCAGAGAGGTAGAGGAAAGAAATAATTATTTCTGGCCTCTAAAAAAGGGAGTTTAGTGCCTTGTGGTCTACCCTAAGCATGTATACAATGTATCAGGCCTCTGGATCAGTTCATGTTGGTTTGAGGTTATAACTGGAAGAGAAACCACATTCAGGTGTCAAGTTGTGGATAATCCATGCGTCGTACCCCACACTTCTGCCATTGTTCTCAGGAAACTCGATGACTTGTGCTTTGTATTTCTTGTCCAAAAAATATGTTAAATAGGGTTCCCTTTTTAACAGAATTCTGATTAAGAAAATTGAGATTAGCCTTCAAAAGTGAGTGATTGTAAAAACTATATGGTGGAAAGAAATAAGACAGTTTCATAAATTATACACAAAGATTATTCATTGCAAGTATTTCAAGCAAGACCATTCTTATTGTGAAGGTGCTGTATAAATTCAGTAGAAATACCGAAGAGAAAATTTGGATTTGTCATGGATTAAGGATGCAAATTTGTAAGAAACATGGGCCCAATATATCTAATATGGTTTTTAAAACAGAGTTGCACCAAAAGAGATTACAGTCCATTACTCATGGTCAATCCTCAGGGAGTTCTGTTAGTCAACAAGGCAGCCTCACGTGGCAGACAGAACAGTGGACAAGAATCAGGAGATCTCAGTCTAGATAATGTTCATGGAGTGATTATTGTATCTCAGGCACTGGATAATTTTATAAAGACTAAAGAACTTGTCCAAGGCTACACAGCTGGGATTCATATGCAGCAGGCAGATCCTAATGCCGCATTCTTAACCATTATGCCATGCTGCCTCCCAGTAAAATAATTTCTGGCAAGTCACAGTTCCCAAACCTAAGTTTAGGTTGAACTACATAATCTCTAAAGTCTTTTCCAGATATAACAGTAGATTGGGAAAGTTATTCTGTTGATTTGACAGAATATATCAATATACCTTTATTTTACAGGAAAAAAAATATATATCTGTCCTTCTATATTTCTAGCTCTGTCATCCTCCCAACCCCACTTATAATCCCCTTCCCCATACCTCTCACCTTTAGAGGATAATCTTCCAAGTTTTCTTAGACCAGTGTTCCTGAAACTCCTATTCTTCACTTGAAAATAAATTTTCACTATTCCTTCTCTCTGCCTATTTAAAGGGAAGAGTATCTGTCTTTTCAGAAATACCTCCTCTGCCTGCTCCATCTTATGGAAACTTGATCTATAATTTCTCCTTTCTCTTCTGTTTTCCATCTCTTAATCTTCTCCCCATCCATCTAGAAACGTACTCAAGTCAGGCGGCTAGAGCAGGCCTGGACATGAACTAACATTGTTGAAAATCTCTTCCATGCCAAACACTATGTTAGACAACTTGCACGTAATGTTTTATTTAGTCCTCACAGCAAACTCTAAAGGTTGATTTTATCATTGAAATGTTTTATGATGGAAAATAATGCTTAAAAACATTAAGTGACTTGGCCAAGGTCATTTAGAAAACAAAAGTGTGCCAGGATTTAAACCAAGTTTGACTCTATCTTGGATATCCTGTCCACTTTATCTCTCTTGTTTCTTAAATAAATAACCCTTTCCTCCAACCCTACTGTTTTAAGCTTTCCTTTTGTCTTTCACTGCCAAACTAGTTAAATATGGCAAGTGTTTACTAACTACTGTGCAAGTGACCAAGCTCTATGCTTCCTCCCAGGGAAGACAAAGATAAATAGCATTATTCTTATCTGCCAGAAGCTTACAACCTAGTAAGAAATATGTAAATAATAATAAAATTAGGAAGAAAGAAGTGCTAAAGTGATCAGAATTTTCTTAGAATACAAAGAACAATTAACTCTAAGGAAAGATCACAGCAGGGAATTTCATAAAATATTGCTTTTGAGTCCCCCTTGAAGCATCTAAGTCACTTCCCCTTGATTTGCAATTATACTTGGGGATGTGTCTTCTCCTCATTCCTCCCTTTCTGTTCTCCCACTCTCGGCCTATACAACCACCACAGTGTCAGAATTTGTCTCCTCAACCCCAGACTTTCTCATTCCAATCCAGCCTACAAAAAAATCCTCCTAGCTGGGTTGCCCTTCATTAAGCCCATCTCAGAAATAACCTCTGTGGTTCCCTAGTGCCCAGTGAGCAGGGAAAAAGTCATTAACTTGATCCTCAACAAACAAAGGTTCACCCTGCAGAGTTGTTATAAAGATCAAATGTGATAACATATGGGAGAAAGATGTGAAAACCAGATAATATTCTAAAAATAAGCTAATATTAATATTATTAAATACCCTACACTTGGGCCACTCTCTGTTCTCTGAAACCACACCTCGGCCTTATAGCTCATGTCATCCATGTTCCTATATTGCCCTCCCTCTTCATTTCTAATTCTAAAATTCTGTAACATATATCTCTCAAGTTGTAGCTACAAAAGTTACAGTCTTAGGAAAACATTTCCCAACATCTTAATGAAAATTTCTTCTAGGAAAACTGAAGAGCAACATGCAAAAGAATGAAACTGGACCACTTTCTTACAACATACACAAAAATATATTCAAAATAGATTAAAGACCTAAATGTGAGACCTGAAACCACAAAAATCCTAGAAGAGAACACAGGCAGTAACTTCTTTGGCATTAGCCATAGAAACATTTTTCTAGATATATCTCCTGAGGCAAGGGTAACAAAAGCAAAATTAAACTATTGGGACTACATCAAAATAAAAAGCTTCTGCACAGCAAAGAAAACAATCAACAAAACTAAAAGACAACCTACTAAATGAGAGAAGATATTTGTAAATGACATTTCTGATAAAGGATTAGTATCCAAAATATATAAATAATTTATAAAACTCAACACCTAAAATAAAAGAATCCAATTTAAAAAATGGGCAGAAGACATGAACAAACATTTCTCCAAAGAAGACATACAAATGGCCAACAGACACATGAAATGTTCATCATCACTTACTATCAGGGAAAGGCAAATCAAAACTACATTGAAATATCACCTCACACTTGTCAGAATGGCTAAAATCAACAACACAAGAAACAAAAGGTGTTGGCAAGGATGTGGAGAAAAAGAAACCCTCTTACACTGTTGGTGGGAACACAAACTAGTGCAGCCACTCTGGAAAATAATATGGAGGTTCCTCAAAAAATTGCTGTATGATCCAGCAATTACACTACTAGGTATTTACCAAAAGAATACAAAAACACTAATATGAAGGGGTATATACACCCTTATGTTAATTACAGTATTATTTACCATAGCCAAATTATGAAAGCAGCCCAACAAGCTTCCATCAATTGATGAATGGATAAAGAAGCGGTGATACACACACACACACACACACACACACACACACACACATAGTCGTTCACGTGCACGCGCACGCACACACACACACACACACACTGCAGTATTATTCAGCCGTAAAAAAGAATGAAATCATTTGCAATGACATGGATAGAGCTAGAGAGTATTAATACTAAGTGAAATAAGTCGGAGAAAGGCAAATAACATATGATTTCACTCATATGTGGAATGTAAGAAACAAAACAAATGAACAAAGAGGAAAAAAGAGAGAGAGACAAATCAAGAAACAGACTCTTCATTATAGAGAACAAAATGGTGGTTACTAGAGGGGAGAGGGTGGAGGGTTATGTTAAATAGGTGATGGAGACCAAGGAATGCACTTGCCATGATGAGTACCAGGTAATGTATGGAATTGTTGAATCACTGTATTACATACCTGAAACTAATATAGCACTGTATTTTAACTAATAGAATTATATAAAAATTTTAAAAGCCCCCCCCCCCAAATTTTAGTAAGTTATTTTTATTTAGAAAATTTCCTCCAGCTTCTCTGAACATCCAGGGAGTTTTACTTCCAAATTTTCCAATGCATGTGTCACAGCAAGACAAGTGTTATAGATAGTTGAATATATAGCATAGCTTCCCTGTTCACTTGGAAGGCAAAGACCACTCCATTCACTTTCTAAGGTTCATGTGACAGTGCTTTATGTAAAGTAGGTTCTCAAATATCTGTTGAATGTAAGATAACACAATGGGAGGTTTTGTTACTTTATGTTGAAATAATTTTAACAGAATTGAACGGAGAAATTTTTCATATATTCCTTGCCAGAGTTTAAAGCAGGGCATGAGTATGCAGAAGATATATACTTTACAAAATAGCACCACTGTGGCAACAATAAGGGGAGAAGAAAAACCAGAATTGATCCAGCTGCAATCCTGTGTCTTCCCTTCCAATTCTTATTTCCCAGTACCAATGAATCACTGGAAAACCTAAATGGCAATTGTTAGATTTGACATCTTTCTCCCAGAAATTCAGAATTCAGAAATGGGGACTATTTTAAAAATCAAAATGAGTAGCTGAAAGTCTCAGCTAAAAGCACACATTTTTATATTACTCTTCCTCAGTTCTCTCTCTCCCTTTGTGCTATTTATCTCAAGTAACTAGGTGAGCTGGTTTATAAACATCTTGTTATAAACAGTCAAGTCGAATGATGCTGCTAGAAGGTTGGTCCCAAGGAGATCTGGAACCTTGGTCAAAACCAAAGGTCTTATTTGGTGTAACCCAGAGACCTCGGTTTGGTTGGCCTTTCCAATATGGCTATAACTTAAAAATCAGACAGGAAGCCAAAGGATCTCTAAGGGCTGACTCATGTAAACATAGGACAATGCCAAAGGCCTCAAGCCAGCCCCAGGTGTTCAGACTACAGACATGCATTCACCTCTCACTAACCTCTAGTTGACATGACATTATCTATGGGCTCTGCCATCACTAGTACAACTGCATGGCATTTGAAGAGTAGATGAATCCTTTCCCTGCTGTCACTTGGAATTCACACAAGGACTGAAAAGTGTGGCTGCTCAGGCTAGGCAGGGAGATCCTTAATTCTAGTCAGACTTTCTAAATTGATCTCAGCTTTTATTACCTTATCATCTTCTTTCAGAAAATTCAAAATGTTTCTCATATGTCCCAATCCCACTTACTCTACTTCCTGGGGAAGCTCTAGGAAATCATTTATATTGATAAAATGTTCTATCTTTTAGTTCTGCTGAAGTTGGAAAGAGAGTCAGGGATCATGTGCTGTTCTCACTTTTTTCTGTCCATATTTTTTCAAGTAAAATTAGATCTCAAAGATGGACAAAATTTCACACCTGGGAACAGAGTCAGTGTAAAAAAAAATAAAACTTTTATCTAGGCTCCTTTTTGTTTACCTGGACTGCCTCCCATTTTCCATACTAAAAAAAAAAAAAAAATCATTCCCAATCACCTTCTTACCAGAATCCTAGTACAGAGCCAGAATTAGGACATAATCAGTGCCAAACCATATTTCTGGGCTCATATTTGCAATTTGGCATCATTATTCCTGCCTTCCCAATAAGGCAACAATTGCATACTTAGACATGCATTGTTGCAAAAGGCTTAACTGTTTGCTAGGCATGCAAGGGAGGAAATGGAATCATTTCACTGAATCCAAGGTCAGTGGTCCTAAAACTGATGGACCTGCCATCCACTTGAGATCCCTGCCCTCTAAAATATCCTGCACTAGACTGCTGGCCCCTGGATCACTTCTAGGAACGCTGATGGCAATTGTTTTGCCTAAACCATAAAAAAAAAGAGTCCCTGGAGACAGTGTCATGACCATCCAGCTTTCTCTTACATGGACAAGCCCACCACTCACTCTTCCAGCTTTGGGGCTGTTCCAACCTAATGTGGGCATCTAGTGTCTGGCTTTGCCTCCTCCCTCCTGCCTGAGGAGTCCCTTCCATATGGAACACCTGAGCCATAAGCCATAAAGACCAGGCACTTCTGAGCTTCATTTGGAGGATTTACGGAGTTGGAATTCACTTCAAATATCCTATTACATTCCTTAAGAATTTTGGAATCCATCATGAAAAGAGAAGACTAGAACTCCCACTTGAGCTTAGAGCACCTTTTCCTCTTAGAAACCCGAGTAGAATATCCTGCTACAATGTCTAAAACCCCAGGTCTCCAGAGATGAGGTTTAGGAATGCCACACAACCTAGCAGCACTGACAGAGGGCACTCTGTCTTGGCTGTATGTGAAATAATCCATACCCCTGGGGTTCCATAGAATGCTATTTCTTGTTTGCTTGTTTATATCTAGTGCACCCTAATTTGCAAAGGATATGAAATAGGTTCAAAAAATACTTATAGTAAATCATGTTAAAATAATAAGAGGTGGGGAAAAAAAGAGTAGAAAAAATAAAACCAAGAGAAAGATTAGCACAGACAAATGTAGGCTATAAAGTTTGCACAGCTCCTAGAAGTGGGTTACAAATTTGGCTGTGAGCTTGTGAGCAGCCAAGGAAAAATATGATATGATTGGTAGTGTCTACGATATAAAAATAACACAGTTGCTATAAAGAAGCCAAGCCTTTCCCAGTACTGAGACCAGAGAGAAATGTCTCTTTCAGATTCACATAAAGAGAAGATTGTGTGATGTTATGCACTTTGTAGTAACACTCCTGTGACAAACAAAACAACTTTCAAGTGACCTTGTCTCCCAACTTCCCTTAATCTAGTGGATGGCGCAACAGTAAAAAACAGCTCAATAAAATCAGCTGTCCAAAATCATTCTTGAATATGCAAATAAATTACTAAATAAAATTCAGAAAAAAAATCTCCTGAGAGAATAAAATAAAATGCTTAAACCACCCAGGTCTCTTTTGGTTTGAAATGATCCTAAGGGTAAATATTTAAATATCTGGAGAAATAAGCCATCTGGATACACTTCAGGCCATTCTATGAGATGACTATTTCTTTCAGGTGGGAGTTTGGTAAGAATTAGGCAATAGAAAACTTGAGATTATGATTTCAGCAACAATCTGAAAAGCCAATAGTTGCTAATTAAGAAAAGAGCCATAGACTTTGGCTATCAGCTAAGCAGGAGGAAGGATCAAGTCACGATATTAAGAAAGACAAAGGAGGAGGAGTGTGAAAAGGAAGAGAGGACTCTTTCCTAGGATGTAGTAGACTAGATGGCCAGAAGAAAGTGACCCAAGCAAGAGCAGAGCTGAGACAAAAAATAATCATGCATTAGACTTCTGTGTCCTTAAATGGGGTCCTTAGACCCAAAATCCTTGATTAATTCCAATTCCAGCCAAGGAGATAATACTTCTCATTTTTGATGGCTATGTTTTAAGAATGACTGTATTTTAATTATAGGCAAGATGATATTTCAGGACATCTAAGGAAAGATATCTATAGCTCTTACATCTATTCAGGGAAATTTCAAAGTATTTTAGGTTCCTTTAGTATGAAAGTATTGTAGGTGCTATATAAATGTAGGTTATTACAATTTAATGGCATTCCCCTCAAGCAAAAACTGCTAAAATCCACAAAATGCAGAAAGAAGCATACAGATTTCTTATTATTTGGGGGCAATTAACTAACAAACACATAAACAATTTACTCAGTCACAGAAAGACTGAGTAATAATATTAAACATGTAGGCCTAGAAATCCAATTCTGGTAGCTATCTTGTCTGTTCCATTGCAGCGGAGAAAATACAGAACTGGACCCCCCTCTCCACCCAGAAATTCTTCCTCCCTATACACATACACACACACAACACCCCTAAGAATACGATGAAGACCCTTTAGAAACAGACACTTCCCTCTAGGTCAGCTATGAATAAACCCCATGTAAGAACATGAATTCAATCCTTCCAAAAACATGCTTTGTCTGTGAAACTAGTGAAACAAAATGGTACACACTGCACACTGACTACTATCCACCAACCCTACTAATGGTGCAAGAGGATGGCAGACCATAAATCTAAAATAACACAGCAAATTTCAACTTGTGTCTAACTTTGGAATGCAGGAGTTATAGAGTTTAGAACTGTTTTAACTTAGACACAGCACAGCATGTAATTGGGGAAGACAAACTGGAATTAACCAGCCTTAAATGAACAATTTGCCAAAGTTAATCTACATAGCAGATAACCAAGCTTGGTAAAAAATGGAGAGCTGCCTCTATTTAAGAAACCATGCAAAGTTATACAAAGACCTGCAATCATAGGTATAAAAGGCAGTCAGTTACATACAGCTCCAGTTGAGTTTGTCTCTAAAACTGTCATGTCTTTCTCCAAATCTAGTTTTCAAACGTGCTCATCACTGGTAACTTTTTCTCCCTCTATTTTGAATGTGTCTCTAATAACTGGAACTGGCTTAGTGGTCACCACATTAATCCAAGAATTAGAAACAAAAAGAATGATTCATTTCCTATTCTACCATCTTAAATACAAATTAACAACAACAAAAAAGGCTCCTCTAAATCTTCCTTATGGATTTTGATGGTTCAGAAATATGCAGAGCACTTGAAAGCAATATAAGAAATAACCTAAGAAAATTAAGCAAAATGAATTTGCAATTAGTTTGTAAAATTGCGATAAATGCATTTTGAAAGCAAAGAGTAAAATGTAACTTTGTTCAGTATAATTTGAAATTGCCTTTTGTGCTTAATATAGTTCACTTATAATTAGATGAAGATTTTGTTCTGGTTTGAAACATTCAAAGTTCCATCTTGAGATTGCTATGTACTATGTACACAGAACTTTTCAGCAAGAAAGTCTGCTGCCGCTGCTGCCGCATTTGCTTTGACAGCCTTTATCCTAGTTTTATAGAAATGAAAGAGTGAAAGAACACAGCTGGTTTGAACAATGGAGCATGTTCAACATTAGGCCAAACACTTTAGATATTGCAAAATATTGCAGGCTATATTTATAGCTCTTAGCAGGTTTTTGAAATTCATGCTGATACTGCCTTACTCCTGCTTATTGGACCAAATTGCCATTTAATGATTAAATTATCTTTTGGTTAAAAAAATTGCTTTTAAAGGCAATGACACTTAGACTAACCTCTCGGCAATATCAAAACAGTGATGACTTGAAATGTTTTCTAAAGTATTTCAAGATGTCTTAAAAATTCAAAATCATTCTGCTTATTGGAAGTGTTTAAAAGACTTTTATGCTGATATGCCTTATTTTTTCCCTAAAGAAAAGGCATATCCTGCTTCTGATAACTTCCCCCCACCCCAGTCATGAAATTGTGCACTGACTCATATGCCAGCACCTTCCAGAAAACTGCCCAAGGGAAATCAGGGAACAGGCCTTCAGGTAATTGCCTATTGCCTATTTAAACTTTTCTTTTTCTGTGGCAGTTGTTTTTAATAGAATTCTCTTATTTTTTAATAGAATTCTGTGACTTTGGGAAGTACTAGCAGGGGCTCATATTCTTTCACATTAACAACATGGGAAGCAGTAAAAAGAAGTGGGCAGTGGTTATAAGTTTAGAGACCATAAGCTGATCCAGGCAAACTTGTGGAAGACAATGAGATTTCTACAGGTTTGTCAAGTGCCTGAAAGCTTCAAGGGCTAATGCCAATGCCACCCTACCCTTCCAGACCAGAGTGAATGCCACCTAAATTCCCATAGCATCTGTTTGTTTAACACATTGCTATTTATCATCACTGCTATTAGTGAGCTATTTGAATGTGTATGCTTTGCCTCCTAATCTAACAATGATGATCCTAATAATGACCATTTAATGAATATATATTATGTTCCAAGCAATATACTATTTATTCTCTAGACAAGTTGTTCAAAGCAAGAACTTTGATCTGTTTCAGTTATGTATTGATGCATAACAAACCACCCCAAAACTCAGTTACTTGTTATTTCTCACAGTTCTGAGGGTTGGTTGGACAATTTTTCTGCTGGTCTTGTGGGGGTCACTCAGGTAAGTGCAGCCACCTGACAGCTTGACTGGAACAGGTGGGCCCAAAATAATCTCATTTACATGTACTGAAATTGTGTTGGCTGTCAGTTGAGGAAGCTCAATTTCCCTCTATGTGGCCCCACTTCTCCAGTGAGCTAGACTGGATTTCTTCACAGCATGGTACTCCCAAGGTTCCAAGACCACAAGAGTAGAAGCTGCATAGTCTATTAAGACTGAGGCTCCAGAAATCACACAACGTCACATCTACCATATGGCCAGTACAGATCCAAAGAGACAGAAATAGATTCTATCTCATAGGAGAAGCAGCAACTTCACTTGCAAAGGTGTGTGGCAGACACAGGGAGATGTGATTCACTGGGAGCCATCATTATAATGATCTACCACATTATCAGATAAATCCCTCTGCAAATTTCCACATGTGTGACTGTGAACAATCTGTTTAACCTGAGTCTCAGTTTCCTCATCTATAAATGAATTATCTCGGGGGATTCATTTTAAAAATGAAATATTTTTATAAAATATTTTGCTTAGTGTCTACTATATAGTAAGCAGATGGTTTTTAAGTGGATAGAAATGTGTGTGTGTATGACTTTTAGTCCTAATGCACAGCACCATGAACTATGTATTGATGTGTCAATTTTATAGACATGATACCTGAACCCCAGGCAAGAGAGAGGAGTCTATCTTGCTGTAGCTTTTGAAACGTCATACAACAAAGTAAATAGTGGAGTCAACACCCAAAGAAATAATTTTCTGATTCTGAAGCCAATTGTATTGTGCCAATACCATACAGTCTGGATGATTACAGCTTTGTAGTAGAGGATAAAGTCTGGGATTGTGATGCCTCCCGTTTTGGTTTTCTTCTTCAATACTACTTTGGCTATTCAGGGTCTTTTGTGGTTCCATACAAATTTTAGGATAGTTTGTTCTAGCTTTGA
>CM053560.1:63043370-63110846 GCA_028646485.1 Cryptoprocta ferox | reverse complement strand
AGGCACCCTCCTACACTGTTGGTGGGAATGTAAACTGGTACAGCCCTTCTGGAAAACAGTGTGGAGGTTCCTCAAAAACTTAACAGTAGAACTCCGCTATGACCCAGCAATAGCACTGCTAGGAATTTACCCAAGCGATACAGGAGTGCTGATGCATAGGGGCACATGTACCCCAATGTTCATAGCGGCACTTTAAACAATAGCCAAATCATGGAAAGAGCCTAAATGTCCATCAACTGATAAATGGATCAAGAAGATGTGGTTTGTCTATGCAATGGAATACTACATGGCAATGAGAAAGAATGAAATCTGGCCATTCGTGGCAACGTGGATGGAACTCGAGGGTGTCTTGCTAAGTGAAATAAGTCAGGCAGAGAAGGACAGATACCATATGTTTTCACTTGTAAGTGGAAGAGGAGAAACTTAACAGAGGACCATGGGGGAGGGGAAAGGGGAAAAAAGTTGGGGAGAGGGAGGGAGGCTAGCCATGAGAGACTCTTGAATACTGAGAACAAACTGAGGGTTGATGGGGGAGGGGGAGAGGGAAAGGGGGATGATGGGCATGGAGGAGGGCACTTGTGGGGATGAGCACTGGGTGTTATATGGAAACCAACTTGACAATAAACTATAAAAGAAAAAAAAAGAAAAAAAGAAATGTCCCTGATCTTGAAAGAGAAAAGGACCCTCAAGTTGTCTGCTTCCAGAAAATACTTGAGTCTTAGACAAGGACAATTGCCCTGAGTGCTCAGCTCAGGTAGTGGACAGGAAAGCCTTATCAAACACGATACTGACTTCACTGAGTCTTTCAAAGTATATGATGATACTTTATATCAAGTAAATTGAAGGTATACATGATCCATTCAAATAAAAAAAAAAATTTACTGAATCTCATTTTTGCTATTCTATGAAGACCCACGTTCTTTGCCTTTTTATTTCCCATAGCATTTGATACATAGAAAGTTCTCACTACTATTTTTTGCTGATGCTTTGAGAGAAAATTGCTTTCACCCATAGCATTTTGAATTCTTTCTCCATGATTCTTAACTTACTCTGCCTGGAGCACAGTCATTTGAGTACTTGTCTAACTCCCAACCTACTCCCACTCTTCCCATTACCAAATAAAGCATTGGATGGCAAGGGCTATAACTTTTTCATCTCATAATCCTCCAACATAACTGGCAAGGTAACAGGTACACAGGAAGAACTTAGGGAATATTTGCTGTATGGTTGTTTTTTTTTGTTTTTGTTTTTGTTTTTTTTTTTCCTACTGAAAGTGTACATAAAAGTAATTCTTTTGGAAAAAACACCATAATATAAGTAGAGATCCAGGAGCAGAAGGTGAATAAAATATAAATTTCTCAGATGTACACAGTAAGGTCTTGTGTATACTGAGATATTTGTTACCAACATGTAACAAGGCAAGCTGCTAAAAAGAGAATTTATTTCTTTGGTAATTCTATTTAACTTTAATAATCAGAATCACAAATTATGATTGTTTTTGATTTTTCACTTAGGTAAAGTTTATCTCTCTTCCTGATCTGCCATATCTTAGGAGCCAGAATATTCTTTATTACACTTACTTATATTTGACAGGTAGAATATATTAAACAGTACTTGATTAAGGAAGGAGACATATGTAGCAAATAGTCTAGAAAACCTTGTTTCTCTTATTTTGCATAAATAAATTACAATAATATATCAGAATGTTGATACCTCAGGACAGGGGTCTAGACTACAGTCTACTGAAGACTGAAAGGAGGAAGACTAGAAACATGCATATTTATGGCTCTTCAGCTCTATTTAAAAAATGAATTATGAGTAGTTTTTAATTCTAATTTAATCCACACTTATTCATTCCAAAACTAAGGTCTTTGAATATTACCAGAGTTTACTCATCAATTTGATGCTATTTTTCACATAAAAGCATTATGACATCATTCACTCAATGATTGAGGGAATAGCTTAGTTGAATTATTTTCCCCGTTTCATTTAAGTGAGGGAAACTGTGCACACCATTTCTGTTTATTTTATGCACAAATCATAATAGTTTAGCAATCTTAAAAACTATGAAATAAATGCAATATTTTCAAAAGTGAATGTCTTTTTCTAAGAATTTTTTAAAATCCCCCTGTGATAATCCATACTAAAAATAGAGCTAAACACCACTGTCTTAAAAGGACAAGAGCTCAATATAAAGAATAGATTCACTTTAATACCAACATGACTTTACAAATGTCATTCCTTTTACCTCAACTGTTTCTCAGCCATTCTCTGCCTTTAAGTCCCAGAATAAATGCCATTTTCTCTGTTAAATATTATTTGACATTTACTCTCTACTCAAAAATAATTCATTGTTTCTTCTATGATCCTCTATCATGTTTTATATGCTTTTATTAAAGAACTTCACTAATTAATCTGTTTATTCAACAAGCATAAAATGGCTCACTATTCATCATGCTTGGCATCAGGAATACAGAAAGAAGCATGATGCTAGCTCATGTAATGGTGTTGTAATTGTTTTTCTGTTTCTCTCTCCCATGCCATAGGTTCCCTGAGGTATAAAGTGTTTGTTTAATGAGTTGAGCAAGCCTAGGGCAACAGGTGGCAAAAAGCCCCCAGTATTGTGAAGCCCATAGCTATGCCAATAAGGCCTCCACCTTCTCTTGTTGAATTTCTTTTTCTTCCTCTGCTTTAAAGTCAACATTTCCCCTCCTCCCTCTACTCTCTTGTAACCATTCCTGCTACACTTTCATCTACCATGCATAAAATTGAGCCCACTGTTTTCTCTATCCAAATATCCACCATTTCCTCAGTTTCCCAAGACAGAAACCTAAGAGTCATCATTAACTTCCCTCTTTTCCTAACCTTCCACATGTACAACACAACTAAAAACTTAAAAGCTTTTGATGGCTTTTCATCACCTTCCTAATTAGGTGCTGAGAGGTCCAAGCCTCTCTCTTACAGCATATAAGACTCTTTGTGAGCTGGCCTTACTTTTTGCTGAGCTCTCTAAACACTCCTACTCACTCCATCTACTCAAGAACACACACTAAGGGGACCAAGGGGACCCTTAGGAAAACATGATTGTGAAACACAGAAAGCTAAACTTTTCTCACATGTCATGTACAATGCTGCTTAGGGAACTAATATAAAGGATAAGAACTTTATCAAGCTCTGTCCAAGGGAGAGTAATTCTGTTCCTCTTAGACATGGATATTCCAGTAACTGTAACAAAACAAGCAAAATTTTAAAAATCACAAATTAAGTTGGGGCATCTTCTGAAAACTTTACTTCCTCCCAGAGCACTCACCTCTTATGTAGAATGCTTCTATGATTTCCAGGTTCAAATCATGAAATTTGAAAACCAGAGGAAATACTAAAATAATCTAATCCAATCTCCTCATTTCACAGATGAGAAAACTCAAGCCTAGAATACTGAAATATTTGTCCACACTCACATGACTAGTAAATATTCATTCCCTTTCTTCCCCCCAACAAAAATAAAATGCATTTTTCTGAGGCACAAACTCATTCATATGCCAAAGCCTCTGTTCCAGTGTGGTTTCATCTCTAAGATTCACTTCTTATTTTGCATTTTCAATTAGACACAAGGTGAAATGTCTCTTTATGGAAATCTTGACTCACTTTTACCTGTCGCTGTGGGTGTATTAAAGTATATGAAGTTATAAAAAGATATGAAATATGAATATAATCTAGTTTAATTATTTCCATCCTCCAAAGACTATGATTGCAGTTAGATGTCAGTGAAATCTCCAGTGGTTGAACTTCACGACTAGAAAAATAGTGAGCAGAAAGAAAGGCTGGAGAAAAGGAAGCTGATGAAGAGTACCAAAAAAGAACATCTATCTCTACCAAAAGAACATGTACCCATGATGGAAAAACTGCAGCTTCATATAGCATCAGTGAGTCAAAGATGATGACAATATTTGGCAAAGTTAAACCAAGCCAAGTTCAATTTATAGATCACTGAGCTACTTTTTAAGTGAAAAAGCACTTGAAACATTTTTTATTTGATAACTTGTACTTCCTGCCTGTTCCTTTCCAATAGCCAGGGGCTAAATCTGAGAAAAACTGGCTGCTGGGGTACAATTCCTTGAACAGGCTGGATTCAGCAGCCCTCTCTATCTTGCAGGATGATCAGTGGGCGTCAATATAATAATCTGCACCTGAGTTTTAAACATCTGTATTTGCATTCATCATTTTTATTATGCTGATACATTTTGATCCCTGACTCTTCCATGCTACACAATTGGAAGATAAGATTTCCCAAAACTCTTTACAAGCCTATACTGCAGACAGTTCCTTTTGCATCTCAGACTGCTAGGGAGTTGCATTTGAATTGGAAAGGAAAATAAGCCTTTTGGCTTATTTCCCCTGGCCAAGCATTGCTAACCCTGGCCAAATATCATTTCCCCTGACCAAAACAATTCTGCCAGTCAAACATTTCTTAGGTATCAACTTCAATGTCAAAGGATCTTTTCTAGTTTCTGCTTCCTGTGGTATTTCCCTTTCCCTCTGCTGCATGCCTATTCTTTCTTCTCTTTCAATTGCATCTTCTGCCCTTGAGAATTTTTCCACAAATGGACATACACTTAACACTAACCTCACCGCCCTGTACAAGGCACAAGCCTGGAAAGATGGCTTTATATGCCATCTCGTATATGCCTTATCTGATAACACAAGTCTCTACTCAGAGCACTGTCCTCATGTCCTGCCTGACCAAGGAATAAACTTGGCATGTATATCTATCTATGTCCAAAGTGTACAGTTGGGAAAGGGGACAAGTATATTTAGCTATCTATTATCTGATCTCCAAACTTTGGAGGGAGCCTAATCTATGAGAACTTTATTACTAACTCAAGGAGGCAACTAGTTGAGGTAAAAGAGGGAGTTTAGCTACTGGTATAAAATGATTTGAGACTCATATACATACCCACAATTGCCCTATCACCTCTTCTATCATCACCAAGGCAAAATGATAGTACTTTTCATATCTCCCTTCCATGTCCCTCCTTTTACATTATTTATTGATTGACTATTTTAACTTATTTTTCCTTTCAAGTCTTCTCTCCCTGTTTACTTGAGCCATTTTACATGTATAAAAAATGTTGATGGGGCACCTGGGTGACCCAGTGGTTAAGCATCCGACTTCAGCTCAGATCATGATCTCGCGGTTCATGAGTTCGGGACCCACTTCGGGCTCTGTGCTGACAGCTCAGAGTCTGGATCCTGCTTCAGATTCTGTGTCTCCCTCTCTCTCTGTCCCTCTCCTGCTCGTGCTTTATTTCTGTCTTTTTCTCAAAAATAAGTAGACACTTTTTAAAAAATGTTGAATGGTTGGCAATAAGTATGACAACTTTCCTGGATCATGTATTTCTTTATGGATGATCTTGGCAAACAGAATATCTAGATTGTCTCAGTATCCTTCCTTGGTACCAATATGACACATTTCCTCTAGGTTGGAACTGGGTGAATGCAAACAGGGTCTCAGTTTTGTCACTGTGACCTCAACCCATTATGAGGTATCAGGAAATGGAAGAGTGAAGATAAGAAGTCCTAACCCCAAGGTTTCAATTCTCCCGAAAGGCCTCAACATTCCAGATATCCAAACTGTTTTTTCTAAATTCACTTTTTATTGTGAAGAATTTTAGAAACCAAAAAAATGACAGTTTATATAAGACCTTATTATTTGATCCATCTTTAACAGAAACTCCTTAGACTTACAATTAACCACAGAATAAAAGAATATTTACTTTTATTAAATATATAATCAATATATTAAAAAAATATAAATGTTACTGATTTCTCATTTCTGAAACAAGGAAAATAGTATAGAGGGTTGTTGTGAATGTTAAATAAAATAATATATTTAAAGTACTAGTGCTTAGCATTGGGCCTGGCATATAAAATGTACTCATTAAATACATATATTATTATTGGGTCACAAAACTTTACAGTATTTGTTGTCTTCCATACCACAAATAAGATTTTAATGATTTATGCCTAAAACTCAGAATTGACTAATTGATGAATTTTCACTGGGTATCAAAATAGCTAGGTGATTGACCTAATTTTTCATTTTGAATGAGTTGATGTGGCATTATGTAGATCCAACCTAAGTGGACCATTAATTCCAAAATAACTGAAGGATGAGCCTACACACTTGACCTGCTTTCAGCCTCCCTGTTGAGAGTGACAGCAGAAAGTTTAGATTTGAGTCCATTTGGCAGTTAGGCACTCATAAATATTAAAAACTGCAACCCAATTACACTATCACTTCTCAGCTTGTAAGTGAGTCTGTGGGATTATTAGCTCTGCTCTCAGTGATACAGAAGTTGCTTGGAAATTAAAAGGCTACAAAGTCCCTCATTCTAATGAGGTTCAGATCCTCTACATTATACAGTGCTATAACTTATCTCATAGGGTTGCTTCCTAAGGAGAATTAATTCTATAATATGAGCTCTGTGAAGCAAAAACTATTAATTAGCATTAATTAATGAAAATGTTAAAGGTTGGCATAACACAGATTATACTCTCAATGATACCAAAAAATCTTATATGACTTCAGCAAGACAGTCACCCTTCCTCCTTCCCTCCATCCCTTCCTTCCTTCTGTCCCTCCCTGCTTTCCTCTCTCCTTCCCTCCCTCTCTCTATCATATACGAAAAAAAACATCAAGCTAGATGTGCAGAGCAAATAGGTTTCATACTGCTTATCAATTCTGATCAATTGGGAGTGTATTCCTGGAGTATTAAATTGGAAAGGATTGTGGGGTTGAATAAAGCTCCGTCAAGAAAGAGCTCTATGTTTTATATAGTGATATATGACATGAGAGAGGAAATTAAAGACACTCTGATGTCTAATTGATGCCTGAATTGGATAATCTCTAAGTATTTTCCAACTAAAAAACTCTATCAACCATTCTTTTAAGAGCCATTAAAATTGAGAAACCCTGCCTCACACCATGCCTCCAGAAGCACTTTAAATTTGATTTACACTCAAGTGTCACCAAATAAATTTCAAGGTAGTACTAATAAAATTACCCCTGGAGATACCTAAAGTAGAAGGATGGCTTAATAAAAAATGGACTTTTTTTTCTAAACTGTAGTGAGAAGAGATGCTGAAAAGTCTCCTTGAAAATTCTTATGAGGATAATTCACCTCTGAGACATAAAACTTACCTTCTCCCTCCCATCTTCAGAAATGGTAAAGGTGGGTAGAACTGGAACCTCTCTTAGAAACTGGATGGATGGCTTTATTGTCAAGAAAAGGGATGTAAGAAGACCTTACAGGGGTTGAGAAGGAAAAGTTGTCCAACAACTGGAAGACAGGTCCACATAACAGGTATTTCAAGAACTTATAGGAATGACTAATTAGATTATCTGTGATGCAGTGTGTCTGGGGTTGTGACTTGGAGGGACATATGGCTGGGACTGGAAGAGCTTAAGGTCTAAAAGCAGTAACTCTGGGATGATCCAAGATAAACCTGGGCATTCTTAGGTAAGGTTAGCCATTCTCCCTCCAGTCCTATCGGTTATACTAGAACCATAATTTAGAGCTTAGAATCATAGTTTAGAGATAGCTCCTGGCATATTTTACATTATCATTTCAATAGTTACTATGGAATTAATATCCACATCTTCTCCCCACCATCTACCTACTATCTGTCAGATTTTTCTGTATTGGTCAAGTCCTAGTCAACGTATGTTAAGGTATTGCATTCAGGACTGCTGTATGTCGGTTCAAAGGAAAGTATAGAGCTCAGTGCTGACAAATTAGTTTTTATCAATTGAGAAAAGTCTAATAGATCTGAAAAGCAAATGTGAAAGCCAAAAGACACAGAGCTCCATGTGACACAGCAGATATGCAGACATTCACAAGTGAGAAGTAGAGAAACTATACAGGAGATGGTGACGGGATTCAATACAGGCCACCCCCAAATATGGTACCTTGGCATGTTGAATATTTCAAGCTGAATGAATTTGAGAAATAGCAAGTACCTGAAAGATTTTCTGACCTTCCAATGAAGCAGGTTATAAGATCCTCATGTGAGAGGTGCCTTTCCTATATTCAGAGGAAAAGAGCAACCTTATCTCTGAAGACAAAGGGATGCCAAAAGGAATTTGAATGCATAGGCCTTGAAAGTTTTCTCCAGTTTACTACTCTTAGCTCCATAGCCTTTTTGGTCCTATAACATTTTCCATAACTCTCCAAGGTTTACAAGGCCCAGCAAAAAAAAAAAATCAGGCTTAACTGCTTCTTTGGCTTATCATTTCCTTATGGAGAGAGACTCACATGTTAAATAAAAGTTACATTAAATAAACATGTATGCTCTTCTCTTAATATGTTCTTTGTTAACAGGGCCCCAGGTGAGAACACAGAAAGGTAGAGGAAAAGGTATTTTTCCTCCCCTGCGATGGCAACCATGCTCTGTGTAAGGGAGAGAGCTCTGGCATCTGAGAAGCAGTCAAACCCAGTGTAAAGAGCTTCTCTTTTATTCGATTCTGGATTCGGAGCTCCCCAGGGTCTATTTGTCAGGGTAGTGATATTGTCTGAGTAGATTTAAGAAAAAATTGTTAAAAAGCATTTCAGTTTCAATTCAATTCAACAAATATTTACTAAGTCTCCATACTTTGTGTGCATACTTAAAGACTTTAGTGGAGAAAAGTAAAAGATACCAACAAAGAAATTGGATGATTTTAAATTTTTTTTTTAATTTTAGAGAGAGAGAGCATGAGTGGGGAACAGGGCAGAGGGGTGGAGAGAGAGAGAGATAATTTTAAGCAGATTCCATACTCAGTGCAGAACCTGATGTGGGGCTCGATCCCACAACCCCAGATCATGACCTGCACCGAAATCAAGAATTGGATGCTCAACCAAATGAGCCCCCTAGGCACCCCAGAAATTGGATGATTTTAAAACAGAAGTATTGATATCTATCTGTACTTCAAACCAGTTTACTATGATGACATCAACTTTGCTCTCATAGTATCTGATCTACAAAAATCATCATCTCTTTTCTACCCAACGTCTGCATTTAAAGTAAATCAATCTTTTGTGATACCAGTCTCCCACTAGTTTCTGACTCCTACACACACTCAATCCTCTCCCACTCACACACACCCCCATTCACCCCTCTGCCTTTCTTTTTCTTCTAGAATCCTTGAGTTCTGATAGCCTTTGCTAACAATGAGAAGTGTTTTCAGCAAATCCCAGCTCCCTTCCTTCTTCCTTTCCTTCTGTTGTTGACACCTCCACCTGTCTTACTCCATCGCCCCCTCTTAGTATTGTCATCAGCTTCTATCAAAGCTTGTACTTATGATGAATCTGGTCAGCTCTCTCATTCAAATGTTCTTTTCATTCATAAAGCTTAATTCGCTGACTCTCCCAAGGGTATTTGCATTTTTACAGGTGGCAAAATCTTAAATAGAAAGGAATACAGCTGTCATGGTACATTTTCAACCACTGTAAAACTAATGGAGGGAGCCACTGAGATACCAAAGGAATCTTCCCAACCCCCCTGAAAAACACTTCTATCTTCAATTCCATATACAGAACACTTCCCAGTTTTCTAAGAGGCACTTGCTGGGATTTCTTGGCTCTGGTTTGGATCCTTAGTCTGTAATTTTCCTGGGGTGGTTTTCTCTCATCAGAACTAGAGCTGCTGGTGCCCAGGAGTCTGAGTAGCAATAATTCTCCCGGAACATTCAAGAACTTTAGTGCCTAGAAGTCCTGGGAATGAAGGAGTTAATACTCTTAAGTGCCCATCAAGGCAAAGTTAATGGGTCTTAACAGAAATCTGAGCAGGAGACCAACCACCTGCATTCAGAACGACCACTTTTCTATGGAATCCTGGGTGGTCCGCCTAAACAGGTTCCCCCATGCCCTGGCGGGGGGGGGGGGGGGGGGGGGGGGGGGGGGGGGGGGGCGGTGCTGGTGGCTCTGAGAAGAATCCAGTTCAATAATGAGCAAAAGAATGATTAATAGTGCTTCTTCCCCTCAGTTACAGATGGGGTGGGCAGCAGGGTGCTGGAAGAAAAGCAAACAGCTGGATATTACATTGCAGTTTGGACAGAAATCACTTACATTTTAGATTCGATATCATTCTGGTGATTGAGGATTGGAATCAAAGCTCTCACACTTGACTTAGCATGGCAAAGATCAAGGTGCTATCCCATTTTTATTACATTTTTATTCATTTGTTCATTTATCATTAAATATCTTTTAAAAGTCAGAGGCTTTGTCTTCTCTATTATCTGAAAAGGTAGACTAACTATTTAGTAACACATTTACACTTTTAAAGAAAAAGAAAATTTCATGTGTGGGCCTTCTTATTGGACATATATATTCTATATACACATACACATGTATGCATATATAAAATATATTGTTTGTAAAACACTAATGAAATTCACACTTGGCATAGGGGTTTGGAATTGTACAAAGTGAAACTACAGTGTGGGCTCTGTGGGAGGTACTGCAGAGGTGGGGAGAAAGATGGAGGCTTGATAAGTGAGACTCACATCATTTCTCTAGTTCCTCCTTCAGTGCCATCCTATGAATCAAGGTTGCTTGTGACATTACAGGAGGCAGCTTAAAGAATCTTAACAAAAATCAGACGAGAAACAAAGTTGATATTCCAGAGTAAAATTTAAACTGTAAATGAAATTTAAGCACACAGAAAACTCTCAATATATACAGAATGCACACGTGTGTATGTTTGTGCTGGTTATCTGCATATTTATGTGCACGTATACACACAACAGATATGTGTAGGAGCCAGTGTACTATTAAAAGAGATAGAATTCCTGGATTCAGACCTGGCTTTGATGCTAACTGGCTAATGAAGTAATTGGGCAATTCATGTCAACTCTAAATCTCCATTTAGTCATCAGTAAAATGAGGGAGTTAGATATCTTCATGGTCCTTTACAACTTTAAGACTTCTAAACATTTGTGTACAGAAGGTCATTATTAAGCAATTACAAGAAACCCTTCTTTGATCTGATTCCTAATGCCACCCCTGCATACGCAGCTATTAAGGAACATCCTGGACACTGTGGTTAGTGGAGACCATGCAGCTGTGTAGAGAAGATGCGGGAATGCAGTGAGTAGACAGGAGCCACCCACAGGACAGCTGAAGAACCTCCAGGACCACTATGATAAAGTTCAGGCTATGTCCTCAGGAGAGTCCCTTTGAGGCACATGGTAGGTAGGTGGGGGGAAGCAGAGTCTTTCTCCCTGACTCAATAATGGTGGTTGAAATCATAGACCAAAGTCTGATGGGTTCATGTTGAAGTCTTAGCAATACTAGTCCCTAGCTATGTATCCTTTGTCCAGTTACTATACTGTTCTAGTCTTCAGTTTCCCTCCCACAGAAAATGAAGATCATAATGCCCACCTTGATAAGTTTTTCTAATGTTTAAATGAGAATGTGGATGATGTTTTTAACATGACGCTCAGCACATAATAAGTATTCAAAAAACTGTATATGCATGTTCTTGTTTCACATATACATATCTTTCAATGGAGTTACGTTTTGATAAACCCATCCTAAGTTGAAAATACTAAGTCAAAAATGCATTTAATATACCTAACCTACTGAACACCATAGCTTACCCTAGCCTACCTTAAACATGCTCAGAACACTTACATTAGTCTACAGTTGAGCAAAATCATCTAACAGGGAGCCTATTTTATAATAAAGTGTTGAAGATCTCATGTGACTCATCAAATACTGTACTGAAAGTGAAAAACAGAATGATTTTATGGGTACAGAATAGTTGTAAGTGTATCAGTTGCTTATGCTCATGATTATGAGGCTGACTGGGAGCTACAGCTGTCCAGCACCATGAGAGAGGATCACACTACATCTCACTAACCCAGAAAAAGATCAAAATTCAGACTACAGTTTCTATTGAATTCATATCACTTTTACCTCATCATAAAGTCAAAAAAATCATTAAGTCAAGCATCATAAGTCAGGGACTGTCAGTATATGTATATCAATATGTATTTCACATATTACATATTATTAAAACTTCTGTAAGCTTGATTTATAGAGATTTATGGAAGAAATACCACTGTTATCTGGCAGTGGGAAAAGAGAAACCACTCATAAAGGATAGAGTTTTCATTTTCTACAGAGAAGAGGATTTCTATAGAAAATCAGAAAAATAAGTATAATGAGAAGAAATGAATAGAGAACTGGACACCATACTTTAGACACATGGTCAACCACAAAGAATTGTTCCATGGAACTTATTTAGATCATGTTGATTGCCTACAACACAGATAGCTGGAGCTTCCCCAGATGATCCCAATGATAAGGCCTCAAAGATTAAACACCCTATCTATGTATTCATGTACTTACTAAAATCCTTCCTTAAGATGCTTCCAGAATGAAAGCTCCAGGAGAACAAGGACTGTGCCTATCTTGTCCAGTGCTGGATCTCAAAAGCCTAGAATGGTGGCTGGCATGAGGTAGGTGCTCAAAAAATACCAAGTCTACAGACCATACTATAGATTTAGTATTTGTTCTATTGTTTATTTTCTGTCTCCTCCTGCTAAAATCCAAGCTCCACAAGGCAGTCAACATTGCTTTGCTCATTGATGTGTCCCATGTGCCTAGAATGGTGCCTGCACATTATGGGGGCTTCAAAAACGTTTTTAGAATGATGACTGAAGCAGGTAGGGAGAGTGATTTAGAAGCAGTAAAGGCTCAATAATCCAGGCTGCTAGAGGAGCTTCTTAACCTTTAGTTTCAAATGGAGGTTTCAGGGAAAATGGCTTCTACTGCCCCTTAAACACAGATCATAAAGCTAAATAACCAGACCTTTCAGGAGTTTCTGAGAAGATGAAGACAAGGGAAAAAAGTCAGTTCCATAGCCAAGGTTGCAAAGGCTGTTCCACATTCATCCAAACTCACGCTCTCCTACACTGGTTTGTCAAATCCTTTATTTAAATATCTCATTATCTAAGACAATTTTGTACTTACTGTCATGAAGGCTTATGAAACCTGCAAACCTGTCTTGCTGGAGCAGGTACAATTTAAGCCAGTGATTGTTCAAAGGAGAAAGGAAAGGTGAAGAATGGCACCATTGTGAAGATTTAGAGCAGGAGGGTAGACAGCCCTCGGAGCTAACCTCTGTTCTCCCGGGTGTTTGTTTAGGCTCCTTAGACAATGCATATAGCCTAAAGATAGAGGGGGAAAAATTGTAAGTCTTCATGTATAATTTTTGTTGTTATATCTAAACTGATAGTTGAGGGCTAGGAGCTGAAACAATATTTTATAGAAGTATCATGTTGAAGTTTTTGCAGGTTTCAAAATATTTAAATATGTAAATTTCAATGGAGAGATGTTCAGATTTTTTGATAGTCTAATGATTTTAAGCATCTCATTTCTAGTCACACACTGACAAAAGATGTTCAGATTGCAGTGTGAGATGGTTTCTATGGTTACAGTTGTTTCCTAGCATTTTAGTGACATCTTTTGTGAGCATTGGCTGCTTCACTTATTTGTCACTAATGTATGTGTAGAACTATAGTTAATAGCCTTGGGCGGACAAAATTTTTTTTTCTGAATGGCTGTATTGTTTTTTAGCAGCATTTTTCAATAAGGTGACAATGCATTAGAATACTAATGGTATGTATGGTATTTTAAGATGTCAAGTTTTCAATAAAATGATAATGAAAATTTTGCATTTCATTTAATAGTTAAATATTCATGAATTTTCACAGCATGATGAACTGAGCGAAAAATAAAGAAACTGTATAATGTATAATACTAAACATCATAAATTAAGTTTCTTTTCATAGAAGCTATTCAAGAGTGTTTAATATATGGTTCTTCATGGATTTAGACCAATCTGAGCTAAATTAAAGGCATCTAAAAAGGAAACTTGTTTAAACCAATTTAACATATTTTAACACAGCATGTTTACAACATAACAATATAAAGGAAAATGACACATTACAAACAATATATACATTATATAAAACTTATGATGACTAAGTAGGGGATGTAATCATCAGGCAAGAATATTTTGAAGAAAGTAATTACAAAGTAGGAGATGGAAGCATGCATGGGGGTAGAGACAGGTGACATAATCATGAGTAATAGAATGAAAGTAGGCAGTAGAAACTGAGAATCTAAAAGTTCTAGCCAATAATAATCTATTTTAGGCATTAGGCTAATTTCTGGAAAACCTAGGCGTAAACACCATGTCTCCCCTCTGGCCCTGGAGTGATCCAGTCTTAATGTTTAGAGAAAGAAAAAGAAATTACCTCAATATTAGAGGTTATGAGACCTTTTCTCCAAATTCAAAGATCATTTGTTGTCCTGCAGCAGCAGCCACTCCAACTACCTGTTAAAAGGATGCATCTCTGGTGAGTATTTGGGGACGCTGTGTATGGAGTTGAGCAACCAGAGAGGAAGTGACTAATGGAATTCTAATTACTGATTGCTGTGACGTGGAAGACAGGAAAAAGCCATTACTTGACTCACTATCAAAAAAATATTGTCAATTACTTGAATAACCCATAACCTCCTGGCTGGGAATTATTCAGCTATGCTCTCCTGACTGGCTAGGTATCCCACTGACCCATCCTATTAGGGTTAGATGTGATTGAGAGAACCATAGGACTGAGACAAAGAAGAAAGACTTGGTTTCTATTGAAGAGCAAATAAAGACTAGAACGAGTATAAAGTTAATAGAAAATCCTAGCCTGGTAGGGGCTGCTGATTTATTGAAGAATGTGGACTTAAGATACAGAACTTTAAATTCCTGTAAGATAAAAGCATCATCAGAGTATTGGTCTACCCATATTGGTGGTTAACTTGGTATTGACCCTCTCTCATAGGTCTTATTGTCACTCATTTATTTTTTTATTTTTTTAATGTTTTATTTATTATTGAGACAGAGAGAAACAGAGCATGAGAGGGGGAGGGTAAGAGAGAGAGGGAGACATGGAATCTTAAGCAGGCTCCAGGCTCTGAACTGTCAGCACATAGTCTGATGTGGGGCTCGAACCCACGAACTGTGAAATCGTGACCTGAGCCGAAGTCGGCTGCTTAACTGACTGAGCCACCCAGGCGCCCCGTCACTCATTTATTTAATGCCTAAATATATGTGTAATAATATTTACAGATATATACAGAAAGGAATCAAAGACAATTCTTTCTAAAAGTACTTTGTACATGAGAATGTTACTTCAATGTCTATTATTTAACCAATTTAGCATTATCCTTGATTCTGCTAATTGGGTGACCATTTGTGTGTAAAGAAATTGGAACTGCCAATGAAAATAAAATAACTGAAAAAGTAAAAAACAGAAATTTCATAGCTTTCCTTAATTTTAGTAGACTGCCCAAACCCCATTCATTTTAACACGTTGATTTTTATTTATTAAATATTGACCAGGTAGTGGTATTCAGTGTCCTGTCTACATTGACTAGCTGTACAACCTAGTGGAAGCAACCTCATCTTTCATGCCTCAGTTTCTCACCTATAAATGGGAATAATTGGAGTATCTATCTTATAAAATATTGTGTAAACTAAATGAGATCAATACATATATAACAGTATTAAGCCTGTCAAACAGGAAGCACACAATAAATATTAGCTATCTTCATTATCATTATAATTAATATCAACTCATTTTGTGAAAGCTAAATATAGGACCAATAGAGAGATGAGGGAGAGAAATTTTAAAGACTTCCTTGGGACACCTGGGTGGCTCAGTTGGTTAAGCAACCAATTTTTGATTTTGGCTCAGGTCATGATCTCATGGTTCATAGGTTTGAGAGCCCCATGTTTGTGAGCTGTGCTGACAGTGCAGAGCCTGACTGAAATTCTTTCTCTCTCTCTCTCTCTCTCTCTCTCTCTCTATGGCCCTCCCCCAAGCACACACTTTCTCTCTTTCTCTCTCTTTCAAAATAAATAAATAAACTTAAAAAATAAAGACTTTCACAGAAGAAATGTCATAAAAGTGAATAGAAGTACAAAATACTGTTTTAATGAAGTATCTTAAACTGGATATAATGTTTTTTGGGGGCTAGAAGTCAGTAGAGCAAATTAGCTATTGTCAGTGATCAGCTCTCTTATCCATGAAAGTAGGCTGCCATAATTGATCTCTTCCTCATTTGCATTGTGATGACTATACGACTTTAAAAAAACAGTTGCTTAAAAAAAATTTAAACATAAAAGGACAAATATATGATTCCACTTACATGAAATACCAAGATGAGACAAATTCAGAGACAGAAAGTAGAATAGTGGTCGCTAGGGGTTGAGAGGAAAGGAGAATAGGAAGTTACTGTTCACTGGATACAGACTATCAGTTTGGCATAACAAAATTTTTCTAGAGATATACGGTGGTATGGTTGCATAACAATGTTAGTGTATTTAATGCCACAGAACTGCACACTTAAAAATAGTTAAAATGGTAAGTTTTTATGTGAGGAATATTTTATCACAATTTTAAAAGACAAAATGGGTGATATACATGGGGGAGGGTTAACAAATGAAAAAAGAAAATACAGAATTAATCCAATATATTGAGGTAAAAAAATGATCCTTGTCCATAGTTCGTGGCACTTGATCATATAATATACCTCGATTTTACTTTCAGTTTGCATAAGGCCCAAGACTAAGACTTTGATTGTAAATATTATTTTACCAAAAATTCCTCATGAATCTTAAACAAACTCTTTTGGCTTCAGACTTGAGAATACCACAATTACATCATATCACTAACAAAAGTGTCCACTTCAGTGACTCAGGACGTCTAATGAGAGCATTGTGATCAGCACTTCCAGCAAGGCAATCTTCTTTAGAATATATCCGTATCTTGTGCCAGAATAAGTGAAGAGAGCATTATAAAGACAAATTGTGGCTAATGCATTCTCCCTTATGCATTTCTGGGCTGATGACCAGTCCCATTATATATCACCCCAAATGGGTTGGGAATGCTACTGAACAAGAGAAAAAAGACATTTTCCTCCTGCATAAGTACAGCCAACACAAACATCACCCAACACCAGTGCTGCTCTGGCATTTTCTTCTTCACTCTGAGGTTTTTCTTATAAGTCTCAGGAGATGAGAAGCTAATATACCCAGTCTGCAGAGATTCCAAACAAGCAAATGTTCTTCATTATTAGCTACCATATTTGATATTTGGTTTCCAAGCCTTATCCTTTCACTCAAAAGTTACCCTCATTTCAAATAGCTCCATTTCTCTGTTTTATCAAGAAGCAGCAACAATCTACTACCACCACTGTTATTATGACATTTCAATCAGCTCGTTTCATTGCAGTCTGAGAAAACACTTTGTTGAAACCCAAAGGAAAATCTGCCACGTTTCCATTCAGGCATGTGGCCAGGGGAAAAAAGCTTAATAACCAGTAATCAGAGTCTGCCTTCTTTGGGTGGAATCCACTATGGACAAAAACAATTTATGCTGCACTGGACGAAAATAGTTCATCGATGTTATTTTCCAAGAGATAGTTAAAATAACTCCTTCTCATCTGATATCCCAAAACTAGGAGGGAAAGAGTTCAGATAATGTTGGGATCAATAAAGTCACAAAAGCAGAGTCATATAGGAAATACATCTTGAAATTACTATCTTGTTCTTTTTATCACAGAACTTGCTAAAGAATAGTTAGGGCCATTATGAAGGGTAGTATTACAACAAGTTTTAGTTCAGGAAATCATCAAAATGAAAGATAACAAAGATATAATATGTATCTACCTAGAGTAGTGATTGCAATGATCAACAATCTGAAGTGTTTTTCCCTTTCAGAACATAGGCCTCTGATTATTTCCCAAGACTTAAGTAATTCAGAATAGTAAATCATCAAAGTTTATCTTATATTATATTAAATATATTTTGAACTGAGTTTTGAATATGGATATATATTTTATAGAAAATTAATATAAGCAAATTAATTAGGACTCAGCAAGTCCAAACTCAGGTGAAATGGAGAAATATCTCTCTTACTATGTATCAGAACCTTTAACTCTTTCCCAAAATCTTCCATGCTCAGAATATTTTCCTTTTAGTACATGTCTTCTTATCCCCTCAGGCAGAAGTACTCCTCTATACAAACTACTCTTTCTGCAAAGGGCATGTATTTCAATAACAAAGATTTCTCTGCCTGGGCAATGAATAGAGGGAGTTCTATGTCAGTAAAACAGGAAGTAGGCAATGCTTGTTTTCATTGACAAAACAGTGATTCCTAAACTTTGTTGTTCATTAGAATGACCCAGAAAGCTTTTTAAAAATCTGATGCTCAGGTAATACCACACACCAAAGAAATTAGAATGTCTGAGAATAGGCGGGAAACAATATTTTTTAAAGATTCCCAAGTAATTCCAATGTGGGCAAAGTTTGGAAACATAACAATATATATTGGAAGTCAAAATTTGTTATTAATTGTATGCCAATAAACTACCTCTTCATACCAATAATTGAGAATTGGCAGTGTTTTAATTTTTTCACATTATTTAAACTTAATCACCCAAGGAAAGTCAATTAGAAATAAAGCTGCCAGGTTAAATAATACAAAGCATCTCTTCTTTTTTATCACTATCAAATCAGTACCATACTATGGCCTCATTAAACATTTTCTCATGAAATATTTAGTTTTTATAATTTCATTTCTACTACCATTTTCCTAATAGGGCTAGTGTAGACTCCCATTGGGAAAAGTGTATTTATTCACTACAAGGAATGGACGTTTCCAGGAAGTTTGCATTTTGTAAATGTGGTTTGGTTTTCCAATATGATATAGGTTCTGTAATGTAAGAGAGAAAAACTCAAATCATACCCATTGTAATCTCTTACTTTTTTGTCTTCAGACTCCAAAAACCTCACTCCCACCTAGAAACATTGTACTAAATCCTCAATTTTTCACCTTCCATTTGTAGATAATGCAAATATCTTTTCATTCAAAACTCTCATTATCGGGACACCTGAGAGGCCTAGTCAGTTAAGCGTTCAACTTTTGATTTCAGTTCAGGTGATGATCTCACAGTTCATGGGTTAAAGCCCCATGTTGAGCCTTGTGCTGATGGTGCAGAGCCTGCTTGGGATTCTCTCTCTCTCTCCCCACTCCCTACCTCTCAGGCCTTTCCCAATTCATTCATTCATTCTCTCTCTCTCTCTCTCTCTCTCTCTCAAAATAAATAAAAAACATTTTAAAAACACTCATCTATAATTTCATTAATTATTTATATCAGTAGAACATTTTAAAGTATATTTCCATCATTCATTAATTCTTTAAGGAAAGCAATTTCTACATTCTCATTGGAAAACTGGAGAAATTGCCAGATAATCCACACTTATTTTGACCATTTTCCTTAGAATACTGCTAAACTAACCTGTTTCTTTGCCTAAATGCCACTGAGCCTTCTAATGTATGTATACCTGGGCATCTGACTCCTTCTTTTAGGCTTTTTGAGCTAAGACAAATCTTGGAAACAGTCAGTTTTATCAAAAATATTTTTATCTTGTAGAGTTTATATGGCTTTATTACCTGAATCCTTCCTTCTTCTCTCTTCATTTATTCTTGTCTAATAATTGATATATTCCCAAGGAAGAATACAAACAGAAGAAAATCAAATAGTCCCCTTCAAAAATTCCTTAGGTATCATGAAAGCTAATCAACAATAGATACTAAATTTTTTAAATATCAAGCCAAACAAGTTAATTCTTGCTCACGTTGTGATTTCTGAATAGAAATCTACATTTCTATGTTTCTTCCTTTCTTAGAGTCTCCTAAAGAGATTGTGGAAGTGTCCTTGAAATTCAGAATACTGTAGTTTCCAAGACTTTATTCCATGCCTTATTCATGAACTAACCAATCATGATTCTAACTCGAATTAACAATAACTCAACAAATATTTGCTAAAGGTGTACTATGTACCTGGCACTCTATGAGACATTCTAAAAGACGAAGAAGATAAGGGGTCTGAGAATTGCCCCTAGAATTTATAACCTGGTTGAGGAAGGAAGGTGTTATGGATTATAAAACACAAGTTATTTTTTGAACCATAAGAAAGGAAAAACATGCAACCAATTAAATATTAACATGTCATCATGGGGCTCCTGGGTGGCTTAGTCAGTTGGGCAGCTGACTTTGGCTCGGGTCATGATCTCACAGTTCATGGGTTCAAGCTCTGCGTTGGGCTTTGTGTTGACAGCTCAGAGCCTGGGGTCTGCTTTGGATTCTGTGTCTCCCTCTCTCTGCCCCCTCCTCAAAAATCAATAAGCATTAAAAAAAATTTACCATGTCATCATATGTCAAGATACATTGACATTTTAAGATGCATTCTGATTTTAGAGATGCTAAAATGAAAAAAACATAGAAGTGTATCTTAGTATCAGTGCAATAGGGTATATGCCTATAACAACTAGAAAATAATACACAACAGTGCTAAATACAGGAGAGGCTGTACACACAGTAAAGGGCAGAGGGCTAATGCAATAGATACCACTGCAACTACTGGGATGGTTTGCAGAATGACTAAAGCTAAATGGAAACAAGAAATCAAAAGTAAAGTCCCTGGAGTTTCATATAAAGTCAAGATGGCAAATTCCTACTTGCTCACTTTTCTGAGAAAGGTACATTGAATACCACACTCATATTCAGTCCACTGTCATGTCCTACTCACCCTACATCCAAAATATCTTTCACATCCATTCCCTCTTCTCCTTTCACACCTGCCACTACACTATTCCCTCTCATGATTTTCTTTACCAAATCTCTCTAGGCAGCATTTAAATTAATCATCCCCATCCACAGAATTGAAACACAATGATCCCAACATTGAGGGGATGGCAACAATGACTAATCAATGATGACTAAACTACTCAGCTTGGCATTCAAGGCCCTGAAAGATCTGACCCTAATATATGTTATCTCCTATTTTTCCAATGCAACAGCAGTTCTTTTAACACATTTCTGTTTAATTGACTCATCAGATCAATGCTCTCCATTCCCTCTGTAAAACATGGATGATTAAACACTCCAGGCTAGCAAGTTATAAAGTACATCTGTGCCCTTCTCCCACCAATTAGCTGTATGCTTGTCCAAACCTATTTATGCCAGTCTTACTTGTTCTTGCAATTATGTGATTTAATTAAATATGAAAACTGATAAAATATGAGTACAGAAAGAAAATTGTTTCTATGAACACTAAGTTATGTGCTTGATTTAAAAAAAACCAAAAAGCTAATAAAAAAAATAATGTCAAACCAGGAATGGGCAAGACAGCTATAACAAATTGAGAAAAAAAAAGTAATAAAAATCTAGAAGGATACCACGCGCAGATTGTATCTTCCAATTTTGCTCCATTTTAAATAACCAAATGCTTTATATCAAATCAGGCATAAAATGCTGTATTATGGGTACAGACTACAATCAGCAGACTCATACTCCAAGAAAATAATTTGGTTCCTCAAGAGATGATTGACAAATAAAAATATGCTTATATATTTTATATTAAAATAAAGGCCTACATGTTTTTTTAATTATTTCCCCACTTTTACCAAGGTTTCAATTTATAAACTAGCTATAAGTTCCAACTCACTAAATAGAGAAACTCTACTCCTACCCTAGGCTCCAACAAAACTTCAATCCCTAAGCTCACACTATTTCTTCTTAACGAAATGAGCATTTTCCATATTGCACACTGTTCAAATCCCCTTAATCCTCAAGAATCTGTGCAAATGCTCCTATCTCCATGTAGTATTCCCTAAAGCCTTCCTGTCAGAAATTGGAGTTAGAGGTATTTGAGGATTCTAATATCAGCTCTACCATCTAGTGTGGAAACTGAATCAAATGTATTAATCTCTATATTTCAATTTCCTCATCTGTAAAATGGGGTAACACCTATCACATAGGGTTGTCAGAGGATTTAATGTATAGAACACTAAACATAATGTCTGTAATGTAGGTGGGTTCAAAAAATGAGAGACACCAATCTCCATCGAATGCATCTTTCTTTTGGATGCTAACAGCCCCTTGTTCTTCTTTCATGATGCCTCTTGGTTTCTGTTCTGTATTATAACAGTTCCAATACATGTCTCTTTCCCATTAGATATATATTCCTTGACTGCTAAGCTTGTTTTGCAATCACTTGTCTTGCTTTTAAATAAATAAATAAACAAACAAACAAATAAAAGGACAAATGATTGGTGAACTTTTATTGTGGTTTTATAAAGAGAGGCCTGGCAAAAGAATGAGGAAAAAAGAAACAATTTAGAGTATATATTTTGTTCTCTACTTGACTTTCTACAAAACTTTATTCAATAACATAGATAAAAGGCTTAATTACAGCAGCTTAAAGATGGGTGCTTCTGTATCTCCTTTTCTAAAGGCTTCATGTTTTGTTTTTGTGTTGAATCTTTCTTCTCAAAATGTTGATGGGGTGGATTACACCTGACAGCAGTGTTGGCAGCCCCTGGAGAATTTCAGTCTTCGCAACACAACATTTTTTGGGAAAAGAGAAAAAACTTTTCTGGTCCCCTAACCCCCATACCAAAAAGGATTGAAATGCTGCATTCTTTTTAGTTGACAATTGACTCGAACATTTTGCAAATAAGTGCCAGGCCTCAATGAGGTGCAAAATACTGACTGTATTAGCTAGTTATTTAGAGAGATGTGAAGATGCTCTTGCCAACATACATTCAATTTAGGCTTTGAATGCTTTGCGTGATCTCCCAAGCAGCACTTGTTTGAAAATGTTGTTATTTAATTTAGAAGTTTTCACATTAGTTTCTTTGTTCTTATTTTTAAAAGCAGCAATAATTCTTCAGTTCTTTAAAACATACGCTAGGGGCACCTGGGTGGCTCAGTCGGTTGAGCGTCTGACTTCGGCTCAGGTCATGATCTCACAGTTCGTGGGTTCGAGCCCGCATCAGGCTCTGTGCTGACAGCTCAGAGCCTGGAGCCTGCTTCTGATTCTGTGTGTCCCTCTCTCTCTGCCCCTCTCCTGCTCATGATCTGTCTCTCTCTGTCTTTCAAAAATAAATAAATGTTTAAAAAAATTAAAAAATAAATAAAACAGACTCTAGAGTTAATCTCTATATGAGTGTGTACACATATGTGTACATGTGTAAAATATGAAAATTACCATGCTTTTTTATTATTTTGCTCTCTTCTAATTTTTGTCACTGATCTTAAACTTTCCCAGTGTCAGAATACTGAAAATGGAACTGCAGTACTATTTTTGTAGAGATGACCATTTTAGGCCCAGAGCCTTCTTGGGTTTCCTATGTGGATTCATGTGTAATTTTATAATCACAGAGTATGATGAGGTCGTTAAAGGGCACTGAAAGGTCTTTTACCTACCTACAATGTGATTCATATAGCACTTCTATCACATATGAACAAGACTTTCTCCTCAATCAGGATATAATACTCAGTGTCTCTTTCTGAACTGTCACAAATTAATATTTATAATAGTAACAACTTATATTTCCATACAGAGGAAATATTCATTGTTTCTGCTTTCCTGGTAGGAGGTTCAGATATGTCTAGACATATTTAGTAAACTAGTGGGTTAGGCTTAACCAGAGCTTTGTCATACACTGCACAAGTTACGACTTCACAGCTCTAGGGGAGCCATTTACACAGACTATATCATTATGACAAGCAGGGAGCCTTGACATAGGGTGAAAAATGGGTTCTGGATAGGGAGAAACATCAGCAACAGAAAGAGGCTTGAGAAAGGGTAATAGTAGCATCAGAGTGACAGCTATTAATATACCAGAAAAAGAGTATAAAAAGCAAATTGTATTCCAGGCTGATTCACAAGCAAATGAGACTTCTCTTGGGCATTCCCAGAAATGGGTGGATGTGAGGAAGTTTTTGAAGGCCTGTAGTTCCTCGAATATAAGATCCCTAAAAATATGACTTTCCCACAGTCACCTAGGTAGGCAAACCAAGAATACAAGTCACTAGGAGATTCATAGTCATGGGTGACCATGAAGAGTCCATGAACCTTGACTCCGTAAATAACATGCTTTGCATTCAATAGAATATTGGAAAAGAGGGCCAACTCTGAGAGAGTGCCATAATGTTATTAAACATTATCTTAAAATTATCTTTATAACACTGGTATGAGAATTACTTAATGGCCATATGCTTTTAGATATTAATAAAAAGAAAAAGATGTAAATGTTCATCCTGTCCTGATACAACTATTTCATTAAAAGATCCTTTTGTTATGACAATGACTACCATTAGATATAGTCCATCACCTATCTACCTTAAACCAAAATTGTAGGTCTTCTCAGAGAAGATCACTAAAAGAAGTTTTGAAACTATTTTTAATATTTCCCCATGCAACCTTCTAGAATGACTAATAGCTGTACTTAGATCCAAAGTTGGAGAGTTTTAAAATCTAATATTGCTACATATGCCTTCTATTGTTTACTTACAATTGCACAGGCTTCGAAACCAACAGACCTGAGTGAGAATCCCAGCTTGACGCTTATTAACTGTGTGGACTCTGACCAGTTACTGAGTCTTTCTGTGGCGACTTCCTCATTTATAATATCCACCTTACAGAACTATGCTAGGTCTTAGAGATGTCATCTGATACAGTATTTCACAGATGGTATTGGTAACTATTATTATTTTTGTTATCTAGATGACTAAAGTCCCCTTATTGCTCAATAATCTTTGATATAGAAATCCACTTTTTACTCTTTTTTTATTTCTTTTAACATTTATTTATTTTTGAGAGAGAGACTGAGTGCAAGCGGGGGAGGGGCAGAGAGAGAGAGGGAGACACAGAATTCGAAACAGGCTCCAGGCTCCAAGCTGTTAGCACAGAGCCTGACGCGGGGCTCGAACCCATGAACAGCCAGATTATGACCTGAGCCAAAATCGGCTGCCAAACTGACTGAACCACCCAGGCACCCCAGAGAAATCCACTTCTTTACTCTTTAAGAACTAAAAATTAAGTACACTGCAACAGAAAGATATATCACTTATCAGATAAGAAAAACATAAGTTCTTCATAAAGAAGATCATAAGAAAATAATATCTTCTAAATCTGTTTACATACTGACATATATGTAAATCTGTCAGTATATCACCAGATCTAAAACCAATTTAGCCTTTTGCATAATATTTACAAAATAATTTTATTGGGTCTTTTTTAAACCAATTTTACCAATTAAATTTTAATTTTTTAGTTTTTATTATTTAAATTTTTAATATAAATTTAACTGAATTTAAAATTAAGTTGAGTTTTGCCAATTCAATAAACATAGGAGTGTATAAAGGAAAATGCATAGTCTTCCCCTTCCCCCCTTTAATCAACTTCCTCTGAAAAAATCAGTACTCACTGTTTGATATTTGTCTTTCCCCATATTTTCCTATGTTTATACTAATATTTAAACTTCTAAACCATACCACCATTACTGCAGTAACAAGGCATCTTAGAAATGTCAACTTTCATTGTTCTCTTGTGTGTGAGCACTCTCTATCCACATCTCAACTATGATATGCCGTGGCTAGATAAAGGGCTTCCTACTAAGGAAAGATCTTAAATGTTCATAGGAACCAGTTGGAATCCTGTGAATGGGGTTCTATTCACTGAAGAGATGGCCAATGTACCCCACTGATTAGGTGTTACTTACTATCCAAATTAGGACACCCATGAGAGTAAAAGAGCCCACTATTAATAGTTACAGTGGATAACAGGCCTAAACCAGGACTGCCTGATGCTATCTGGGGTATACTGTCTCTCTACATTTAATTCACACTGACATCTCTCCTTTTTTCTCAATCTCCCTCAAAACATGGCTTTAATGATGTTATAGTCATCTCAAAACTCTTCAATGACTCCCCACTTTCTAGAACATTTCTAAAATTCTTTGTCTCAGGATAATGTTCCTAGCAGAATTTTTTTTCTTTTTACTCAGACGGCAAATTGCAGCCTGCAGATGCACCTTTCCTTATCATATTCACACTACATTATATTCATATGACCACCCTGGCCTCTGGAAGGCATCTTAGTTTAGAATCCCTGCTAACTTAACATTCCCAAACTTATTTACTAATGAAGTCTTCCTCTCCCACATCCTGACTCTACCCCAGTGTGTACATTTGTCTTCCAACTAGGTTGTTAGCTCCCTATCATCTTCATATATGCTATCTTCAGAATAGATTCCCAGTAAATATGTATTAAGAAGAAGGGAGGAAGGAAGGAAGGAAGGAAGGAAGGAAGGAAGGAAGGAAGGAAAATAACTTTATTTGATTAAGTCAATGGTTGCTTTCTATATGTTCCTGCTTAATATGTTGTCTGAAGTCAGCCTAACTATTGCAGATCTGTGGATTCTGGTGATATGACGTTTGTAAAAATTCCTATCTACCACATATATTTTTCTTGTCCCTGGAGTCACTAATGGGGTAAATAATAAAAGTGTAAGAGTTCTATCCTTAGAAAGTGACCATGATTTGAGTAGGACAATTAAAGGCCCTGATTTGGGTAGGAAAGCCATACACATAGAAAATGTGTATGTAAGCCCAGTGGTTGAAAAGCTGTGCAGAAGTGTAGAGGGCACTATGAGATACAGTTTAAGGAGTAAGTACCCATTGAAAAACTACCAGAGGTAGTGCTATAGTTGCTTAAGACCAGTTACTTTGAGTTGCTAATTTTGCCATCAAAATTTTAATTGTTGTGCTTAGAAACACAAACTGTCAGCAATTTCTTCAGCTGTTCCCGAAAGTATGGTTTGGGGACACACTAAAATGTCGATCCCACTGCTCACTGCTATTGAACAGTTAATGGTAGGATGGCGTCCTTAAAATATGGTTAGGTGTAGCTGTCTTCCCTACAGCCTCATAGCTAAATTAGCTAGGCAAGCAAGAGGCAAGTTTGGAGAATATAAAAGCAATACATTGGAATAATAAATAGTACAGTAAGAAAGATGTGGTTATAAATTGAGATCTGCTGGTCTTGAAAAAGTTACAATAGTCAGAAAAAGAAAATTGATGACAATGATGATAATGGTGGTAGTGATTATAATAATGTGATGATGATTTGGTAGGGTGAAAGGAGCATATAACCAAAAATGAGGATGCCTGGGTACTAGCTCAGCTCTGCTATGTACCTGCTCCATGACTTTGAACAAATCACTTAATTACTCTAAGACATTGCTTTCTCATCTCTATGATGGGAAAATTAATACTTCCCTGTGTGTCTCTTAAGGTTATTACATGGGCAAAGCAAGAAATAGATGGAATCACTCTGTAATTGGCAATGTGCTTAAATAATTAATGTGCAGTTTTGCTTGAATGCCTTTGCCAACCAAGTTATCATGGTGAATTGCTAGCCAGGTTGCTAGCTTTCAGATGGGATCATGTGAGACAAAAAACAAAACAAAACAAAACAAAACAAAAAAACCCACATGCAGAGTCTGTTGAACTTTTAGAGTTTTGTATGAAAAAATGCAACCAAATATGTGGTTTTAATAAGTCTAAGATTTTCAGTCCTAATTAACTTTTTTAAACTGAAGTATAGTTGACATACAATATTGTATAGTTTCAGGTGTACAACACAGTGATTCAACATTTATATACATTACAAAATGGTCATCACAGTAAGTGTTGTTGCCGTATGTTACCATACAAAATAACTACAATATTACTGATTATATTCCCTATGCTGTGCTTTACATCACCATGACTTTATTTTATAACTGGAAGTCTGTACCTCTTAATCCCCTTTATATATTTCACCCATAGATATATACATATACCACATCCTCTTCATCCATTTATCTATTGATGGACACTTGAGCTGCTTCCATAATTTGACTATTGTAAATAATGCTACAATAAACATAGGGGTGCATTATCTTTTCAAATTAGTGTTTTCATATTCTTTGGGTAAATACCCATTAGTGAGATTACTGGATCATAGGGTAGTTCTATTTTTAATTTTTTGAGGGGGAGCCTCCATATTGTTTTCCACAGTGGCTGCACCAGTTTGCATTCCCACCAATAGGGCACAACGGGTCCTTTTTCTCCACAACTTTACCGACACTTGTTGTTTCTTGCGTTTTTGCTATTAGCCATTCTGACAGGTAAGAGTTGATATCTCATTGTGGTTTTGATTTGCATTCCTTGATGATTAGTGATGTATAGCATCTTTTCATATGCCTGTTGGCCATCTGTATGTGTGTCTTTGGGAAAATGTCTTTTTAGGTCTTCTGCCCAATTTTTAATTGAATTGTGTGGTGTTTTGCTATTAAGTTGTAAGAGTTCTTTATAGACTTTGGATATTAACCTTTTATCAGATATATCATTTGCAAATATCTTCTCCAATTCACTAGGTCGTCTTTTTGTTTTGTTGATGGCTTCCTTTGCTATACAAAATTTTTAGTTTGATGTCACCCCAATTGCTTACTTTTGCTTTTATTTCCCTTGCCTGAGTAGACCCCCCGAAAAAATATTGCTAAGACCTGTGAATGTAAATCTTCTTACACAAAATTTTTAAATAACACAATTTTATGGCATTTGTGTTTTTAAAGTGTTTTCTAAAATAGCTGACCCATAATAGAAAAGAAGTATTCCACTATATATCTTAGGATGGAAGGGTAAATGCTATAGGATAGAAGGGAGTATTGTCCTGGAACTTAGAAAAATCTAAATTCTAGTCTATTGTCATTCTGCATCTGCCAAGTGAGGATGTAGAACTAGACAGCGTCCAATGTCCTTCCCAGCTCTAACATTTGATAATTTCTATGAAGTTACCTATGCTTTCCCCAGGTTACCAGATGCAGTGACACTGAATAGCATTGTCTTTTCAGCCAGCTCTGCTGTTGACTCTGGTAGCATTGGTTCTCCTAATATCAATGGGATGTGACACACAAAGAAGAAATGAAGAAATGCGCTTTGAAAACATTTTCTATTTCGAACAGGAAAATTTCTTTTTACACTTTGCATGCAATGTGCAAGATGTAAATGTCAAAGCAAGAGCTTGATAAAGTTAACACACAAGTAGCTGGGTTAAACTGGGAACTAGACATGAACCTGGCCATCACTACTGAATGGGCTACCATACACAGGTTGGATCTGAGCCCTCCAGATCACAAATGGCTGAAGACAATCTATAAAACAGGGATAGTATCAGAAGTCAGCATCTATCACTGAAGACCAACTAAATGCCCATAATAATCTAGTCTATCTTAGTCCACAGTTTCCTGACCTGAGTTCTCATTTCTAAAGGCTGCAAGGATAGCATGTTAGAATTTACTAAAGATAATTCAAATGCTTTAGGATTATTAAATAATTCAATTCATTATGCCACAATCATTACCTTGACACTGAAATACTCTTTTATAAGATCCCATAATGTTTGCCTGCCACTAATATTTTATAGAATTTTGCAGCTGCATTCTATGCTGCAGCCTTCCCCTTCATTAATCTTTACTATTCCTTTTAGGCAATTTTGGAAATAAAGAAAAATTACAAAGTTAAAAGAAATCTTGATTTGTTTCCTTACTTTCTACACTATACCTTTCAGAGAAGGAAATCTCTTACTCTTCTCCCATAACTTCCTCTATGGTCTAACCAGTTTTGCATCAAGAAATGCTTTATATGTACTCTGATTCTGTCTTGCCAAGAAATAACAACTTTACTTCTTAGTATTCAATACTGTATTATCAATAGAGACCCAAAGGTACTACTAACAAGAGGTTTGGCAGTTCTTGGTTTCCATGTCTCCATTCATCTCTCAGCACTATTTTCACCACATCTTCCATGAGGGTCCCTTTTATGAATCTAAGCTTTTGGACATTTTCTCTCCAGGACATTTTCTCTCCAACTAGAATATCCACCCATCCATTCACTTATCCATTCCTCTGACTTATCCTTACTCATCCTACAACATTTAATTCAAATATCCCCTTCTCCTGGAAGCTTTCTTTGACCAATACCCCCCTTCACATACACATACACACATACACACAATTAGATACTCTTTTATCTCAGCTCTCATAACAACCTTGACTTAATTCCTGCTTATTACCACAGAACACTGTAATTGTTGGCTTATTTCCTCCTTCAAGTATAGATAATAACTCTCTTGAGGGCACGGATGATCTTATTCATGTCTGCAGCTCTGTCACCTAGCATGGTACCTGGACTATAGAAAGTAGTGAAGACATATTTAGTAAATGAATAAATGTGAATAAATGCATCCATCTCAAGCACTTGTTCCTCCCACTACTTCCCTAAAGCGATCTTTTTTGTTTCTATATTAAAATCATGAAAATTTAACAGCCTCTTGATGACAATTTGGAAGCCTCACTAAGACCTCTCAGACGGCATTTCTCTTGTGTTTGAGAATGTGTCTGCTTTGCATGACAGTCCAGATGTCAGCCTTTCCACATATCCCCAGAAGTACCTTGAGTCGAATATGTCCTTCCCGTGTAGTTCCAAACCTTCTATCTGGGCAGGCAGCTCTGTTGTTAGCTAACTGTCGGCGTTACACTGCTGTATTCATAGAGGATTGTCAGCACAGTGCGGTATTATTATGCGAGATCATTTGCTCATGTAAAGACACATTAAACCTAGCAGTTGCTTTGTCTCTTGTCAAGGGAATTGTGCACTGTTACATTAAGATGAGAGTTTGCAACGTCAACCTGCTACTGCTGTTTTGCTACCCACTTCAGAAGAATCGACAATTCAGGCTCGTTTCCTTGTTTTCCTTCTGTGGTAACAACTTAGCCACTATCCAAACAGTAATCTTATCAGTGCCAGGAAAATAATATTCCATGGGGCAAGGGTCTTTTTCTGCAAGTTTCTCTACTGAGGGCTTCAGCATGTGCTTTATTCTCAATTCAGCGACTGGAGCACTACCACTCCCTACCTTCACATCACCTATCACATGCCTTCCGAATTGGCATTCAGAATTTCCCATTGCCTTATTCTGCCAGGATCTCACCAGGCTTCATTTCAAATGCCCTCTCCAACACATACTTCTTACTTGAATTACCACCTGTCTGTTAAAACTTTCAGAAACTTGCTAAGCTGGCCAGGCTAAATCATTACCTAACACATGCCCAGGATTCCCCTGCATAACTGCACATACCCAATGGGTAGTCTGTTTCCAAAGTTCTGTTCCTCCTATTCCATTCTGTAGATGTTAGCTGTGCCATATCCTAAAACATGATACATGACAGGATTTGATATACAGGATATTTCTACTTAATAAAAGAAGATAGAATTACTGAAAGCAAAGCAAAATCCAACTTCCTGCTTCTGTTTCTCCAAGATTTTTTTCCCTCTCTTCACTCCTTATTTGTTTCCAAAATACTCACCAGAAAATAAAATATCTAAACCAGGCAAAAACAACAAGAAGAAAAAGCTTAAAGAACTAGAGGCTCTTAGAGAAAGCAAGTAGGAAAAGGTGTTAATGTTAGCTTAATCATTGGCCAGCACTACTCTTTTTTAAGGCTCACTTTGGTAGCCTCTATTATTACTAAGAAACAGCACATTTTCAACACTACATTTTGCCTCAGCAGGTCCCTTTCAACAATATATTATGGCTCTGTTATAGATTGGCCAAATTGCATTAATCACTTTCTTCAAGATGTAAGTTGTAGCAGATAACACATTTTTAAGTTTGCTTTCCTGCAAGAACTTTTTGACAAAGGGATAGCCTCTAAAAAGTCATCCCTTTCCATCCTGAGCCCAACAACACAGTGCACTGCACTTACCTTTCACTGTCACATGCTCTCAGTCTCATACCTCCTTATTCCTTCTTGTCTTTCTCTTAGTCTCAGATACCTTAAGGATTCAGCCAGTATAATCTGATTGTCTGACTAACCATCTTTCTGTCTGTTTGCATTTTTAATGTCTCATGTAAATAGCATGATAGAGTAACTATTTTATTCTTTTTTGGTTAAACTCATAAAAAGCTAGAATTTTACAGAAAATAAACAAGGACATGTCTGACAGCACGTGGCTTTCAAAGAGAAAAAAAAGAAATATAAACTTGTTTTTATTAATGAAGTCAAATAGATGTTACCTTTGTCACTCCTCTAAAGCATGTCTCAATTAGAAAAATCTTAAGCAATATGTGTTCATTTCTAGAAATTAAAGTGTAACTGATTACATGCATCTTGAGCTAATCCTGTAGCACAAATTCATAATTTCAAATATCTGCACTCCATTAATCCTGAGGTTTCAATGAAATTTACATTTTCAGAAGAGTTTTAAAAATTTTATTTAACAAAATTATTTTGAACATCTATTCTTTTAATGTCATTCTTCTTAGTTTTTTCCTTTAGGCCCTCTGCTGTCTTTTCAAAATACCATGTTATTTTTTAAAAAGTCAATAATTTCTCCTCCCATAACTACCATAATTTTTATGAGAAAAAGTCATCTTTAAATGGTCTATTTCCATCCTTGTCTTGTCAGTTAACTTTCCCAAGTCCTTTGACCTTGACTGGTTACTCAATTGAATAATCGGAGTTTGCTGGTAGGATGGTACTTGATGATATTCAGCCCAGAAAGGAATTCCAAAGGCATTTAAGGGGTTTGGATATATATAATGACAGAGAAAACTAATAGTGTATTAAAATGAAAAATAAAACTTAACTGAGAAATCTGTGCAATTTCTTTAAAACAGAGAGATTATAGGCATATGAGCCATAATTCAACACATGATGACAAAAATGGTAAATATATAAATTTTATTACTAATAGGGTGAAATTAATAAAGAAATGCAAACTAAAACAACACAAAGATATAATTATTTTGCCTATCATGGGGGGGAAGAAGATACTACACAATGTTGGCAAGAGTGTGGAGAAACTATTGCTCTTATTTGCTGCAATTGGAAGTGCTAATTGGCAAAACTTTCTAGAGGTCAATCTGAAAATACATGTTTAAGTTCATATATTGCATATTCTTTGACTCAGCAATTTAATCTTTATAAATGTACCATGCACGTATACTAAGACATATACACAAAACTGTCTCTATGTACAAAAATATTTGCTGAGTGTTGAGCTTAACTCTGGAATCAGAAAGGCTTGGGTTGAAATCACAGCTCCATAATTTCTAGGTATGTGAGCTTGGACAAGCTACCTAGTATGTCTAGATTTCACTGCCTTCATCTGCAGGATTATTTTGAGAATTAAATGAGGAAATGATGTCTACAAAGTGTGTTACAAAGTGCCTGATACCTCTTAAGTACTTAAGAGGTATTTATTACTCTTTGTAGTGATGATAATATTATAAAAATATATGCAGCATCATTTATAAAGCAAAGATCTGAAAACAACCCATCTACCAACTGCAATATTAGTTAAATAAACTTAGGTTCATTCCATGGAACACAGCATAGTTATTTTTTAAAAAAGATTAAACTACATGTAAGTAGAGCCAAGATAAACTTTGAAAAAAATTAAGTTTTGGTATTAATAGTATTATTCTATATGAGTGAAAAGACATAATAATATACTTTTACTAGTATATGTCTAGAGAGAAAGAGGAAGAGAGAGAATATCAACCAACATATTAACAGTGATTTTCCCTGGGAAGTGGAAAAATGGGGCACTTTAATTTTTTTCTCTATTATAAACTTTTGAAATATTTTGTTTTTACAGTAAGCATGTATTACTTTTATAATAAAAATATTAGTTTTAAAAGAGTAAAAATGAATTCAAATGTAATATAATTCTTCATATTAAAATCAGATAAAAGAAAACACATTGTATATTCTTGCCAGCTCTTGGTAAAGACAGCTGCCTCAAGATGAAATGCTCAGGTATAAAAGGAGCTTTATTTTCTTCCTTCTGACTTAGTTTAGCCCTGCTTTGGTGCTTTGCTTTGGTGTATTGAATATGTAGAGCATGGAAATAAAAACCCAGGGAAGAGAGATAGATACATAATACATAGAAATATTTTTAAATAATTCAATGAGAGATCTAACTTTTAAAGCTAGCTACTTGCTATCTACTTTTCAATTATATATATGAAGGATTATCCAGATCATTTACATCCTCTGATTCCTAGAACCTCGTTTATGGAAAGTATTCAATAAAGACTTGTTGAATGAATGAGTGGGGATAGAATCTTGATTCTCAAACACACTTCTTTTAATTTTGGAGTCACTGGACTTACGTGTTGTCTGTTGCCAAAACCAAACAGCAAAGACATGTGGTGGGCAGGGTAAAAAGAAATGAATTCAGAGGATCTCCTGGAAAATCATGAAAGAGAGAATACAGTCAAGAGAACTTGAGAGCTAGAAGACAAAGATGAAGCTATCTAACGTAACTCTGATTTCTATGAGGAAACTGAGTCCCAGAGAAGGTGAGTTACCCCAAGTGGTCTGATCACTGGTTAGTGACAGTCATAACGTAACTCAGGTCTTCCACTTAAATTCAATCTCCCTTTTTATCTAGGTTGTTATTCCCAAAAAGACTGTTATTACTTAGTGTTGGCATAGATTCCTTACGAAGGAGTTGACACCTTATGAAGTGATGAGAAGAAAAGGTTTACTCCAGTAAAACTTTATTTTTTTAAATATATTTCATCATAACCTAAATTGTTTCCCACTGAATATTTACCGTGTAAATAGTAGACAATTGGAGCATCTCAACTCTAATATTACTGTGTCCTTTTAAAGATGTTTCTGCCTTCCTACCTTTATTTTGACACATGATCAAAAATAGGGTTAAACTAAGGTTGTTTGACATCTTTGTATTAACTTTGCCTAGGAAAAAAATGAAAAAGTAAGAGAGAATACTTTCTCAAAATATAAACTAAATGAGAATACCATTATGAATTTGGAAGCATGGACCCCTTCTTTGAATAAGTTCTTCAATTATCTTCTACCCATTCAAATGCATTCCTTCTCAGTTATTATTTAATAGCCCTCCTTCTTCATTGGCTATGGCGGCATTAATCATAGGGGAGATAAAATGTCAAAGCCAAAGAAAGGTAAATGGCTAGAAATGAAAGTTCGAAGCAGTGGGGATATACAGACAATGCCAACCAAGGAGAAAGTGAAGTCTGAGTAGTGGTAGGAATTTCACTTAGCTGAATTTACTTAATATGGGAGCAAATGTGAGCCTGGAATAATACATGAGATTATTAGGAAATCCTATTAAAGAGCTGATATTTTATGAGACCTGATATTTTCCCTGAGATTCTAGACCATCCAAATTTAAGCTTAGCAGAAGGGTGATTGATTCAACAGTATATCTTTTACTTACTCCAGCCCCAGTTAAGTTTTTCCCCCTATTACCATGTTACACAAGGGCAACCCCACACTGGCAGTTGGTTGTTAATTACATTTGATGTGCAGTAACACAAGAGAGCTAATTAACTTGCATCAAAAAAGCTTTATTTACTGTGACAAATTAAACAAACTCATAAAGTGTTCAGCCACAATGGCTCTCAATTATCATGCAGTCCAAGTAATGTGGTGCAAACATATTCCCAGGCCTCTCTCAGGTATCATTTCAGTCTCACAGCCCTTCTGCACATGTACAATTATAAATGGATCTTTTTAATGAATAGAACTGAAAGTCAACTGCTCTTTGTTTTGCTTTGTTTTGTGTGCATGTGTATGTGTATGTGTGTGATGTGTGTGTATATGTTCTCTAAGGTACAGCTGGATACATTGGTCATATTCAATTTCTTAATCCTTCCTTATGTCACAGTTCAACAGAGTTTTCTTGGCCTTTAATCAGAGAACTGCCATAAAGTAAAAAGGGAAAAATGCTATTGTTCCAAAGCCCACGCTCTGCATTAGATGTCTAAAACTGGTCATCTTCAGACTCTTCTTCTAGACAGGGTTGACTCTTTAATAGAAACATCCCTACCCCCTGATGACACATGTACAACGGGTATAAAACAGTGTCTTTCTCTTTAGGGAGAGTAAAAGGATAAGATTTGTACCCTCAGCCAACACAGCACAGCAGCAGAACAACTGCTTGTCTTTTCAAGCAAGTTTTGTTGCTTTGGAAAAACTAATTATAATTTCTACCATTCTTTGCAAAACAGGGTCTAAAATTCACCGCCTGTGCTACATATTTAGGAAAATACATTCCCCTTCTATTCAGCTAATTTGTAAGGTAATGATTTGAGGTTGGTAGCACAGTAAAATGGAAGAAACACTGAACTTGAAACCAGATGAAGAAGAATAATAGCAACTAGGGCATGAAGCTAATAAGTAGCAGAACCAGGACTGTCTAACTCAAAAGCTTGCTCTCAGCTACTGTCAATAAAGAGGCTTTTGCCAAGTTACTGAACTTGCATTTCCCTTATCTGCCAAGTATAGATAACTTGAGAATGTTTGGAAGGGGACTTACAATAAACAAAGCAGTAAATTGTTGATGTAATTAGGAGTATTTGTTGATTGGCCTCACCAAAAAAGCTCATAATGAAAATCTCATAACTGTCATTTTTCACTAATAGAATTCTATACCTACCTACAGGCCATTAAATGACCAGGGAGAAGAAATTTCTTGGAGGACAAAAAGTTTCCTCATCCACATGACAACCCAGAATACCAGTATGTATGTTTTGAAGAGATTGCTATTCTGAGCATTCTGAGTAAAGAGTCAAGAAGCACCGAGAAATAGGAATGAGGTCTAGGGAAACAGTCTACTTCATAATAACCCCACCGGTTATTTCTGAAAGTGAGCCATCCTTGAGTCCCTCACAGAGGCTTCCAAGAGAAAGAGAGGCAAAAGATGGCCTTAGATTTGATTCCCTTTTAAAACTGAATCAGAGTGGCCTTGACAAATTTAGCCCAGCGATCATGTTTGGTCATTTCCCATTAAATTTCAATCCATAAGGAAGTCATGCTTCCCAGCAGAGATGGATGAGAAGGCACCCTCAAGACAGGATGTACTAAGTCCTCACCTTTTGAATCTTGACATTTATGAATAAGCTGCAGTTTGTAGCTGAGGTCCAGAGTCATTCTGTTCCTGAAGGACTTTCATCCTCCTTCTACCTAATCAGTGTTTTTGTCTTCTGGACAGACATCAAGTTCAGACAAAAAAAGCTTACCAATAATGCATTGTATTTGGCAATAGGTCACAGCAAGATCTGGTAAAGAAATCACAGTAGGAAATGCAGCTGAGTGTGGGCATAACAAAATGTCCTTTATTTACAGGAGCATAACCTGTAATATGCAATTTCAACATTGAGGTACACCATAGTGAGTCTAAAAGACTGCTGATTCTCTAATGAAAACTTTGAGTGATTCCAAAGGTCTAGGGTCTGGTGCACTGGGTGATTATTACATACTAACAAGGAGTAATGTGATTATTCCACCTCAGAATATTCACATAAATCAATGACACACTTCTAAGTCTGCCAACATTCCTGTCCAGGGCACTATAGTTCACAAATGTCACAAAGGTATCCTAACTGAAAGAATGACAAAAGATGGAACAATTTTATTTTTCACATACTGGCTTCTTCATAAACTACATCTCACTTAAATGGCCCTCAGAGGCCTATACCTCACAAGCAGAATCCATTTGCTTCCTCCTCTCTCAGGACAATTATGAGATAAAATGAAAACAAAGACTTGAAACAGAAATAAAGCCTGAAATAAATCATTTGTGCAAATGGAGAGATACAACTAGTAATATTGAAAATCTTACAGCCTAGTCTACAAGGAACAATCTTATAGTTTTCTATCCCATCAGGAAAGATAGGCACATAAGAGGCTGACCAATTTATTACAAACAGGTCTTTTTATGTGAGACTGATTGCAGAGATGTTACTATAACGGAGAATTCTGAAGAGGACATTAAAATACAGCTACAATGCCAAATGGAATAGTTGAATTTTTAGAGCTTTATTCAGACTGAAATTCTGCGTATGGAAGTGTCCATGGGTGGCCATTAAATCAAACTGAGCATCTTACAAGCCTATTCATATTGACCAGAATATGGTGGCTCATTTAACCAATTCTGCAAGTGCATATTGCAGGGAGGTAGAGGGGATATAAAGACCCTTCTAACACTGTACAGAGCTCTCCTTGATTACAATACTCCCTGTGGGACCACAAGAGTTACTCACCACTCCCCAGCCCCCATTTTTCATGTTAAGAAATTGTGAACCAAGAAAGTGACAGTGCATTCCATTTTGCTTGGATCGCTTCAGTGAGATTCAAAGTCAGTCAAATCAATACCAGTTTGTAATTTCCCCCTTTTAGGAGAGAAAACTGCAAGAAGATGCATAAATCTGATTCTGCCCTGCTTCTCGGCACAAAACTTCCTATGACTCTATTGTGATGATGTGCCTTGATCTACAGTAGACACCCTGGCTTCTTAGGGTCAGGGGACTGAAAAGAACTATATAACTTAATGGGGTTTTTTTGACCAGAAGAGTTGATAAGGCTTTCACTATTGAAGGAGGGGATGTCATTGTTTCTTTCCTTAACAAAATTCCAAATTAGGTGATTCTCCTAATCTGAAATATATATGAGGATCAGAATAAGGCTGTTAGCTTTCTCATTTTCTCATCTTAATGGACTGTGCTGTATCAGTCTACAAGTATAATTGTAATTGTATTCCAGGTGAAGTCTATGGAGTAGGTAAGGAAATGAAATAGCTTGTTTATTTTAAGGCTATTCTAGAACTTATAAGTTTAATAGAGTATTGGAATACAGTCTCCAACAAAGGACTCCAGTGAGAGAAAACAAACCCATTCCATGCCTGCTGTCACTATTGAATTCATTTAGGAGATGTCTCTGAATATTTTCATGAGAGCCAAATTTTCACACTTAAGAGGATGGATTTTCTAAAACAATTTTAATTCATTATCATTTTTAATAAATTAGACAATGAATCAATTGTCCTGGAGAATATTATTTTTATTTGGAAAAAAAGATGGGACTATAATATTCTAGTGCTAATTTTCTTCTGAGGTTTTAGAAATGATTCTGAAAGCAGTATGAAAACTTGCTTGAGAAAAAAATATTATGCACCCACACAAAATGTCTGCTTCTTTGAAAAACATTCATTTAAGATGTTACATACTTATTAAAAATTGGCTAGTGACCAGACTGCACAGTAGTTTACAACATGCAAGAGATATTGACTGTGCACTTACTACATGGCAGACAGACATTGTGTTACACTGGGGGATCCAAAAATGATCAATATATATCAAGATGATTATAATAGAGGCACCTGGGTGGCTCAATTGGTTGAGTGTCCGACTTCGGCTCAGGTCATGATCTCACAGTTCGTGAGTTCGAGCCCCGCTTCAGGTTCTATGCAGACCTGCTAGCTTGGAGCCTGGAGCCTGCTTCAGATTCTGTGTCTCTTTCTGTCTCTGCCCTCCCCTGCTCATGCTCTGTTTCTGTCTCTCAAAAATAAATTTAAAAATGTAAAAAAAAAAAAAAAGAGGATTATAATATACCAAGAAGGCACAGAAACAAACAGTATCATAATGGGACTGATATGGGAGAATTGTACAAAGTGTAGACAGTGCTTAATAATAACAACATTTACATAGTGCTTTTCATGTGTCAGGTTCATACTAAATAAATTAACTCACTTAATACTTATAGCAACCATATATGGTCAGCACTGGGCACATGAAAGAGGCAAGAAAAGTTGTCTGAGGAGTTAACGTTCAAGCTAAGCACGGGAACTTGAGGTGGTGTGACATAATTGAGAAATACAAGTAGTATATTATAAATGATGAGTTAAAATGCTGGGTAGTGAGTAAATTGAATAGGAGCCAAAATGGGGCTGGGTATATATTTTATCTATCTATCTATCTATCTATCTATCTATGTCTAATTTAATATATATATAAAGCAGCTGGGTCATGAAGGGTCTTGGATGACACCAAAAAGAGGTTAGGGGGAACTCTAAGAGAATGCTGAATGTTTACTTGAGCCAAATCCCACCTAAACAGCCAACCAGTTAATGGGGGAGACTTATAAAGACAAAGAATTAAATGCTAAAATTGTCCAGCAAGTCATCAATAAAATGGAATAAGCTTTCAAGACCTCGGAACACAAGTGTTTGCTTAGAACACAATGAATATCTGGAGGTTTGGCCCTCATGGGAATCTAAGATAGACCATTTAATCTCTTAAGGGAGCCAGGCAGTGTGGCCTTTGGCTCAGCCTCAGCACTCCACTGAAGGCTCTTGGCCCTAACCATGGGAACTGCTTCCAGTCAGAACCAAAGCTTGTTTGTACAGTTAAATGAATAAATGTTTTTAAATCAAGACTCTGACTTCTTACCAGTCTGTGTTGCTAAAATACCAAAGAATAATTATAAAAGGATTTCTATTCAATGATTTTTTTGACTGCTATAACATTTAAATTAGACTAAATTCAGCTATTTGAGTGCCCTCTGACAGTATTTTTTTCCCTCAACTCTATGACTGTTTTATCACCCCATACTCACTTGACCTAATCGGCACCATTCTGCACTCTAAAATGTTTATCCTGTTAAATGAATTTTTAATCTAACATTTATAGCATTCAATTTCAGTTTCATCAGCCATCCACAGTGTAATATCTAATGTTTTAAAATAATCTAGACAGTTAAAAAAAAAAGCAGGGGGAGGGGGAAGAATTGTCGTGTTATGAAGCAAATGATTAATTAAAGCAAATTAGATTCTGGCAGCTCTCGCTATCATTATCATGTGTTCCCCCAACTCGACTAATAAATCTTTGTTGAAAATGTGTGCTTTCACAAGGTTCAAAAGTCACCTGGGAAAGGACATTATTGACTAATATTTTTGCATTGCTGTTAGTTTTATATTCCATTACCCTATGGAATAACAACTAATATTTTTCAAACATTTAGAGTACATTCAGGAAACTGACTCTGCTTACTGGTCAGAGGGAGGTTTAAGAGCGGGGGAAACCCAGCAATTTCTCTATCTACTCGAGTAAATTACAATTAACTGATATAGCTAATATTTCGGCGAATGCTAGAAAATCTAAAATACGCGACACTGAGTGCCTGCGGCACAATACCGTCCTCGCTGTGGCACAGTCCCGAGATTTCAGCAGCTGCAAACATTCTCTAAAGCACACAGCACAGCGAGAACAGCACAGCTCTCCTCTATTTCAGAGGTTTGCCTTCTTCCTTTCCTAGTATCTGGCACTTCACATTGAGGAAAGTAACAATGCCGAGGAAAACGGCTCTCTCTAAATCCTACCAAATGCTGCTGCCATGCAAACTAGACAGTCTGCGTTGTTTCTGAAGGCACAGAAGGGAGATATTGACAGCTATTTCCAGAAAGGAACTACATACTTGCCTTTATTTAGCCTGCACAAAGTGTTGTCATTTAAATCTACCTTTAATAATTTTTTTCTAAAATCAACTGTTGCATTTTTCAAACTCATAGTGTTTATTGCCTAATTCTGAATTATTTCCTACAACTTTCCCATTTGCTTTACCTCAAGCTTAGCCAGCTGTGCCCTTTTTGCCAGGCAAATGCCAGTGTAAACTGTAAGCTCAGTTCTTTATGGTCTCTAGTCACTGCATGTCATGTTGTCTTAAAACTTATCAGGAGAAAGTGCAAATTTATTTGAAGTCTATGATATTGTGATGGGGGGAGAGGAGGGTGAACAGTTTTGAAACAATCATATAAATACTAGGAATAAATTTATCTAAAATGTATTAAATATGGGGGAGGAAAAGAACCTAATCCCCCAAAAAGTGAAATTTTTAGGTTGTAATAAATAATCACATGCTGTTAAATATTTGTACCAGTTTTGAAATAGTGCAACCCATAAAACTCTGAGATATGGTCAAATGAAATTAATGTTGCTCCAGACAATCCTTTTATGTTTAACCTCTACCTCCTGCCATAGCTTTGTAATAATTTTCATTCCTAAGTGAGTTGGGTATGTCTACAAAACAAAACACACACCCAAAAAGGCCCCCAAAACACTATACATTTAAATATGTACATATAGGTATTCACATGTTTTGCTCCTTCAAACTGCAGATTATGAAGTGAGCTATGATTACCCTCCAAGTAATTCCCTCTACCCACTCCCTCTACCATCCTCCCACTCGCCACATTTGAACATGTTTCTCTTTTTCTTGGGACTCTTTTTCTTCTTTCCGCAGCACAGCTTCCTGGTGCCTCAGTAGACTAGAAAATAGCCTCCAGTACTGCTCAGTATGGCAGCACATCCCCATGGCCTGGGTGTTTTCTCAGACAGTTTTAAAACGATCCAGTATTGCGTGAGTTAAAAAAAATTCCCCCTGGAAAAGCTAATTATTGCATGCAGATACTTCTTTGTGTGATCAAGGAGGGGACAATTTAATAGGCTCTGTAATACAACCAAGAACAAAATTGCTTTAAAGGAAGTCTCTTGTTGAGTGACAACTCTGTTGCCTGAGCCAATTAGGTCCCAATAAAGAGTGTTGAATTGGCTCCTGCTTTCTCATTAATTATGTTCTGTCACAGACATGGGGCTTGATTTAGCAATTTTGTATTACATTAAGATACTGAAAGGCCGGGAACAAATGGCTCACTCTGATAATAGGCATTCTCTACACGGTGTGACATTTACTATCCAGCTGTCCGTAAGGCAGCCTAGCACTTCAGTTCAGGGGTTTATTTGTCATTGCTTCAAAGGGACACTCAGCTTTTCACAAAAAAAGAAACAGAGAGGCTAATAGATAGGACAAAATGTACTGCTGATATGCTTTATTAGAGATAGGATGCTAGGGTTTTGCTAACAAGCTCATCCGTTGGGACTCAGCCGAGTTTGCTGCCAATCATCCTACACACAAAGGCACACTAGTTAACAAGGAGAAATGAATTACAGACACTTATTCTGCCGGTGGGATCACAAATACACCAATCTGTGAAAGAGGCACAAACTCCAGAGACAAACTACGTATTTGTCAATAACCTCCTAGAAAGAACCCTAGTAATTCTTTGAAGACCTTTGATTTAGCTTCCCTCTAAAATACATGTATAGGAAATGTTTTCATTACCATGACATTCTTTCTTTGTTATTTGCACAAATTTTCATCACATTAAAAACAGAAAACTGAGGAGGTCTGCAAATGTTTTAGTGCGTATCTATATAATACTTTTCATATCTCACTGCAGGGACCTACTATTTTGTTATTTCATTAAGAGTAAGAGAAAATTAAATTTTTAATCTTTAGGTCCGAGTTGAGATCTACCAATGTACTAAGACATAATCTATAACTATACATATATGTATATGTGTTTTTATATATATACATATAGATATGTCATGTATACCAATTTAAAGAACAAATTAGAGATCAAATGAATACCAAATCCTTCTGGTTAAATAATTATATGACTTTTATCATAAAAGTGTATATATGTACCCCATATGTATATACAAACACATCTATAAAATCTTCACATAATACACATATTTATACATACAGATATGATTTCATAATTATAAACATGAACCTAAAATCAACTTCTGTATATTGAATATAGTGAAACATTTTATACATTTTATTTATGAAAATGAGTCAAATCTCTGACCATGGCATTGATCAACATTTTGCTACTTCTATTATTTAAACATTCTCCTGCAAACATATCATAGAGAAGGGCCCATTGTTGATTATAAAAAACAATAACTTTCAACTCAAGTTTATCTACTGTCCACATGAGATTAATCAAATGTGACTATGTCATTTGCAGGTTAATTACAAAACAGCTCTCCAAAACTCTCCTACAGACAGTACACTGTTCATCTGATTGCAGACTGCTTCAATTCATTTAATTTATTCTGCCCACCATTTTGGATTAGAGCAACTCAAGGCTCAGCTATAGAAGGGATAAAAGGCTAAAAAGAATAAACAAAGATTTACCAGACTCTCTGTGCTCAGACAGAATCTCAAAGGATGTGAAGATTTGTTGTGTTCAGTTCCAACCTCAGGAAGAACCCAACCCTCCATCTTTGCTGCTTTTACTCTTCCATGAAGCTCAAAGTATCCTCTACCAATTGGTAAAGACATCAAGGGAGCAGCATGGTGCCCCCATAAAGAAGCTTCTTTTGTTTTTTCCGAAGCAATTCTCCGTATGGACCCTTAACCTCATCTATTTACCTCTTAATTCCTCTGAATTTGAGATCCTAAATAATTCTTCATCTTTGTAGACCTACTAATAATTCCAGAAAAGGAGACCATGAAGCAGAGATGAAGGATAGCTATAAGCCCCAGATGTATGTGTGATACGTCCTTTTCTTCCTTTATCCTTCACCAGAAGAAAGGGATGGGTAAAAATAATTTGTTTAAAGAAGCAGATCTTATTTAATGTAATCCCTAAACATTTTTTTTCTAATTTCTAAGTATTAAAAAATAATTTTTGATAAAGCATGCTCCAAATCATCTCCTTCATTTTTAAATAATGCCTTAAAAATGGAAGAAGAGGAAAAAAATCATGTGAAAATACAGTGCAAATTTTCTTTCCATTTTCCCACATCCCCCAAAAAATCATATGCAAAAGCACTTGCACACTATTTCTCAACACCAATAATATCTGTGAATTATATATATGTATTTTTAAATGTGTATTGAACACAGACAGTTGAAAGAGCTTAGAGAATCTAAGGGAAACATGAAATACTTTTTTCCTTCTCTAAAATTTGCCATGTTTCTATTTTAGAAAAGCCTTTGCAATAAATAATATACATAATAGAGGCAAGAATCATTTTATCCTCACTTAGCAGGAGCTTTATCTTCGCTATTCAGGTACTCCCTAAGGTTGAAATCTTTCAAAAAGCCTGAGCCCTCCTCAGGCTGAAGCAAAGGTATTTATATAGACATTAAGTATTTATGCTGCAATTTATATTTTCAAAGCCCTTTGTAACCATTCATTAGTTCATCCAAATAACTTCCCTCTGAAATGTGTGAATACTTTGATTCCCAGGCAGAGAGAGTTGGGATCAAGGAAGTGACTAGGTCACACATAACGTGGCATGTGTGACTTAGGTCACACATAACGAATGACTGTATCTCAGAATGGGCTTCCTATGGGTTTTATGGAAACTCCTTCAAATCTAAAACTGGCATGAAGGACTTAGGTCACACATAACGAATGACTGTGTCTCAGAATGGGCTTCCTATGGGTTTTATGGAAACTCCTTCAAATCTAAAACTAGGGTGGATCCCTGTAGAAATGCTTTAGCTGTGACTTTGTTATAGTTTACTTGCAGGCAGAGGAACTGAGCAAATGATTCCAGCTCTTATAGCCCTAGTTTTATATACTCTTGGGACATTTATGCCCATAAGACAGTTTAGGAACAAGCTAAAAATCAGCAGATAAAACTAATATTGACACCTAAGATATAATGTCTTGCTAACATGAAATATTATAAAAGGATGGTTAAGGGAACTGTATCTTTCAAAAGGTTTTCTTGGAAATGTCCTTCCCTGATTATGCCAAGATAAATGTAGAGAGCAGACCCCTTGTGTAAGCCTCTGTTTATCTTGAAAGATCCTACTCTGTCACACCCATTAACTTCCTAGTAATATACAAATTCTACATCTACTTTCTCACTTAACAGTATGGTAGCTTGACTCCAAAGGTGGCTTCCACAATTCCTTTCTTTCTCCTGTGTTCATGTGACCTCTAGCATCTGGGTTGCCCGCAACTGCTTTGACCACTAGATATAGAATAAGTGATGCTGTGCCAGTTTCAGACCCAGCTTTTTTAGAAGGACTGGCAACTTCTTCCTTCTCTTAGAATGTTCACTCTGAGGCACTCCCTTGTGGAGCACTCAATCTCCGTGTAAGAAGTCCAAGCTCCTCTGAGAGACAGAGACCACATGGAAAAGGACTTAGGCACCAGACAAATGAATGAAAACAAAAAACACTTTGGACATTTAGCTCTGTCAAGCCTTCAGATGACTCCATCCCTAGCTACCATCTGATGGCAATCACCCAAGAGATGTCCAAGTTAGATCCTAGCTGAGCTTCATGAATTCCCAGAAGTATGATATCATAATAAATTATTATTATAAGCCACTAAATTTTGGAGTGGCTGGAATTAGATTACCAGAATAACCACTATCAATGCTGTCTTATCTATATCCCTTTGTCTTCACAAAAGTATGAGAGAAAAGTAGAAGCTGGGCCTAGTTGGCTAAGCCAGAAGAATAGGGCTATTAAGAATTGGCAGGATGGTATGGAGGACGAGAATCAGTCTTAAGAAAACTTGGGCAAGTTATTTAACTTTCCCAAGTATCAATTTTCTCATCTATAAGATGAAACTAATAATATGGCCTCAAAGGATCATGAAGATTTAATGAACTATAGGATGTGAAGCATCTACACAGTGCTAAGACAGGCAGATCTTCCATAACTTGAACTATTATCATTATTGTTATGCTTATTAGTATTGCCTAAGCATGCTAGACTCTCTTTCAAATATCTGCTGAAGCCACAAGTCATTACCCTTTCCCAAACTTCCCTCAGATTCATTAAGGCAGACATCCAGAAGACATGATTCCACTCCCAGACCATAGCTAATTGGACTAGAAGGAGACAAGAGAAGCCAGTTCATTTCTCTGTGTAGCTCTAATGGCATTGGGTTAAGAAAAGAGCTAAAAGATGTCCAAATTTCACCCTGTGGACTGAGAACAGAGAAAATCACACCAGAGAGAGCCTGAATATGAATATGAATTTCTTAGAACCCTAATGGTTTTCCAAGCTATGTTTCATGACTCTGAGACCCAACTGTAATCCTTCTTTGGGGTATTGTAGGATGGACCTACATCCTTATGATATTGTCTCTTTTCTCTTGAGCCAACTTAAGTTGGTTTCCATCATGTATCCAAAGAATCCAAGCAAAAGAAGAGGGAATAAAGGAAGACACTTCAAACAAGACACTGTCAGTGGCCTCTCAATGCCAGGAAGCAATGAGGATCCAGACCTGAATCAACTAAAGTACTGCTTAAGCTTTACACATCTTCTTTGCATCACTAAGGCTCTGTTTATCATTGGTAGAATGGATGAATGCCTTCGTCTTTTTTTTTTTTTTTTTGCTAACAGCTTTATTAAGATATAGTTTGCATAACATACAATTTACCAATTTAAAGCATACATTTGAATGGTTTTTAGTATATTCACAGAGTTGTGTGGTCATCACAATTAATTTTACAACATTTTCATCACCCCTAAAAGAAATGCCATACCCATTAGTAGTCACTTTCCATTTTTCCTCCCACCCACTACCTCCCTCAAGTCTAGGGCAACCACTAATCTAACTTTCTGTATCTTTAGATGTGATCATTCTGGACATTTCTTATAAATGGAATTATACAATATGAAGGCTTTAGTAACTGGTTTCCTTCACCTAGCATAATGTTTCATCGTTTATCCATGTTGTAACGTGTATTAGTACCTTACTCATTTTATTGAGCAATAATACTCCATGGTAGAGATAGGCCACATTTTATTTATTTATTTATCAGTTGATGGATATTTGAATTGTTTCCACTTTTGGCTATTATGAGTAATTATGCTATGAACACTCATATACTAGTTTTTGTGTGGCTGCACGTTTTCATTTCTCTTTAATATTATATCTAGGAATAGAATTGCTGGGTCATATGGTAACTCTATGTTAAAATAGCCAACTATTTCCCAAAGTGGAGGCACCATTTTATATTCTCTCCAGAAATGTGGAATGTTCCAATTTCTCCACATCCTCACCAATGCTTGTTATCTTTTGTTTGTTTTTTAAATATAACCTTCCTAGTACAGTGGTATCTCACTGGGTTTTATTTGCATTTCCCTGATGACTAATGACGTTGAGAATATTCTGAAGTGTTTATTGGCCATTTGTTTATCTTCTTTAAAGAAATGTTTATTAGATATTTTGCCTATTTTTTAATTGGGTTGTTTGTCTTTTTGTTGTCGAGTTTTAAGAATTTCTTATATATTCTAGGGGCGCCTGGGTGGCTCAGTTGGTTAAGTGTCCGGCTTCAGCTCAGGTCATGATCTCACGGTTCGTGGGTTCGAGCCCCACGTCGGGCTCTGTGCTGACAGCTAGCTCAGAGCCTGGAGCCTGCTTCAGATTCTGTATCTCCCTCTCTCTCTGACCCTCCCCTGCTCATGCTGTCTCTCTCTGTCTCTCAAAAATAAATAAAAACCATTAAAAAAATTTAAGAATTTCTTATATATTCTAGCTACAAATCCCTTATCAAATAAATGATTTATAAACATTTTATCCCAATCACTGAGTTCTTTTTTCACTTTTTTGATAGCGTCCTTTGAAGAAAAAAAGATTTTAATTTTTATGAGGTCCAATTTATCTATTTCTTTTTGGTTGCTTGTGCTGTTGGTGTCTTATTTTAAAAAACCACTGCCAAAACCAAGATCACAAAGATTTCCCCTTCTTTTGTTCTATAAGCTTTACAGTTTTAGCTCTCACATTTTTAAGCATTTTGTCCATTTTGAGTTAATTTGTTTATATGAAGGTAAGAATCCAACTTCATTCTTTTGCCCAGAGATGTTCAGCCATCCCAATAGTACTTATTGAGAAGACTATTCTTTCCCATGTTGGATTGTTTTGGCATTTTGTCAAAAATCAACTGACCATAAGTGTGTGTGTTTGTTTACGGATTTCTAATTCTTTTTCACTGATTTACAGGTCTATCTTTAGGCCAGTATCACAGTACCTTGATTATTGCAACTTTGTAGAAAGTTTTGAAATTGAGAAGTATGAATCCTACAGCTTTGAGATTCTTTTTCAATAGCATTTGACTATTCTAGGTTCCTTGAATTTCTAAATGGAATTTTAGGATCACTTTCTCAATTTCTGTGAAGAATTGACCTGGGATTTTATAGTAATTATGCTGAAGCTGTAAATCAACTTACAGAATATTGCCATCTTAACAATATTAAGTCTTCCAATCTATGAACATGGGATATCTTTCCATTTATATAAGTCTTCCTTAATTTCTCTTGACAGTGATTTGTGGTTTCCAGAACTTGCTTTCACATTTATTTTGGTAAATTTATTCTTAAGTGTTTAATCTTTTTTGATGCCATTGTAAATGGAGTTGCTTTCTTAATTTTATTTTTAGATTATTATAAGTGTATAAAATACAATTGATCTTTGTATATTGATCTGGTATCCTTCAACCTTACTGAGATTATTTATTAGTTCTAATAGTTTTCTGTGAATTCCTTAGGATTTTCATATTAACTGCAAATAGAGATAGTTTTACCTTTTTCCTTTCCAATTTGGATGTCTTTTATTTCATTTGCTTGCCTAATTTCCCTGGCTAGAAGCTCCAGCACAGTGTTGAAAAGAATAATTGGGGCAGACAACTGTGTCTTATTCCTGACCTTGGGGAAAAGCATTCAGTCTTTCACAATTAAGTATGATATTAGCTGTTGGTTTCCAATGTCTTCTTGTTCAAATATTCTAGTCACAATACACATTTTAGAGATCTTGACATCAAATCTTGATGTTTACAAATATGACTAAACACTGTTCATTTTTTAAATATAATCTTCAAAAAAAAAATTCTTTGCATCCCAAGTTCCACAATACTCATACAGATATATAACAGCAACAGTTAATTGGGTTGTGAATAAAACCATATTGGAATGAGTCTCATAATACAGTCCTGGCTGTCCCTTTCATTCTTGGGCCTACTCTGAACCTCATTCTTTTGCAAATTGAAAACACCATCCCTGGTTTCTTCTACCTCTCTGTAAGCACCATGTAAGTAAATATGAGAAGTGCTTTAGAAAATACAATGCTTTTTGCAAGGAGACTATTGTTTGTTTCTCTAAAATATATCAAGCTTTTTTAATGTATATCTACCAAATATTGTTGAAGAAATCAACTCCTTTCCTCCATGGTATGTATAATCAGTGATTCTCAGGATTAATGTAGAAAGGGGTTTTTCTTTAATTTCCAAACTAGATAAATGAAAACTATCTTCAAAACTAAGTTACCTTATTTTTAATGAAAAACTAGAACTCAACGTCTACACATCTTTAAAAGATGAAGATATTTTTACCTAAAAAGTTTTTAATTGTGGCACAACTAACATATAACATATTATTATCAAGTGTACAACACAATGATCTGATATTTGTGTATACTGCAAAATGATCACAATAATCAGTATAATTATCATCAGTCACCATACATAGTTATAAAAATATTTTTTCTTCTGATGTGGACTTTTATGTTCTACTCTCAGGAACATTAAATACACAATAATGTATTATTAACTACATTCTAATAATATAACTATTATTAACTATAGTCACTGTGACTGATTATTTTATAACTGGAAGTTTTTACCTGTTGATTCCTTTCACCCATATTGCCCATCTCCTGCCTCCACCTTTGGCAACCATAAATCTGTTCTCTGTATATATGAGCTTGAATTTTTTTTTTTTTTTTAGATTCTACATATCAGTGAGATCATATGGCATTTGCCTATCTCTGGCTGACTTATTTCACTTACCCTAATTCTCTCAAGGTCAACCTATGTTGTCACAAATGAGAAGATTTCATCCTTTTTTATTTATGACTGAATACTATTGCACTGTGTATATATTGCACACTTTCTAGGGAACCTGAATGGCACAGTCAGTTAAGCATCGTACTCTTGATCTCGGCTCAGATCATGATCTCAGAGTTCATGAGCTCAAGCCCTGCATGGGGCTGTGCATTAATGGCATGGTGTCTGCTTGGGATTCTGTAGCACTCTCTCTCTCAAAATATATTGCACACTTTCTTTAACCATTAATCCATCAGTGGATATTTAAGTTGTTTATATGTCTTTACTAGTGTACATAATGCTACAATAAACATGGGGGTACATGTATCTTTTAAAATTTGTTTTTTCATTTTCTTCAGATAAATACCCAAAAGTAGAATTACTGAATCATATGGTACTTCTATTTTTAATTTTTTGAGAAATCTCCATACCATTTCCCATAAAGCCTACACCAATTTACATTCCCACTAACAGTGCACGAGGGTTCCCTTTTCTCTACTTCCTTGCCATCATTTGTTGTTTCTAGTCATTTTGATACTAGCCATTCTAACAGGGTGAGGCGATGTCTCATTGTGATTTGATTTTATATTTCCCTGATGATTAGTGATGTTAAACGTATTTTCATGTACCTTTTGGCCATCTGTCTTCTTTGGAAAAATGTCTATTCAGATCTTCTGTCCATGATTTTTTAATTTTTTTTATTTTTTTAATGTTTATTTAAACATTAAAGAGAGAGACAGAGAGCAAATGAGGGAGGGACAGAGAGTGAGACACAGAATCTGAAGCAGGCTCCAGGCTCCAAGCTATCAGCACAAAGCCCAACATGGGGCTCAAACTCACCAACTTCAAGAATCATGACCTGAGCCAAAGTCAGACACTTAGCCAACTGAGCCATCCAGGCACCCTGTCCATGATTTTTTGATATTGAGTTGTATGAATTATTTCTATATTTTGGATATCAACCCTTATTGAATATGTGATTTGCAAATGTTTTCGCCCATTCAATATGCTGCCTTTCCAATTTCTTGTGAATTCCTTTGTGGAGAAAATTTTTAAATGACTCATCAATTTTTACTGAAATAGTTTTAGATTTCTTATTGCTAGAAATGTTTGTTAATATTTTACCCCTCAGCTTTATTATTTGTAAATTGAGGTGATTAAAGAACATAACCATAAAATCTCTTCCAATGATAAAATTCATAACCTCCAGGTTATGAAACAAGATCATATAAACAAGCAACATAAGGTTTTTAAGCTGATGTGAAAATTTTCTAAGGACTAATTCAAGTAACTGTTTGCTTTATTATATTGCCTTTCTATTTCGAATATTTTTTAATGTTTCCTTATTTATTTTGAGAGAGCGAGAGCAAGCAAGCATGCAGGGGAAGAGGGGCAGAGAAAGAGGGAGCGAGAGAATCCCAAGCAGACTCTGTACCCTCAGCACAGAGCCTGATGCGGGGCTCAGTCTCACAAACTGTGAGATCATGACCTGAGCCAAAATCAAGAGTCAGACACCTAACTGACTGAGTTGAGGACTCCCACGTTTTTTGTTTCTGATTCTTTTTAAATTTTATCTCTGTGGTAAGGGTCTCCCTAAAGTCTTCCATTCCTTTCTCAAGCCCAGTGAGTATTCTTAGGGTTGATGCTTTAAATTCTCTACCAGGCATGTTACTTATTTCTGTTCTGCTTAGATCTCTGGCCAAGACATTATCATGTCCTTTAATTTGGGATGAATTCCTCTTTCTTGGCATTCTGACTAAGCTTCTGCCTTCTTCTGTGTATTAGAAAGCCAGTTATGTTTCCTGCTCCTGAGAATAATGGTTTTATGAAGAGGTCATATAGTGTCTAGGGCCTACCACTTCAGAGAGTGTCTCTGGTGTGTGCTGTGTGTGCTCTGATGTGTGTTTTGGCTATTCTATCCTTCAGGCCAGTTGTCTGGAGAGGCTATCTTTGCCTGCAGTGGGCAGTATTTGGTCCTTGGCCTGAATGTGATGAATTTTAACTAGGTGTGCTCTGGTATGCTTGTTAAATGAGACCTGATACTACTTCTACTGGACCTGAAGCCCTGAAGAACTCTTCCCTTGCCCCTCCCTCACTCATGCTAGCTCTCTCTTTCTCTCTCTCTCTCAAAATAAAGAAACATTTTAAAGAAAAAAAATGCAATAACTGAGACTGGAAACAGGCTTGATGCAATGAACTCAAGGCTAGAAGAAGCAGAGGAATGAATAAGTGATAGAGAAGACAAAATAATAAAGCTGAACAAAAAAAAGAATTATACATAATGAGAATTGACTTAGGGAACTCAGTGATTCCATCAAACATAATAACATTTGTATTATAGAATTCCCAGAAGAAGAAGAGAGAGAAAAGAGGGCTGAAAATTTGTTTGAGGAAATAATAGCTAAAACTTTCTCTAATCTTGGGAAGGAAACAGACATCCAGATCCAGGAGACACAACGGAACTCCCATCAAAATCGACAAAAGCAAGCCAACACCAAGACATATCATAATTAAATTTGCAAAATATAGAGATAAAGAAAAAGTCTTAAAAACAGCAAGACAAAAGAAGTCCTTAACTTACAAGAGAAGACTAGCTGCAGATTTCTCAAAAGAAACTTGGCAAGCCAGAAGGGAATGGCGTGGTACATTCAACATGCTGAATGGGAAAAATCTACAGCCAGCCGGGAATACTCTAAACAGCAAGGCTATCATTCAGAAGGAGAGATAAAGAGTTTTCCACACACTTTCTTAACACAACACTATGAAACTTGAAGTCAACCACAAAAAAAAAAAAAAAAAAAAAAAAAATTGGAAAGACCATGAATACATGGAGGTTATACAACATGTTACTAAACAATGAATGGGTCAACCAGGAAATCAAAGAAGAAATAAGAATATACATGGAAACAAATGAAAATGGAAACATAATGGCCAAAACCTTTGGGATACAGCAAAAGTGGTCCTAAGAGGGAAATTCATAGCAATATAGGCCTACCTCAATAAGCAAGAAAAATCTCAAGTAAGAAAACTAACCTTACACCTAAAGGAGCTAGGGAAAAAAAATGAAACCTAAAGCAAGCTGAAGGAGGGAAATAATAAAGATTAGAGCAGAAATAAATGATATAGAAACTAAAAAAGAAAAAACAATAGAATATATTAATGAAACCAGGGGCTGGTTCTTTGAAAAAAAAAAAAACAATAAAATTGATAAACTCCTAGCCAGACTTATCAAAAAAGAAAAGAGAAAGGACTCAAATAAATAAGCCACAAAGGAGAAAAGAGAGATCACAATCAACACGACAGAAATACAAACAATTATAAGAGAATATTATGAAAAATAATATTCCAACAAACTGGACAACCTGGAAGAAATGGACAAATTCCTAGAAAGGTATAAAGTATCAAAACTGAAACAGGAAGAAATAGAAAATTTGAACAGAGCAATAAATTGAATCGGTAATCAAAAATCTCCCAACAAACAAAAGTCCTGAGCCAGATGGCTTCACAGGGTAATCCTATCAAACATTTAAAGAAAAGTTAATATCTATTCTTCTCAAACTATTCCAAAAAATAGAAAAGAAAGGGCCAGCTGCTTGTTACATTCTATCTCTACCAATATGATTCAGTGGTAGTTCCTGCTCCTAGTTGCCTACAGTATACTGGGAGAGAAAGATGTAGTAAAACAAATAACTGAAATATTCTATTGCAATTCTAGATAATTCTATATAATTAAAATATGCTACCTCCAACATACCAAGGGTGCACAAAGGAAGAACAATCTTCAGGGGAGAGGACAGAAGACATTTCACTGAAATGATGTTGCCCACCATCTTATGATGAGCCTGGAAATCAAACTACTTAAACAGGAAACAGTTCAAAATGTGCTAACACAAGAGCAAGACACTCAAAATCTTCCCCCACTACCCTCAAGCTCTGTTTCCTACTTCATCTCCTACTGCATGTGCTCATAAATACTATGTTCCCACCACATAAAAATATAAGGGTCACCAAACACGCCATGCATTTTCATGGAATTCTTTTGCCAGTACTCTTTCCTGGTATATTGAATGTCCTTCTTATTTTCAGTCTGTCAGAATCTTTATATTCTTTAACTTCATTTGAATATCAATCTACCTGATGCTGCCAATTAGAGTTTCTCCCGTTTTCTTCTAACACTATTGCATTTACTACATGCCAGGCATTGTTCTAAATCCTTTAGAAGTATTGACTCATTAAATTCTCAAAACAACCATTTTAGGGAAGTACCCACATTCTCCCATTTCACGGCTTAAATAACTGACATATAGCAAGGCTAAACAAGTTGTTCAGGGTTGTACAACAATAATGGCTTCCATTTGTTGAGAACCAATTGGTTCTCAGTTGATTTATTTACCTTACAAATCACAAAACTTTGTGAAGGAATTATTGCTTTATCCCTTTTTAAAGTGAGGAAAGAAGAATTGAAAAGAAGTTACAAACAAGTTCCCACTGCAATAAGTTGGCAGAACCGGGATTCAAATCCAGTCAGCTTCACAACCCCAACCCCACCATCCACCTCACTTACACTATTGACATGATATTCCCTTTTTTTACCCCACTTCCTAATCAGGTTGGAACAATGACTCCCTCATTAAATGGATGTGAAAACTGAGGCCCAGGTACTTGCTCAGGTTTTATTCCCAGGTCATGTTTCTCACCATCATAACACCTTGCCTCCATCAAAACCTAGGAGGGAGCTGATAATCAGTCACTGTAATTGCTGACCTCCATTTTTACCTCCACATTCTGGGTGACTGCACTCTGATTACATCCCAGGGCAAGATAGAGCCTAGAAAGAAGATAGCAGATTCTAGGGCATACGGCCAAGAATCTGAGACCTGCTATTTAAATGTGCTCACATACATGTGGCAAATTAATATGTGGGCTATCAGGATAATTGATTTTAATGCATGAATAAAATAACACACAGGTTTATGATAAAGGTGAGTAAATAAACATATTTTTGAGCCAATATAAAATCAAGAATATGTCCATCATAATGAAAGAAACAAGAAAAGATCATCTGCATATATCTCAGTTTCAAGTGAATTGAGTTACAAATCTTATTTCGTCAACCCACACAAATAATTTTAATTTTTTACCTCTCTTTCCTCTAACACAACCTCTATTCATTGCCTTAGATTTCCACCCCAGGGACAAGTCTTTGAGTGTGACCACATTTCACAAGAGTCCTACAATGTCTTGTTGGGCTTCTAATGATGCTAAAGATACAAGTGTATTAGGAAGGAAATAACCCTGAATCCAGCGTCCACCAACCCCACCCCCTTTACTACCACCCCCATGAAATTCTAGGCCCTAGCAGCATCTCCTGCCCTACATGAATGCAGACGGAGCTCATTTGAAGAGGTATGACAAGAAGAAAAGATATTACAAGTCTGCAAGAAAGTTTAAAAAAAAAAAAGGCAATTGTCTTGATTGTACTTATAGAGATACCATGTCTCCACACAGACCTGAACGCCTACGATGAGCCCTGCTTTTCAGCAGTGTGGCTGGGCTCACCACCCCCACCACAACTCCTCTGCTCCCCAGTTAAATTTATACTCATGTCCAGCACTGTGGGAATAAGACCACAGCCTGTCCTGTCTGACCAGATGGGTTGAGAGTCTCTGTCAACACCAATACTATTTTGTACCACAAACTAAAATACTTCAACATTATTCTTAGTAATTTTTTTATTATACAACTAAAACTCTAAAAACTTAATAAACTGTTTCTTTAAAGTTATTGGCCTTTTAAAAAGAGTCTTTTCCACTATTCTGTGCAAAGTCAAGAGAAAGGACTTTGGTGTTTGACAACCCTGGATTTAAATCCTAAATCTTCTATTTATTTGCTATGGGATCTTAGACAAGTTACTAGACTTTCTTAAATCTCATCATCTGTAAAATAACATCTGCCTTTAGGGTTATTGTGAAGATTAAATAAGACTGTATATGTAAAGCTATTAGCATAGTGCCTGGCATTGGATGGACACCAAGTAAATAATAAGTATTGTGTTTATTTTTTATAAAGTTCCAGGGTTCACAAATATATGATTATTTTTGGTTTTACAAATGACTGAAGCTAAATACACTCACTGGGTATTTAACTGACATTTATTCATTCTTTCATTTGGCAAACACCAAGAATCTACCATGTCCTAAACCTTACATTGGCTACAATGAGGAATAACACCCCCTCCATTATCAAGGGGCTCAGAGACTAATGGATATTCAATTATATATAATGAAAACAAATTCCTGTGCATCACTTCTATACTTTATAAATGTTTGCCTTCCCCATTATTGCCAAGTTGTTGAAGCAGTGACTACATCTTACTTTCTCAGCATCATAGTACCTAATTACTACGCTCTCTCACATGAGTTGGAACTCAATAAACACATGCTAAATTGACTCGAATAAAATGGAATCACTTCCTAGGAAGCATTAGTATTTATGATTTAAATATTTAGGTAATATTTTGGATCCATATAACTTTGTTTTTCAAGTCTCCTTCTTCTTATGTTATTTCACTTCAAAAAGGTACCTCTTTAGGAAAGATAGCAGTTGATATTATATACATATATACATACATATATATATTTCTATATGAAATTAACTAATAAAGTTAAATTAGTAGAGAAATTGACACATTTAATTTGATATGCAGAATAACATGAAACTCCATTGTAGGAGATTGGAGTGTTCAAATATAATATCATACTGGCATTCAACAAAATGGCATTCTGAACTGGGTATGACATCTGTCATCTACTGATGACCTAATGTGATTCTACTGACCTAGCTGGGCAAGAAGAGTCCTTTACCCAGAATTACATGGATATTACACTGCAATCAATGGACTCGAGTTTAAAGGATACTTCCCCATCAGGTGAATTATTCAACAAAGAACTATTCCTGGTCATAAACTTACTCCAGGATTCTATCTCTTAGAGGTCTTGATCTTTAAAGGTCTCTACCCCTTCTCCAACCAATACAGGAATTAGTACAATTTTAGCCAAAATTTTCTGCGGCTGAGAGACTATAAAATAATATTCAATTTTAAAGCTGTATGTCAATAACACACTTCTAGGAAGTGGACTCACACTCTATAATGAATGTTGCCTGGTTCAGTATAGCCACAGTTGACATACAGACTCTACTACGCAAAGGACGTTTTTTAATTAGAAATTAAAATCCATTGATAAAAGAATATAATTCTACTAGGTACCCAGAGCCTCTAGCAAGTGATTTCAAGTAGCTGCTGCCTGATTGCTTCTCACCTTATTTATATGCAGAAATCTCAACTTCAACTCATGTTAGTGGCAATCTTATTCACATGGCTGCACATCCTACATTAGTGACTGCCTTCTTGGCTCAATGTGCCTCTAAAGCTAACTTCATGATTGACAAAGAGGAACATGGGACTGAGGAAATGATCTTACTGATTCTGACAACATCCCACAATTTGCCACTTTCACTGTAGATGGTGCGAATGTGTATATATACACATATACACACATATATATGTGTGTATATTTTCTGGACACCTGGTAAAAAAAATTCCAGGAAGAAAATCCACAGCTAAATATTAATTTTTATAATAAGAGAAATGGGGCAAATCCCACAAAATGAGGGCTTACCCTTTGGGAGATTAGGAGTTCTCTTCTCAAAAACTCATTCTTGTTTCTCTGCCATTTTTTATTTTTGCCCCAGACTGAGGGTTTAAATTAAACCTGAAGACTTGGGACCCAGACTGGTAATGGATTTTTAGGAGTTCATTACATTAATAGAGACACTTGAAGTAGAAAAATGAATTTAAAAACTTTTATGTTTATTCTATATTATGTTCAAACAAGTGCACATACTTGTTGCACTAGATCCTTCTTTTTTAAAAAGTACATTTCAAAGGACTAGAAAATATGAACAAGAGTGTGGGTAAGCATTATAGAGCAAAGGAATACAATACCCTGAAGCAAACAACAAATGAAATGTTTAATCTATCCTAGAGATTTTTCTGGAAGGGTGTCCAGGATGCTTTATTTGAAGTACAAGTGAAGGGGTAAAGTTTAGCAAGTTTCAGCAAAAACCACAGTAACTCTCCCTTGTAATTTTACTCATAATTTTGAAAACCTAAATAACTCTGGTATGGAATTAAAAACCAAAACATGCAGGAACACCTGGGTGGCTCAGTCAGTTAAGCATCTGATTTTGGCTCAGATCATGATCTCGCAGTTTGTGAGTTTGAACCCCACATCAGGCTCTGTGCTGACAGCTCCAAGCCTGGAACCTGCTCCAGATTTTGTGTCTCCATCTCTCTCTGCCCTTCCCCTGCTCACACTCTGTCTCTCTCTCAAAAATGAATAAACATTTTAAAAATATTTAAAAAACAAAATAAAAACATGCACTAAAGTCCAATGTAAATGAAATAATGCTAGGGGCGCCTGGGTGACTCAGTCAGTTGAGTGTCCAACTTCGGCTTAGGTCATGATCTCATAGTCAGTAAGTTCAAGCCCCACATCAGGCTCTGTGCTGACAGCTCAGAGCCTGAAGCCTGCTTTGGATTCTATCTCCCTCTCTCTCTGCCCCTCTCCCACTCATGCTCTGTTCTCTGTCTCTCAAAAATGAATAAACGTTAAAAAATTTTTTTCAAAAAATAAAGTAATGCTAAAAGTCTTTCTTAAAAGATGGCAACTAAACTCTATCACAAATAATTTATAATTTTGTAAGTGCATTAAACATTTTAGTTTATCTGACTTGATTTCTGGGTTTGGAAATGAATCTTGTATTGCTTTCAATAACATTAATTTATTAAAATTCCAATACACATTAATTAAATATTGGACATCTCTTTGCTAGATGCTTCAAGACATAGGACTATGACTTCCTTGAGAGCAAGAATAGTGCCTTATTTATTTAGTTGAGGATTAAAAATAGTAGAGAAACTAAATTACCATGCATGGTATACATAGTGGAAGAAATGTAGAAAACAAATTACTATGCTGTTCAAAGCAGGGGAAAATCACCACTATTTGTGAAGACCAAAATAGGCATCATTGAAGGCAGCACTTATATGGGCCTTAATGGAGAGTGAGGATTTTGATGGGCACTGAGGCATGGTTAGGAACTTGACAAGAAGAGAAGCAAAAGAACACAGTGACGAAGAACATGGGCTCTGCCTGGATTCTAATTCAGGTTCTACTATCAGTCAACTATGTGATTTCAGGCAAGTCATTTAAACTCTCTCACTCTGATTTCCTTATTATAAAATGGAGCTAGTAGTAATGCATACGCCTTAGGATAATTGTCATAATTAAATACGCTATTATAAACAAAGTGCTTAGATTATTGCCTGCAACATATTAAGCCCTGTAAAAGAATTACTTATCATTCTATGCAAAGCAAAGGTATGTTTACAAGAAAATGTGTACAGAATTATTTAAAAAATTGACTAAAGGGGATGACATAAATAGGAGAGCAATAAAAGAAAAAAACTAGAAAATAAATTGATAGTCTATTGTAGAGACCATCAAATACCTAAAAAGAGTTTATTCCAAATAATGTAGGAAATAGAAAGCAAATGAAGTTTTACTTTTATTTTTGCTTTTAACCTGGGGCCCAGGTTAAATCAGAGCTGCACTTTGGGAGGATTCATCTGTCCTTAGTGCAAAAGATGGATTAGTGGTGGGACAGACAAGATGTGAGGAAAAGCCACTGCAGAAAGCTGACCAGAAGTAACAAGACTTAGCTAGGGTAAAGAGAGCAGGGATGGAAAAAAGAAGACAGATTCCCTAGTTTGTTCTTGATACAAATTTAGAAACTTAGACATCAGGGAGAATTTTTTAAAGATTACTGATGATGGTGTTAAATCTAGGAGACTTTGATGACATTAAATAAAATAGGAAAGTCAGAATAAGAAACCCTCATGCAGTGACAATGGGTAGCTTGCCTTTGGATATATAGAGTTTAAGGTGTCTAAAGAACATCCCTCTGGAACTTAAAACTGTGTATCTGGAGATAATTATCTGAAATTATCTGCACAGAGATAACAGTTGAAGAAACAAGAATAGTTAAGACATCTGAGAAAGAGTAAGAGAGAAAGAGAAATGACCCCAAGAATGAAACCTTGGGAAATGAAGAAATTCCACTGTGTAAGGAGCACAAACAACTAAAAAGTAGGCAGGTACCAAGGGAATGAGAAGAGGACAAGATCATATGAGGAGTCTTCCCAGCCTGAAAGGCATCAGTTCTTTATTGTCATCTTATTTCCTGTGGAAATAAACCCACCTAACTGAAATTTCGCGACTTTGAGAAAAAGACAAATATTTTTCCCTAAGCTGCTATTCTTTTCAAGGCTTTTTTTTTTTTTTAACTGAGTAGAAGTCATAAATATCTTCCCTGAATGTGAGACTTAGGTTGGTCTCAGGTTCAAACTCTGAACCCATGAAAACTAAATTATAGAAGCATCTCTTAATTTATGCTTAAGAACATAGAGATCACTCTCTCTGCTCTGACTTAATTTTTTTACCAGATGATGATGATGATGATGATATCTACAGAGATAACTGTCTATGCCTTACATGTATCTGTTTTTACAGTCATTGCATATTACCTTTCAAGAAGAAGGTATTTCCCATACTTTAACTTTCTGCCTTTTTGATATGAGAAATGTTCCTATGTCCCCAAAGCAGAGTCTATAGAATTAAAGGAACATGAAATTGACAAAAATCCTTTTCTTCAAGGAAAGCAAGTTGGATGTGTCAACTACAAACTGGCATTGGTAGCCCCTGCATTCTTTCCATCTTCCTCCCTCGATATATTCAACCTTTTCCTTACACTAAAATTCATCCCATTACCTGGGCTTCCTATTAACCTGTCTCCAAATCCCATCAATGTTTATCTGTCATCCCATACCACTTGTTTTCATCGACTCATTACCTCTAGCATCTCTGAAGAACTCAACTCACAGAATTTCTGCTGAAATAACCATAACTTTTCTCTTTTTCCCTTCCCTTTTCTCCTTTTTACTATCAGAAAGAGACTTTTCATTTTAATGTGTCCCCTGGATTATTTTACAAACTAATATAAATTATTAGTTTATATTTATTATTACGTATTTATTACTCATCCCCTACTACCCTTGAATAGTTCCTATTTCTGTAATTTTTAATTTACTTTTCTATGCTTAATTTTTCATTTTTATTCAACATTTATCAAACATCTATTATAATACACAATTATTTCTTTTACATCTATCTCTTCTCTTTGGGGACCCCTAATTTTGCTTTGACAGAACAACTTAATTCCTACTCTTAACAGAGGCAGTTTGGATAGGGTCCCAGGGATAGAATACATGATCTGGGCCTAAGACAATCTTGCATGTCATAATCTGGAACCGCAATTGTTAGTACAGAATTGAGAAAATGAACCAATTCAGGCCAGTAAGAGTATATCCAAGAACTTGTGCAGGAGTTATAAATACAGTCTCTTAGTTTTCATGGGCTGGATGCTGTGATGACAGGAGTCTGAAGTTTCTTGGAGTCAACTCTGAGATTTTCAGGTAAATCAACCAATATATTCCTTTAAAAAAGGAAAGAAAGAACCTGGTTTGAGTTGATTTGTTGTCACTTACCAGCATTCCTACTAATGTGCCCACTATGGATCAAGCACCATCTTAGGTATTAAAGAAACAAAAATGAAGACACATATTTCTGTCCACAAAGAACTCACAATGTAGTAGATAAAATAGACAATGTAAAGATCACAAATCACCAAAAAGCAAGGATAGAAGGCACCTTGACTCCAACATTTAAGGAATGGTTGAACTACTTTGTTTTCTAGATGAAGATGTTAGTTTATATTCATACGCAAGAGAGCTTTTACAATTGGTATCAATCCATCAAAAATGTAAAACTAAGTAAATAAATAAACCCCAAACTGGACAGAAGAATGCATAGAATATAATAAATTCATAAATTGGACTATAATTCAGCAAAGAATTAAAGAATTCACAACCATGTGAATAACACTGACTGAAAAAAGTAGATCACAGGATACAGACAGTATAATGCCATTTATAATGCAAAGTTCAAAAACAAGCAAACTCTAAAAGTAAGTTATAGATAAATATACATGTATTAAAATTATTTTTTCAAGTACAATTCAAGATAGCAGTTACCTGGGTGAAGGGTGGAGAGCAGCCAAAGATTTGCAATGAACTAGTAACCTAGACAGAGCCTCAATAACACTGGTAAAATTCCACTGCTTAAGTGTAATTGTGGCCTCTTGGGTGTCCAGTTTATAGTAATGCTTTGTAACTTACATGTAACATATATTTTTATGTAGCAAATACTTTTTTTAATATGCTTTTAAAACCTATCTCCCAAGTATTCTGACTCCCTCCTATTTACTTGCCACATTTATAATTTAAAAACCTATTACTAGACATGTTGACCCACATAAGCGAGGTTTTAATAAGTCTTCCTATGATAAATTATCTGAATTCCTCTTATAAATTTATGCAACCATAGTAGAGGATGACTTCAGTTCAAATTAACATGTTTTCTTCTTGGTTCCATATTTCTACAGTATGATTTATATTTTCAGGGTGATTTGATATTGAAGACTGAGAAAAAGACTCTGAAAATGACATTTACATCATTAATTCAAATATACATACAAACATCCCCAAGACATTTGTCCATGAGTTCCAGAATCCCTTGGAAAAAAAAAAAAAACAATAGAGGAATGATTTGATGACTGTCACAGCTGCAGTTATGTTGAACTCCTGGGTTTGTTTCATTTGAATTTAATTATTTCTAATGAAACCTCTCCCTTTGTTTGGCCCTAACTAAGGTGTAGGATCACTTGAGCTGTGCTGGCAGGTCTCAACTTGTAAGCACAAGTGGCCTCTTTAGCCCACAGGCATGCTGCCTTACACCTGGTACAGGCAGACAGAGAGAGATTAGGGACTGTGGGTGTAACTCAATTGTGTCTGTCAACATCAGTCAATGCCAAGCTGTGGGGACAATTGTTGAAAATGTAGGATCAGGTCCTGCTCATGAATTAGCTTTCCATCCCATTCAATCATGTTACCAAGTACCTACCACATACAAAGCACTCAACCAGGTGTTTGGAGTGATTAAAAGGATGAGACCCAATTTCCACTTTGAGGAATTATTTCTGAGGTCTATGTTTGAGCAATGGTTCTCAAACTTTAGCCTGTATCAGAAACACCTAGAGTGTTTGTTAAATTACTTGGGCCCCGCCATCAGAGTCTCTGATTCAACAGATCTGAGACAGGACTCAAGAATTTGCATTTCTCACATGTTCCCAAATGATGCTGATGCTGTAGGTCTAGGGACTATATCATGAGAACCACTCTGATAGACTGATTCAGACGTCCAGGAAGTCTCTCAAGTTGTTGGCATACTTGAGTAAATAGTCTTTGAAAAACTTACTTGAAAGAATTTTTCTTCCAAATATATAGCCAATATATTTTTTAAATATTGGCACTATTAATTAAAACAATAATGAATATTGCTGACACTTAGTCTCTATCACATGTGCCAGCTAGTGCTAGTTGCTTTACATACATTGTATCAATGGATCATCACAGAAACTCCCTCTTACTGATATTATCGTCTCCATTTTACAGATGAGGAAACTACGGATTAGAGATGTTAAGGAACTTGCCCTAGACCAAAGTTTTTCAATCTAAATGCTGGACATCTGGGCCTGGATAATTCTTTGCTGGAGTTGGAGGGGTGAGAGGGGGGAGCTGTCCTGTGCATTGTAGGCTGTTTAGCAGCATCCCTGACTTCAATCCATTAGATGCCAGTAGCATTTCCCCTCCTTGCAACCATCAAAAATGTCCCCAGATATTGTCAACTGTCCCATCTCTGGTTGAAAACTACTACCCTAGACACACAGTTTAGGAAACATCTAACGATTTCACATCTTCACCTATCAGAGGTTGCATGTATTTTTACCTCAGAAGCATAGAGTGCTAAACTGGAAAGAAGTTAGAGATTATTTGAAGGAATTTGCCCACTTTCAGATAAGGAAGCCACAGGCCTTAGAGGTATTTCAGTGCTCTGCCAGGAACCAGGAGGAATTCAGATCAACACTGACTTGTTCTACACTGCACAAACTTTTCCTCATATTGCTGCTCCACTTATTCTTAAGAAATATTCCCAGCCCATGTGCACTCATGACAAGTGTGTTTTACTCTTTGCCAGCAAACACTCAAAAAGCAAATGGCCTGGCTCCTTCTCAATGCATGCCACAGAATGGATGAGAAAACGTATTGGAATCCCTGGGGAAGTTTTGTAAAAGGGCAGGTCCAAACAGAACAAATTAAGGAGAGCTGAAGACACTTACGTAAACCTTCGTAGGTCTGCCTTTCAAAAACACAGCTCTGTCGGCGAAAATACAGAGTTTGCCCAATATGAAGAAATCTGATAATCATATACAATTACAAAACCTGTAAATGTTAGCAAGTTGAATCACTCATCCAAGCAGTTTTCCTTGTCCAGAGTGCAAACTGTAATAATTGGATGAAGACATCTGCACTATTTTAACATGTCATTTTAAATATCTGTATTTTGTAACTCATCTTGATAGCTAATTTTCATGGAAGTATGTGTTAATTGAGCAAAAAAGACATCTTTAAGATGGTTATCATAAGATAATCACACCCTAGGGCATTATAAGGCAAGAGGTACTGCTCTGAATCTGTGATTCTCCAAGGATATGATTATCACATGATAGCTGCCACACCTCCTAAAGCGCTACCTCTCAGAGCTGCCTCCATCTGACTCAGGTGGCTGGTATCCAGTCCCTTTGCTTCTCACAACATCACATTTATCTCTGCCCAGGAGGTTGTGCAGGTTCTCAAAAATAATACCTTGGGGCAAGATACAGTAAAAAAAAAAAAATGGTGCCCTTCAGAACAAGATGATCACAGAAAAGTTAAAGTTGGCTTTTTGAAAAATACAAGTACGCACGCACACACACAGACACACACACACACACAGATTCTGATGTTATGTCAGTGAACATCTTTACCAAAACCCAAATGGTCACTCTTATTTTATATGCCTTCATTCCTCCTTAACTTTTACCAGGTCCTTGCTACCCAATCACCCCGTTTTAAAACCTATTAAAAACTTGTTTGCTTTTATATAACCATGAATTGCCAATGCAACTAGCCAAGTAAGGATTTTATTTCCTCCCAAAGACTCTTGCCTAATATAATGCACTCTTCCAGTTCTAAAACCATTATGTCTTTTGCATTAAACCAAATGTATCAATTTGCAATATCGAAAATGACCTGTATTCAGTTATGACAATTAACTCTGACAATCAGCCAATTTGTATTCAAAAGGTTTTAAGGTGTGGCTTGGTCAATTAAGCATACTACTCTTGATTTTGGCTCAGGTCATGATCTCACAGTTTGTAAGAGAGAGCCTCACATGGAGCTCTGCGCTGACAGCAGGGAGCCTGCTTCCCTCCCTTTCTCTTAGCCTCTCTCTCTCTCTCTCTCTCTCTCTCTCTCTCTCTCTCTCTCTCTCTCTCTCTCTCTCCCCCTCAAATATAAATAAATAAATAAACTTAAAAAAATTTTTTTTTAATTTGGGGCTCCTGGGTGGCTCAGTTGGTTAAGTGTCCAACTTAGGCTCCGGTCATGACCTCACAGTTCACGAGTTCAAGCTCTGTCCTGACACCTCAGAGCCTGGAGCCTGCTTCAGATTCTGCCTCACTCTCTCTCTGCCCTTCCCCCACCCCCTCTCTCTGTCTCTCTGTCTGTCTGTCTCTCTTTCTCTCTCTGTCTCTCAAAAATAAACATTAAAAAAAATAAATATTTAATTTTTTTATTAAAAAAAGATTTTAAAAAGATTTAAAAAAGATTTTGAGGTGTTAGCAGGTTGCTGGGTTATATTCTCTGAGGAGGAGCAATGGAGGATCTCTTCCACTGATAGCAACACTAGCCTTAGAAGTTCTAAAATCAACATATAAGACAAAGTAGTATTTCTTAAAGGTGCACTATAGAAGTCAATGTGAAATGAAAACTACATTTTCTTTATTTAAGCCTTTCATTTTTTTCAAATGAAAAGTTGCTATTATTGTAATGTTTACTTTTGAATACATAAACTGTGAAATAATGGCAAAAACACTTGAAAGGTAGCCAGAAGATAAGAGGAAAAACTCCCTATCCACTGTATCTCAGATTTTTTTTTTAAAATGTGAAGTGCTTTAAGGCTGTTCTTTAAAACTCCAGTTAGAGAAAGGAAGGAGACTGTCAATCTGCAGTAATGTATAAAGATTTGAGGTGCTGATGCATTTCCCTGCTTTGAGTGCATGAAGTCGCCTTTGTTTCAGGTTTCCTTGGCAACCCTTCTCAGAGTATTTACAGGAAGAGCAAGTCCTAAATGGAGTCTGGTCTGAAGAGGGCCTTTAAAAAAAGGAGTCGAAGTTCCCTATTTTTATTCCTTCAGAAGTGCAAGTGTGTAATGAAGGATGCCCAAGAAAGGAGAACACATCATTTTCCATAGTCGTGGCTACCTATTTGAGAGTGAGATAACAATGATTTTTGAGAGTCTGCGTTGTTTTCCTGGCTATGAGACATCTAAGGAGATATGGACTTCCTAGAAAGTTTCCTTTAAAGACCATCTTCATCCTCAGAGCTGCCTCAATAGCCAAAGATCAGTGGGAGCTATTTGCTTTTGTGGTGATGCTCTAACTCCAAGTGATTTCCTAGGAAATTTTCATGATGTCATCCTCAAGGACAAAAGCTTATTGGAATTGTTAATAACTGGCTTTCTCATTTATAAAAGCAATACCTTACTTAATCATTGACTATATTTGTGACCTCCACTTTCTAACTTCCCAT
>CM053560.1:63021201-63042870 GCA_028646485.1 Cryptoprocta ferox | reverse complement strand
AGGGTCTGAGCTATCAGCACAGAACCCACGAGCTATGAGATCATGACCTGAACCAAAGTCAGACACTTAACCAACTGATGGGTGCCCCTCATCATAGAATTTTATTAAATGTATGATTTAATATATTTAATATATGATTACTCCTAGCATTCTCTTATTTTATCACCATACATCATTCTCATTGCACTCAGCATATACCTACATTACAGTCCATAGTCTGCCTTAAACCAAAATTACTTGTACTTATACCCTACCCTATATAGTAAGCAGAAGAGAGCTGACTCCCTCTCTGTCAAGTTCAAGGACTAGGACAGTGCTGTGCATCAATCTAAAAATCCAATAAAGGTTATTTGAATTGTGTTGAAGATAACTAGTCTAACAAGGTATTTGATGCAAGATTTGGTGTTGGGACACCACAGAAAAAGGCATCCACCAGCCAACATTTTCTCATTATAGCAAAGCAGATAGTTTTGTGTAATGCAATTATTGCTTTCTGTTATGACTAGTACCAGAGGTACAAGTGAAGACCATCTATGAACATATGACACATGGGGAAAATTAGACAGCTAGCCCAGTTCAGTGGGTCAGGCTTTTTAGAATTCAAAAGATTCCTCTGCACACTGGAAAGCAAAGGGTTAGGCTCTCCATGATTCCGAAACACCAATGACTTTTTCACTCTTCAATGCAAAATAAAAGCCCATTTAGACTTCCTTTTGCAATTATCACCTATTTGAATTCTGGTAACACTTATTTAGTTAGCAATCTAGCTCTTTTCCCTGTTTAAAAAAAATAAATAGCTGAGTGAGGTTTATTTCTCTAATACATTGATATGAGGCAGCCATGATTTTGACCTTATTTAATATGAAAACAGAGACTTGTTTAGCTGCAACAAGTCTTTTGAGGCCTGATCTCTTCTTTCCACTGAAACAGCAGAGGAGAACAGAAGGCAGGTAGACCTCTTGGCATCAGGCTCTGCTTCTGAGAGCTCAGGTAGGTGGATTCCACCCTCCTTGCCCAGATACAGTGAGAGAGAACAATGGGGTGGACAATTGCAGGAGGGGTGATGTCAATTCCTGAACAAGTGGGTGTGCCTTATTTCTCCTTTACAGGGAACTCCCTGTTATTCCCCCCACTCTCTTCCTCTTATCAACCTGCTGGTTTGATAACATATCAGACAAAATATAACCACACAGATTTTTTGTGGACCATGCTTAGAGATTTTCAGAAGGAAGCAAGATGGACCAAGCTGCCAGTATTATTCCTGTCTCAAAGAAACCCTCACACGTGTAACATGGAAATTCAGCTGTCATCACCCTGCCTCTTTAGAGAAGTCTGTACTCCATTCTTCAAAGCATTGGAGCACAGATTAGGCAGAGCAGCTAGTAGCATTGCTAAAATACTCTGACAGGTGTGGATAGACTTTACTGCTTTCCCCATACCACACACACACACACACACACACACACCACTCACCACTTACCTCTTTAGAGATCCCTATTCATTGAAAAGATATTCCAGTGTTCTGTCATCAAATCTCAGAGATCTTCCTTCTGCCACCATTGTAGGTGGCACCACTCTCCAGACCTTCAGCTAGACCCCCCCCCCCAAGCCAATACCACTTCATTCTTCTTATGGAAGCTATCCCATGGGGTTATCAGAGGCAGTGGAACACGGCAGTTATGCATGTAGACTCTGGAGCCAGAAAGCTATATCTAAATCTGGGCTCAATCACTTACAAGTTATTTGTTTCAAGACAAATTTCTTAACTTATCAATGCTACAGTTTCTTCATTGGGATGATAGTTAATAGGACCTATTGTGGAAATTAAATAAATGTTAAATTAATATGTGCTCAGTATTTAGAAAATGCCTGGCACAAAGTAAATGCTCAATAAATGTTCTCACCTAATGATGTTCTATCTATCATCCCCATATTCCACTTGATAGGACTCTGTGCTTAGTATTTTAGTAATCTTAATTTAAAATTCTGAACTTCAAATTTCTTTCCTTTGCATAATATACTTCTAGAACGAACTTCTCTTTTTTATTTTCATTTCAATGTAGTTAATTTGCACAGTCTTCTTATGATGGAATATGAGACAGACAGAAAAACAAATAAAACTGCCCTGAAAGCTTGATTTTCAGACCAAACTCAGGGTTAAACAGGGCCTGTTATATAACAGGCTCTCAATAAATGCTAAAATGAATATATTTTCTCTCCCTTTCTCATTGAGCACAAACTGGCTAATTCCAGAAGAGAAAAAAAAATGTTTTTCTATTCTTTCCCCAATTTCTCTATGACAGCTCTCAAGGAATATTCCAGTCAAGTGTGATTGGCTTATCTCCCCAAATGGGCAAAGAGACATAATATCAAAGCTTATAATTCTTTGAGTTATTTGAGTGCTTCATAGAATCTGGGGCCTAATTCATTCATTCAACTGCAAACAGAGATGATCTCTCCCTATTTCTCTCCCTATTTCTTTTGAACACTTTTATGCCTGGGCTCCTAGCCACCAAACCCTCCTGCTATTCCTCCTACCTCCAGCCACTCCTTTCCAGTCTCTTCTTCAGATATTCCTCCTCTATCTAAACCCAAGAGCACATCTTCTCCCTCAGCACCCTCCTCTTCATATCCCTGCATACATCCTGCATCATCACCTCCCATCCTATGGCTCCAAAGGCAGTCTACACCTCCAGGACGAGCCTCTTCCATGAAATCTGGACTTCTAAACTTACCTGCCCTCTTACCCTCTCCATTCAAACATCAAACACACGTGTCAAGCTCAACACATCCAAAACAAAAGTCTTGATTTCCTACTTAAACCTGCTCCTCCCCCAAACTTCCCACTGAGTAAATGGGAACAGAACTCTCACAGTCACTTGGACCTAAAATTTAGGCCTCATTGCCGACTTCTCTCTCATACACAATCCACGTTCATATCATTTCAGCAAGTTTTCTCCACCTTCAGTATATGTCCCAAATCTAAACTCTCCTCATTGCTTCCTGTTCTATCAACCTAGTCCAAGCCACTATCATATCTCACCCAAATTGATGCAATGGCTCCCTAACTGGTCTCTGCTCCCACCCTTCCCTCCTCTCCCACCCTAACAGTCCAGTTAATGTAGCAGACGAAGTGGGAAAAACAAAGGTCAAAACAGGTCACATTTCTATTAAAACATCTCAGTTTTTAGATTTTCCCACTTGAATGGAAGCTCCACGAGGGCAGAAATTTTGTCTGCCTTGTTCACTGCTTCTCCCTGGCAACTAGAGCAATACCTAGCATAGGATAGGTACTTAATAAATATTTGTTGAATGAGTAATGAATTAAATACTCAGTGAGTGCCTGCTTGGTGTCCAGCCTTGTGCTGAGTTTGGGGTACATATCAAAAACATAACTAACAAACATGGTCCATGTTCTCATGCCTAGTGAGGAATGTAAACATTCACATACATAACCAGTAATCGATAGGTTAACATCACACTTGGGTGTGATGGTTAATTTTACATGTCAATTTGGCTGGGCTCTAGTACACAGGTATTTGTTCAAACATTATTTAGGATGCTACTGTGGAGGTATGTTTTGGATGAGATTAACATTTTAATTGGTGGACTTTGAGCAAAGTGAATTATCCTCTATAATTTGGATGGGCCTCATCCAATCTACTGAAGGCCTTAATAGAATAAAGACTGACCCCCCTCAAGCAAGAAGAAATTCTGCCAACAGACAGCCTTTCAACTTGAACTGCAACATTGGCTCATCCCTGAATCTCCAGACTGCCAGTCCACTTCACCAGATTTTGGACTTTCCATGCTTCCATAATCCTGTGAGCCAATTTCCTTATGTCTCCCCACCACGCATGTACCCTTCCTATTAGTCCTATTTCTCTGGAGAGATCTGACTAACACAATTGGGAAATGAAGTGTGCTATAGGGGTACATATCAAGGGGGTCTCCTATGTTATTTTGGGAAGTCGGCAAAGGTGTTCTTGGGATATGGCATTTAGGCCAAGATTTACACTGTGGGTAGATGTCAGATAGCACCAGTCTTACAGTGGTTTCGGGGGGGTGGGGTGGGGCAGAACTATTCTAGGCAAAGAAAATTATATTTTCAGTGGTCCTACAGTAAAAGAAGTGTTTTCTAGGCTTTAAGAAGTCCGGCATTGGTTGGTTGCCCTTATATGAGAGGTGCAATCTAGATGCTTTATTTGGCAGGCCTCATGCTAAGAAAGTCAAGCATACTGTCACACAATCCCTCTCAGCAGAGGTCGTAGTCAGCCTGATCCAAAGAAAAACACCATACATATTCATCTCTCCTGTTGGCAAAGTTCATGCCCTTCCTCTCTACACAGAGATATAATCAGTGAAGTCTGACATAACTCCAGGCTGCATACACCCAAGAAAATAGCAAAGTCCTTACAAGGAGAGACCTAATTCAGCCTCAGAGTAGTCCAGTCAGCAGTCACTCCGTTCTGAAACCTGTCAGACTGCGATGCTTGCTCAAGGCTGTTGTTTTGACATTAGCTTGACACATTCACATGTCACCCTCATTGTGTGAACTCCTACTCAGTGTTTTGTAATAACAGCAAAGGCATCAATATTTAAAAACAATCAAATGTATGTTTGGTTTAAATAGGCAATTGAGCCACAATCACTTGCAAAAAAGTCTTTTATGTGTGTCTGTTATATATATTTTAAATTAACTGATCATATGGGAAGTCTCTTAACTGCTTCAATTAACTACAAAGGATCAATAATTTAATAGGTCTCTTAAAAATATTGTAATCTAGGGGCACCTGGGTGGCTCAGTTGGTTAAGCATCTGACTCTTGATAACAGCTCAGGTCATGATCTCATGGTTTTTGAGTTCAAGCCCCGCATTGGGCTCTGCGCGAACAGTGCAGGGCCTGCTTCGGATTTCCTCTCTCTTCCTCTCTCTCTGCCCCTCCCTGCTCGTTTCTTTCTCTCAAAATAAATAAATAAACTTAAAAAATATTGTAATCCAAATTACTTCCCCAATTTATATCCTGCTTCCATTATCCCTTTAAAGATGATAGAAGATTCTGTATATTGAATGCCCTTAAAGTTATTCATAAGGTATAAACACCTTAACAGACATTTCCTTCATGGAGGCAAAGTGCTGAACTCATTCATCTAATTTTCTCTCTTCTATTTGGAAGTGGAGATGAGGACTTATACCAGGTGCTTATGGAAGTGACTCAAGTGCCACCTACGTCCCAGAACATATTTCCTCAGGTCCCTAAGGTCCTTTCAAAAGACTGATGAATAAGGACCTATTTGGAAATTGCCAAATAGGCTGAATGTGCCTACCCACTAATGTTGGATAAAACCATTTTAATCCAATATTCTCTCTGTGGTGTCAAGGTTGGAAACTTAAATGAAAGAGGATAGTTAGAAAGAGTCAGCTAAACAACCAGTCTTGGTTGCTTGAAAACAGCCTGTGGATCTTTGGACAGAGTTTTGAACTGGAGTATACCCAAGGAATAGATATACCCCCTGTCATTCATCCAAGATGTTGGCTGAAGTTCAAAAGCCCCTCTAGAAATGTCTCCATAAGTATGATGTGGTTCTCCATATAACCTCAACCCTGGTAGACCCCAGAAAGTTTTTCCATCCTGCATTCCTCAATTTTGGCATTCCTCAAAGATTGAGTAAAAGCAGAAACAAGTATTGTGAATTGTATTTAGTATCCTGAAAGCCTAAAGGCAAAAATACATATACCTAAAATAAACATAAATATACATACCAGGTTTTCTCTCATTTTGTTTTATTTTTTATGGCATTATATCATCAATAACACTGGTTACCTGGTTATCATATGTCAATCAAAAACTCTGATTCACAGCTATCCCTAGCTTATCTTAATAAATAAGAAAAATAAAGTCATTATTACTTGATAAATGCTGTTTGGTAAATAAAATTGTTAAAGTGTGAGGTCCCTGAGGGAAAAAAGCCAATTTTTAAAAATTGCCCTAACTGTACTTATGTCTCCCACCTGTCTGCATTACCTCCCTGCATTCATCTCACTGGAAATGATCTGGTTAGGCCATGTGACTCTGAGTGAGGCACACGCCAGGCTTAACCAAGTCCTTCCTGGTCCCCATGTGCCTCCTCCCCCACCATTCTCTACAAAGACCAAGTCTAGAGCAGAGGCAACCTGGACACCAGAGAAAAAGAGTTCGGAGAATCACCACAGTACTCCCTTAAGGATCAAAATTTGTAGCTCTCCTCTGGCACATACCTGCAGACAAGATGTGCGCACAAAAGGTGGACATGTATGACTTTTTAGAGGATACTGCTCATAATCAACAAATGAGTGGTAATCAGACTCTGGATGGCCATCTCAATTTTTCACAGGAGGTCTTGATTCAGACCCAATGTAGAAATGCCAAATGCTGAAGCAGACCATCCCCACTAGCTCACTCACATAAAAATACTTAATTTTCCTTTCATTATTTGGCCTATGTTAGCTACAGTTATCCACCCCATTCCTGGCTTTTCTTAAATTGTGCTAATAGTCAAAATAAGCCAGGCCATCTTACAGTCCAACTCTGAAGTCATCAAAACCCCCAACATTTGGCCCTGCCACCCTAATCTCTCCCATCTCAGGTGACCCATATTTTCCAGCTCTTCTCCTATCCAAGCATGGTCCTAGAAAAATGTCTTAGAATTCATTCATTTGAAAGTATAAATGATAGATATGACTTGATCAGTTTTTCATCCTAGGGGTACTTCTCTGTACTGGAGTCAGGATCTAGATGCTCTTGGTTAATGTAGCTGGATGATCTTTTCTACTTTACCAATGTTTATTTGCATATGTAATAGTCACTAGGGCTTTGTAGCAGTCCCCTGGGAGGAGGCAGATAAAGTCAATGCAGGGAATGGCATGGTCTCTATCTTTACCTGCCTTCCTGCTATCACACAAAAAGCCTAGACTGATGGCCTGATTTTGAGCTCCTATAAGAGAGAGGTTAATATAAGAAACAGATCTATGTTTATGGTAGACTGTGTGAGAGTGAACTACTTTGCCAGCAATACCACAGACAACAGCCTGCATGGTCAAGACAGCCTCCTCCACCCCCCACCACCACCCCAAGGAAGGGGCAGTTGTACCAGCAGGGCAACATTTTTATAGAGGCCACCAGGAAGAAGGCAATGTCAAGGTCCTTTGACAAGGAGACTAAGACATCTGCGGTGGCTCATTCTAGGGTGCAGATGAGACACAACCTGACCTAAGGGCTCCAGAAATAACTAAAGAGGAGTTTGGGGATAAGAGTAGAGTGAGGTTTGAAGTCTACTGAAGCTTAATTAAAAATTATACCCAATGAGGGTCGCCTGGGTGGCTCAGTCAGTTAAGTGTCTGACTTCAGCTCAGGTCATGATCTCGTGGTTCATGGATTCGAGCCCTGAATCAGGCTCTGTGCTGACAGCTCAGAGCCTGGAGCCTGCTTTGGATTCTATGTCTCCCTCTTTCTCTGCCCCTCCCCTACTCATGCTCTGTCTCTCTCTGTGTCAAAAATAAATAAACATTAAAAAAATTTTTTTAATTATACCCAATGAAATTTTCCCCATAATGTTATAAGTTAGGAGAAGTATTTGGGAGCCACATTGGCCAATCTTGTAGCTTAAGTTCACCCCTTGCAGGCCAATGACTTTTCAGGAAATCTTCCTTCACTAGCTGTACCTTCTAAATAAAATGTATTATTAGTAACATCATCATTATTATCATTAGTTAATATTTATAGTTTCATGCTATTTTTCATATCTTCTATTTTTCAGCTATGAGATAGTGCAATAAGTACCTTTGGAATTGGCATATCACTTTCCTTCTGCAGCAATTTAGTTGCCTGGTACCAAATCCTGAATTTAAATAAAATAACTATGACTACACATTGGCCCTACCCATTAATGCCAAATGAATGCATTGCTATATCAGTAAATAGCAAATTCATTATGGAGTGTTACTCGAGCTCTTACAAATGAGCCACTTGAGTCAGATCATACCTCAATCTCTGTGCTGCCTTTGCGTGTCATCTACCTAGGAAGGTGATGCTTTGAAATCGTGTTAAGAATTTTAATCACAGATAGTCTCTGCACACTGAGTAGATAGGGAAAAAAAGGGGACTTCTGCTTCCCTAGACTCCAGTTCAACCCCTGCAGTTTTCCTCACCTTGGATGATGTATTCAAGATTTTGATTCATTTTTCCATATTATAACCATCTCTTTCACAGCTGGGGTGAAGGGAAGGAGAGAGAGTGTTAGATAGCTACAGGGAAAGTCATAATTTAAGGGTCAGAAACCTTTTATAACTGATGCGCTAAGGTTTGGGGTTCTTTTCTTCTACCATATTTAAGAGGGCTATGCTGCTGCCACCGACCCCTTCTACCCATCATGCCAAGCAAAATCTGGCCATGTATTAGCGTCACTTGGCTAAAATTGAGCCGCCCACTCTGGCATTATGACTATCATTCTTTGTTCAAAAATTATTTCATTTAATTGTTTCATTTAATCCTTTCAGCAGCACTAAGAAAGTCGGTGCTATTGCCAGCCCCCACTTTATACAAGAGAAAATGGGAGTTTGAAGAACATAAATAACCTCATCTATGGTCACACCAGCAATAAGGAGGAAACCTTCAAACCCAAGTCTCTGTGACTCTAAGCCCAAGTGCTAAATACTGTGCTAGTCAGCTGCCCAGGAGCTGTAACAAGGAGAATGAAGTCCAGGGCCCACCTAAACACCAGAACATCACACTAACTGACTGTGCAGCAGATCTAATTCTCTTCCTCTGAAGGGGACCTTGGTTTGGATGCCTTCAGTTCACATTTTGTTATGTTTATTTATTTTTGAGAGAGAGAGAGAGAGAGAGAGAGAATGTGAGCAGGGAAGGGGCAGAGAGGGAAATAGAGGATCCCAAGTGGGGTCCTGATGCGGAGCTCCCCATGCAGGGCTTGAACTCGCAAACCATGAGATCATGACCTGAACCCAAGTCGGATGCTTAACCAACTGAGCCACTCAGAGGACCCCAGTTCACATTTTTAAAGTAGCAGCCCCAGGACTGTGTGTGTTTGTGCCAATTACTTAACCTTCCCAAATAAACATGGTTCCTTCAGCTGTAAATTCCAGTGTTTTTCAAACTGTGCTGAAGGATCAGAGTGGGTTTTTTTTTCCTTTTTAAAAAATATTTTGGGGGAGTGTAAGCAGGGTAGGGACAGAAAGAGGGAAACAGAGGATCCAAAGAGGGCTCTGTGCTGACAGGCTGACAATAGCGTGCCCAATATGCGGTTCAACCTCACGAACCGTGAGATCATGACCCAAGCCAAAGTTGAACACAACCAACTGAGCCACACAGATGCCCCTGGTTTTTTTCTTTTTTAAATTACCAGTTCATGTACAGACTGACACTTCTGTATAACACAGTAAAAATGAGTTCCCCAGAAATACTTAAACTTTTTATTCTTAAATTCATCAGACATAAAATGATTCTGTCAAATTGTGAGAGTGTCTCTCTCTTCAAGTGCCCTGCCTAGGGGGCTATGATAAATCTTCAGGTTCTAACTTGGCTACTTTGGATTGTCAGAAACCAGCAGCCCTGCTCATTATTTATATTCAGCAGCTCCTCCACAGTTTCCTCCCTCTGTCAATCAGATCCTGTATGGTCAGGCCAGTTTGGAATATCATTCCTATAATTTTCATTTACCATGGGGTTTGGGGTCATCACTCTATGTTGCACTATTTTTACTCTTTGCATTTTACTCCTTGAGTGGGATGATTTCTGGCAGTTGGATTCTAAAACCCAGCTGTCAATTAAAGGACACCAGAGGGAATCTCTGCATGAGCCACATCAACATTTTTCCCTCTCCCCTTCCTCATCAAGGGCAATTTATCAAGGGCAAAACAACCTTTCCTAACTGAGTGGAATATGCTGCAGAGAGTCTATGTCTTTTATAAGAGCATTCAAGGCCCCACCCCAGCCCTGTTTTGACATTGTACTTTGACAAAAGAAAGTACTAATATGGCCAATGTTATCAAACATCAGTAGAGCTACTTTTTAAGACTGTGGTATCTGTCCTCTTGATTTGAAAGTCATTAGAGAAAATCTCCCAAATAAATTAGGATAAATGTAAACCACCAACAGAAATCAAATTTGCAGGGGCGCCTGGATGGCTCAGTCAGTTAAGCATCCAACTTCAGCTCCAGTCATGATCTCACAGTTCGTGGGTTCGAGCCCTGTGTCAGGTTCTGTGCTGACAGCTTGGAGCCTGAAGCCTGCTTCAGATTCTGTATCCCCCTCACTCTCTGCCCCTCCCCCACTCATTCTCTCTCTCTCTCTCTCTCTCTCTCTCTCTCTCTCCTGCTCTCGCTCTAGCTCTCACTCTCACTCTCTCTCAAAAATAAGTAAACATTTAAAAAAAAATTTTTTAAGTCAAATTTGCAGACAGACTTGTCTATATTCAGAACCCATGCTCCCAAATACTGGGCAAAGCAGAAAGAACTGAGTTGTCAGAGTATAAACATGTCTGTCTCCTGCCTACTCAAATTGCAGGATTAAGGCTCTATACACAAAAGACTGCCTTTTAATTTTTTTTAATTTATTTTTTTAAACAAAGGCAATAGATGAAACCAAAAAATATTTAGACCAAGAAATCCCAAGTTACATTTCTGGGAGCCTTGGGGTTTCTGGGAAGGTGTCATATGATCATGGGAGATGGAGGAAGAAAGGAAGGAAGGAAGGAAGGAAGGAAGGAAGGAAGGAAGGAAGGAAGGAAAGCAAAGTTAGCCAGGTGAAGGGTGGGTCTCTGTTCCTTCTTTAATCATCATAGCCTTGCTTTTATCCATTTCTAATTTTAGACTTCTCTGTAAGATTCAGTGTGAGGAAAAGATTCTACTCTTTCAATTTGTTTAAAACTACTTATTTAACTACAATTTTGATCCTAAACATTTTGGTTTGATTTAAATCAGCAAGTTTTAAGCCTATTTTAGAATTGAATTGGATTTTGATTTTTTTTATTTTTGTAACTCCAAACTTTTATTTCAGAAATATTTGGCTGTAGAAATGAGTCAGACATCTCATTTTAACTGAGACATTTTTGCCAAACAAAATGAAAGAAAATATGAATATTCTGTCCTCTTGAAAGAGAAATGTCGGTACAGGATCTGATTTTCTTTTGTTGTAAGAATTTCTTGAAGACTTGTTAGGGAAAGTTTAATGATGGAAATGGGAAGAGAGCAGTGTCCTGTCTCTATTAAAATTTTCATTTGCATTTTAAAAGATCCAATGAAATACTTCATAACTAAAACTATTCTCTAACATCTTGGTCTGCAGATAAGAAAAAACTTCTAGCCATGGAAGTGCTGCTCCACTGGGCTCTATAGTTAACCAAGGCCCTATGTTGGTAACAGTAGGAATCCTATGAAATCCATTTAGAGATACAAGTGGAACAAAATAACCCATGATATTCTAGGTCTGCAACCTAGAAATCAATAAATCCAGGTGTGATGGAGCCATGCCCATCTTGTTATTTGCCATCTTGAATAGTTCCCAAGTTGCAGTTTGGAATTTGGTCAGTTTCAAAATCCAAGTATTAGTACCACATTAAATTTATTATCATTTTTATAGAACAATCATCTTTATAGAACAATCTGGATCCCATTACAAGGATATTATCTCAGGAGTCTTTTCCACAATAATCACAATTACTGCTCTTAATTCTTTATGTATATTATCGTTAATATTCATGGTAATCTGGTAAGAGAAGTATTATTACACACAATTTACAAAAAAAGCAAGTCAGGACTCTAAAAGTTAAATGATTTACCTAGAACCATGAGAGCCAAATAAATAGTAGCTCCAAATCCTTCTAAGCAGAAAGGTCATCCCATGAGATCAGAATCCATATAAAATCCATATACCTATCTTGAAGGTATGTAGGAGGATATGAGTTGCCATCACTTTTATTAAATGCTTATGCCAGGCACTGGGCAAAGCATTTTACATATATTACCCTCTTTAATCCTCAGAATGCCTACTATAGTATAGTAGATACTATATTTATCCCCATTTTACAGATGAGGAAATTAACTGAGGTTTAGCATAGTTAAGCAATCTAGGTCACACATCTTGAAACATATGAGGCTAAATATAAAGCCCAGATCTCTCTGATTCCAAAACACAAAACAACAAGATGAAATTTATACTTCTAAATGAAGGATTCTTCTCAAGAGATTACATACCTAGTCCCCTGATGCTTCCATTGTTTATAATTTTTGTAAAGCTCATCCTCTAAAATTGCCTTCTTAGATTCAGTTTGTGAACCAGTTGGGAGAAAGTGGCCCCTTAAACCCACTTTATGGCAAGACTATATTCCAGATGACTATTGGGTTTGTCCATTTTTCTCTTAAATAAAGATTTGACATCCCTGAAAATTAAAAAAAAAATGTGCCCCTAATTCCAAAGTAATTCCAAGAATATTTGAATAATTATAGCAGTATTGGATTAAGCTTATAATTTCCCTGGATGCATACTATGAAGGAGAAATACTCATTTAGGGACATAATTTATACATGTTCTTTTTAAAAAGAAATCATTATTTCATAGTTTATGATTATCTCTCAGTCCCATTGTTCAACACAGTGTGTTCCTACACAGTGTCTATCCCCAGGCATATTTTATATGCCTCCCCTCACATAATGATTCATTGAAGAAAGTCAGACATCTTTGTAGGAAAGGAGCACCAACCAACAGCAAGGAGTCAGAGGAAGTGATTCTTTGGGAGAACTCTTTATCACCCAGAATTCTCTCCACGACAGCTCAGAACTTTCCATTCCTCTTCCTATAGATTAAAAAGTCTAACCTGGCAAAATGGTCCCACATTCCCCTGGAAATGACAGATCACTTTCAATGTTAACCTGCATTTTGTAGAAATCTTAAAGGGCAGATAAAGGTTCTATATCTGTAGCCATTGAGCATTTTGATTAAAATCAATATAACTCTGAAACTCCAAATCACTCATAGGATATCACTTTTGAGCTAAAATCCTACTAAGTTGGGGAGAGATTGGCATTTAAACAGATGTCAGCAGTGTTTTGGGAAATGTAAATTGAGGTACAGATGGTGACTGCTAGGGAGTTAAGAGCATCTGTGTTCTATGAAAAAAAAAACTATATTTGTGAAAAAAAATTTTAAATAATAACTGAAATCCCAACTTGATTTTGAAAGAAGACAAGAAATATTCTCGTTGGATGGCACTGTTTGATAAGTTTCTTATCATATTAGAGACGATTTGCATTTCTGGATCCTGGATATTAATTAGATTAAAGATGGGGAATTAAGTCTACATCTTCAGTAAGCCAAAAGCAGAACTTTTACTTTAAAAGAAAACCACATTACCTTGGGAAAGATTGCTGATTCTTCTATTCCAGCCAATTTTGTACCTCAATGCAAGTTCTGAGGAAAATATCAGTTATCTGCCATATGCTGGTAAAAAGCAGGAGTCAGAAAGCCTGAGTTCAAATTCTGGAACTACTGCTTGGTAGGTGTGTGACCTTAGGACACACTACTTAACTTCTCTAGGCCTCAGTTTTTTCATTTGTAAAATGAAGATAAAAATTAATAGTTTTTCTTCATAGGATGGTTGTAAGGATTACAGTTACATGTAAAGTACTTGGAGCCTACGGTAAACATCAATAAATATTAGCTATTGTTATCATAGGCTTTCTTCCTACATGGAAGATCTATAAAGGTCTAGATATCACTGATCTCTTATCTCCCAAGTATGACATACTCATCCCCATCTAGACCTAGCATGAACAATGACCTAGAAATCTGGATCAGATCCATATTCATGCAGATCATCAATAATCTAACAAAGGACCTTTGTTCTCCTTTTTAACAGTCCTCGAGACATTCTCCATCAAAGAATCAACCACTCCAAATAGGAACACTTGCATTTTTTTTAGGTTAGGCCCTTTTGTGAGATGCAAAATCCTTTTCAACTCACCACGATAATTCAAAAAGTTATATTCCTTTTAACCTGAGTGTGCTGAAACAGTTTTCCACGAAAAGTCTAGAAGAGACTGAATCAACACCTCTCCATTCTGTGTATTGATTTGTTTGTTTGTTTGTTTGCCTTTAAGGATTCTTATGCTCAGATCAGCTGCTTGTATTAATACAGTTTTTCAATGAGTTTTCTCCTTTAGAGAAAATCAAGAAGCAAAAAAGTTAATCGATTAAGTCATATTAGGAAACAATGTAGAAACCATATAGGAATCCAGACTCCCAGGTTAGAGTTTAATGTGCTATACACTCTGCCTGATTGGAATGAGTTTATGAATTAGATCCCATACACAAATGGATGCATTTATCTTCGTTCACAGCATATCCGCAAACTCATTTACCAGATCCATAAGCACTTGTAAACATTGCTAATGGAGTTTGCTAAATGAATATTATAAACGTAATCCAAATGAGCTCTCCATGGAAATTGCAAATCATATGAAAAATATAGTGCATTTGGTTATAGCACATTTCAGGAACGGTATATTTTAGTTAATTGTGTTAGTACATTATACATGGCTAAATGTCAGTGCTAGCACCTAGGAAAAAAAATTACCTCTTTCTGCTTGCTTTATACCATTCAACTGAGGATATTGAATATTATGTAACTCATCATTCAAGGTTCTTTATTGCTAAAGCAGATCTTCCTGGTTCACACTGTATCCTCAGAGGAAGCTAGGGCACTTGAGAAACTGTGTAAGCTCCTTCAGTCGGTTAGAATATTAATGAGATATCTGGAACAGTTTCCAAAATGGTGCCTTGGTGGCAACTTTTGAGACAGCCTTATGTACATTAGAGCCTGACTCAAAAGTTACACTCTTTAATTAATAAAATAAAAGTACAGAGGAAGTGGTAAACATATGATAGTTTTTTACTTTTTCAAATACGGTGATATTTTCAACTACCTATTCTGTAATTTTAGAGTTATTTTATTTGAATGAAAATTGTGTTCAGTCACTTCTTACACAAAGCACAAGCAAGTCTTACTCTGAGACTTGCAAAGGTTTTCTTACTTAGAGATGTTTTATTTCAGGCATTAGAAAACTAAAAATCTATTTAAAAATAAAAGTCTGATGCTTTCAAGGGTTCAATTCTCTGAAAATGTAAGCTTCATTTTTTGTTTTATACAGTGAGAGACTGAATACACAAAGGGACAATGGCCAGACCATATATAAAAATAGAACTCTGATCCAAAACCTGAAGCAGTTTGCCCAGGAAACCAACTTGTTATCTACAATAGCCAGCCTCCTACAAGTCAAGACTTGTCAGAAGTCAGACTGCTATCTCTAATAACAATACAGGAAGCCAAACAATGAACCCTGTAACAGTCAGCCCCAAACATCCAGGTTTTGAAGAATAACTGACAGCTTCTCTAATTTTTGTCCCTGCTACCAACTTAGGACCAACCAGGAAAACACAAATATATGCCCCTAACCAATAACATAGAATGCCCCACTTCTAGTTAGCTCACCTACAGCTTCTCGACTCTAACAGCCTTTAATTAGAGCACATTGGAAGTCTTCCCTTTTTTCCACTCTAAAACTTGCCCATTCCCCTGCCTGCCTTTAAGTCTCTGCCAAATTCCAAATGACATAAATGGCTGATTCCCCTGCAATAGTACTCTCTGAATAAATGGGCATTGCTAGTTCTCATTTGGTTGATCTTCAGTATTTATACAAGAGTAATACAGATGATGTTTTAGAGACAAAAACATGTTGAAATACATTTCATCTAGATTATGGAAGGGACTGTTGGGGTTTGTATCCTGGTAGAGATTATTCTTTGAAGCATTAAAGGTCTTTGTCATTCTGGAAGAAACCATTCCCCAGATATTACTTGTTATATATATAGACTTCCCAGGAAAGAAAAGCATGAGCAAAGCTAGTATAGACATCATGAAACTGATTTCTTAGTAGCTAATATTTCTTGAGTCAATGCTCAGCCCACCTTGATTACTACTCTTGCTACCAAGTACTAGATTCAGCTCTTTTAGAGCTCATCTTGCATATTATTTCTCAGTCCTCCTTCAAAGTAAATTCTAACAGTCATGGGCTATGTGTATACATACAAAAATAATAATGGAGATATAAGCCCTCACTCCCCCACCTCCACTCCCTGCTCGCAAGTCACCAGGCAACGAGAGAAAAGAAGCAGTGCTTGACCTTTCCTTTTTTTAGTATGATTTGCTGTTTTATCTTTATCTTATTTTTATTCTTTGTTAACTTGGATGGAACTTGGAGGCTAAACAGAGGCTAGAAAACAACTATAATAACTTATCTTTGGTGGCCAAGGGTAGAATGTGCTGAGTAAATAAATATTATGGTTAGTAAATTAGTAGACCAAAAATAAATGCCCAAGTTTTAGGAAAATAGATTAAATTTTATTTATTCAGCTATACTGAATTAAACCTGTTTGTATTTTTTGTTTTTTTTGTCTGGGTTTGTTTGTTTTTTTTGGAATTGTTTTAAGAATCAGGCAATGACTTGGAATTATCATTATGAATATGAATTATCACTAAAAAAGTGAACCACAGACAAGTATCAGACCTGGCCCAGATAAGAGGTGTTTTCCGAGAAGACATTATAGTTTTTTTCTCAAAAGATGCCACCAACTTATACTATCTTCAACAAACTCAAGACACTATTTAAGGATAAAAATGTCTTGATTACCCAAGTCAAGAAACTACAGGGCAAAATGTGAGTGCTTACTTTCTCTTTAACAGGCGTACCTCAGATGCTAAGAGTCAAAAATGCCTTTTATATCACCATAGGATTTTTGCAACAGAAGGTCTTTAAATGCAACATAAAAATATACCCTTCATAATGAAGCTTATCCTATATTTCTAATCAGTTTAGCTGGCCTTCAGCACATTTTTCTGTTTCTTCCATTCCATTTTTATGATGAGGTGACAAAAACTCAGCATAATATTCTAGACAAGGATATGCTGTCAATTTATATAATGGCACCTTAATATTTTCCACATTATTCTCACTCCTTTTCCAGTGACTTATTTTTAGCACTGCTGCACATTGAGCAAAGCTCATGATCTTTTTCTTGGAAGGTTAGGGCTAATTCAATATCCATCACTGTGTATGATTAGCTTAAATTGTTCTTTCAGATGTGCATCACCTCACACTTGCCTGCTTCAGATTTCATCTTCATCATATTGTCCAATTACCTAGTTTTGTTAAGTCTTGCTGGAGTCCCTTGTGGTCCTTATTGGACTGAAAATTTAGGGTCATTGAATAATATCACTCCTTTATTCACCTCATCTTATAAATGGTTAATAAATATATTCAACAACCCAAATCTTTTCTGGTACAGATCTCTAGGGCATTCTGCTATTAACCTCATTCTGCATCCACAACTGGGCCCGACCCCCATTCACTTAGGGCTCTTTTCTGGTCTTTTTAGTTCCTTGTCTGGCTTTTACCTCTAAGGCTACAAAAACAAAGTTTTCCAATCAGGTGCTTGAAAGGTAATTTATCAAAATTCCTGCACAGGTCAAAAAAGCTCATAGGTACTTCTGGTAGTGTTCTTGTGATCAAAACTTAAGTAGCAACCAGTGTACACAATACTGCAGCCAAAGTTACGTGGATGAGCCATTTAGTATTCTGCTCTGTTTATTCCTTCTTTATTTTTTTCTATTATATGAATAAAATGTTTACTTTCTTTAGTTATTTATAAGCCCTCTAGGCTCCTCATATTGAAGGTTTATAGTCTTTGGACCTACCGTCTGCCCACCCTATCACTTTATCTGCTTAGAATAATAATGGTATTTGACTTGAACTCACAGGGCTTTGAGTTGGTTTATAATTCATACAGAGTGCATTATTTACCTTCTTCTATGGACACTACACATCCTAAAGAAAAAAATAAAGTTTCAATGATATCCTAACAAAAGAAAAGCTTTATACTGCTAAATGATTCAATAAGAGAAGTTACTCCAAAATGCATTCTAATGCACATTGACCAAGTAAGGGAATAAAAAGTCTCAAATAATTTGACCATTCAAACCCAAGGCATAGTTTGACTTAAATATAACTTTCTAACAGAATTCCTTTAACCACAGGAACCAGTGGCATCTCTTGATAGGTGTTTGACTCTCTATAAATGTAAACTCTTAACTCAGGTTCACTGGCATTACAGCCTCGTCATTCTGACTGTGCAGAGTTTTCATAGTAGCCATATCTAACAGAATCCCCTTTTGAGTTCTCCCAAATTCCAAAATGCTACTTCAAAGCTGTAAGGTAAGTAGTGCCTTGTTTAATCACACAATTTGCAGTTGGAGATCACATAAAAGTTGATCGATTCCATGTGTATTTGAGATTCTAGCAGCAGTTAAAAGAACTGAGAGGAGGAAGCAGTTATCTGGGCAGAGCAGCCATTTCAAAACATGTATTATACTTTCAAAAATCCTAAAATCACTAATGATAAGTCATTTAAGGGGTACAAACTCTTTCCTCACCAAGGAACATTCCCTTTGATTCCCTCCTTTGTCTTCCTACGAAACAAAATACATAGAAGCAATGGAAGGCTGCCCTTTTAAATCAGGAAAATAATACACAGCAAGAGCAGATGAAATAACAATGTGCTTGGAAAAAGTACATCCCATGCTTCTCAAATCTGCTTCCAAACCTAAAATTGAGAGTTCAGTTTCATACCCAGATAATGTGAAGATTCAGGCTATTGCAAAGCTGTGATGTGTTGTGAAATAGTCCTTAATACCTTGATAAATACATTTAGTATTTATAAATAATTATGCATTTATTATTTTATCTTAATAAATTACATTTAGAGAAATGGTTCTTTAGCACTAGTATTGCCAGTACTAGCATAAATCAAGTACTTCTAGATTGTGCAAAGTGGGGAGAAAATCAAATAAAGCCAAGAAAGCAAACCCCAAAAAGAAGATGAAATCCTCAGAGGTAGATAATATCTAAAGGGAAGTTACCATGTCTTACATTTATTTCCTTCACTTCCCTGTAGTTCTAGACATTTGGTTCAACAAACAACTGCTTTAGTGAGTTAGACAAGACTGTGCCCTGGCTTGGCCATTCATTTTTTTCATTCAACAGATTATTGACTGACACTAGACATCATCATCCACAATGCACAGGAGGCCCCACATTGCCTGGATTTCCTCACCCTAATTTTGCTTTGAAATTTCTATGATCTCCAGACATTCTGAAAATGTTACCACACAGAGAACAATGGTCAAATAGTTTATTTTCTCTTATTGGATTTTCCCTTGCCTCCTCTACCTCTTTTATAGAGCATGTAGTCATGCTAACCAAAGCACCCAGAATGTAAAATGTAACAGCATGGAGAACATGTTTTGGTTTTGGCTAAACCCCAAAAGCTTGAACAGTCATTGAAGATATTCACACAAAAACCTGGCTGATGTCACCCATTCCTGGCATCAGGATCCCTGAAATTATCAGTTCTAGTGAATTTCTATTTTCAAATCTATTTAGTGGAATGAAAAGTGTTTCACCATCAGTAAATTATTCTTTCATTATAAGGTCCTATTGAGTTTCAGATATCATCTTGAAGAGATGAGAGAAAAAGAAGCAAAGTTCTAAGCTAATACTGTCCATGTTGCTGGAGGGCCAGGGATTAGGAGGTAAATTCATTTTCCCTTTGCGATGATATATTTTAACACAAATGCTTCATTTTATTTTTGCTCTTAATTTGAATTCACAGCACAATATGGTTTGGATTATTGATCCTTCTAAGCTACTTCTTTTTTGTGAGACTTATTGTTGTCCTATTAAGGCCCTTTAATTTTTTTGTTCTGATTACTCAATAAATCTCTGGTCCTTATGTTATGACAGAATTCATGTCATTTGACCCTATCCAGAATAGACGTTTTTATCGCATTTTGTCATATTAATATACAAAACTATTATATTTTAATTTTTATGAAAAATATTTCCAATGATTTCCAAATATTACATTTACTGCTACTCCAAAAGTCTTAACAAAAATTGCCCCACAGAGTGAAGCCACTTTTTCCTTCCTGATGAGGACTCTCCCAAAGCCTAAGAGGGACTCATGAATTGTGTTTCTTCCAGTTACGTCTTTCTAATCTCTGGCCATTCCTTTCATTTCCTCTCTCTCCAAATTTCACCTTGACCTTTTTTAACCCTTTCCAACTCAAGCAATCTGCAGATTAGCCAGAACAGGAAAAGGGAAACTAAAGAGCACCTGCCAAAAAATGAGGAATGGAGAGAAAAAGGAAAAGCAGCAGAAGTGGAAGAAAAGATCTAAAAGCTTGTTTCTGGTGGCGCAGGTGACTAGTTAAGAATACTGACTGTGCTTCTGAATTTTCTGCCATTGCTTGATAAGAATGGCTGAGGTCCTGATAACTAGCCACTGGGGCCTCTGGCTCTCTGCTTGTCTATTATTATATTTACACATAGGGCTGAAGTAGTGTTACTAAACACTTAATCCAATCCTTCTCTTATTTTGCTGGTACCATGGCCTCAATTTGGGCCTCAAAATAGGAAGGGGGGAAGAAGACATTGGAAAGTTCAAGAATGAATAAAAATGTATTCGATGGACCTTTGTCATTTAATAAAATCATAAAGAGTTCTGTTTATGATATCTTGAAGTCTAGTATTCATTCCTTCAGAAATTTATTTTCAAATGATATATAAACCAGTAGAGGAACATTCCACCTGTTTCCCAGAACTTAGCATAAATTCTGGTGTAATCCAGTCTTGGGGAAAAAATAATAAAAGGAGGCATATAAAGCTTTAAATATAATATGAAATTGTAATAACATAAACTATGTCAACAACAGGTTCTCTATGCTGCATAATGCAGAAATATATCAGCCATTTTCTAAAGCTCTGTGAAACTGAAACAAAATTCTTCCCCCAAAACAACAGAAAAAGTAAATGATGACTAACTACAGTGACTTGCTCCTAATTTTCTGACCAGCCTGTGCTATATTAGAGCCCTGTCCCACACCAACCACAGGTGTTGGAATCAAGAATGACTCCCTGCAAGAAGCTTGTTACCTAGGAACCACATGAAGGTGCTGAGTGTCATAAAGCAGGCTAGCTTATGAACCTGTATTTGCCTCTCAAATCCCTTGGTTTTATCATCCTTGGAAATAATCTCATAACAGCAAAGTGAAGAGAAATGAAATAAAGGTTTATCATCAGGCAGCACTGAATGAGATAAACACTGAACAGTTAAACAGCAAAAATATGTACAATAAGAGCAAAAATAACTACAAAAAAGTGTGTTTGTTAAATGACCCTATCCTAAATAACCCTACTTTAAAGTTGCAAGAAAAGAATAAAGGAGACTATTTGCAATGTTTTCCTTTATTTCTAATACCATCCAGAACAGGTAAATTGTCCTATTTTGAAGTTGGATCATTTACAAAAGAAGTCAAAAGTTTCAAGGTAGGTTTGATAATAGAACATGAAATATGGAGTTGATTGATACCTGGTGAAGACTTGCTGAGCTGAGACATTAAGTTACTTTATTTTAAAGACTCCTAAATATCTGGTCTACACTCAAAAAAAATTGTCCTTATGAAAGGGAAGTTCGTGGGGGTCCAAGGCAGAGAAAGAGGTATA
>CM053560.1:62939657-63021101 GCA_028646485.1 Cryptoprocta ferox | reverse complement strand
AGAAAAATGCCCCCCCCAAATTAAGATAATAAAACTATGTTGTTCTAAACCCCCCCAAAAAACTATTTTCAGAATGAGAATTATATAAAATATAAACAGAATATGAGTAAGTTTGAGTAGGGAAAAACAACAGTGACATTAAATCCATCAGCTTAGACATTCATCCATAGAACTATAATTGTCTGAGCTCATTTTTTAATGAATACAGGAGTTTTTCATTAAAGCTTCAATATACCATCAAATATTCATTTCCCTTCAGATTTTTCGGAACTAATTTCTAACATGTTCTTCTCCTTAAATATTGTGCTTTTGAGTAAATCAAACAAAACAGTACAATGTAAGCTGCTTCAGTGGAGGCTTTTTCAAGGCTCTGGAATCCTTGATCATTTGCTTTGGCTATAAAGGTGGTGACCCAGTGCCCTGATTTTGGTCATCATTTCACAAAAAGCCAATTTAGTTACTTGATTAAAAAAAAAAACATTCAAGTACAGAGTCTGAATAGTAAATATTTCTATTCAAAGTGTGAATACAAACATGTTTTCTTAACAGTTTATCCACTGGGAAATATTTTTAGAAATAGGTGATGCTGTTCTTGCTCTAAGTGCTCCTAGAGCAAAAATGTGTGTGATTTCTTTCAAAACCCAAGAAACAGTATTAATTGAAAAACCAGGTGCCAAGAACCTAACAAAATTAAATCGTGCTTCCAGTGCACTTTCCTATGTCTTATCTTCCATGAGCTATTCTGGCCATGTACAGTCCCTCAGCGTTCCCCTTTTGTTTGCTACTTTCATTGCATGTTGTAAGATCATCATCCACATAAGCCCAGTTAATTAATAAAAAAAAAAAAAAGAGCATACAAAATGTGAAATTCAAGACTTTAAAATACATAAAGAAGTAATACCAAAAAAAAGTATAATGTATTCCATTGCTAGAGTCTAGGTAAAATAGATTATTGTGGTTGTTGGTACTTTGCAAGTCGGAAGGTGAAAATGTCAGAAATCAAAACCTCTACAAATGTGCATGTAAAATGACAAGTTGGGAGAAAACTAGCCAGAGGAATAAAAAAAAAGTTGAAAAGCAGGAGTTTGTCACTTTACTAAAAACTCATTGGGGGTGGGGGATGGTGACTGGGTGGCTCAGTTAAACATCCAACTCTTGGTTTTGGCTCAGGTCATGATCTCAAGGTTCCTGGGTTCAAGCCCCGCATCAGGCTCTGTGCTGGCAGTGCAAAACTTATGTGAGCTTCTCTGTCCCCCTCTCTCTCTGCCCCTCCCCCTGCTCAAGCTCTCTCTCTCACACACAAAATAAACAAGTAACATTCTGAGGGAAAAAAAAACATTTGGGAACCCAAAATCTGAATGGGAAAATCTTTAATGAAACAAAGAAATGTACCTAGAACAAGCTTCTCAGACTCTAAATATAATTTCCTTATGATGACAGAATGAGGGCTTGGGAGACATGCCCAACTGGCCCTCACACACAAATCTGAGCAGACAAAAATAGAGAGGAGACACACAGCAGCAAAGCAAATCATGATGGCTATCTTAATGACATAGTGGTCATGTTTATGACATGTTCAGTACAGTGACCCCCTCTCCAAGGAAATAACGATAACTAAAACTTTTTTCTTAAACAAGTATAACTAACTTTAAGGACTGTGACACTTCCAAAACTTTCTAGGATCAAGAGAATACAGGAATTCCAAATATTTTAATATTGTGTTCTTGTTGTTCCAAAAAGGAAATGTGGCTTTATGTGCTTGATTTCAGTAAATCCTCCCACAGTACTTCAGGGTAGAGACAGTAGCCATCGTACCTAAGGCCTATCAGAAGCAAGTCCAGGACCAGGACCCAGCTATTTTTTCTCTTATAACTTAGTATTACATTTAAGGCTATAAATGCCAGAGCAATTGGCTTCTTCACTTTAGGAGAGATAGGAGAAAACCTTAGTAAGAGAATTTACGTGTACTACTGTTGCAGGACAGTAGAAGTGGGAGCACTAATGTGGACATATGTGTCAAAGTCCATTAACAGGATCCCCTACCTTATTTATCATTTGATTCTAGGTAGACAATATTTTTAGCCATTCAGTATTGTAACATTAAACTCATTATCCTATTTCCTACATGTATAATACCAAATTGATACTAAATCAATGAAATGAATTTTTAAAAATCCATTCTAATCCTCCCTAGACAGGTAGTAAGATGGATTTAGAGAAAGGCAGGGCCACTTTAAGACCACTCTTTCCATCCTGAGCCTGAGTACCACTGGCATATGATCCCAAAAATAAAAAAGCATTGTTTGGGGGAATAACATAGGGAAACACTTCCAAGTTCTTTAAAATATGCCATTTTGCTGATAAGTATCTGAAAGTTGAGTAAAGTGTGTGTCAGGAGCATGAACTCACCTACCTTATATATTGAACCTGATATAGTCTTTACTGATCCTTTGTAACTTAATCAATTTTCCTTTTGAAGATGTTGAATGATATATTTTGCCAATTAATCATTTTTCCCCAAAAAAGTCAGAGCTGGTATTCAGACAGTTCACACCAGTATAGCCATACCAGTTGTTCACCCGTGGCATCCATTCTGATTAGTCAGAATTAGTGTCTGAGTTAACCAGCTGGTGAATATTTTGAGTATCATCCTTCTGTGCCTAAAGTCAGTATCTATGTTCACTTTTTCTATTACTTGTGTTCATTATTGGACCAGATGGAGCTGACAGAAAAGCCAGACTTACCTTTGACAGCCTGGATTTTAATCCCAGCTCCAGCTCTTAATTAGTTGTAAGACTAATTTCTGGAGATCAGTTTCTTCATCTGTAAAATAGAAGCAATAATATATGTCATTATTATATACATATATATAATAGGTTTACTGAGAATATTAAACTAATTAATTCTTGGAGCGTTCATTAATCTGTGCTGGCTCATGGTAAAGTACTCAATTATTGGCAGCTATTATTATTAGGCATTTAAAGGCCAAATCTTGGGCTGCCTACACTCTTCCCACACACTTTGTACATTCCCCTACTGATAAAATAAAGGAAGTGAGGATGTAAAACTAACTTCATGATAACCAATGCAGCTTATCCAACAGAAAAGGGGGACAGCAAAGTGCCATTTTAGGACAACTTCTTGGAGCTCAGGACAGACTTCTTATAGAGACACCACTGCCTGGAGATAAGACACAGATATCAGGTGAGTTCAAACATGTTATATACTGTGCTTTCAAGTTATTTCATTCCAGGAGCATTGGTTTGTATTCTGTGAGAACATCTACTTTTTATTTCGTTAGTTCTTATATAATACGAGTCTTTGTAGAAATCTGTGAGCTAGTTTTTTCCTTAGTGTGATATATGTCCATCTGAGCTAACTGACAGTTAAAATTTATTGAATGCTTATGAAGTATCTGGCACTATTTTAAAGTGTTTTGTATATAAAACTCACTTAATTCTCCCAACAAACTTATGAGGCATAGGTACTATTATTCCCATCTCACAGAAGGCTAAATAAGCTAACCCACAGAAAGATTTAAAAATTTACCATAGATTATACACCTAGAAATGTTGCAACTAGGATTCAACCTAAACCATCTGGCCCTAGAGCTGTTGCATTAATGACTGTACTATACAGCCTCTCTTTGGAATACCGCATATGTATAACTTCCAAAAGTCTTTTAGCAGGTCTAATTATTATATCTTTGACATTCAGCTTTAGATTCACAATTGGGCCCAAATATACAGCTACTATTTTGAGCTGCCTACATAGGTTGTTCCAAACGGGTATTTTAAATTAAATTGATTACAAACGTCTTTGAAATAAATTTAGAAATTAGAAAGTTGACCAAGTAAATTTAAGGGGTAACATACTCAAAAAGGAATGAAGAAGGAACACTGCTCAAGCAAGGGGTGATTTCTTGGTTTACTAATGATGTCTAATTACATATTATATTTGCATCTGTCTTTTTTAGGTAGATTTCTGTTATGATACCTCATGGTTTTATTTTTTAAATAATATTGACTTAGAGTAGAAAAAAAGTGATCTGTGATCATTGTTGAAAAATAGGAAATACAAAAAAGTACAAATGACAAACTAAATGTCACCCATTATCCTGTCTCCCTAAAACAATCATTCTTAGTAATTTACTTGAGTTCTTTAAACTTATATTTTTCTAGGTAACCAAAATACTATTACACAAAGTATCACTTATTAAGCTTATTAACATATTTTAATGTTATAGTTGAGAAGATCTGAATTCACAGTAAGAAATTAACCATGCAAGGTGTAGGAAATAATTAATGTATTCATAAATCCATACATATGCAATAAATATACATGCAACTACACATGAAAAATATACAGGCATAACTAAGAATACGGACTTTAGAATCATGGGTTCAAAGAGCTAGCTATACTCTTTGCCAAACTGTAGAACTTTGGTTAAATAAGCTCTCTATGCCTCAAATTCCTAAGGTGGGAATCTATGCTGTAGGTGTCTGGGGGCCTTACAAGAAGGCCTTATATTTTTCATTTTTTACATGAAAAATCCTTAGAGCTATTCCTAGCACTCCCTGTTCCTCCTCTCTGTGTTATTGGGCTAGGAGCATACTCAGGTCTTCAATATGAGAGGACATTTACTTTAGCTAGTGAATCCAGTGAATACTGAATTCAACTCAAGCATGGGTAGTCTCTATCAAAGATCTATTTCTGCTAACTTTGTTTCATTCCATAATCATTTATAATATCCAAGTTTGAAGATAACACAGCATGGATTTAAACCTGAACAACTCACAAGTACATAACTGATGACTTTGGCTTCGATTACAATTATTGATCTAAGCCTTCTGTGTAAAACCCAGCAGTAGCCAGCTCTTAGCTAAGTGTGTCAGTTGGTTAGGATGGAGAAATTAGGTAATTAGGGAAAACAATTTTTTTCTTCAAAATCTCAGGTGAACTACAACCCAGTTTCAGATACAATTAATTTGATTCACAGGGCATATGTTGCACAGGTATGGTTTTTAAAAAAATCTTTGCTGAACATGGCTAGTTAATGTCTATCATGGACCTGCTTAGAGCAGGTCTTAGTTCTGTAAGGTCCTGAAACCTCCATGTCTGTTCCATACTGTTGGTGTTTGGTCACTTTCTGTATCAGAGCTGACGTCCTGATTACAGAATTCTTGGGCTCTTACCCATAATTACTCAAATTACCATCAGGGCTTTCTACAACCACATAGAGAAGGTCAGCCATATTGCTATTGTTCTGACAATTCCTGATCCTATTTACTCTTACATAAATTTCTGTAACAGAAAATTCTGGTGGCATAACATTCTTCAAGTGCAAGCTCTTCCTGTAAATTTTATATACAAAATTACTCCTTTTGCCAATGAATGAGATCTTTAGATAATACTAGGAGAAAAATGTTTTATTTTCACTGTCTTTAAGTGGGGTAAAGAATAAGTACCAAGCTGTTTCCTGGAAGATTCTCCTCTGTTACTCAAAAAGTTTCCTCCAGAATTATTTCCTTTTCATTCTTTTCAAATATCTCACCTGCCCCTAGTTCAGCAGCTGAGGTTAAATCTTGTCCTTTTGCTGCCTCATATGACTTTACTATTTAATATAAATGTATATATGCATACATACTTACATATATAAACATACATGTGCATAATATACATATTTTATATGCACGCATATGCACATATTTATATATTATTAAATTTTACTGTAAGAAGTAATGACACTTGCAGGAATTCAATTTAAATGACGGCAAAATTAGTTTTCTAATTAAGTCACTGCATGTTGTTTTTCTCAGCAGCTCTGCTCTCAGATGAATCCCTTCCTCTCCTGAATCCCACGCACCATCCATAGCTTGTTCTCTTCCTTCCCACTGTGCCATCCTTTATCAACCGGAGCAGTCAAATCAACCCTTGGGGTGTTCTTAAAAGCACCATATGCCCAACAGAAGAGCACTTGAATTACTCTGCATACCAGAATCCACTGGGCATCACAACAGATTATTAACAGAGGCCAAAAAGTAGGACATGATGTGATCCTGTAACCCGTCAGAAACTGTCACCTGAGAGCACTCCTTGATCCATTCATTCTATCTGACGGAATCTCATTTCTATCAACAAAGTGAATCAGGCATTTACAGGGTTTTTGGATGCAAATGACTTCTGACCTAGACCTTAGCCATCTTGCCTATTTCCTATATGAACCACGTATTTTTTTAGAAAGTACTCGTGAACAAGCTGGCTTCTACATAATGAAAAAAAAATGAAAGCAAAGAAACTTTTCTAAGTAACTTACCTGAGTCACTTTCTGTGTGGGGTTTCCCCACAAAGAAGTAGTGACAGAGCAGACATAATAGTTTAAAAACTTAAACAAATGACATACACTTTTTTTGATATATAAATTCTCCTGAAAGTGTTTTTTCAGTTCTATGATTTACCTTTTATTTCAAGGCCTAGCCCTGCCTTGTGAAAATTTTTCAGATTGCCTCCACTGTGCTTTCTAATTTCCCTTGGCCTAAAAATTGTATCTTTTTTCACACAAGCCTCATAGCCTAAACAAGGCAGTATGTATTTCATTCTCATATCAATTAGTTTAGGGTCAGAAAGAGTGGATAGCCTCCCTTGGCCCTTACCTGCTTCCAAAAGGGAGTCACTTTGAAAGGATACAAGTATGATATGCAACATATCATTGTGCTTACCCTGCAAGCAAAGTGTGTGATAAGCGAGATTAGATGTTAGAGCCTATTGAAATGAAGTTCAGTCTTGCAAGATGTTGGCAGGTGAAAAGAAACTACAGAGGAGGTTTCTCATGGTGACAACCAAGAGAAAAGGCAGGATTGGAAATGGCCACTTGACACAGCCTTGAAAGGAATGGTTGTGCAAACATGGCAGTGAGCTTACTACAATGACAGCTATGAGAGAAAGTAACAATTTCAGGGCTATGCTCTTTCTATACATAAGTTTTTTTGTAGAAAAAAATATATTTCATAGGAATGAATAGTTGATCTAAAGTGGTTGTTAAACTAAAGTATCTAAACAGACATTCACTTTAAGATAAAAACCCACACATGAAAGTTGCTAAAGTCATACAACTATCCCTCTGCCAGTTATATAAAATTACAAAGGTGAGGGGCACCCGAGTGGCTCAGTCGGTTAAACATCCAACTCTTGATTGCAGCTCAGGTCATGATCTCACAGTCATGAGATCAAGACGCATGTTGGGCTTTGTGCTAAGCATGGAACCTGCTTGGGATTCCCTCTACTCCCTCTGCCCTTCCCCCACTCACATGCAAATGCACACTCTCTAAAAATATTAATTAAAAATTTAAAATTATAAAAATTGCAAAGGTGAAACCAAATTCTTAACATTTAGCATATTAAATTGTATTTTATGGGTATTTGCCTTCAGGCATTTCATATTCATTAGATACATTAAAGACCTGGTTACAAATGAATTTAGCATCATAAGCTGCCACATGAAATACACAGAGCCAGTGCCTATTAATTCAGGTAAGAAATAAAGATAGGAAGTACTCTCTTTTCTTGTAAGAGGGAAAGGCAGGATCAGCAGATCCAAAGATCTAAGTAATGCAGTGGCAACAAGTTACTCGAGAACTAGAATTAAGTTCCTAAGCAAAATGAATTGCTAAGGAGACAGGAGAAATTAATATAAGCTGTAATTATCATTACTTTTGTCCTCTAAGTAGAAGTTAGGGATCAAATCCCATAGCATCTCGGCATCTCCTTAAGAAAAGCCAGTTCTTTAAATCTTCTTGTTATTCTGTATACACATTCTGCATCTCCCTACAGTGAGGCTCCAATAAGAACAGAGCAAGATTTTGCCAAGCATATATCTTCAGCATAAATTCTGACTTTGTATGCCTTCCTGAACTGAAAACTGCATCTCTTAGGCTTCCTTGGAGCTAGGATTCTGGATACAAATTAAGTCTCTCCAATTAAATCACTCAGATGAGATTTGAAAGGTGGCAAGCATGGGGTTTTTCAGCTTCATGTCCAGTACCAATTCCCAGCTTCTTGGATATCAAGAAGCTGCTGCATCAATGGTAGGAACAGTAATATTCTGAATATTCTGTGTTCCCTGTCCAATTAGCAGCTTCCTTGGGGGTGAAAGGGGGGGTGGTGGCTTCCAGATCCCAGCTTTCTGATCCCTGGGTTACAGCTACAGCAGTGTGTTCTGGAACTACAGAATTTCATTTGCAGCTGCCCAATTCCTTCCATTCCCAATTGCAGCAGCGTAACTGGAGGCTCAATTCTGTAGTGTTCTGTGAGTCATTGCTGGAGGTTCTGAGTCCTCACATCTGCTCCTCCAGTCCTCCAGTCCTCTAACAATTCTGTAAGCACCTAATTCCTTGTATCATATCCCTTTATGCTAAAAGCATCTAAAGCAGGTTCTGTTTTATGAACTAAACACTGATGATGAAGGTTTTGACTCAGATGCCTAGTTCAGTTAATTGGTAATAGCTGCCTAGGGCAATGCATTTAAAACTTTGAGACCAAGGCCCAAACTCCATGAAAAATATATTTTTATACCTAGAATGGGAGCATTACAGGATTTGCCACCTTAATATACACATACTTAACAAGTTGCTGAGTATGTGGGTGCTGGCGAAGGAGTGTAGGGGGGAGGTTGTGTCTGTATGAATATAAAATTTGAAAAGATAGGTAAAATTCAAAATTTCATTTGTATTCAAATAGAGATATAGTGAAAATGAACTAGGCATACCAAATTAAACAAAGATTACATAGAGGGAAATGTTAGATTTATTCACAGGAACACTAATTGTACCATACACAAGTTACAATTTAATATACTCGAAATAGCAAAAGTTACTTCAATACAATCGCTCTACTCTAAATCCAGTCTTCAAGGATACAAAGGTCTGGCCATTTTGTTCTCTCAACTTGCTGAATTGCTCACTGCTGGAAATGATTTTAAAGGATTAATTTTAAAGAAACTTCAAATGGAAAATCAAAGTATTAGAAAATAATGTTAACAACAACAACAACAACAACCCTTCTATTCTTGGGCCTTTTAACTGTTTACCTTGGAAGGTAGGTTAGTGAGGGGGTTTCCCCCCATTCTGAAAAGCAATCATTTTTTTTCCTGAGAGTGTTAATACTTCAGTCATTTAAGCTTCCTAATTTGATGCTTTTTGGTTAAGAAGGAAACCTTAAGTGAAGAAAGGAAATGCTGAGAGGAAATTACTTGAACAGAACTTAATAGTTTTGTGATATGAAGCTGTGATCACATTTTTTTCACAGTATGAGTCAGTCATATAAATGTTTGGTTTACTTAGTTTCTTAATTTGATATGAGACTAAACGGCAAAACTTGACAGTAAAATGTTATTTTTAATGAGTTAAACTATATTGATTTTATTATTAATATAGTATCTCATATTTGTAAGTGAAACTGGTATAAGTGGGCTTTTGGTCAGTATAAAGCTCACTTTTAAAACTATGTTTTTAAATGAATTACTGGCCTGTGTTATAATTTCAATAACCCTGCCTCACACATAGGGATTGGAAGATCATGGTTATAGGTACTATTAGTGTCAACACAATGTAAGTAGGGTTCATTATGAAACTCTCTGGGGATTCCTAAAGTGATTACATTCTCTTTGTAATCTACAAAAAGGAAATCTTCAAAGGATAACAATTCAGTGAAATGAGATGAGAACCATCTGGTTCACTTGTAAATCCTATCCTTATTTTTTGTGGTATATCATTGCTGTTCCGTTCTATTAGCACCAGAGAATGAAACTCGGGGAGGTCGGTTTTTATCATTTTTTTCCTTATAAAAAGGGAAAAGGGGTTGAACATCAGCTATTAGAGTAGCTACCTGCCTTATCTCTGACAAAGGCCCCTATCAAACCCAATTCCCCAAACCACCTTTCTTCATACAATCAGGTATGTTCCCTAATGGTTTCATGTTATGAACAAATATCCAATACAATTTTTAAAAATTTTATACCAATCTTTTTTTCATTTTTCTATTATCCACATACTATTCTCCTCAAACATACTAATAGGTGATAACCAACTGGTACCTGAAGACTCTCATGTCCTAAATATCTCTGACTCAGGCGCTATAGTAATAGAAAGTCTACTATTACCAAAACAAACTAATTTAGCTCATGAAGACAAATGCCAACGTATATTGCCCTCATCAGCTTCTTTTTAATTCAAAAAAACTAAGAAATTCAGAGGTTCTATGAATGCCTTTGGGTAATATCATCCTCTTTTTACATGTAAAATTCTTGGGAAGGGTAGCACATTGAATCCCTTCAATTTAGAAGGAAGTGGTTTAGTAAATCTCTTTCCAAGGGCCTACAGGACAACACAGGGTATGGGATTTTTAAAGTCCCTGAGGCCCTAGGAAAGAAGGTGGTGCTCTATCTAAGTCACAGACTTGATTTCCGGCCCCGAAACTAACTTTTCCCTCAGAGAGGTGAATTTATTCTTTTTCTCAAATGCAAATCTCTTCTTCTAAGGGAGCATTTCCACTGGAATTCAATTCCAATTCTCTGTCCTGCCTCTTGTGAGAATTCTCCTTCACATTTCTATTCCACCTCCCACCTCACCATATCCTAAACTCAATCCCATCCTGCAGCATGCTATTTTATGGCTTGAGACAGCATAGCAAGGGCTTTGGAGACAGACCTGAGTTGGAGTCTAAACTCTATCAGATACTGTATGATCTAGAACAAGTTACTTCACTTCTCTGAGACTCAATTTCCTCATCTCTGTTTTGGGGTTAATAATACCTACTGTATACTGGGGCACCTGGGTGGCTCAGTTGGTTGAGCAGCTGACTTTGGCTCAGGTCATGATCTCACAGTTCATGAGTTTGAACCTGCATTGGGCTTTGTGCAGACAGCTCAGAGCCTAGAGCCTGCTTCGGATTCTATATCTCCCTCTCTCTCTGCCCCTCCCCTGCTCTCTCTCTCTCTCTCTCTCTCTCTCTCTCTCAAAAATGAATAAACATTAAAAAAAATTTTAATAATACCTACTGTATAGAGGTCATGGTAGGCCAAATAAGGGCACCAAAGATGTCCACATGATAAACCTCAGAATCTGTGAATGTTACCTTACAGGCAAAAGAGACTTCAGAGAGGAACACAACCTTGCTGACACCCTGATTTTAGCTCATTGAGAACTGTGTCATACTTCTGACCTTTAAAACTGTAGGATTAAAAATGTGTATTATTTTAAGCTACTAAATTTGTGGTAATTTGTTTCAAGGACAGTAAGAAACCAATACAGAACTGTTATAAGAAAGTATATGCAGAAAGTTTACCCTAGTGCGTGGCATAGATTAAGCCCTAAACAAGTATTAGTTTCTTCCTACAATTTACCTAAAAAATTCTAATTCTTTTATACACACATACACAAGACCACATTCTATGTGCCAGACACTATTCCAGAAACTCATGAAATTTACATCCTAATCAAAAAAGCAAAACTGTTTTATATGCTGGGGTAATTTTTCACTTTCTACACACACCAGCCTTAAGTAGGCATTTGTTTTTCTTAACTATTGTGTCACAGGCTCCCACACATTCATACTCATACACTTCACCAAGACCCACCAACAATTGTCAATCCCCTAGTCTTGGACCTGCTTACATACGGTGAGCTTGTTTCTTTAGTCTAAATGGAGAATATTATTTATGTTTTGTTTTACATTAAGGAAGCAGATGAAAACTGAATGTTACTGATAGGTTTGGTCTTAGTGTGCCTGACTCTGGTCTTACAATAATACAAAATCCAAAGGCCCAGCCAAAAATACCACAATAATCTTACAATGGCCACAAAGCAGAGAGACTCAAAGGAACCTCACTAGGGGTTCTAATGACAGGAGACAAGGAGAGGAGGGGAGAAAGAATGGCATTGCTACTAGGCCACTTAAAGTTTTCATAGATGGAAATGCTGAATGAAGCACCTATTTTGGTGAGTTCAGATTTACAACATTGGGTGCAGGTGAACCAGGGCATAAATTTAAGCTGTGTTTCCGAAAAAGAAAGCACTACAGAAGAGTCTGTTTAGACCAGCAGAGCTGCCTGGCCTGGCCCTCCCCACCCACCCTTCTAGAGTACTTCCTAATTTATACAATAAATTGAAAGGGCCCAGAACCACAGTGGTGGTGACACAATTCTCTGACCATTTCTTGGGACAAAATGCTTTCAAATGCAAGGGACTAGGAAGTCTTTCATTATCTTGCCCACGCTAAATGCTGCAGGGTCTTCTGTCCCAGACTGACTCCTCCTGGTAAGACTAAGGCGATTCTGCCTCTAGAAGTCAAAATTAAAGTTCTCTTCCCAGAGGTAAGAATTCCACCCCATACATGAACAGCTGAGAGCTAGTACCCCCTGAAGAGCACTCAGAGAAACACATTCTCACTTTGTGATGACCTTTATAGCTTTACTCTGCTTCCAAGTATCCCTTTCTGCTATATTTGAATCCCAGTGAATACAGGAGACCTACTAGAGAGGAGCAGACTTTTATTAGAGCATGGTCCCTGGTTAGATAGGTTAGCGTTTTCAGCAGGGGATTTGCCAGCCTCACAAAGTGATGTTTGCCCCATAATTGCAGCATCCCACTGTCCAGGAAAATCAAATCTCACTGTCAGATAAGGAATCCAATCACTTCAGTCTGGAATGATTCTGGGAGTCTGTTAGATTGGTGGAACTCTCCTGGTTGTTTCCCTTTCTTCTCTGTGTGTAAACGTCTGTGAGATTTTTTTTTTAATGTTTTTATTGATGTCAAGACGTTAGTACAAAAACAAGACTAACAGTGTACGATTTAGCCTCCTGATTTCCCACATTCCCTATCTCCTTGAGCAGATGGCATAGCTGGAGGACTGTTTACTCTATGGCTTATTTCCCCCTTATCTTTGATGTCCCAGGATGTCAAAGGTTGTAAATTTAATATTGATTTTATAAAGTAGTTTTACTCTAACATGTCAGTTATGATTAGCTTCAACCTGGAAGAAGCTCTAGCCACTGATCTGGATTTGCACGCAATGTGGCTCCCCGGCTTTCAGACTCTCTGAGTGAATGCTTTATTTATTAGAGTGGCAATGGTTTGTAAAGGCCAGGACAGCCTGCAGCCCCCAGCTCTCTCTCTGCTCTGAGCCTCCAGCACCTGGGCCCTTTCATTAAGCTTGAAAATCTAAGTAGATCAGAGAGACATATCATTTGCTGGCATGTCAACAGACAGAAGCGTTTATAGATCACATTATACCCCAGTGACTATAACCAGAGAGAGAGGAATGAGAAGGCTTAACTTGGATTTCCATCCCTCCCTTTCTTCAGTCCCTCTAGTGCCCTCACGTTCCACCACCAGAGTGGGGGCTATTACTATAATAACAGTGATAAAAGCTGACATTTATTGAATACTTTTATGTGGTAATCACTTAACAAGCATCAGGCACTGTACTAAGGGTTTTCCATGCATCATCTTATTTAATCCTTACATGAGTCCTATGAAGTATTCATTATTACCATTATTATTATTTAATATCATTATTACTTCCATTTTACAGATGAAAGAATTGAGGAACACCCAGGATTACCCACTGCTACAAATTTTGAGGCTGGAACTCAACCCCAGGCAGTCTGGCCCCACCCTTCCACCCCAACTAGAGTCCACATGCTCAACTCCAATGCTATAAAAAGTGCTTTATCAGAAAATAGGGAAGTGACATTTTTGTTACTAACACCTTTGGCTTAACATTCTCTGTTCTCATATTTTGACACAAACTGATCTTGAAGCAAAATAGAATTCATCCCCAAACTCCATTTTCTTTCTTAAGAAGAGGTAGGAACGTGCCTGCATGGCTTTGTCAGTTAAGCACCTGACTTTGGCTCAGGTCATGATGTTCATGAGTTTGAGCCCCATATCGGACTCTCTGCTGTCAGCGAACAGCCCACTTTGAATCCCCTGTCCTCCTCTCTCTCTGCTCTTCCTCCACTTGTTCTCTCTCTCTCTCTCTCTCTCTCTCTCTCTCTCTCTCAAAAATAAATATTTAAAAAAAGAAGAAGAAGAGGAAGAAGTAGGCAACTGGTGTGTTTGTCCTGCTCTACTGATCCTCTCTCTCTCACACCATGGAACAATTCCTCTTTGGAAGTTGAAGCCCGAGATGCTCACTGCTTTGTGGTGGGAAGCTCTCCCTGAAGCTGTATGTCCATGTTCCTACTCACCAGGTGCCACAAAGGGGCCACATGGCCTTCCAAGTTGAAGAAATAGATCACAACCTTTTTACCTCGGAGAATCTCAACTCATTGTATTTAGCATTGCTGAGACTAAATCCCCAGGAGGCTGACAGAGGACACTTGGGTACTTTATCTCCCAAGTTAAATATGCATCTGGTGGGCTGAAGTCCTCCATTCCTCCCTCCAGGCTGAGACAGACCAGGTGAGGAATATCTCTGGAACTCCTTTTCCTGATACTTTCCTTCTTCCCTTTTCCTAGATCTTGACAAGGGGGAAAAAGATATATTAAGGCAAATTAAAGATAGAGCCAAATTCTTTGACATGCCTTCCATCAAGAGGTGAGATGTCTATCCCATCCCCTTGATTCTGGGTGGGCTCTGTGACTGCTCTGACCAATAGAATACAGTGGAAATCATGCTGATCCCATTTCTGGGACCAGTCCTTAAGAGACTGACAGCATCCATCTCATATAAGAAGTCCCAGCTACTCACATGGAGAGATCATATGGTGAGACGCTGAGACCACAGGGAGAGGGACCCAGGTGAGTCAGCCAAGGGGCCAAATATGTTAGTAAATCTGTCTTGAACCCTCCAGATCAACCCAGACACCAGCTGAATGTTACCAATGATGCCATTCAAAGCACAGAGAAAAGAAGTATCTGAATTCCTGATCCACAAAATTATGAGACATAATAATATAGTAGCTGTTTTGCAGCAGTGGGTTACACAGCAAAAGAAAACAGGTATACGCATGTAGGTGCCTGAGATGGACCACTCCAGTTTTTAAGACTTCTGAACTTTTGGCATGCACTCACAGATGGAAAGCTGCTCTATCTAGCCCAACTCAATCCATTCAAGCATAGGGAAAAACATGCTGCTTTCCCCAAATAACTCTTAATTTGTGACTTGATACCATTTCTGCAAGACAAACACTGGTGTGCTGTCCTGTGGAGCAAGTCTTCTCAACTGATTACACACTGTTAACAAAGTATTAATCTTTTAGTATATTAGCATCTCATAATTCATGGGCCACTTGGAACCCGGGTGTAAGCGAAACACACTGAGCCTACGCTTTGTTTTTCCCTTTAATTTCCTGAGCTGCCACATTATTTTCAACAGTCAGAAGGTAAATCTCTTCACTTCAGAAGAAAACCCTGCTCCCAGGTAGATAAGGAAATACTTTCTTTGTTGTAAGGTCTAAGAATTATGGTGAAACACTTAAAGGTAAGCATTTTTAGTTAATGGCTTCTAACTATAATTTCATTCTTCTTTTTAATTACATGTATTTCAATGTATACTCTAAATGACTGTGAGAAAGAAGATAGCATATTCTGGAAACATAATGCACTTTTTTGAGTATCCACACTGTCAAACCATAATATACTTTCATGGAAATGAAGTAAATTAAAAAAAAAAAAAAAAAACCCGAGAGAGAAATAAGGGAGACTTGACAAGTAGTCCATTTGGTTTTATGCTCAAACTACACTGGCCCAAAGGGTTCTTTGAAGTGAAGTAATTTACTATGGATGTGCTTATTTTCTATACTAAAGTTTTTGTTGTTGATTTGTTTGGTTTATTGTCCAATAGACACAAACACAAAAGCTGAAGAGAAAAATCCCTTCAAGAGAATCCCATCCCAGAATTCTACAGAAAGATGTGCCAATCCCTGACCTTCCACATGCAGGTTAATATTTCTAGAAGCTTAAAGAAGAGACATTTATGAACCTTTCATTTCAGACTTAACCTGACAATCACAGATCACAGAACTCTTAGCTGGCATAGAGAGATCAGTCTCTTAATCTGTAAACTGAGATTGATAATATCCAACCCATAGGTTTTGTTTTAGGAATTAAATTATATTTTGTAAGGAAGAAATTAGCCAAAACACAGGAATGGAGGGGAAGGCAATGTCACATCGAAGTTAAAGGAGAGGATAACAATGTTTTATCTGGGTGGTGGGATTTGGGTTACTTTTTGTATTCTTAGTAAGTTTGTATGGCTTAATTTCTTTTGTCATTAACATGTGTCATATATTAAAAAAATAAAAAGCAAACTAGAAAGTCAGGAAAAGAAAATATTTCAAGGAAGTATAGTCAAGAGGGTTTTTTTATTTTTATTTTTTTTACATTTCTTTATTTGAGAGACAGAGAGAGAGAGTAAACAGGGGAGGAGCAGAGAGAGAAAGAGACACAGAATCTGAAGCAGGCCCCAGGCTCTGAGCTAGCAGTCTGCACAGAGCCCGATGTGGGACTCGAACCCACGAACCGTGAGATCATGAAATGAGCCGAATTCAGAGCTCAACCAACTGAGCCACCCAGGCGCCCCAGTCAAGAGGTTTTAAAGAGGCTCAGAGATCCAAGAAGACAAAGGCTTCTCAAAACACAAGTTACCCCCCCCCCCCCATCCATCCTAAACCTTTTTATGGTGCATTGCTAGGTGGAGGGGAACTCTACCAGGAGCCAAATCAAAAAATGAATGGAAATACCGGTTTCTAAGAATCCCTCTTTTATGATTAATTGTTATACATTACACCCATGGGACGTCCCAATTTTTCCCATTTTATGTCCCATATCTCTGTATGAGGGAAGCTTGGCCATTGTTGTAATATTCTGGATTCAAAATAATCAAAGTAGTTGTAGCTGATTCCTTTAAAGGTAACTGTAAAGTTTTCAAGATTTTCAAGATATATTGGATAAAATCTACAAATAAAAACTTTATGGTCTGTGAATGCTATTCCATAAGTAGGTAGAACTCTTTCTGTCATATCAGAACAAAAACATAGCCTAAGTGTATTAAATGTAGCCTATCTTCATCTTATTTCAATTTTATAAAATGTTTAATATTTTCCTGTTAAATAATACACTTTCAAAAACTTTAGGATGAACAGTTCTACATAGTCTGCTTTAAAATGTGCAAGAAGTTTTGGGGTGCCTGGGTGGTTCCATTGGTTAAGCATCCTCTCTTGATTTCAGCTCATGATCTCATGGTTCCTCAAACCTCTTGACTATACTTCCTTGAAATATTTTCTTTTCTTGACTTTCTAGTTTGCTTTTTATTTTTTTAATATATGACACATGTTAATGACAAAAGAAATTAAGCCATACAAACTTACTAAGAATACAAAAAGTAACCCAATCCCACCACCCAGATGAAACATTGTCATCCTCTCCCTTAACTTCGATGTGACATTGCCTTCCCCTCCATTCCTTGTGTTTTGGCTAATTCCTCTTCTTCCTTACAAAATATAAGGAACCAAAATATAAGGAGCACCACCTCAGGCTCTGTGCTAACAGCGTGGAGCCTGTTTGAGATTCTCTCCCTCTCTGGTGCTCTCTCTCTCTCAAAATAAATAAACTTTTAAAAAATAAAAATTAAGAGCACAAGAAGTTTTACAAAATTCTTTAGGCTATACTGGCTTCATAGAAGACATACAGGTTTTAGAGGCAAACTTCCTGGGTTTAAATGCCAGATTTGCCACACCGTGGGTGTGTAACTCGGCCTGCAACTTACTTCAACAGCATCCCCTTCAAGTACAGACTGAATATTCTTTAAGCAGCAGGCGTTGTGCTAACCACTAAGAATACAAAGAGAACAGAGTACAAATGGTTCTCCCTCATAACTTCTCTGGGCCTCCCCTGTGTAAAATACTTGCCTGATATGACTGTTACAAGGACGGGACTGTACTGTATAGGGCACTCTACACAAAGCTGTAAGACAAAGCTACATTACTATCATTGTGACTGTCAAGGCAAAGGGTAAGAGGTCGTACCCTGCAAAAAGACCATCGACCCCCAGAATGGGGAAAGCCAGAGGAAAGCAGGTGTGGCTTTCTGCACCAGAGTCCTCACCTCCTCTCAGACCACGTTTCTCTAGAGCCACCACTGTGCTGACCAGCCAGCCGCAGGCGGAGCGAGACCACGCCCTCGGCCCACACGGGTTTCCCATCTGACCGCCGGGCTCCTCGGCCGCGCATGCGCAGCCTGCAAAAGGTCCCGGCTGTTATCCCTGAGGGGCGATTCCTAAGCCCGGGAGAAATGGGTTGGAGCTTAAACGCCCGGAGTTCTAAGGCTCTGTTGGTAAGACCCCTCAGACAGGGAGAAGCCTCTGGCCCACAGCGGGCGCAAACTCAACGAAGCACATTTGTATGGACTTTCCCACTTTCTCTGATTCACTGCCGCCGTTCTCACTCCTGACCCCAGCATCACTTCCCTAATGAATGCAGGCATGCAACCCCTTGTCTCAGGCTTTGCCTTAGAGGGAAAACTAGGGTAAAATACTATCTATAGAAAGAAAGTATTAACAGAATTTTGTTATCGGAAGAATGTGTGAATATCACTATGGAATGGGGTGCCTCGGTGGCTCTCATTCGGTTAAGCATTGGACTCGATGTCTGCTCAGGTACTGATCTCCCTGTTCGTGAGTTGAAGCCAGGCCTCTACCTCTGGGCAAATGGCACTGAGCCAGCTTGAGAGTCTGTCCCTCCTTCTCTCTGCCCCTCCCCTGCTTCAGTGCTCTCTCTCTCTTAAAATAAATAAACTTAAAAACAAAAAATGACAAGGGGCGCCTGGATGGCTCAGTGGGTGAAGGGGAGATTTCCGCTCAGGTCATGATCTCAAGGTTTGTAAGTCTGAACCCCACCTCAAGCCCCCCCAACCCCCCTCTCAGCCCCCTCCCTAAGGAGGGGTTGGGAGGGGTGGTTCTCTATGCTGATGACTCAGAGCCTGGAGCCTGCTTTGGATTCTGTGCTCCCTTCCTCTCTGAGACTCCCCTGCTCGCGCCCGCGCTCTCTCTCTCTCTCTCTCTGTCTCTCTCTCTCTCTCTCTCTCTCTCTCTCAAAAATAAATAAACATTTTTAAAAAATGACTATACAATGAAATAATAGCCTTTAAAAAGAGCGAGGTAGGGTCGCATGGGTGTTAAGCATCGAACATCTGGCTCAGGTCATGATCTCACGGTCTGTGAGTTCCAGCCCCGCCCCGCCGTTGGGCCCTGTGCTGACCGCTCAGAGCCTGGAGCCTGCTTCAGATTCCGTCTCCCTCTCTCTCTGCCCCTCCCCCTCTCATACTCTGTCTCTGTCTCTCAAAAATAAATAAACGTTAAAAAAAATTTTTTAATAAAATGAAAAGCGAGGCAAACCAATCTAGTTAACGTTAGAAACTTCTAAAACATACTGTTAAGAAATGGAAGATGAAGATCAGTTATGTAATATCTTATTTTGTTAAAAAAAAAAGCCTCTCGAAAAGTGCTATATCCGTATATAAATATACTTTTTTATAAATGTATAAAATGTAAAAATTTATATATATAAACTTTTGATTTTTTTTTAATATTTTATTTATTTCTGAGAGAGAAAGAGACAGAGTGAGCAAGGGAGGGTCAGAGAGAGGGGGCGGCACAGAATCCAAAGACAGGCTCCAGGCTCTGAGCTGTCAGCACAGAGCCCGACCCGGGGCTCGCACCCACGAATCGTTGAGATCGTGATCTGAGCCAAAGCCGGTCACTCAACCGACCGAGCCACCCAGACGCCCCTATATATAAACTTTTAAAAGGATATGTGCTAGGTTGTTAAATGTGTTGGGGGTTAGGAGGAGAGGAGAGGAGGCTAGTAAAACAAACAAAAAGGGGTCTTTATTTAAAAACCATATAGGTGACGTATTATTCCATTCAGGTAAAATCGTAGAAATATGAGTATGTGCTTTTGACAGATTATAGTCGCCAGTATGCTAATGATCATCGTCTCTAGAATGTGGGGTTTCAGGTATGCTTTTACTTTCCTCTTTACACTTTTTCTTGTTTTAAGTTTTTCAATAATTATGGATTAAAAACAAAATATAAAGAGACAGTTTGGCATAGTGGTGAAGAGTACAGCATCTGGAGCCTGACAACTACATTCAAATCTTAATTCTGTCACTTAGGGTTGTGTGATCTGGGACAGGTTATTTCATTTCTTTGGGCCTCAGTTTCCCCATCTTAAAATGAAGATAATACACTGCCTACTTCATTAGGCTGTTAAGAAAATTAAAAGGGAAATAGAGGTAAAGCTTTCAGAATGGTGGCTGGTACATAGTAAAGGCTACATACAGGTTAGCTATTATTATTTCTTTGTAGTTCATTGAAAAAAAATAGCTGAAGGGCTTAGATGCACCTTTAGTTAGGCAGTGAGAAAAGATGTCCCTCACTGTCACCATACCCTGGGGAACCATTTACACACAGCCACTCTGCTCCTGTAGGTAAGTAGCTTCTGCTTCCAGAAAGAAGGGAGGAAAAAAGGAAGAGAGGAAGAAAGAAAGGAGGGAGAGAGAGAAAGGGAGGAAAGAAAAGGAGAAAGAAAGAGAAGGAAGAGGACAAGGACAAGGAAAGAAAGAAAAGGAAAGAAACAAAATAAAATAGTTCCAAATATTCCACTTGGAGGCTGGTGGGACAAGGCAAATGCCCCCCTCCTCCCAGGTTTCTGGACTGGCTTTGAAGGATCCTCTTCCCAGTTTCCCGGTAATCCCAATTCTTCAAGAAGTGTGCAAGTTCATGTTGGTGGTCTATTTTCTTAATTGAGATGTGACTGATAGTATTGTCCATTTTGCTGGCATTCATGTCACATTCCTAGATATTAGATTTAAAAAACAGTTTTAATCATTTATAAATGAGAATGTACATACAATAATTCTAAAACTGTTTTCATCAAAGTTTGCTTGCAACTATGATACATGTGGCTTTAGTGCCAATTCTTATTAACTGTGCAATGCAATGTGCTGACACCCATGACACATTTCCCCGTACTCAGTCACAAAAATACTTCTAATTAGCCATAAATGAGAATGTACACACAACATTTCCAATAGCTACCCTGTTCCTATCAAAGTTCACATCACAGAAAACTTAAACTGTTGCCACTGAGCTGCCTTGTTCCAATTCCAACAACTCTTATTACAGAAATGCTTAGAAAATTGAATCTTTAGATCTTGCTGGGTAAACAGATCTGAGGTAGATTTATTTCAACCCAAGTCTTTTCTTTGAGATATGTGTGCTCCCGAACCCAACTAAAATGCATACCATAGCTATTTCAAAGGCAGTGATAAAATTACTTGGTTAAATATTTTGGCTAGATTTCCTGTTTCCAGAGACCTGGGCTTTGTATTCTGTGGCTTCTGTATTTGCATGTGGTGATGTGGGCAGTATTAAATGGCACTGCATCTGCCAACCTCCATAAGTACCATGCCCCACAGGGAAAGCCTCAGGCACCATCGCCACTGTGAGCCACATGGACAAGACAACGCCAAATCTCCATTACCACCTTTAAATTCTCAGACTTTTGGTTTTCTTCAGGAATCCAGGCTGTAAGCTTCTTAGGATGACCACAGACCACAAAATACCTCCTCAGTTCAGTGTGGAGTCTATAAAATCACCTCAGTTATAATTCACATATTCTCCAAACTTGAGGCTGTGAAGCATTCTCATCTGCTCTTAGATTTCTGTATAATCTCTCCTTCGTTTTATAACAGACTTTGTCTTCTGTTGCTCTGTGCAAATAGAAATGCTTTACAAGTCATCGGGCCATGATTTGTGCATGGCCTGATACATCAAGGTGAAAGGGGAGCTTTACCTGAGGGGAGGAAAAACGGTTCTGTTAAACTTTGCTTACTTTCACTATCTTTAAAAACTCATTAAATAGGATTCTGCCTTTTACTTTGCCAAAGTGTTTAAAACCCTTTTTAATGAAAAATTCTAATCCTATATAATCACACCATAAGTACTCTCTTTCTGTTCAAAGAGGAAACAGTGTTAAATTTTAATGCATACCTCTGGCAGGCTATATTAAGTGTTTAGTCAGTTTTAAATCCGATTAGTGTAACTGTCACAGATTAGAGAAAAATCCCAAGTGATTGGAGCAAGTCCCCAGCTCAAGGGAACTGATTTAGGGTCCAGGCCTGATCATGCCAGAATCAAAGGGAACATCAAGACTCTTGCATTCACTTTATCTAAATTTTGTTCATAAGCTAATAAAATAAGGTCCTGTGCTAGGTATTGCAGCACTATAAAGACAAGTTTTCAAATAAGAAGCAGATGAGACATAAAGCAGTGCTAGACGAAGTGGAATGAGGGCAAGAGCAGAAGTGAGGAGCCCCTAAGAGAATTCAGAAAAGACAAAAATCTCATCCCAGGGAGAGAAACACTGACACTTCTTAGAGGATGTAACTTCTAAAAGAGGCTTTCAAGGAAAGACAGACTCCATAGATGAGGAGACATTGCTAAGATTGGAAAAGGTATAAAGTTTTCCAAAGATTAGAAAAAGTGTGTTTAGAACTTGAAGGGAAGGGGAATGCCTCTTTGTTGAGCAGTGTTGAGCAGATACTATACGAGTCATCTACATCTATTTCTCATTTACCCCCCCCCCACTTCATTGCAAGGAGGTGGTTATTATCATCCCAATTTTACAGATGAGAAAAATGACCCTCAGAGATTCTCTAAGGTTAAACTTGCCTAAGGTTAAACAGCTAACATGTGGTAGCACTTAGGAGAAAAATATGATTGAGCTTTTCTCAGAGTTCAGTCTCCAGACTCCCTGCATCACACCTTCCACTCAGCCACTATTAAGGCCCAATTTGTTCTAAAGGACTTTTCTGACCATGTGAGTTAGAAATGAGATTTCTGGTCTCTGAATTCATAGCACTCTTATTGTCTGTTACTCAAGTGGCACTTACTCTACCCTGGCTTCTATTGTTATTTTTTGTCATGCAAATATTGACCTCAATGCCTCTTAATTGATTGGGTCAGTTGAACAGGAATACCAAAAACATCTGAGAAAATATGAATATATATATTTAAATATTTATGTTTTTGAGACTGCCCTCCCACCCACCTCCCTTTGCCTTCCTCAGTAGTCTATTCTTGAGGAAAGGGTAGTTATCCAGGTCCTAAGAATGCATGCCAGAGCTTGTGAAGGCACCAGCCATAGCATTTTTAAATACTCCCTTAGTTGTCCTAATTCCCACCCCATCCCAGGTGAGAACAATTAATTAAACTACCTGGACTGAAAATCAGGTGATTTTAACTCGGGACAGCTGGGTGACTCAGTCGATTGAGCAACTGACTTTGTGTGTGTGTGTTTATTTTTGAGAGAGAGAGTGGGAGAGAGGCAGAAAGAGGGAGAGAGAGACAGAATTCCAACCAGGCTCTGTGACTGAACTCAGGAACTGTGAGATCGTGACCGAAGCCAAAATCAAGAGTCAGACGCTCAAGGCATCTGGGTGGCTCAGTCAGTTAAGAATCCATCTCTTGATTTCAGCTCAGGTCATGATCCCAGGGTTGTGAGACCAAGCCCTGCATTGCCAGGCTGTATGCTGAGCATGGAGCCTGCTTAAAATTCTCTCTTTCTCCTTTCTCTCTCTCTCTCTCTCTCTCTCTCTCATCCCTTCTCCCCAACTCATGTTCTCTCTTTATCTTTCTGTCAAATTAAAAAAATATATATCGGGTCTCCACTCTGCTACTTAGTAGTTAGTTGTGTGATCCTTTGAGACCCACTCTTATCATCTATAAGTTGAAAAACATTGTATCAGCTTTACCTACATTTTAGAATTAATGTAAGAATCAAATGACTAAGTCTGTAAAGTCTTATATAATGGTATGGTATTAAACGTATCTGGATTAAACACCTTGAAAGCAAGACCATGCATCTTGCTTTTATATATACATCCTAAGGGATTGCACGTAGTGGATATTTAATAGTGGTTGTTGATTTGCACATATATGTCTTAGAACCTTCTGGAAATAAAGTATATTCAACTAAGATGTCAGGGAAAGTACTGAAATGTCCTCCACCTGGGATACCATTTACCTCCCAACAGCCTCTCCCACCTGGATACATTTTAAAGACAATGCCTATTTAAAAGTCATGGATGTCTCTGAAATGACAAGCTTCAGGCTCCAGATTGTCATTATCTATCATCTTTCTTTTTTCTCAGTCTCCATTCGGTGCCTCCAAACCAAAATGCTTACCTGTACCTCTTCACAGTCAAGATGGAACTCTGCCTTAATAAATTAATGATTACTCAAGAATAGAAGACATGTTTTACCTTTCAAAAAAAAAAAGCTTCTAATGATAAGAAAAAAAATTAATTTCCTCATTAAAAAAGGGCCAGGAAGGGGAAATGAAAGCCAAATACAAACCCCCTACAGTAAGAGAAAGGATGGCAAAAAAATAAAAGGATTCATGAATGCAGGAAGAAATTAAAACAAACCTGCAGGCCCTCATAAATACAGCAATCAGGCAGCTCCATGCATGCATCCCATATTTGAATTTTTTATTTTACATGAAGTATTTTTGTATCTGCTTTGCCTAAATTTGGCCTCTTACCAAAGCCTAATGACTCTACTTTATGTTAAGCTTTTCGAAGGATCTAAACTTAAAACTAGGGGGAGAAAAACCTGTTAATTTATCTTGCAGGAAAAGGTGTTATAATTTGAATGAAAAACAGCAAGCAGACAGATAAAAAGGAGCTGGCACGGAGCTCAGGCAATCAGTAACATTTTTTGTACCTGCAGGCTGAGAAATTGTCTCCAGTGTTGTATGATGTTATTACCATTGCCTATTTTCACTTGTACATTAGGTTCAGGCATAATTGTGTGAAGATTTGAATGTTCTCCACAGATTTACTATTTTAATAAGCTCATAATGTTAAAACATTATATGTGTTGACAGTGGTACTTACAGTGTATTAAGGAAATAAATCAAATCATTTTCTTTAAAATGCTAAGCAGCCTAATTTGACCTTTCTACAGGCCCTGGTCATTTCGGAAATGGTCCAAGTAATAGTCTTCTCTCCGACCTTTCTGTCTTTTATCCCCTCCATCAGCAAAGGTACTGTCCTCACAGACCATATGATCTTATCACTCCAGAAACTGCCTTTGTCCTTTTGAAGTTTATGGGACAAAGTGGGGCCACTATGAGCCATATTCCTGAATATTCATAGTAACAAAAATAAGCTCAGGTACCAAAAAGCAAGTGTGTCATCTAGTTTATGAAGTAAAATTTAGGACACAGTAGGATGTGGCTGTATTAAAATAGCAGGAGACATTAAATCCATGCAGCAAGCAGAATGGAAAATCATTGGCATAAGTAAACTCAAGGTCAGAGACAGTTGGATGTTGACATTGAGTTCAGTATTGGAACTGAGAGTCCTGTCCCCAATATGAGCAGGTGCATTTGGTCTCTTCTTTATTTGAAGAAATAATTTAATAACATTTTTTTAAATACAGATCTGTTTTTTTTTTAAATTCAAAAATACACACAAGCATGGAGGAAAATAATCAATTATTTTACCTCTCAGAAATGATCCTTGTTATTGATATTAGATCTTCTTATTCCAGACTTCTTCTGTATATGTGTGAATGGGTTAATCTGAAACAAACTGATTTTTAAGTTGGTGTTTTTCTTTCCACTTATTGTTTTAAGATTTCTCCATATGATTAATCTCCAACGATAGTAACACATTAATAGCTGTATAGTACTTCTTTAAGGAACACTGTGTTACCTATTGTTGGATATTTAGCTTGCCTCAGAACCCAATTAAGATGGTACTGAACTTATAGCAAGTTCTTTTTGAATACCAAAGCCTGTCCATCTGTACTCCTCATATCACATTTTACAGCTCTTAAAGCCACTGGATTTTGTGAATATAGTGACTTGAACTTTTCTATTGACTTCCATTTAATTTTAAAGATACATTACACGAAACACCCCTTTTGTCTCAAGACTTGTCAAAATAATTGCATCTTCGTCAATTAACATATTACTTCTACAATTCTGTAATGCGTACTTCATACATATTTGTATCTGCAACATCTTCCTTATAATAAATATATGAAATAATATGCACACTTAAGAAGCACTGCACAATTACTTCCACCTACTCCAAAGACAATTCTCATTTATTTATTGATTCATTCAACAAGTACTTATTGAGCACCTGCTGTATAACTTCTTCTATGCCATGTGCCATGGAAGAAATATTTAAGCACCTACACTGGGTATGTCTTTGCTCCAAAGTCAAAGCCACTAGGAAATGCTTGGTTTTCCTATATTTTCCTCAGATATCAGAAGCAATACTTAATTTATGTTATATTAAGATGTCACCCTACTTTTGAGTAGCATGTGGACCTTTTTCAGCTTGTTGACCAGTTAATTAATAATAAGAAATTCTAACAGATCTCTTTTGACAGAAATGTAATCTATACCAACTTGAGCCAAATCACCAGGATTTTCAGCAGTTCTATACTTCTGTGGCCCTTAGATAACAGACAATAGATATGTTATGCAAGAGGCTCATCTTGATAAGTGCGATGGGCGGTTATATCAACAAATTTGAAGGGTCCTATCACCTCCACATTAAGTTTTAGAACCTACCATCAAGATCATCCAATATCTCTCTTGCATATCCTCAAGCTAAACTGTGTTCCTTTATCCCATCATTTCACTTTTTAATGTCTACCTTTACCTTCCCACTTCTTCAGTGATTCAGCTCTAAACCTAAGACTTCACATATTCTATCTCCCAGCCTTCAAACACCCTCCCAAACTCCCACCAAACTAAACAATGGCCCTCTTCTAATGAATACTTCAAAGAACACTCAAAGCTGGCCTCTTTCTCAAAATCTTCCCTGACTGATTGGAAGATAAAGCAGCTTTCCAAAGAGTTCCATCTCAACAGCATGCCATTCCCCATGGAATGTGTATTTGGATATAGATAGTGTTGTTACATATGTATGAGAATATGTTTTACTTATTCACCTGCCTTTTTTCAGCCTGACTGCAAGCCCCTGAAGACTAAGAACATGTTTTCTCTCTATTCTGTAATGATCCCACCCCCACAGAGTTACTCTGCTAAATGTTGGTGCCACCTTTCTTCAAAGCAGTTATCAATAATCACAACATTTTAACTAGCTAGATCTTAGAACACAGATTTTTAGAAATAGTAGATAATGTTAGAGGTTACCGAGTCCATCACCGTCTTTTTCTTTTTAAAGCTCACATTTATTTAGTATCTATTACATGCCAGATACTATGCTAAGCTCTTTATGTGAATTATCTCATGTAGTCTTCACAAAAACTGATACGGTAGGAACCCTAATATCCCCTTTTTTGTGTGCATACCAAAACCCTCCTTACATCTTTTCACAATAAAGTACACATAAATAAAGGATAGTAATAGCTTAACCTAGAATGAGAACTAGAATATGATAGCAGAGGCACCAGGGGAGCAAAATTTAAGGAGCCTTGCTCTTTCAGGGTTGTGAAGCACCTCCTTAAATTTGGCCCTGTAGATACCGCTCTTGCCTCACCCTAGTTTCAGCCCTAGCCAAACCTTGCGGTATGTCAGGTACTGCTCTAAGTATATTTATATAGTTAATACAACAATCTTATGAGATAGGTAGTAGTATCCTCATTTACAAATAAGGAAATGGAGATTAGGTAATAATATGCCTAAGATCTCACAGCTAGTAAGTGACAGGGTAGTAAGTGATAGGGATGGGATTCAAATCCAAGCATTCTGGTTGAAGATAGATAATTAAATGAATACTTGAAAGAAGGATTGGATGACTATTAAGGCCACACTGAAAGTTCTAGGCAGAGCTGAGCCTAGAATCCTGATTTTCTGATTCTCAATCTAGTACAATTCCCCCATACCTCTAAATATCAAAGTTTCTTTGAAGCCGTATCAAATTAAATGTGAGCAATTGTTGATTTTTCTCCAATTGAACAATTTTTTTAAAGCAGGTAATAAAGATACTTGTCAGGCACATGTAAAAGGTACCTGTCTATAATTTCTAACATTAATAGACATTTTTTTCTCGAAATTATTTAATCTCCATAGTTGGGTCAAAGTCAAATTTCCAAACTATTAGAAAAATTATGAACTATAACTATATGCCACCAGACTGCTCATTTTCTACCAAAAATTGTAGATCTGAGTATCTGCTCAGATCCTTTCCTGGACCACTCTCTAGGTTGTTTGTCTGGTTCTGGTAATACTTTAGTGGATTCCATGACCCAGAACAATGGAGATTATCTTCGTTAAAATATCTAATACTTCACAGAATGTTAAGTTATTGCTATATCTTCCATGGAATATTTTTTCTCTGTCTTTAAAGCTTTCTTCTCTTAGGAAGAACATCCCTTCCTTGATGTTATGTTACCTAATAATTCCCACATTGTAGGAAGTTCCCTGATGATGAAGTTTATAATACCTGCTTCTCAACAAAAATCAGCGAGTCAGATAAATACTACCATTTTAATTACCATTGATACTAGCTTAGTTCTTTAATTTCTTAATCTTCATCTCTTAGAAATGAATCTGACTGGCCCAGATCATCTTTCTAGGCAGGCCAAAATCACCTATGACTTGCTGCCTATGGACTAACTCCCCTCAAATTAAAGATCCACCTATATCTAATCAGGTTACAGGGGCAGGGACCAATAGAGGAGATCTTGGCAGTTTAGGGAAGCTTGATATAAATGGTACAGAATGGAAAGTGAAATATATAAGCAGAGCAAGGAATTTTTTATACTTTGATATGTATTTCAGAAACAATTTGGAATAAAGTAGTCTATAAATTGGTTTTAAAAACTCATTAGTGATTGTTAGCCTCTAAATAAAAAGCTAGTCCAGTGGAAAAACTTGGGAAAATCAGAAAAATGTTGTCATCAGGAAAATGTTGAAGAGGACTTCAGTAGCAGCCGCTGTCATGAATGGGTTAGAACATGTGAACAATACACTGTTAACACCTAGATATGAACATTTAAAACTGACTTCAGTCCTAAAAGTACATCCAAGAAGTTCATGGACACACCTGACAATATTTCACAGTTGGAACATCAGCCATTTTATTTGAATGCGTGTATATCTGTTTTGTGTCCTTTTAGAATAAGAGTTTCTGAAGACAATGCTTTGCTCTTTAAGATTTGTCTTATGCAGCATCTAACCCCACACATCAATCCAGGCAGTAAATAAATAGAACACTGTAAAATGTTGGGAAATATAAATATTTTTATTTTTCATATTTATTTTTAAATTCATTTCACCATTTCAGGGAAAAAAATAACATGAGCCTATATAGTAAAATGGAACAGGGCGCCTGAGTGGCTCAGTTGGTTAAACATCCAACTGGCTCATGTCATGATCTCCTGGTGCGTGAGTTTGAGCCCTGCATCAGGTCTGCACTGAAAGTGCTTGGGATTCTCTCTCTCCCTCTCTCTGCCTCTCCCCTGCTTGCATGGGGAGAATCAAAATCTATAGCAAATCAAAATCTATAGCAGTTCCAAGACTGGGTTTTTTTTAATGTTTATTTTAGAGAGAGACAGCAAGAGAGAAAGAGCTCATGGGCCGTGGGGGCGGGGGGGTAGGACAAAGAGAGGGGGACAGAGGATCCAAATCCAGCTCTGTGCTAACAGCAGCAAGCCCAATGTGGGACTCAAACTCACTAACCATGAGATCATGACCTGAGCCAAAATTGGATGCTCAACCAACTGAGCCACCCAGATTCCCCTAGACAAGACTGATTTTGAACAGTGCTTTAACCTGAATGATCTCATCTTATAAATTTTTACGAGGATTAACCATAGAGTATGTAAAGAACATACAATGTCAACACTTGTTAATACTCAGTGTAAAATAACTTTTAGTACTTCATCATATATATTTCTGGAGCAGGAGAATCATAGTATAGAAACTATAACAGACTGATATATCTAATGTAAAATGTGGCCAACATAGACAAATCAAATGTTGAAGAATTATGTGTCAGTCATAGTAGGCTAAATGAATTCATGAGAAACCCAGCTAGCAGTGTCTCAGCTTCATTTACTCAGGGACTAGGGCTGACAAAGACACTACCTTCTAACAGCTACTCCTTCTGCAACACACAGACTCTTCAGTCACTACCAGGGTAAGAGAGCACTAGAGGGTCTCACATTGCTAAGCATATATCAGTATTAGAAATGATATATATTAGTTTTACCCACAACAAATTGCAAAAGGTAGTCAACATGGCCCCATCTAATTGCATGGTAGTAGAGCAGTGTAATCCTCTCATATGTTTGGAAGGAAAGGAGAATCAGACATGGTGAACACTAGAAGACCCTACCAAAAGCATTTCCTTAGTTCAGAAGGCTATCAAAAAGGAACCATATAATTGAGTTTATAATAAGGTGTGAGGTTTTTTGTTTTGTTTTTTAAGAAATGCATTTTATCTTCATGGTTACTTATCATGCTATTTGGTCATTTGGGGGGGGCGGGAAACCTTACAAATAACCATTGCTGGAGTTGCCCTGAGTATGCCAAAATAAAAGAAGTTGCCATCCAGAAAGGAACTTTGTACAACAAAGTGTTAAATGAAATACTACCAGACAAAATAATACTCTTTTGCTGTCTAGCACCACACAAGATGCTAACTAAAAGAGTAAATAAAAACATTCAACATGCATTTAGCTTTCATAATTTACCTTCTGCAAAGTTGATTTAGAGTATGCAGAATATGCCACATTATTTAAGCTGTAAAAAGGAGCTGCTTTACACTACCTGCCATGTACAATTATAATAATCTGTCAGACAAATATAATTACAGAGTGTTATGTCTGTTTGAGTGTGAAGGCTTTGATTGTGTGTTATTGTCTGCTCTACACTGTGGCACAGAGTAAACAATTGTACTCTATGGTAACTCTCAGCCAGGACTGATGCTCGCATCAGGAATGCACCATCAAACAGCACAGATGGTTGGGTTTGGGTTGGAGATTGTTGACTTTGTTTGTTTGTTTTTTCCCCCGAACACTTTTCCAAGGGCAAACTTGACCACAGTAAGCCTTCTGCAGTACAATATGATAGGTCTCCAAGATATTGTTAATAAAATTGAGCAGTAATGGGAGACTAAGACAGGGTATGGTTAATTAACAAGTACCAACCATTTTAATGATGAAAAGTAGGTTGAGAAAGGAATGCACGTGTCACTTTAATGACTAAAAAAGCATAGGTGACACTCCATGGGTTTAAAAGATTAGGTTGATGTTTTATAGAATAAATTGTTATTGTAATTTATTACTAGACTTTCACACCAGCTGACAAAATAGAAAAGAGCCTTTCATAATGGTATTAAAGAAGTTGGAAGGGGGCACCTGGGTGGCTCAGTCAGTTGAGTGTCCAACTTCAGCTCAGGTCATGATCTCACGGGTTGGTGAGTTCCAGCTCCATGTTGGTCTGTGCTAACAGCTCAGAGCCTGGAGGCTGCTTCAGATTCTGTGTCTCCCTCTCTCTGCCCCTTACTCACTCACTCTCTCTCTCTCTCTCTCTCTCTCTCCCTCTCCCCATCTCTCTCTCTCTCTCTGAAAAGTAAATAAACATTAAAAAAAAGAAACTGGAGGTATGTTTGGCTTTAAATTAATTGTTTCCTTGCCATACCATCTATACAGGTTGGATCGGGCTACATTTTTTTCTTCCAAATTTTTATTTAAATTCTAATTAGTTAACCTATAGTGTAATTTTGATTTCAGTAGAATTCAGTGATTCATCACTTACATATAACACCCAGTGCTCATCATAACAAGGGAGATCAGGGTATTTTTAATTTATTTTTCAGCTGATGATCTCATCACTGTGTCTGTGACCTTCATACCCAGAGATTCTGTTGTGAGACTTCTCTGTCTACAGAGTACACCTTTTGCTCTTTAAAATGAGACTTGCCTGAAAGGGATTTAAGAGGTATTCACTTACCAAATTCTGCTCTGTTATAATTCATGTGGTAAAGAAGTTTTATATTATAATCCAAAATACTACACTTGAGCAAATGGTCAGCCCAAAGTAACAACATCAATTTGGCATCTTGTTTTCTTTTAAATTAAAAATATATAATGTTCTGATAGTATCTGAACCAGCTCAGAAAGATCCAACAGCTTTTCAACAACATAAGTTTCTCTCATCTCTGAAAGAGCACTAATATTCTATCTCTTGCAACCATATGAGAAAAGAATTCCAGAGATTAGTTCTTATACAGCTGATACCTTTATGCTAGAGATGTGAGTTTTCTGGATGAATCTACCATTGAGAAGAAATAGTATTTTTATTATCTTTCAGTGTTTGAGTCTTTCACTGTAGGTTCCAAAGACAATAACAAATCTACCTTAAAATAACCACAGAATCATGAAATCTTTGTATTGGAAAGACCTCTACCTATATAGAAATTATTTCTTCATTCCTTTGACTTTAATGTACCCTGTATAGCTTTCTCTCATGGTTATTGAAAGGATAATATGCCAACTTATATTGGTCTACAAATTCCTTAAGATTGGAAATTATACTTTACTCCTCTTTGTCTCCCTAATGCTTAAAATAGGGCCTAGGGTAGAATGAATACCTGAATTGATAGATGGTTAGAAAAAAGAAAAAAATACTATATTGCAATAATGGATATTTGTTGGACCATCTCCAGTATCTACTCCCTCCCTTCCTTTCCAATAGTCCCAATTTCTGTTTGAAGATTCAAGTGGTTTCAGAGAGGCTCTTATTATCTCCAACTCCAGGAGTGGAATATGTAATCTAGGTTAAACCAATTAGCACATTCCATCCATCTAACAAGTTTTTGGCTCTGCCTTGAGCACATGACCTAACTAAAGATTTTCATTCAGAGTGATTCGCAGAATTATTTCTGGGAAGGAAGACAAAGATGCCTTTTGCTGGATGTAAATGTGGAGGCATGCAGCCCTGGAGTGATGGCAGCCACCTCAGGACCATGAGCAGGGCAAGTCTTAGAATAGAACCAACATTAAGAACGGTATGAAACGGTAGAAGAGACAGAAAGAAACTGGATGCCTCATTTGAACCTAATCTTATCTCTGGACTTTTCAGCTACAAAAAAAGAAACAAAAAAAAAAAAAAAGAAAAGAAAATTCCCTTATTTTTCATGTTAGCTTGGGTCAGATTTTCTGTTTCTTACAACACAAAGCATCCTGATTCAATTGTAAATAATGCCATTGAACAGATGTGAGCTGAACAAGCACGATGTACTTCAGAAATATTGGCAAGCCCTAATGCAAACCACTCCACAAACAAACCACAAACCAAAAGTGATGAACACTCCTAATTTCCATTTCCCACGAAAAGAAACCATGACTTCCTGAAGAAATGGTTGATTCTAGATCTTGTGTAGGAAAGGTACAAATTGAGAGTAGGACATCTAGTTATGTCAAAAGGTAAGAAAGTTCTCAGAAGCTACTATGCTAAGCCAATTTGAAAAGGCTTCTATTAGCCAAAAGTGGGACAGCTTGAGCATCAAATAATAATTATCATTATTACTATTATAATCATATATAATATGAAATATAATAATATATTAACAGTACAATAATTTATAATAATTACATTATTATTGTTAATGGAAACTGATCAAATATGTTAAAATCAATGCATTCATAGAAGTACTAAAGGAAATAAACTTCATTGATCAAAGAGAGTATTAGAAGACCACCTAAATAAAGAGAAACAAACATTTAATTTGCCTTTCTTGTATGAACTGTGCCTCAGAGAAAAATAATAGCTGTTAAGGAAAAGATTCTCACTATAGATATTTTCTATATTTTCTAGCAAAGAAATGAAGAAAACTCCATTTTACAAACCCTAATGCAATGATAGATCTAGACAGTAAGGATCAGTTGATGCTTACATCCCAAAAAATAAAAACCACACATTATGTGTTTCTTATGGAGGTACACCATACCACTTATGAAGTATTCTTGTCAAATAATCAAAACTGAATCATATCAAGTCTCTTAGTCTAACTACTATTCCACAAGAAATAAAAAAGATGCAATCAACAAAATCCAAAATGTGGGAAGCTCTACAGAGAAAATGATCCAATTTTTATAAATAAATTGCAAGGAAAAATAGAGGTATAACTTACAGATTAAAATATTCTTGGGGCATCTGGCTGGCTCAGTCTGTTGATGTCCAATTCTTGATTTCAGCTCAAGTCATGATCTCACAGTTTGTGGTTTCGAGCCCTGCATCAGACTCTGCACTGGCAGTGTGGAGCGTGCTTGTGATTCTCTCTCCCTCTATCTCTGTCCCTCCCCCACTTGCACACATTCTCTCTCTCTCTCTCAAATAAATAAAAAACTTTTTAATAATAAAAAAATAAAAGATTCTTAAGAGAGATAACAATAATTTGGTAATGTGCAGACCTTGTTGACATTCTGGCTTGAACAAATGAATCATAAAAAATAGGAGATAATCAGAGAAATGGGGATGCTGACTGGATATTTGATGATAGTAAGGAATTATTATTTTTGTTGGTGTGATAATTTACCATTGTTGTGATTTTTTAAATTTCTTATCTTTTATAGTTTCATACAGAAGTAGTTATGGGTGCAAAGACATGGTATCTTTAATACAACAGTAATAGGGGAGAGCGGAAGTAAAGGTAAAACAAGATTGACAATGAGTTCATTGTTGAAGTTGAGTAATAGGTATATAAAGGTTCATTATACTTTTCCTTCTACTTGGGTAATATTTAAGATTTTCCACAATAAATTTTTAAAGTATATCATTCTGTTTTCATTCAAAATTATATACACATGCCAGCCTTTCTTGCTTTCATATAAACAGACTGTCATCCTTCAATCATGTTTTATTTTCCCCACATTGTAATTCACCCACATACCTACCATAGTCACCAATATCTACATACCTTCTTCCCAGACAATGGGCATTATCCCATAAATGCAACTATGGGAACTATAAGAAACCCATCACTCTCCAAGCTCATGCACAAAGACTTCATTTTTATAGGCAGATTTTTCTTCCATTCATTTCCTTACACCTCTATTCTACTTTAATGGCACTGTTCATTCCAATTCCCATATCCCCCTTTAAAAATGAACTATACTCCCTAACTCATCCAGACAGACCTATAGCCAGAACTAGGTTGAAAAGTTCCAACATCTACATTTCTGTGGGTCTCTATACATAATCTGGCTCAGTGTAAACCTCTTAAGTGAAATGCTCTCCTGGAAATAAAACCTGCTCTCTATGTTCTTCTATTTTATTTCAAACTCAATACAAAGCAATGGTCCCCAAAGAAAAGTTATGCTGGAGTTAGGTTCACAGTATTTCCCTGAAATGTAATACGAGATTTAAACACAGATGATATGACTGGTTAATAAATGTCACCATTGAGTGGCTTTGTTCACCTAATAATATCACTCAGATCATTATAAACAAATTGAAGGGGTTCTTATGTGAAACAAACACGGCAGGACTTATTCCTGCGTAACACAAGACTGAGGCAGGGCAGCCAATCCTAACAGCCTTCAAGAGGGGGCAAGGCTGGCGTGCAGCTTTGTGGTATCCCGGGAGGATTTTATTTCCAAATATAAAATTCATGCCATGCTCACAGGCAGAACCTTAGAATAGTCATAATGATCTAATGGCAGCATTACTATGGAAGGCTGCTACTAATACTTTGAACCACTGCCGTTCTATACAGATCCAGGGATATGATTTCAAAGCTCATGTGGAATGAAGACTGCCCCAGCTGAAAGCAATCCACCTGAGTAAAAAAGAGAGGAAAGAAAAGAACAGGGCAGAATGCAACTGAAGCCCACAATTTGGGATTTCTAGGATGGGGAGGTCGGAGTTAGTTCTTTGATTGTGGGGTTTCTTTTATTATTGTTGTAGTTTGAAGAAGGAGTGGCAAAGAAAGAGAAAATGTCTCTAAATTGGAAGGCACTGCCTGACTCCGACTTTTTGAATTACCTCTAATGTAAAGATTATAATGTGTTCATTTTCATCATCCAAGAAGAGAGGGATAGTAATTGCCTCCCTCACCTTTATGGTTTCTTCCCTCTGCTATCGAGGGAACAAGAGTTTATTGATGACAACTCCCTTGTGCTCAATCTTGCTTCACCACTGATGGCAAAAATAAAAGAAATACCATATTAACTGCAAAAGAGTTGGGAACCCCTATAAGTCTAGCCTAATAAACATCCAAGACCTGTTGGGCTTGTCACTTGACTTTTGGACAAAAATAGCTGTTGTTGTATTTCTAGAAATCAAACGAAACATCAGATCCTTTGCAAATAAGAAAATTGCATAACAGTTAAGTGCCAATATTTATAGGTAACATTCACTGTTTCGAAGCTAACCCTGAAATTCTCATGGAAAGAGGTTCTGATAGAGCTAACAAGCCTGTAAAACAAAAAATATATATATAATTTTTAAATATTGCTAAAACTTCTTTTCACTCCTTCAATAATTTGCAGTTGGAATTCATAATTTTAGCAGTATTTCTCACATTTAATGCCAAATTTGGAAACAGCTATTTAAAGTATATTGTAGTGTGTTTAAGATATATTGATTCTTTGGAGAAAAGGTGCTGTAGAAACTAATGAAAGCTTATTTTTGAAACTTTATAAAATACATGCATTTGAATTAATTTTTAGCTAGATAATCTCCTTGACAGGTAATATGTAGAGATCCCATATGCCTCAGATTTTAAGGTTCTGGAGTATGGAAAGAAAAAGGTCATGGCCTAAAGAAGTTCATTCTGAGAGTAGAATAGTTCTCAACAAAAATCCAAGCAGGAATGCCAATTTTGGCCTTGAAAATGCATTCACTTATGTTATTTGGAATGTGAAGGAAATTTGAAATATATAAAAAGTAGAGTTATAAAGGGCAGCTGGATTCAACCACATGGCCAAATTTGAATCAGCAAACTGACATTCTCTGAGATAACACACATTATGTCCTTTAAAATTAAAAAAGGAAAACAAGAGCCAAGTATCATTACTCATTTGTTATTTTGTGAGCTGGTTCAACTCAAGAATACATAATTTTCTTGTTATAATGCAAACTAAGGAAGGACGAAAGCCAGATATAAACAGTCTCCTCCTTCTGGAGTAAAATATATAGCTATCCAGGGATTCGACATGGTTGTGAAGAGACAGACGCTTTGATTCTTGGCTGCTATAGGACCTGGCCTGGCAACCTATAGGTTTATCATCAGAGAGGTAAAGATGAGTCTGAGCTATATAAAAAAATGGAAATAAAATGTTCTGTGAGTGAGCAAAAATGAGGTCAAGCTTATCTTAAGCAAAGTAAGCTGATGCAGAAGGTGCAGAAAAAGGTTTCACCAGAAAACCAGTGTAGTATCATCTTAGCTAAAGTATGACATTTGAACTTTTACACAGAAGCATGAGTTTCTAATGCATTAAGCTTTAGGATTATATATTAGACAAGTTCTTACCCTTCTTTTTCATTTTTCTTTGGTAATTTTGTTGACTATTATGTATTACCAACATATATATAGCATTTGACTAATATGTGTATTTTGTAGAGATGTTTTATGTAAGCCAACTAAATAATGTCCTTCATACATGACTTCCAAATTTAGGACAAATATAGAAATGTTGTTTATGCTAATGTCATTTATTATATTGAAGTTGCCTTGATTATTTAATTTCCCTGTTTGCTAGAGTTGGAAACAGTTTATATACCACACCATAAATGACTTGGTCTTCCAGTATCTTATTATCTTATTTTAAAGTATAATATGGTATTGAGGGTGAAGCTGGGAAGGTGGTAGAGTAAGAGGACCCTAAGCTCACCTTGTCCGGTGGATACAACTAGATAACACATCAGCAAAAATAACTCATAAAATGACCCGAATCCTGGCAGAACAAACTCCACAATGAAAAACAGAGTGGGTAGGAATGGCAGAGACTTGGGGTGGAGGGTGGGGGATCCAGGGTCATGGAGAAGAGAGAGAAATAGATTCTCATACCACGGAGTCCACATGGGGAAGATGAACCCCTGTAACATTTAGCTTTGAAAGTGAGGGGGGCTGAATTTTGTGAGTTCTTACAACCAACAGGACTTAAAGCCTGACATTTTAGAAGTCAGTGGACTCAGATCTGGAAGAGCTCAGAGGGTGATAGGAAGCAGAGCCCCCACCCTTAAAGAGACAGCACAACAGTCTAAGGGGATACAGCCTAGAAGCAGCAGTTTGAAAAATACCTGGGATATATGGAAGGGAGAGGAGTTTACTCATTTTAGAGCACACCATGGAGCAGCAGGGATTGCTGAGGGACTTCTCCAGGAACAAAGGAACTGGCTGGCACCATCTCCCTTCCCCATCCCCCGATATAAACATGTGGTCACCTGCAGGAAACAGCTCTGCACCAGCATTCACTATCTAACTTTCTTAAACCAAGCCTCACCCCTCACACTTTGGTGTATCCACCCTTCCCAGTCACTTTTGCCTCAGTCCCAGTGCTGTAGCCCCCCCCCCCCAAAAGGCCTGTGCAAACCTTGCCAACACCTTATCTCCTCACCTGCATGCTTTGTGAAACCTCAGTCCCCATGGTGGTGGGGGACAGCTGGCAATGCTTGAGGCACACCTTGTTTTTTTTTTTTTAATGTTTTATTTATTTTTGAGACAGAAAAATACAAAGCATGAGCGGGGAGGGGCAGAGAAAGAGAGAGACATAGAATTGGAAGCAGGCTCCAGGCTCTGAGCTGTCAGCACAGAGCCTGACGCGGGGCTTGAACCCACGAATGTGAGATCATGACCTGAGCCGAAGTCGGAGGCTTAACCGACTAAGCCACCCAGGTGCCCCAACACCTTGTTAAAATTGCATGCTCCACCCCATCTGGGAACCAAACACTGTCCACAACAGGCAAAGAGAGCCTTCGCAAACAGCTGGACTGCAGGAAAATTTGACCAGGACACAACAGCAGGGTGTATGCAACACACATAGGAGACACCCCCTGAAGTGCGAGGTTCTGGTGAACAGGGGACACCATACTGCAGGGCACTACAGGACCTCTTCTTCATAAGGCCACTACTTTCAAGAGCAGGAGACAGAGCTGACTTTCTTGACACACAGAAACAGACACAGAGAGTTAGACAAAATGAAAAGACAGAGGAATATGTCCCAAATGAAAGAACAGGACAAAACCACAGTGAGAGACCAAAGCAAAAAGGATATAAGTAACATGGCTGATGGAGAATTTAAAGTAATGATTATAAAACTACTCCCTGGACTTGAGGAAAGAGTGGAGGACATCAGTGAGACCCTTAGCAAAAAGATAAAAGAAGAACCAATCAGAGATGAAGAACACAATAAATGAAATAAAAAATATACTAGATATGGAGTAAATAGCAGGCTAGAGGAATCAGAGGAGTGAATAAGTGACCCTGAAGACCAGTAATATAAAGTAATCAAGCTGGGCATGAGAAACAAAACTATACAAAATGAGAATAGACTTAGGGAACTCAGTGATTCCATCAATGTTATAGGGATCCCAGAAGAAGAAGAGTAAAAGGGAGGGCAGAAATTTTATATGAAGAAATAATAGCTGAAAACTTCCCTAATCTGGGGAAGGAAACAGATATCCAGATCTAGGAAGCATAGAGATTCCTAAACAAAACCAAGTCAACAAGATCCACACCAATACACATACTAATTGAAATGGCAAAAAGTAGTAACAAAGAATTTTAAAGTAGCATGAGAAAAGAAGACAGTTACATAAAAGGGAAACCCCATAAGTGTATTAACAGATTTTTCAGCAAAAATTTTGCAGGCCAAAAGGGACTGGAATGATCTATTCAAAGTAATAAAGGAAAATATCTGTAGGCAATAATATTCTATCTAGCAAGGCTATCATTCAGAACAGAAGGAGAGATAAAAAGTTTCTCATACAAATAAAAGCTAAAGGAGTTCATGACCACTAAATTGGCCTTATAAAAAATGCTAAAGAGGACTCTGAGTGGAAAGAAAAGACCATAAGTAAGAGTAAGCAAAGCAGTAAAAAGAAATATATCTATAAAAATCAGTCAAGGGATTCACAGAATAAAAGGATTTAAAATATGACACAATACCCTAAATATGGGGTAGAGAGGAGAGGAGTAAAGAATGGGTTCAAACTTAAGTGACCATCAACTTACTATAGACTGCTACATGCATAAGATGTTGTATCCAAACCTAATCATAACCACAAATTAAAAACCAGTAATAGATAGGCAAAAAATAAAGAAAAAGGAACCCAATATATCACTAAAGAAAGCCAGCAAACTGTGAAAGAGAGTAAAAGAATAAAGGCTCAGACACTACAAAATATAACCACAAAATAAGTAAGAAATGTCAAAAAATACACACCTATCAATAATTACTTTGAATGTAAATGGACTAAACATTCCAATCAAAAGACATAGGGTGACAGAACAGATTTAAAACACAAGATCGATCTATATACTGCGTACAAGAGACTCATTTCAAACCTAGAGACAAAGGTAGATTGAAAGTGAAAGAATGGAGAAACATTTATCATGCAAATGGATATCAAAAGAAAGCTGTGTAGCAATACTTATATTGGACAAAATAGACTTTATAGCAAAGACTATAACAAGAGACAAAGAAGTACACTATATAAAGGGAACAATCGAACAAGAAAATCTAACAATTGTAAATATTTATGCACCCAACCTGGAACACCCAAATACATAAACCAGTTAATAACAAATATAAAGGAACCAATTGATAGTAATGCAATAATAGTAGGGGACTTTAGCATCCTACTTACATCAATGGACAGATCATCCAAACAGAAAATCAATAAGAAAACAGTGGTTTTGAATGACACATTGGACAAGATAGATTCAGAAGATATATTCAGAACATTCCATTCTAAAACAATAAAGTACACATTCTTTTCAAGTATATATGGAACGTGCTTCAGAAAGTATCACATTATTAGGCCACAGAAGAAGTCTCAACAAATTCAAAAGGATTGAAATCATACCATGCATCTTTTATGACCACAACACTATGAAACTAGCAATCAATGACAAGAAAAAATCTGGAAAGAGCACAAATACATGGAAGTTAAATAATATGCTACTAAACAATGAATGCATCAACAAGAAATCAAAGAAGAAATCAAAAACCACATAGAGACAAATGAAAATGAAAACACAATGGTCCAAAATCTTTGGGATGCAACAAAAGCAGTTCTAAACAGGAAGTTTAGAGCAATATACGCCTAACTCAAGAAGCAAGAAAAATCTCAAAAATCCTAACCTTTCTAACCTAAAAAGTCTTGAAAATAAGAAAGAACAAAACCTAAAACCAACAGAAGGAAGGAAGTAATAATAAACATTTGAGCAGAAATAAATGATATGGAAACTAAAACAACAATAGAACAGATCAATAAAACCAAAAGCTGGTTCTTTGAAAAGATCAACAAAATTGATAAAGCTCTAGCCAGACTCATCAAAAAAGAGAGGACTCAAAATCAGAAATGAAAGAGAAGAAATAGCAACTGACACAACAGAAAAAAAATGATAGTAAGGGAATATTATGAAAAATTATATGCCAACAAATTGGACAAAGTCCTAGAAACAATAAGCTACCAAAACTGAAACAATAAGAAATAGAAATAGCAATAAGAAGTAGAAAATTTGAACAGACATTGCCAGCAATGAAATTGAATCAGTAATCAAAAAACTCCGAATAAACAAAGATCCAGGACTAGACAACATCACAGGGGAATTCTACCAAACATTTGAAGAAAAATTAATACTTATTCTTCTCAAACTTTTCCAAAAAATAGAAGAGGAAAGAAAACTTCCAAATTCATTCTATGAGGCCACTATTACCCTATACCAAAACCAGATAAAGACACCACAAAAAAAGAACTACAGGCCAATATCTCTGATGAACATATATGCAAAAATCTTCAAAAAAATATTGGCAAACCAAATCCAACAATACATTGAAAAAATAATTCACTACTACCAAATGGGATTTATTCCTGGGTTGCAAGGGTGGTTCAGTATTTTCAAATCAATCAACATGATACATTACAGCACATCAATTAGAGAAAGGATAAAAATCATGTGATCATTTGATGAAGCACAACATCCATTCATGATAAAAAAAAAAAACCCTCAACAAAGTAGATTTAGAAGAATATACCTCAACATAATAAAGGCCTTATAAGAAAACCCACAGCTAACATCATACTCAATGGGGAAAACCTAAGAACTTTTCCCCTAAAGCCAGGAACAAGACAAGGATGTCCACTCTCACCACTGTTATTCAGTATAGTACTGGAAGTCCTAGCCACAATAATTAGACAACAAAAAAGAATTAAAAGGCATCCATAATGGTAAGAAAGAAGTAAAAATTTCACTATTTGTAGATGTCATGATACTATATACAGAAAACTCCACCAAAAAACTACTAGAACTGATAAATGAAGTCAGTAAAGTCATAGAATACAAAATCAATGTACAAAAATACCTTGAATTTCTATACATCAATAATGAAGCAGCAGAAAGAGAAATTAAGAAAACAATCCATTTACAATTGCACCAAAAATTATAAAATACCCCAGAAAATAAATCTCTCAGAAAATAAAGTGACAAAGAAATGTATAATAGGAAATAAATGAAAGAAAATTGGAGGCCTGATCCAAGAGGTCTGTTATCTAAGTTCATAAATAAAGAATAGTGGCACCTGGGTGGCTCAGTCAGGTAAGCAAGCATCTGACTTCAGCTCAGGTCATGATCTCACAGCTCATGGGTTCCATAGAGCCCCACTTTGGGCTCTTGCTGATAGCTCAGAGCCTGCCTGCTTTGGATTCCATGTCTCCCTCTCTCTGCTCCTCCCCCGCTCACACACTGACTCTCTGTCTCTCAAAAATAAATAAAACATTTTAAAAATTAAGTTAAAAAAAGAAAGAACAGAGAAAATAGTAGAGTAGAATTGCAAAAAAACAAAGCCAAACTGAATTAAGTCTAAAGATGCGAAACAGCAAAATGAATAACAACAAAAAGACTCGCATGAAATCACATCATCCTGAAAGTTCAGAACAATGTGAATATTAATGCTACAAAAAACAATAACAAACTTTATTAGAAAAGAAACATAATCATGATTATCTAGTTGACTAATTATGGCATCTTACTGGAAGAGACAACAGAGATCTGCCAGAAAGTTTGCTTTGCATCCAGTTAATGCTGCCACAGGTCTCTGTATATGCAACTTCCTGTCCTCTCTTACTAGCTGGCAGTCAAGTGTCCTGTTTAACTAGACAACATAGTGAGTCAGCTGATGTTTGATATTCAGCATTTTAGGAGTATCAGTGTATGATGTATGGAAGCATGGGTCATATGCAAGATGATTGTTGTATAGAAGTTAAAGATGGTCTGTAATAATAACATTAACATTTATTGAATTCTTACTAAGTTCCAAGTGCTTTCCTAGGTTTATCACCAAAGATGAACCTTTACAGATAAAGAAATTTAACTTTAAAGAGACCAGGCAACATTCCCAGATTGCAAGGCCTCGGATTAGAATGAAGACACTGCAGTTTCAGAGCCTGTGCTCTTGACTGCTGCTCTCTTCTGCCTAAATACATACTTAAAGAAATAATGAAAGGGATATAAACTTGGGAAATCAAGGTGGAAAGAAATCTCCTCTGGTGGGGGTTGTGTTAGAATGAAGTGAACTAATACCAGACAGCAGGAGTCATGAGGGATAGGAGGTAGGTTTATCAGAATTGAGAACTGATGTGATTTTGTTAATGATTCATTTAACTTGTGGAGAGATGCTGATAAGCTTCTTTACTGAAGAAAGCAAGAACATTGGCATCAAAATGGATCCGCTGAGACTCTCCCTTCATCCTTTTCATGTCTTTTTAATACCATTTCTTTCACTTCTTATTCGCTTTAATCACCAGGCTTCCCATTACAAACAGAGAAACCCAAGCCTGGCTTCTCTTCTTTGAACTTTTCTTTGCTTACATTTGCCCGCAGGAGTCTTGGCAACTAGGCACAGTGATGGTAACCTGAAGGCAAAGAGGACCTGGTTCCCCCTCCCACCCCCGGCCTCATTAAATATGGTGCAGTTCCTACCAAGAGGGGTGGGGGTGGAGGCTGTGTGGGCAAAAGACACAGCTTCCAAATGTTCCTGTAAATATTCATAAAAACATGTCAGTGTTGCTAAACCCACAGCAAATGATAATCATCCGTCCCCCTACAGCCTGCATCTTTTTGCTGTTAATCCTTTTGTCCGCCTTGAAATCTTACCCACAATTGCTTTTTCCTCTATCCTTGTGTGTTTGAATTGCTGCTAGCAACCCCAGCCTTTGCAGCCCTTCATGAAAGTCTGTGGTACCCTTTTAAAAGCAGTAGTCCTCTGCTGCCAGCAAGGAATGTAAATGACATACGCCATCCTAGGGATGTTGCTTCATCTCATCTCAATTCCTTACTCTTGGGGAACACAGCAATTATTCTGCCCAGGAACTGATGGGGATTTCTGAACAACCTGGCACATTTAAAACATTTTTCTGACTCATTGAGCTGGCATATACTGCTAGATCAGCACTGGCCCTGCTCCACACAGCCTGTCACCAACAGTGGGTGTTGTTGTAAGCACTAGTTTTGATTGTGGCAAGATGGGCTCTGTGACTCTCCTCTTGTTCTGTTGAGTTCAGAAAAGGCATCTGGACTCCATTCACATTACATTTGACAAGAGTCCAAAACCTAAATGAATGTTGCTAATAAAGAACTGTAAGGAAAAAACATGTTGAGAACTACTGAGTGTATTCAACACATATGAAGCTTGGAGCAGGAGGAAAGGGAGGAGAATAAATGCGCTGGGTTAGGATCACCAACTGGAGGGCAAGAGCTCTGGGCTCTGTTCCTGGCTCCATCCAAGAACTGTGCCTCAGATTGCCTTCTTTAAATTTAGAGTGCTCAAAAGTGCTTTATGATGCAGAAGAGACTACATGTAACCTTGCATATGTTTAACTCTGCTGTTGGTCAACTAAGTTTCAAATGAGCTAGTATTAATTGAACAACCACTCTGTGCCTAAGTCAGTGGATGCCAAGGGGCGGCTTTAGCCTCTGCAAAATCTTTACTAGCTCCTTCTCTCCAAATTCTTTGATCTGGATAACTGGCATGTCCTCTATCTTTTATACAGTACATTCAAACTTGGCCTATGCCCAGTTCCCTTTTATCTTTCACAGGCATATCTCTTGTATTTCAAACTCTATCTTGGTCCCAGAAGACTTAACCAGCACAGAAGAATTTATTTCTAAATGGGTCAGAGTAGGCTGAAAACTGTTAATACATGTAAACATAAACTAAATATCAACAAACTCCCCATTGAACAAAGATTATTTTCTGCACTATCTTCTAAATATGAATTATCTGCAGATATACATAACTAGGGAAACTAAATGAAGAAACTTTTAAAAGAATATCTTAAGTTTTAGAAAGGGTGCCTAGGTGGCTCAGTTAGTTGAACATAGGACTCTTGCTTTCAGCTCAGTTCATGACCCAGGGTCATGGGGTCAAGTCCCAAGGGATTCTCTCTTTCTCTCCTTCTGCCCCTCTGCCCTGCTCATGCATGCGCGCGCTCTCTCTCTCTCTCTCTTTCTCTCTCTCTGTCTCAAAAAAAAAAAAAGAATATCTTAAGTTTAGGATAATTATTAAATTCTTCTTTCAGATAACATTTAGCTAAAATAAAGTAAAATGATGGATCTAGCTAATCTTAGATTACCCTGATAAAAATTTCATTGTCTATATATGAAACATTGCTTGTCTTTATGTTATCTAATATAGAGGCAATATGCTTTGCTATTAAAAAGTGCTGTCACATTCACTGTTATTCAACCTAGTGTTGGAAGTCCTGGCCTCAGCAATTAGACAACACAAAGAAATAAAAGGCTACCAAACTGGCAAAGAAGAAGTCAAACTTTCACTTTTCGCAGATTACATGATACTGTATTCGCAGATGACATGATACTATACATGGAAAACCCAAAAGACTCCACCAAAAACCAGCTAGAAATGATCCAAAAATTCAGTAAATTCACAGGATATAAAATCAATGCACAGAAATCGGTTGCATATTTATACACCAATAATGAAGCGGCAGAAAGAGAAATCAAGGAATCGATCCCATTTACAATTGTACCAAAACCCATAAAATACGTAGGAATAAACTGAACCAAACAGGTGAAAAATCTATACACTGAAAATTATAGAAAGTTTATGAGAGAAATTGAAGAAGACACACAAAAAAATGGAAAAATATTCCATGTTCATGGACTGGAAGAATAAACAGTGTTAAAATGTTGATACTACCCAAAGCAATCTATATATTTAATGCAATCCCTATCAAAATAATGCCAGCATTCTTCACAGGCTAGAACAAATAATCCTAAAAATTTCATGGTACCAAAAAAACCCTGAATAGCCAAAGCAATCTTGAAAAAGAAAACCAAAACTGGAGATATCACAATTCCGGACTTCAAGGTATATTACAAACCTGTAATAATCAAGACAGTATGGTAATGGCACAAAAACATATAGTCAGTCAATGGAACAGAATAGAGAACCCAGAAATGGACCCGCAAATGTATGGCCAACTAATCTTGGACAAGGCAGGAAAGAATATGGAAATTGAAAAAAGTCTCTTCAGCAAATGGTGTTGGGAAAACTGAACAAATGACACGCAGAAGAATGAACCTGGACCACTTTCTTACACCATACACAAAAATAAACTCAAAATAAATGAAAGACCTAAACATAAGACAGGAAGCCATCAAAATCCTAGAGGAGAAAACAGGCAACAACCTCTTTAACCTCAGCTGCAGAACTTCTTACTCAACATGTCTCCAGAGCAACATGTTACTTAGGGAAACATAAGCAAAGATGAATTATTGGGACCTCATCAACATAAAAAACTTATGCACAGTGAAGGAAACAATCAGCAAAACTAAAAGGCAACCAGTGGAATGGGAGAAGATATTTGCAAATGATATATCAGATAAATGGTTAGTATCCAAAATCTATAAAAACTTATCAAACTCAACACTCCTAAACAAATAATCCAGTGAAGAAATGGGCAAAGGACATGAATAGACACTTTTCCAAAGAAGACATCCCAATGGCTAACAGACACATGAAACAATGCTCAACATCACTCATCATCAGGGAAATACAAATCAAAACCACAATGAGATACTACCTCACACCTGTCAGAATGGCTAACATTAACAATTCAGGCAACAACAGATGTTGGTGATGATGCAGAGAAAGAGGAACACTTTTGCACTGCTGGTGGGAATGTAAACTGGTGCAGGCACTCTGGAAAACAGTATGGAGATTCCTCAAAAAACTAAAAATAGAACTAACCTATGACCTAGCAATTGCACCACTAGATATTCATCCAAAGGATACAAAAATGCTGATTTGAAGAGACACATGCACCCTAATATTTATAGCAGCACTATCAACAATAGCCAAAATATGTAAAGAGCCCAAATGTCCATCGACAGATGAATGGATAAAGAAGATATGGTATATATATAATGGAATATTAATCATCAATCAAAAATAATTAAATCTTGCCGTTTGCAACAGTGTGGATGGAACTGGAGTATATTATGCTAAGCAAAATTAGTCAGAGAAAGGCAAGTATTCTATGAATTCACTCATATGTGGAATTTAAGATACAAAACAGATGAACATAAGGGAAGGGAAGCAAAAATAATATAAAAACAGGGAGAGGGACAAGACATAAGAGACTCTTAAATACAGAGAATAAACTGAGGGTTGCTGGAGGGATTGTGGATGGGGTATGGACTAAATGGGCAAGGGTCATTAAGGAGGACACTTGTTGGGATGAGCACTGGGTGTTATATGTAAGTGATGAACCACTAAAATCTACTGCTGAAATCATTATTACACTATATGCTGAATAACTTGGATGTAAATTTTAAAAAATAATAATAATAAAAGTGGCATCTCATGAATAAGAAGCAAATATTTCCACTGAATATTTTTAACTGCTTTTTCCAGAGAAATTTTTCTCTATCTAAATTTTTGCAGAAATATTATGATGGAGGCAGGGTATCTACATGTTAAGACTGTTTAGTTTTAGCCCATGACTCTAAGACCTTAACTAGTCCAGTTTGAAGACTAGGAAAAGTAAATAAAAGCTATAAATAATCTAATGTTGCTGTTGGTGGATTATTTCATAGTAGATAACCATGTCAACAGTTATCTACTCCACAGATGAAACATTGGGCCAGGAATTCAGAGTTGTAATTTGTCAAGCAAACATCTAGTATACAGTGTTGATCAAACATATAATAAAGTATTAATAATACCCATATTATTTTGGGGTAGTAGAAGACTGCCCTTTTTGAGGATGGAATGTTTGTCCTTGGATCTAGCCATGTATCTGAACAAGCAAGGATTGGAACACAGCATTCGTAAGAGAATAACCTTCAAATATCTCTATAGGTAAAAAGTAAAGTTGGAAAAATATACTGGCTTACTTAAACGGGAAAACAGTAATGAGTACAGCTACACATCTGGTAAGTTCCAGGTATTGGTGAGGCAGTCAAGCATCAAGGACCCTGAAGTTAGCTAGAAAGGTAAAATTACAGGGTTGAGGGGTAGATTTGGGATTCAGCTGCTGAAACCATATGAGTTGAGCTCCTAGAGAAGGAGCATACACAGGAGAGAGCAGGTAGCCAAGGCCTGAAGTTGTGGGACTCTTGTGACTACAAGTCAAGAAGGGAAGTGGACAGAAATTTGGAGATAAGTCAGAAGATGAGAACTGAAGAATGAATCTCATGTGTGGATTAAAGCTAATCACTCATTTAGTTTGTCAGCTATTAAACGAATATTTACAGTGCTTATTTGTACCTGCACCTGTGCCAGGAACTGTAGATATAAAGATTGAAGGATATGTGTCTTGCCTTTTAGTGCTGGAATTGAAAACTAAACAGTATTACATAAGATGATAATTGTTTCTATTATGAGATACCAATTACATGGAACTTTTCAGGGAAGTCTTCGTCAACCCTCAATTCCCTCCCAATTAACCAAATTTCCTCTCTCCATCACAGCCAAATTTTGACATTTGCTGTTTCCATTTCTTTACCTTGTATTCCTCAATTCACTCTAGGGTAACTTTTACAGCCACCACTCCACCAAAGTTGCTTTCATGTTTCCTTGCTAAATTCCAAGATAATCTTCAATCCTTATATGTTTGACCTCTTGGCAGGATTTGATACCCTTAATCATTATTTCTTTTTAAAATATTTCTTCCTTTGGCTTTTCAAGGCAACACATTCTCACCTTATTGGCCAGGTCTTTGAAGAACTTCCTTTACACCATAAATATTGGGGATCCCTGTAGCTCTCTCTTCATTTTTTTTAAGTTTATTTATTTATTTTTAGAGAGAGAGAGAGACAGGCAGAGAGAGAATCCCAAGCAGGCTTCTGTCAGTGTGGAGCCCAATGTGGGGTGTGAACCCATGAACCTCAAGATCATGACCTAAGCAGAAATCAAGAGTCAGATGCTTAACCGACTAAGCCACCCAGACGCCCCCTCTCTTCTTATTATGTGTACCCAAATTAGTTCCTCACCATACTCATCATATTTCATGTTATTTCATTGTCTTTCCTACCGCTGTAAACTTTATCAGGCCAGGATGATATCCCTGCTCTATTTCCAATGCTAACCCCATGTATGACATAAAGTTTGTGCTTAATAAATATTAATTGAGTAAATGAATAGTTGACTAAGTCTAAGAATCCTTTTACAGTAAAGTTGTATTTGAATTGAGGCTTAAAAGAAGAGTAGGAATATCAAGAAAGAAATAGATGGTAGATGATTAGAGACATTTTGTGGATTTTTGAATAGGTGAATGATATACCAAGATTTGAAAGTTAGATCACTCTAGTGACAGTGTTGGGGATAGACAGGAGAAGGGGATTCAGGGAAACTGATATTGCAATAGTTTTAGCAAAGAGGCCAATGGCTATAAGAGATAAAGGAAAGGGGAATGAATGGTTCAAAGCATAATTAGGAGGTTGAACCGAGAAGTCTTAAAGATGGATTGGTTACAGGAGGTGACAGAGCAGAATCTTGGATGCCTTGGATTCCTTCACTAGCATAGGACTCGTAGGAGAAAAGAAATTTGGGGGAAAAGATTAGGACCCAATGAGATTTAGGTTTTTAAGTGTTCCATTATGGGTGCAGAAGTTAGAATACATTATAAATTCTAGGAGTTCAGAAACCATGTCAGTTTAATCACATAGTTCATCCTAATGTTGGTGCTTGATAAATTCCTTTGATAGTATTGATGGAATACAACATCGCCAGTACTACATTGCAGTTCCATCTAGGGGATCCCCTTTATACAAAGACGTGTGTTTATTTACGCATCCCTGTCGGGCTTTATGACTAGGTTGCCCTTTAGATGAACATTATCTATTTTTGCAGATGCTGTTTCAAAATTGATTAGTTCTCCGACCCACCCACTGAAATCATCCAACCTATTGAAGAAGCAGAATGGGATGTGGATTATAGGGTTTCAGATAACACCAAGTCCCTTGTGAAAGGTATGTTATTTCATTGCTTTGTTCTGCTTTTGGAAGAGTGTAGCTGTGTTTTCTTTTCTCCAACTGTATAGGTCACAGCAATTTTTTTTTCCGCCAGGAATTACAAGCTATACGGAAGATTTCCAGAGTAGAATCACAGTCTCACACAAATGCTAAATACAACTAATCAGGGCCGAGAAGGTACACAGAGAGTAATTAGTAGGTTATATTTGGGTCAGTACTAAGGTCATTTATGAGATACTACAAGAAAAAGACTGCCTTTCTGTAGAGAAAAATGGAAATATATTCATTTTGTGCTTTGTAATATATGCATTAAAATGGGTTAAAGGCATTTTTGGTAATTTCACATGTATATGTATCTCCGTATGTAAGATGATTTTAAAGCACAAACTGAAACGTTGTACTCTATTCATAATGAAAGTATTAAAATTGGTAACAAGGAATTGCGTAAGTTTGTCCACTATGCTATAAGTAGTGTCAGAACTGACAAAAGGGGATGCTCATTCTTAACTTAGTAGGCTTTTTGCTACTAAAGAGATAGATACTCATTCGGTAGGCTTAAAGCCTTCACTGTACAACTATCATTAATGAATTCATAATAATAAAACATGTCATGTTTACAGTAGATCTTAGTTCCATGGCCTGTGTGGGCTTTTCAAGGCTTCCCTGACTACTGTAAACATTAAATGAGAGAAAATAATGTTAACTCAAAGTGCAAATGTAGGATACATATTTAGGAATCACTGAAGACAGTGTAGAATTATCAAATTGGTGAACTATAGAAATGGACTAAAAAGCCATAAAATCTCTTCTTCACATACTCATACAATTTGATCTTATTTTTACCCATTGTTTTAACCACCACTTTCATGGAACACATTTCTCCTCACTTTATGTCTCTGGGTCAGACCATGTCTCTTAAACTCCAGATCCAACTGCCTTCTATATCCATATCAATTTCTGTCTAAATCCACAACCTAATCAATATCTTTTTTATTTCACTGTGTTCAAAGTTAAGCTCATTATCTTCTCCCATAAACCTCTCCTTCCTGCTGAGGTGTCAAATAACCCAAATGTTCAGACCTGTGTATCACCCTCCTTTCCTCTCTCTCCTTCACTGCTTGTGTATAAACAGTCACTTCTTAGAATAACTTGGCTTATAAATATCTATGGAGACTATTCCTTTTATTCCCTTTGTCACAACCTTAATTCAGGTCTTCATGATTTTTTCCCCTGAATGATTCTAATAATCTTTTAATGGATCTCTCAGCTTCAGTGTTTTCTGATCTCTCTTTAATTCATTCTTTGAATCTCCACCAGAGAGACTGTTTTAAAATACAAATCTGGCTATGTAACTCCCCTCCTTAAATCTCTGATGTGTCTCTCTTGCCCTCAAAAAATGACTCTTAACTTCTACTTCTCACAAAAAAATAGAAGGCATCAAGCATGAAACATTCTTTTTTTATGTTTATTTAGTTTTTTGAAAGAGAGTGTGAGTCGGGGAGAGGCAGAGAGAGAAGGAGGCAGAGGATTTGAAGCAGACTCCATGTTGACAACAGGGAGCTCAACACTGGGCTCAAACGCAAGATCATGACCTGAGCCAGTCAGATGCTTAACCAACTGAGCCACCCAAGTGCCCCAAGCATGAACACTCTTAACTTTATTCAACTCTGCCTGTGTGCTTATGTATTTTCACTATTCCTGTCTTTGCCTCCTTCTCACCTTCCTTATTTCTAGCCAAGGCAGACTTCTCACCCCATGATTTGCATCTCTTTTCTCTACTCCTCAGGGCTCTCAGACCATCATTTGCACCCATTCTCCTCATTCTCTACTTCTCTGCTGCCTCATTCTTCTTACCATACAGATGTGTCCAAGTTTCCTTGATCTTAACAAACAAAAGTCATTCCTCAGAGGAAACAAAACAGAACTCATCATTTCCCCATACCACCTGTAGTTAACTGGTTTTTGTCCTTCAAAACAAAGCTCAAGCTGTACTTCCCACTCCAGCTCTGTGCTATTATATCATTTTCAATATTTACCTATCAAGCACTTCACATATCATAATTAACTATTTATTTGCTTGTCTTTTTTATTAGACTGTGAGCTTTTTGAGTGTGAAAACTGGTATTATATCACTATTACTAAAAATAATCAAGTAATGAGTATATGTGTCAAAACATAATCTCAGGTCTGGACACTATTATTTATATAAAATCTCTATTTTTAGCTCTCATTTTGTCAGAAACTAAATTTAATCAATCAGATTTTTTACCCATTCCCCCCACTCCCTACAGAGCTGTGTATAGATTCCAGGCAGGTTATAAAGTACTGGTGCTGCTGATGGTAGGGCATGGGATATGTCTGGTCCCAAGTTGCCCAGGCTGCATCCCTGTGACTCACCATTCCTGCCTGGTCTCCATTTAATGTACATTCAAATGGCTGCATTTTCCTGATCCAGACAACAAGCCAACCTGATTTCTTTCAACTACTTCTTTATTCTCTCTGGAGACATGTAACTGGAATTTCTCTTGTTCCCTTTCCACCCTGAGATTAGGACAGGGGTTGAGCACTGAGTAGAACCTCATCCCAAGAAATACCAATGTCTTAGCTTTCTTACTTTCTGTCTCTCTCTCTCTTCCTCTGCCCTCCCCCTGCTCCAGAATCAGCTTTTATCAAACTGCCTTTGACCTTTGCTTCCAAATCTGTTAGTATAAACTTTATACCCTGAGTATTTCAGGGACTGGGGCTTTGAAACTCCAAATCCTAGTGTATCAGTCCTAATGCTTTCTACTGGAAAAAAATATATATAGAAATACTTAACTAAGATGTAGCCTCCATAATGAAAAGCTTTAGTGATCTCATATAAGAGGAAATTCAGGGATATGGAATGATTTTTGGGATTGTTCACAGAGCAGCATTGTCAATGATATTTCAGTTTCTTTCCTTCTCTTTGTTACTCCATCCTCTGTATATTGACTTGTTCCTCAAACTTGTTTCCTCATGGTCTCAAGATGGTTGCCCTTTTCTTTTATCATTAGGGAGGAATATTTATCATATATTTTTATTTTATTTATTTAATTTTTTAAAAAGATTTTAATGTTAATTAAAATTTTTAATTAATTAACTGTAGTTAACATACAGTGTTATGTTAGTTTCAGGTGTACAATACAGTAGTGATTCAACAGTTCCATATATTACTCAGTGCTCATCAAGATAATTGTACTCTTAATCCCATTCACCCATTTTACCATTCCCTCACCCAGGTCTCCTCTGCTAACCATATACTTGTTCTCTATAGTTAAGGGTCTGTTTTTTGGTTTCTCTCTCTCTCTCTCTCTCTCTCTCTGTTGTTGTTCATTTGTTTTGTTTCTTAAATTCCACATATGAGTGGAACCATATGGTATTTGTCTTACTCTGACTGGCTTATTTCACATAACATTATACTCTCCAGATCCATCCATGTCATTGCACATGGCAAGATTTCATTCTTTTTTATGGCTGAATAATATTCTGTTGTATGTATAGATAGATATATACATATAGATACCACATCTTCTTTATCTATTCATCAGTTGATGGACACTTAGGCTACTTTCATATCTTGGCTATTATACATAATGCTGCTATAAACGTAAGAGAACGTGTATCCCTTTGAATTAGTGTCTTTGTATTCTTTAGGTAAATACCTAGTACTGCAATTACTGGATCATAGGGTGGTTCTATTTTTAACTTTTTGAGGAACCTTGGTACTGTTTTCCAGAGTGGCTGTACCAATTTGCATTCCAGCAACAGTGCATGAGTGTTCCTTCCTTTCCACATCCTCACCAATACCTGTGTAGTTGATTTTAACAATTCTGACAGATGTGAGATGATATCTCATTGTAGTTTTGATTTGCATTTCCCTGATGGTAAGTGATGATGAGCATCTTTTCATGTGTCTGTTGGCCACCTGTATGTCTTCTTTGGAGAAATGTCTGTTTATGTACAGAAATATGTTGCATTTCTATACACCAATAATGAAGCAGCAGAAAGAGAAATCAAGGAATTAATTCCATTTACATTTGCACCAAAACCATAAAAATACCTAGGAATAAACCTAACCAAAGAAGTGAAAGACCTGTACTTTGAAAACTATAAAACACTGATGAAAAAAATTGAAGAGGACACAAAGAAATGGAAAAAACATTCCATGCTCATGGATTAGAAGAACAAATATTGTTAAAATGTGTGTACTACCCAAAGCAATCTACACATTTAATGCAATCCCTGTCAAAATGCCAACAGCATTTTTATAGACCTAGAAGAAACCATCCTAAAACCACAAAAGACCCTGAATAGCCAAAGCACCTTGAAAAAGAAAAGCAAAAATGGCAGCATCACAATTCTGAACTTATATACCACAAAGCTGTAATGTTGGTACTGGCACAAAAATAGGCATATAGACTTATAGAACAGAATATAAAATCCAGAGATAAACCCACAACTATATGATCAATTAATCTTTGACAAGGCAGGAAATAATATCCAGTGGGAAAAGGACAGTCTCTTCAACAAATGGTGCTGGGAAAACTGGACAGCAACATGTCTACAGATATTTTAGAGTGAAACAATAAAAAGCTAACTCAGAGTGATTGTTCAGAAACCCAGACTTTTCTTTAGGAGACCCTCAAATATCAGTATGCATAGATCTTTTCTTAAGAGCTCATCTCTAATCTTCTGCCTAGCATTTATATACCTGGTAGCCAATATTACTGGAGCTTAGCAGCAGAAGAGGTTGAGTAGGTCTTCTCCCTTTCCACTGTAAATATTTTTATTCAGACTCTGTTTTCAGTGAGTATCTCACCCCAGCATTCCACTGTGCTTAGTGTACCAAAGTCCAAACACTCTCTGATTCAATTTCTCTAATGAATAAGTAACATAATATTTCATTATATATACATAAATAACACAGAGATGGAATTATACTATTCACATTACTCTATCTTCCTTCTTTCCTTTAAAGACATGTCACAGATACTTTTCTATGTCAGTACATATAGCTCTACCTTCCACTAAGGGTATCTGTTACCCAGAGGCATCATCCTCAAAATGAAGATTGCGTCTGAAAATCATGTTACCTCTTTAAGCAAAACTTGCCAATCAAGTGAAAACTCATTTGCCTAAAAATTGGTGTGTGATATTCAATAGACCAGTCACATCTCACATTATCTTAAACAAACAGTTAAAAAATCAAAATCTGTCATAATTTATGTTATTTATTTTCTCATTAATATCATTTATATTTATGTTCATTCAACCCTACCACTTTTCCACTGCTCCCCAAATCACTACACTTTGAGAACCCAAAATCTTTTCATGAAAAATCCAGTGAATACCCCACCCACACGCCTCTATTTTAATGCAGATAAAGATTTCCCTGTAAAGTAACAATGAAAAAAATTTAAGTAGGGGGATGTACATATATAAAGGTCTTTAAGCCCGTTGATTAAATGTTTAGCTAAGTAAGTTAAGACTCCCTCTCCCCCCGCCAAAAAAGAATCCTTCTCTCCCTAAAACAAAAGAGGAAAAACAAATTCCAATGTTTCTAAAAAAAAGATGTCTAAGTTTTGCATTTTTTTTCTGAGGGGTTTTACTGGGGGTGTTTGGTTGCAGTTATTAGAATCCACTCTCACTATGTTAAGCAAGAAATTAATATATTAAAAGACATTAGGTTACTTACCAAGGAAGACTAGAAAAACAGACTTGAAACCAAATGGTCTAAAGTTAAAAAGATGATGATTGCACCATCACCCACTTTGATGCCATGTCCTTGTCAGGAGTTTACCCTGACAACCACTGATGTCCCCTAAAGCAGGACACCTTTGACACAAGCGAACAAATTCCATTTTGTTGCTCATTTCTAAATTGAAGTCTCACTCAGATAGTCTGTGATCTAGATCTAAAGTGCCTGAGGACTTTTTTTAATAATAAGAATACTAAGTATGTGTATTAAATGCTTTTTTAGTTAGGCTGTTTTCAGTTCTTTACAAGTATGAAATCATGAATGCAAACATCCTTTCAGCTCTCATCTTTAAAAAAAGTTGAATTATTCTTCTTTTAAATGTCTTTATTTTTTACTTTGGTATTTGTAATTTTTTCAGCTGTAGTAAGTTCTAATCGATAGTGCAATAAACTGCATGTAGTAGAGGTATACAATTTGATATATTTTGACATACGTATACACCTATGAAACCATTACCATAAAAAGATCATGAATCTACCCTAACCCCTAAAAGTTTCTCTATACCCTGTGTCATTCATTCCACCTCCCTTATATTTCCCTGTCCCAGGCAATCATGAATCTATTTTCTTTTGCTTCAGTTTTCATTTTCCAAAATTTTATATAAATGGAATCATAATTATTCTTTTTTATCTGGATTCTTTCACTCAACATAGTAATTTTGAGATTAATCCATGTGATTGTATGTATCAATAGTTGATTCCTTTTTATTTCTCAGTAGTATTCCACTGTATGGATATAGCATATTACATTTATCCACTCATTGTTCTTGCATATTTGGGTTATTTCCAATATGGGACTATTACGAATAAAGTTCCTATGGATATTCATGTGCAAGTCATTGTGCAGATATATGCTTTCATTTCTTGTGGGTAAATACATAGAAGTAGAATGGCTGGGTAAGTAGTAGGTGTATATTCTACTTTTTAAAAAGTTGCCAAATTGTTTTCCATAATCACTATACCAGTTTACACCAGCATAAGCAGTCTAAGAGTTCCAGTAACTCCAGATTCTCATCAACAGCTTACATGGTCAGTATTATTAATTTAAGCCATTTTATTGGGTGGTTATTATAGTTTTAATTTGCATTCCCAAATTGATTAGTGATGTTGAGCAGATTTTTGTGTGTTTAATTGCCATTTCTGTATCTTCTTTGATGAAGTGTCTATTCAAATATTTTGCCATTTTTAAGTGAGCTATTTGTCTTAATATAATAAGTTGTATCTTTTCTTTATATAGTCTTAGTATTAAGTTCTTTGTCAGATAAATGTTTTGCAAATATTTTCTCCCATTCTGTGGCTTGGGTTTTCATTTTCCTAGCATTGTCTTTCAACGAGTAAAAGTTGTAGATTGTTTTTCTTTTGTAGTTTGTAGTTTTTGTATAGTATTTATGAAATCTTTGCCAAATCCAAGTTAATTAACATTTTTTCCAATGTTTTCATCCAGGAATTTTGTAATTTTAGCTCTTATATCTTAGATCTGTGACCCATTTTGAGTTAATGTATGTATATGGTATGAGTTCATGGTAGAGGTTCATTGTTTTGCTTAAACTATCCAGTTGTTCTAGCACCATTTGTTGAGAATATCATCCTTTCCCCCAATGAATTTTCTTAGCATAGTTGTCAAAAATTATTTGACCAAACCTATTTAGGTCTGTCTATGGAATCTCTCTTCTATTCCATTGAATTATATGTATATTTTTATACCTATACCACACTGTCTTCATTATTGTAGCTTTATAACAAAAAAATCTTGAAATCACATGATGTTAATAAACTTTCTTCTTTTTCATGGTGTGTGTACATGTGTGTGTATGTGTGATTATTCTAGGTTCTTTGCATTTCCATAAAATTTCAGAATCAGCTTGTCAAAAGAATGCTGGGATTTTAATTCTGATTCCATTGAATATATGGATCAACTTGGGAATAAATGACATCTTAAAATGTTGAGTCTTATGATCCATGACTACAGTACACCTCTCTATTGATTTAGGCTTTCTTTAGTTTCTCTCAACAGTGTTTTGTAGTTTTCAGCATATATGTCTTATACAAATTTTGGCAAATTTATCCCTAAGCATTCATATCTTTGATGCTATTATAAATTTTTTTTAATTTTTTTAAATGTTTTATTTTTGAGAGAAAGAGACAGAGTGGGAGTAGGGGAGGGGCAGAGAGAGAGGGAGACACACAACCTGAAGCAGGCTCTAGGCTCCAAGGTGTCAGTACAGAGTCCAATGGCAGGGGGTGGGGTGCTCAAACTCATGAGCTGTATGACTCAAACTCATGAGCTGTATGATCATGACCTGAGCCAAAGTTAGACACTTAACTGACTGAGCCACGCAGGCACACCAATGGTATTGTTTTTATTTTAATTTTAATTCCTGATTGTTTACTGCTAGTATATAGAAATACAGTTGGTGTTTGTAAATTGACCTTGTATCCTGTAACTGTTCTAAACTTACTTATTAGTTCTAGCAGCTTTTTTGTCAATTCCAAAGTATTTTCAATATAGATGATTGTGTCATCTTTGAATACAGACAGTTTTACTTTTCCCTTTCCAGTTTACATACCTTTTTTTTCCCTTGCCTGACGAGAATTTCTGGTTCAGGTTTAAAGGAAATTGTCAAGGGGTGTAGTCTAATTTAGGTAGGCAGAACTTACAAGTTAAGAATTTTCCCAAAGAGGAAAAAACTACCTAAAGGGAGATGGAGAATCATAAATATGACAATAACTTCAAGAGACAGGCAGGGAACATTGAAAAGAGTCAAAGAAATAAACCAAAACAAACAAAAATAAAAAAATACATTTGCCAGGGTGCCTGGGTGGGTCAGTCGATTGACTTCAGCTCAGGTCATGATCTGTGGTTCATGGGTTCAAGCACCATGTCAGGCCCTGTGCTGACAGCTCAGAGCCTGGAGCCTGCTTCAGATTCTGTCTCCCTCTCTCTCCACCTCTCCCCAACTTGTGCCCTCTCTCTCTCTCTCTCTCTCTCTCTCTCTCTCTCTCTTTCTCAAAAATAAATAAACATAGGGGTGCCTGGTTGGCTCAGTCAGCTAGGTGTCCGACTTCAGCTCAGTTCATGATCTCAAGGTCCCTGAGTTCGAGCCCCACATCGGGCTCTGTGCTGACAGCTCAGAACCTGGAACCTGCTTCGGATTCTTTGTCTCCCTCTTTCTCTGCCTCTCCCCTAGTCATGCTCTGTCTCTCTCTCAAAAGTGAATAAATGTTAAAAAAATGTTTTCAATAAATAAGTAAAGAAACATTTTAAAATTAAAAAAATACCTTTGCCCTCTTTTTTTCCAGCTTGAGTCTTTCTACAGTAGATTAAGAAAATCTGCCCAACTAGGAGGTTTAAAATACAATGCTAAAGGTGAAATAAACTGAGTGACACATGTAAAATTTACTTTTACAGGAACATTGAATTATATCCCTCATAAGCATCTATGACACTCAACAACTGTTAATTCACTTTACTGCTAATTACACTACAATGAACAGTTTTGATTTTGTGAATTGTTAAGCAGTTTAACATGTTTGAGGTTCTCTGGGTTGAAGAATGCCCCCTCAAAATTTGTTTCTACCCAGAATTTCAGAACATGATCTTATTTGGAAATAGTCTTTAAAGATGTAATTAGGTAAAAATAATCATACTAGATTAGGGTGGGTCCTAAACCCAAAGACTAGTGTCCTTATAAGAAGGCCATGTGAAGAGACATAAGGAAGAAAGCCATATGAAGACAAAAGCGGAGATTGAGTGATGTAGCTATAAGCAGGGAATGCCAGAGGTTGCCAAGGAACACCAAAAGCTAGGAAGAGGCAAGGAAGGATTTTCTTCAGAGGGAGCAGAGCCCTGCTAACACCTTGATTTTGGACATCTAGCCTCTATTACTGTGACAGAATAAATTTCTGTTGTTTTAAGCTAGTCAGTTTGTAGTACTTTGTTACAGAATCCCAGGAAGCTAATGCACACTTGGTACTGAGAAGTGGGCACTCCTGTAATAAATACCTAAAAATGTAGAAGTGATTTTGGAATTGGGTAATGGATAGACAGAGGCTAGAAGAATTTTGGGATGCATGACAGAAAAAGCTTAGATCACTGTGGAGAGAAATGGTTAGTAGAAAGATGGACATTCAAGGTGATTTGATGACGTCATAGGAGGAAATGAGGAATATGATTTTGGACACTTGAGGAAAGATGACCCATGTTATAAAGCGGCAGAAAACTTGGCTGATTTTTGTTCCAGTGTTGGGTGGAAAGTAGTACTTGTAAACAATGAATTTGGATATTTAGCTAAGATTTCCAAGCAAAGTATGAAAACTGCAGCCTAGTTTCTCCTTACTGCTTATTGTAAAATGCAAGAGGGTAAAGATATATTGAAGAAGGAAATTTTAAGCAAAAGTTACCAGCACTTGATGATTTGGAAAATTCTCAACCTATCCAGAGAGCAAAAGATGAGAAATGGTCCTTTGGAGAGAACATCAATGGTGTGACTAGACAAACTTGGTAAAGATATTACACATACAACTCATGGATCCAAGCAACCATCTCAACAGAAGTCCAGAATGAAGATGGGTTTTCCAAGAAAGATTTGTAGAAGACCCTCTTGTGTGATATATTGGATCCCCATGAAGTACACAAAAGACCAACAATGTTTTTGAGTATATTATATCAGCAGAAACACTGCCCACCTGGATTAAACAGACATCACTGGAAGGAAATGAAGGAAGAATAAGTCCAAGAATAAAGCCATTGATTCAGAAGGCATCCTTAAGCCCAGAGGTGGAGCATCAAGCCACAGGTGTTTATTTTCAGGACTTGAAACTTAATGGAATTTACTATGCTATTGTTAAACACTGGATCCTAGTGGCAATTTTCCATGATGTGTTTGTTCCTTAATAAATGTATTTTGTACGTGTTTGTGATATATGGGCATTCTCAAATACAGGCTCCTGCATTGGTCTCTTTGGCAAGTGTTGAAACCTAGTGTTCTTAAGTAAGTATTTAGTAAAGGCAAAATGGCAGTAATTTATATTATCTTATATCATATCATATATATTATGTTATATTGTATTATATCATATCATATTATAACATACACACACACACATACACACACACATATACATATATAACTGGGTTCATTCTTCATTTGGTTTATCCTTAACTCAATTAGCCATTGTCCAAATTCAGTATATTAATTCTTATTAGAGCTCTCTCTTTTGATCTATCTATAAAATTAAATGCTAAATTTTTACCTTTTAATATGTTGATAACTAAGCAATTTTTCATGGTTTTTGTGGAAGCCAGATGAGACATTTGATTTATTCTGATTTTGTTTGTATGATTGTCAGCTAGCATATAAATTATGGCTATTAATTACATGTTTTGTCTAAAAAAAGTATTTTATCAGTTGAGCTAATCGATAAATACACTAAATGTGTCAGCACATTTAATTAAGTAATTGATTAGAGTTAGGTGAATGAATGATAAGGTCAGAACTAGTACATGTGACAATATGAAAAAATGAAAAGGGAAGAAATCAGCATCTCTTTTATCTAATGTATTCCAAAACAATATTTTCAAAACCATGTGTGATTAAATAGAACTAAAACCTAGAAAGATGCGTTTAAAGGGAGTTTGGAATCCAGGTTCCTGACACTAAAACAGGCCAAACCATTTGAGAAAATTAGCATGACAGGTTGGTTGTGACTGAACTTCTCAATGCACCAAATGCACATATAATGTTTCAATGAGTTGTAACATTCTGAATTAAAATATGTGTGGTTAATGGCTTTGCTGCATAATATCCACAGAGAAGACTTGCTGGTGAGCAAATGATCAAAATCAACGTCAATGTGAAAATAATTTAAGTCAAAATACACATGACCCAAGCCTTTTAGCAAGTAATGAGTTGTTTTAATCATTTCAAATTATACTTTAAAAAGTTATTCAAAATTCTAAGTGAATAAAATACCTTTTTTCTTTTAAAATCTTTTTTTTCATATTAGCTTGTCAAGGCCAAAATGATATATCATTACACAACTCAAATATGACTGCTTTTCAAACACAAAATGTCTACAATAAAAATCAGATTTACCTGATTAAATTAATACTAGGGCTTGTGAAGAAAATTTTTTTTCAATAAAAGACATATTTTAAAATATAGTCACTGCTTCACACCAGTTACTTTCTATAAAATCAACACATTTCAAATACAAGTATCCCAATATTATGTTCTTAAACTCAGCTGAAATGAGTTTGAAGGTTTTATCTTATAGTTGTTCTCCCAAATTATAGGTGCATGAACATTTGGCCATTTTGAAGGGCGGCTCTAGACAAAACAAACATTATAGTTGCAGTGTTCTAAGAATAGGAAAGCAGGAGCAGCTGAGTGGCTCAGTCAGTTAAGCACCACCAACTCTTGATTTCAGCTCAGGTCATGATCTCACAGTTTGTGGGACTGAGTCCTGCCTGGGGCTCTGTGCTGACAGTGCAGAGCCTGCTTGGGATTCTCTCACTCCCTCTTTCTTTGCCCCTCCCTTGCTTGCTCTCTCTCTCTTTCTCAAAACAAATAAACAATTTTAATAAATATATAGATAATAAAAATAGGAAAGTAGTGTTCCCACCAACATCAAATCTTTCTCTACCTCTAAAATAGCCACGGACATTCTGAGGACTGAATTTTGCCAGGTATCGGGGTGACAGGAAGTGACCTGCCTTTCTCCTACTTGTCCTTGACCAAATCAAAGCTGTTAGTTCTGCACTGCTATGACATTACAGTGCTTTATGCAGTCATGGCTATTCATAAAGCAGACAGTCCTATGAGATTTTTTTGTTATACAAAGTTTACTTAATAAATATACAAATAATGTAGGAAAAAGCAGAACAATACAGAAAATCAGAAAAGAGGAGTTAAGAGGAGGGGGAGATTAATTGCTGAAGAACACTATAACAAATAACTTAGAAAAATAAGCATATGCCTCAGTACAAATTTTACATTTTAAATTAACTATGATAGCTTGTATAAGAAAACATAGTATGTAAACTGCATGCCTTTTGTTTCCAACCTTCTTCTGTGGGCAGGGGGTGTTCACCAGGGTGAGGAGTTTTATAAACTAGCAGATAAAAAGAAAATAATAAACACCTACAATCCTCCAACTAGAGATAATATTTGTGCTGATAAATTTCTGTTTGCACCTCTAGATCCATGCTCCATAATTTTCTGCCCTGCTCTATGTTTCAGAAGGCTGATCTCTAAGGACAGCATTACCAGGTTTTGCATACACTGTGCTTGGTGGGATATCTGATCACAGGATAGGAAAAGAGTTAAGATCTTCCCCAGCTTCAGCTCTGGTTACTGTTGCCTGCTTTTGCCTGCCTGGGGAATAAGGCTGGTCACACTACCCTCTGTTGCTAAGTCCCTGGATGGCTTCTTAACCCTCCCACACCTCTATAAATCATCCCTTTAGACTTTCTTGCCATCTGTGTCCTGGGACCCTTACTAGTGGATCACAGTTAATATTTTGTTTTATTACCATTTAGTCTTTTAAGTGTATGCTTTTATTTTGCTTAATGTATTATAAGAGTTTTCCCATATTATTGAAAACTTTTTGCAAAAATTATGTGTGACCTAATTTACTTCACTTTTTGTTGGACTATCCAGATTTTCAATAACATAAACAATGCTACAAAGAACATCTTTAGATATAAATAATTGGTTGGATTTCTTATTCTTTCCATGGAATGAATTCATAGGATATAATTACTAAATCAAGAGTAAGAAAAAACCATTCTTTTAAGTTTATTTGAGAGAGAGAGAGCACGTGCAAGTGGTGGAGGGGCAGAGAGAGGGGGAGAGAGAGAATCCCAAGCAGCCTCTGTACTATCAGTGGAGATCCTGATGTGGGGCTGAAACTCAAGAACTGTGAGATCATGACCTGAGCTAAAATCAGATGCTTAACCAAATGAGCCACCCAGGTGCCCCTAAATTTTTTAATATGTGCTTTCCACATTGTACAAATTGTCATAGTTATCAGCATAGTGCTCAACATGCTTCATCCCTGACAGCATTGAATATTATCATTTTACATTTTTGCTAATCTCGTAAGTGAAAAGTCATGTTTTTTCCATTTGTATTTTTGTATTAGTTATAAGGGTAAATTTTTTAACACTGGTTAGTATTTTTCCTTTTTTTTTTTGAAGTTATTTATTTATTTTGAGAGAGAGAGAGAGAGAGAAACAGAGCACACAAGTGGGAGAGGGGTAGAAAGAGTTGGGGGGAGAGAGAGAATCTCAAGCAGGCTCCAGGAGGTCAGCACAGAGACCAATGCAGGGCTTGAACTCATGAATTGCAAGATCATAACCTGGGCCGAAGTCAAGAGACCAGTGCTTAACCGACTGAGCCACCTAGGCACCATTCCTTTATTTTTTTTTTACTAGCCTTCTTTGTATATTTATTTTTTAATTGCTTAAAACAGGCTTTATTCTGGAAATTTTTAAATATATTTTTAATTAGAAAAAAATGTTCTAATGAACCCTAATGGATACATTATCTAGCTCTAACAATCATAAACACTTATACTGCCTTCGAAAAAATTCTTAAACAAAAACAGCACAGAGTTCTGTAAAAAGTCAGTGTTGCCCCATTTCTGATGCCCAGGCCGCAGTGCTGCTCACTCTCCACTAGACTGGATACTTTACATACTGTTCCCACTTAATCCTCTCATAGTCCTTCATTCGCAGCAAGATGTTCATTTAAAACTTAGTCAGGGTCACTGGGTACCCATTCAGGAGCTAAATCTCGGCTCAGAGATGAGACCGAAGTTTCCTGGCTAACAAGAACCAGTTTTGGTTTGTTTGTTTGGTTGGTTGGTTGGTTTTTATTTTATGAGAGAGAGAGAGAGAGAGAGAGAGAGAGAGAGAAAGAAGGAGAGAGAGAATCTCAACAGGCTTAAGCTCAGTAAAGAGCCCGACATAGGGCTCAATCCCAGGACTCTGAGATCATAACCTGAGCCAAAATCAAGAGTCAAACACTCAACCAACTGAGCCAACCAGGTTCCTCTATAAGAACTAGTTGTTGTGGTTGTTTTAATGTTTATTTATTTTTGAGAAAGAGAGAGCTAGTGGGGAGAGGCAGACAGAGAGGGAGACAGAAGATCTGAAGTGGGCTCTGCCCTGACAGCAAAGAGCCTGATGCAGGGCTTGAACTCATGAGCTGTGAGATCATGACCTGAGGTGAAGTTGGACACTTAACCAACTGAGCCACCCAGGCGCCCCTACAAGAACCAGTTTTAAAGCAATAGCTGGCTATTCTTCTTCCCTAAAGAAAAGCAGTGCCTTTAAAAACAGGCAAAGCTTCTCTTTCCAAAGAATGGCCACTCCATTTTAGTCTTTTTTCCCCTCTTGTCATCTGAAAATGAAAAAAATTTGAGCAGAAATCGAGACCCTATGACTACTCCATACCCCTCTAGCCACACCTGCACTACCTTTTAGGGTGCTGGTGATAAAGCAAAGAGGGAAGAGGCAGGTCAGAGAGATAAAACACCACCCCAGTAGCTTCCTGGCCCTGCCTTGCTCTCCAGGTGGGACCTGACATCTTTCTAATTGACTGTGGAAAGTGCTAGGCAGTAGAGATGGCAAGACCCAAGAGGAAAGAGAAAGCTCTGGTTGAAAGGGCTTTTTCCCAGTACCCAGGAGAGGAGTGGAAGGCCAATGTCCTAGGAGTGAAAGCACCAGGCCCATTAGTTTCCAGGCAGGACCAGGCTCAACTGGAGACCTTTCTGATGCTAACTGTTTTTAGCTCAGATTCTTCTTTCTTCGGAGGAAAGAGAAGTGGCCACCAGGAGAGACAGAATCCTCTAGCTTTATTTGCCAGTTTATTTACAGCTTGTCCTAAGGATAATCACTGAGGGCCTCAGATCCCATGACCTAGAAGAGCCAGGATTCTGGAGCGATCCCAAATCAGGCAAGAATGCCCTCAAGTTCTGGCTCAGGTATCAGTTTCTCATCCTCGCTCCTCTGTTAAAACTTGGATGATCTTGGGCAATTACTTGGAAAGCCACACTTCAAAGGATGGTAGAGAGGGCTCAAGAAGATAAGATAGCACATCTGAAGTGACTGGCACAGAATCTAGCACATAGGAAACACTCCATAATTGGTAGCACTGCTGCAAGATGTTTTCTTTCATGTTCTCCAAAAGGAGTGGAAATAAATCCAACAAAGGCTCCCTGACCCTTGCCTAACTGCACTGGCCAAGCAGCCAGCCACTAGAGTGGCTCCACCTTCTTCCACCAGACTGTGACCTTGAATTCCTACCCTCTTGCTGGTGATTTCTCCCACAGAGAGGGAGACAAAGGGAAGTGTAGGCTCCAAGGCCTTGCTCAGATGAGAACCAGGGTAGATAGATTTTGACAATCTGATGACAATGTGATGGAGAAGTCAGGAAACTACTAGGAAGAGTGCAGCACCCTCTGAAAGGATGCTTTACTTCATGATGCAGCACAGTGGCACTGAATGTGTGCTCAGTGCCACTGTGCTGCATCATGAAGTAAAACATCCTCAGCTATGTGCTCTGGGGCACATCTCTACTTCTCAGGCCTGTACTTTCAGCACAGAAGTAGAGCACATCTCTACTTCTCAGGCCTGTACTTCTCAGGCCTTGCCCTCAGCACATCTTCAGCTATGTGCTCTGGGGCAAATCTCTACTTCTCAGGCCTGTACTTTCTCATCAGGTGTTGCCCTGGACCAGGCCTGATAGGGCTGCCAGTTGCAAGAAGAGCAGAGTGAGCCCTTTTGGCCTCCAGTGCTGAAAGGTATGGACATCAGGGGTCCTGGATCCTTTGTTGCAACCTTTGTGAGCGGAAGGCAGGAGACCACCCTGGTATATACTACTTGGAGATGGCAATCCAGGAATGGTCCAACAGGTAGACGGCCAGGTAGACTGCCAGGTGTCAGCAGAGTCAAGATGTCTGCAGAGAACCTGTAGCTCTTAAAGAGTGGGAAGTGGGCTAGTTTCAGAACTGGTGCAATGGATATCTGAGAAAATGTGCCCTTCCCACCATGGCTCCTCCATCCTCACACAAAGAGCGCCATGATCTGAGGCTACTGGGTCTCGGGACACATCACATCCCTACCCATGCATGCACCTGTATTCTTTATTTACCTACTGCAATATGTATGAGCTCTTCATATTTACAACTTTAATTATATTTATGTCATTTCTATTGCAAATATTTCCCTAGCCTGTATCTTGTCATTTAATTTTGCTGATTCTACAGTTTTTTTTAAATATGGTCACATCTATTAATAATTTACTTTATTATTTTTTCCCTTTATGAAGCTCACAAGGAAATGAAAAATATATTCACCTAAAAAATATATATGTATATTATCTATATACTTTTTTATACCTTTTTGTTTTGAAATAATTTCAAACACACAGGAAAGTTGCAAGAATAGCTTAAAGAATTCTCATAGACACTTTACCAAGATTCATACTTTTAACATTATGCCACATTTGCTATTTTGCCTTATCATCTCTCTCTTGCACGCTCACTCACTTGTTATCTGTCTCATGTATGTGCATGTGTGTAATGTATTTTTTCTAAATTATTTGTAAGCGGATTGAAAAATCATGACCCTTAACTCTCTAATATTTCAATGTTCACTTCCTACAGTCAGGAATATTCCTACAGTCATGGTACAATAATGGAGTTCAGGAAATTTAACATCAGTACAAGATTTTTATCTAATCTGCAGTCTATATTCCAATCTTTTCAAATGTCCCTATAATGTCCCTTAAAGCATTTTCCTCCTCAAGCACAGGATCCAATCAAGAATCATGTATCGCATTTAGCTGTCATGTATCTCTAGTATCCTTAACCTGGAGTAATTTCTCAATCTTTCTATGTCTTTCATGACATTTTAATTTTTCAAAAACATAAACCTGTTATTTTATAGACCATCCCTCAATTTGACTTTCTCTAATGTTTCCTCATGAGTTGGAAGTTATACATTCCCATGAGATGTATCCTACTCATGTTATCACATCTAGAGGTACACAGTATCCATCAATGCTCATTGGCAATTTTAATTTGGGTTCCCTAGTCATGGTATTATGTGATTTTTTTACTGTGTGATTAAGGATTTTCCCTTTGCAATGAATAACAATCTGTGAAGACATATTGAGACCAAACATCATCTTCATTAAACTGTCCCCCTAGATTTAGCATCCACCGATGACTCTTGCTGTAATCAACCTTCACCATGTAGTTGCAAAATGCTGATTTTCCAACTCCACTACTCCATCTACACTTATTGGTGGACAAAAAAAAAATCCTCTTTTCTCCTATTCATTTGCTTATTTATCTATTTTTATTAGTAAGTCTTCATTTTTAGTCAATATTTATTCTCATTACTTGATTTTAAATCTTTTATCTGCTTTGTTAATTTTTAGTACAGCTTGTTTTATTATTTATTATGAAAAGGCTTTATTCTTAGAGAATTTGCAGAGGCTTTACTGTAATTTCAAAATATTTTCATAATTGTTATCCATTTTATCCCCATTTGAGTTCTCTGTTGCTGCACAACAAAGCATCTCAAATACAACAGTTTATCATTTCTTATAATCCTGTAGGTGGATGAGGCAGTTCCTCTGCTAATCTCTCTTGGGCTCATTTGTGTGGCTTCATTTAGCTGATAGATGATCCTGGATAGCCTCACTCATGTGTGGGTCATCAGCGGGGGCTCTGTCACCACCAGCTTTTTCCTGGGCTTCTTCACATGGTGGCTTCAGGATTCCATGAAGAATAGAAACTGCAAAGCCACTTATGGTCTTGCTTGAAAGTCACATGTCACTTTTTACCATATCTTATTTGTTGGAGCAAGTCATCAAGCCAGCCGTGATCCAAGAAGCAAGGAAATAGACTGTTACTCTTTATAGGAGGACTTGCAAAGTGGCTTTAGCCATTTTTAATTCACCATAATCCCAGTAGGAATTCTAAGAGATAAAGAATGCCAGTTATTGCCATCCCTCCTTTACAAATCAGGAAACTGAGGTACAGAGAGGTTCATTGGTATAGTATAAAGCAGAGCTACTTTTAAAATGGCCCATAATGCAGCTCCATTAATATCACCTAAGTGGTTGTTAGAACTGCAGATTCTCAGATCTCACCTCAAGGCTACTAAATTAGTATAGATAATAGAGATATTATAGCAATAGACACCATCAGTACTATTCTATAGTAATATACATGTCACACTTTGGAGTAGATCCCAGGAATCTGTGTTCTAATAAAGTCTCCGGGTAAAACTTATGTACCTAAAGTTGGAGAAGTAATGACATTAGAACAAATGGATTTGAAGTGAGTCAAACTGAACCACACTCATGTCCCCATATTGTCACCTGATAGCAGATAACCCTACATAGATCACTTACCTGTTTGGAACTTCAGTTTTTCTTTTTCTTTTTTAATTTTTTTAATGTTTATTTATTTTTGAGAGAGAGTGAGACAGAGCATGAATGGAGGAGGGGCAGAGAGAGAGACAGACAGACAGACAGACAGAATCCGAAGCAGGCTTCAGGCCCCGAACTGTCAACACAGAGCCCGATGCAGGGCTTGAACTCACAAACTGCGAGATCATGACCTGATCCGAAGTTGGATGCTTAACTGACTGAGCCACCCAGGCGCCCCTGAACATCAGTTTTTCTTATCAGAAAAAAATGGTAACAATATCTGCTTCACCCACTCCAGCAGCCTGTTATGAATATCAAAAGAAAGAAGATGTTGCATGGAAAAGCAGCCAGGAAAATAATGATGAATATGGTAATGTTGTCCAAGATCACAGAATTTATTAATGATAGAATCAAAACTAAAACAGCTGGGTTCCTGGTCTTAAACCTCTTCAGGGATAAATACTAATTGGGCCAGCAGCTTTTCAGTCTTTTCCAGATCTTCAGAGCTATGGCAAGCTGAAATACTGATTGCGAAGAGCCAGCAAACAGTGAATGTGACCTGCTCTCATTGAAACAAAGAGTCCCTTCCTTCTCCTGTCTCCTTCTTCAGTAACGCAGAACCCTCCATTCCCTAAACAAGCTCGCACAAGGCCATCACAGCAGGGCATGGCTATCTTTTTTTTCCTTTTCATGGGAAAAGATTACTGAGTGGGAAGTGTTCGGGATGAGTGAGTGTTACTGGGAAGTGGGAGGTGGAGTGACAATCCTGGCCTAGATTCTGTTTTTCAAGTTTGATGCATGTCAGTGGAATGGCATCTACAGCCTGCTGAAGCTTTTGGAGAGTCAAAATTTGAGAGCTAGTGGGTGAGAAATTGCAATCTCTTACTGATTATTCACCTCCTCCAACCTATATTTTTAATTCACCCACTCTTAATTCTAATCTTCCCTCCAAGCAATTTTCTAAAACTCAGTCTTATCAGCTTTCTCAGTCTTCCTCAAGCTCAATCTACTTAGAAAGGAAGTAGTGAAGTCTAAATGATCCCCTTACCCTACTTAACTGAAAACCCAATTTTGCAACCAAGATGACAGAAAAAAAAGAGGTAGCTAGGCATTAAAAAAAAAAAGTGCAACATATAAAAGGAGGTAGCACAGACTCCCTGGGCTCAAAGCCCAGCTCCATTCCTTACTAGCCTTCCACACTTAACTCTGTTCTTCATTTCCTCTTCTATGAAATGAGGTGTTATGAGGGCTCCATGAGTTAATCCATGTAAAATCCTTAAGAACAGTGTCTTGCACATGCAACTACATGGAACATTATAGATTTTGCCATATCATACTACATTGCCACAACTGCCTAACCTCCTGCCTTTAATCCTTCCTTGCATCTAACTCATCCTCCCATGATTAATCTTTCTCAATCACCATTAAGTCCCCCCTTTTCCCACCTTACAGAATATATTACCTATTGCACAAACTCTAAGCTTCTTGACTTAGCATTTAAGACATTTCTCATCAGTTCCCTCCAACTCTGTCCAACCACATTACCCAATATCTATAGTACAGGATTTCTTACCCTTGGCACTGAAGACATTTTGAGCTAGATAATTCTTTGTTGTGGGAGGCTGTCCTGTATGTAGTAGAATGTTTATCAACATCCCAGTCCTCTCCCTGCTAGATACAAGTAGCAACATTTCTGTTCTGACAACCAAAAATGCCTCCAGATATTGCCGAATGCCCCCTGGGAATTAAAATCTCTCCTCGTTGAAAACCAGTGCTCTACAAAGACCCCTTCTCTTGCTATACTTTCTTCTCTATTTCTCAAACATGCCTGGACTAATTTCATTTTGTATCTTTGACTCAAGTATATTAATTTTTATTATGGTAAGATATATGTTAAATGGAGGAGTTTAAGTATATAGTTCAGTGGCTTTATGAACATTCACATTGCTGTGAAACCATCACCATCAGCCATCTCCATAACTTATTCATCTTCCCCGACGGAAATTCTGTACTCATTAAACAATAAATTTCCATTCTTTTCTACCCCAATACCTAGCAATAACCATTCTACTTTATGACTCTGAATTTGACTACTCTACCTGATAGAAGTAGAATCATAGAATTTTTGTCTTTTTATGTCTGGCTTTTTCACTTAGCATAATCTTTTCAGGCTCAACCATGTTGCAGAATTTCCTTCCTTTTCAAGACCAAATAACATTCCATTGTATGTATATACCACATATTGTTTATCCATTCATCCATCAATGGACAGTTTGGCTATCGTGAATAATGCTGCTATGAACAGGGTGTATAAATGTCTGTTCAAGTGATTGCTTTGAGTTATTTTGGGTATATACTCAGAAATGGAATTTCTGGATCATATGGTAATTCTGTGTTTAATTTTTTGAAGAAGCATCATACAGTTTTCCATAGCAGCTATACCATTTTGTATTTCTACCAACAATATACAAGGGTTCCAATTCTCCACATGCTTACCAACACTTGCTGTTTTCTGGGGTTTTTTTGATAATAGACATCCTGACTGCATGATGTCTCATTGTGGTATCTCATTGTGATTTTTGTCTTGCATTTCCTTAATGATAAATGGTGTTGAGCATCTTTCTCTGTGCTCACTGGTCATGTATATATCTTCTTTGGAGTAGTGTCTATTCAAATCCTTTGCCCATTTTTAATGGGGTTCATTTGTTTTTGTTATTTTTGTTGAATTATAGGGATTCTTTATATATTCTGGATATTAACCCCTTATCAGATACTTTTGTCCCATTCTGTGGGTTGCCTTCTCACTCTGTTGATTGTACCCTATGATGCACTGAAATTCAAAGAATCCTGATTTTTACTGCCATAAGATCTTTAAAAGACATAACTCAAAACAAACATAAACCTGCACTACATAATTTAGTACTGTGCACATAAAATGTGTATTAGATTTCTATTGCTGCTATAACAAATTACCATAAACTTAGTTGCTTAAAACGATATAACTTTATTATCTTATAGTTCTATAGGTCAGAGTTCTGAATGGATCTTACAAAGCTAAAATCAAGATGTTATCAGGGCTCCTGAGTGGCTCATTCAGTTAAGCTACTAACTCTTAATTTAGGCTCAGGTCATGATCTCATGGTTCATGGGATCAAGCCCCACATTGGGCTCTGTACTGTTAGTGTTGAGCCTGCTTGGGCTCCTCTCTCTCTCTCTCTCTCTCTCTCTCTCTCTCTCTCTCTCCACCCCCCCATCTCTTTCTCTCTCTCTCAAAGCAAATAAACTTTAAAAATAAAATTAAATTAAATTATGTCAGAAAGGCTGCATCCCTTCTGGAGGGTCAAGAGGAGACTATATTTCCTTGCTTTTTCTGGCTCCTAGAGTTCAGTCACATTCCTTGGCTCATTTTTCCTTCTTCCATTTGCAAAGTTAGCAACACTGTATTGCACTCTAACCATTTTTTCATAGCCATGTTTCCCTCTGACTCTCAACTCAGTCAGGAAAGGTTCTTTTAAGGATTCATTTAATAGGGTTGGGCCCACTTAGATAATCCAGGATAATCTCCCCAAATCAAAGTCCTTAACCTTAGTCATATCTGCAAAATTCCTTTAGCCATGAAAGTTAACACATTCACAGTTTCCAGAGATTAGAGATTTTTGGGGTCCCATTATTCTGCCTATCACAAAGAGGCGAAAAATGTGAAAAGAAGTAAACCTGAAATTGGTATTGTTATATGACTTTCTGAACACATTTTCTATCTCTCATCTTAGCCAGGCAGCCTAAGTCTTCATCCTCTGGACTTTTGGATGCTAACTGAATTTCTATAGATTCTTATGACCATCTGCCTTACTGACCAAGATATTTCATGAATTCACACTCTCTTTTCTGGTTTAGAATAATCAATATTAGAAACAGATGGGGTGAAATTTTTCAGTTTTGTCATAACTTTAGCAAAAGAAGAAAAATCTAGCAAATTAAAATACTACCTCCATACTAAGTATTAGTACATATATATGTATATTAAATATACATATTAGTAAGTGTGCTAATAACTTTTATACTTTTATAAGTAATAGGCATTCAGCCAAAAGTGAGCAACAGGATTTTCCCTTAAGTATTAGTGCCCCGAGGATACCTGGCACTAGATAATGGAGCAGGGTCATCATATTAAATCATGTAGTCTGTTTTCAGCAAAAGGTACTCCAAACCTATCTTGTATTCCATCCCCAATCCATGCCCTTGAACTATGTTCATCTAGAAGAAGGAGCACTTTTTTCAAATATTACAAAGGTGGCATATGAGCTAGTGGTAGCCTCACCTGGAGACTAATCAGAAGGAGGTGGGTGCACACTTGGCAACTCCTTTTTGGGTCACAGCTATACCTAGGACACTGAGAGAAGCTACACATACACTATACAAAGTATTCTAGTTCACTTCCAGAAGAGCATAGAACAGCCAATAGAAATATATAGCACCTACCCTTAGACATATAGCTGAAATATTCTGTAGTGAGAGAATGTGGCCACGGCAGAGTCAAGCTCTGAAAGACTCTCCATATGTAGACATCAATCTATCATGGCCTCCATCTTAGTTTTTATCCCTCATTCTAGATCCATTTTCAGCCAGCTCTACCACGAACTGTTCAGTTTAACACAGTGGTCCCTTTACCAGTCAATATTCATAAAGCATCACAAACAGCAGCTTTCTGACAGAGATATAAAAATATCATCATATATCTAAAATATCTCCCCAAAGTGACAAGGAGCTCTACCAAAGTAAACCCTACTTAAATAGACTCAGGTATTTTTCTCATTTTATTTAATATCAAAATATATTTGACTAATCTCTATATTAGCCAATTTGGAACTACACATTAGCTATCAAGTCTGGAGACATAGGTTAATAAAATACATATTTATTGATACTGTAATACTTAATAAAATAATGCTATCAGACATTATGGACACCATGAAGACAAATAGAGGAGTAAAGAGAGTAAGGGGGGGTCAAAAAGAGGCAGAAAGAGAGAAAGATGCATTAGAAATCACCCTGCACAACCTTATATACAAAGATAAAATTCATCATCATCCAAAGGATTCTCTGAGATGCTCTTTGTTAAGAGCCCACAGTTTGCTGCTTGTTCCCATGCAAAAATGCACTATTCAAACACTGACAAACAATATCTAAGAATCCCTAGTAGAGATACTACTACACCATTGGCTTGTCATTCATTTTAAGGATTTTTTATTGTGGAATAGGAAAGATCTGATAGAAATGATTATGGTTCTGTAGAAATATATATTTCAGTAAAATCATACACATTTATATAGATCCATACACTGAATGTTTCTTTTAGAAATCAGACACAAATAAATATTGGTGGAAAGAAATGTATTAAAATTCATTTTCAAAATCTTATCGGTTTTTGTATATATATATTAGAAGAAAGGAAATGCAGTCCTTTACAGAGGCAATGAAGTGAGAGCATATCCTACAACTCCAGGATTTTGATAAGGAGTACATTCTAACTCAATATTCAGTGGACAAATAAACATGCAATTCACAGCCTGCCCACAGCCTTGGTATTTTCAGATTCCTTTCCAGGCTTTCCCCATTCATGTCATTCTATCTGTAAGCACACTAAATTTCATACTGTTCCCTGAATTTTCTGACCTCCATCCCTTCAGACAGACACTTCTCATTACCTGGAACCTCGTCACCTCCTTGTCTATCTGACAAACCCCTATGCATCAATAAGGCCCAGCTGAAATGCCACTCTTAGTTTCCCTAGCCTTTCTTACTCCATTTCCCCTACTGTGACTGCAAAATTATTACCATTTGTGTTTCCAAAGCACTTTATATTATACGTGTGACTATTTTAACACTACACAATGCATTATTATTTGTGTATGTGTACCTATGCCACTCACCTTGGACAGGTACTAGATTTGTTCATCATTTTTCTAGTACTCAGCGGCTAGCATATTACATGGCATAGCCTGGTGAATAGAATTGAAAAGAGGAAACACATAAGAGATGAACTTTCTTTTCCCTGAGATGATATCCGTTCCAGAGAATATAGAAATATCTTTACAAGACCAATAATGAGCTTAATGGTACTTAATATCAATTATGTTCAATCTTCAATTTTAGAAATAGCTTCAGATGTAGGGTTTTTACCAATGGCAGTTAAACAAAGATATTAAAGGAAATTTTATTGCAGCAATTTCTCAAGTCGAAACAGGTTTGAGAACAAATCCAATTTAAATACATGCCATTTCCTTCTATTTACCTATAAGATGTTTAAAATGGAACACTTTGGGGCAGAATTATAAAAGTCTCCATCTTCAGCTGCAAATTGTGAGGAAGCCTTTTTTACAGCTTTTCAAACATTGTACTGTGGTTGGTTATTCAAAAGTTCAAATTATGTCAGATTATTCCACCACCATACATCACTAACTATAATGTTCATTCAAATGAACATATCCTCTCTAGAAAGCTCTTGTTCCAATGGATTGGCTGTAGACTTCCCCAAGATGGCACAAATTAGGCCAATTTCTCTAGATCATGCTCTGTAAAACTCCAGGCTCCCATCGTGGTGGGCAGCAATTCAGGGCATAGGTTGATGAGGAAGGCTGTACCTCCTCCAACTGAGTTTTTGTTTAAAGGCCTGAAGTTGGGGCGCCTGGGTGGCTCAGTCCGGTTGAAAGTCCGACTTCTACTCAGGTCATAATCTCACGGTTCATGAGTTCGAGCCCCGCATAGGGCTCTGTGCTGGCAGCTCAGACCCATAATATTTTGATGAGTTTGGGTAGTATGAAGTAATAAAACTAGTCTGGAGAGCCGATCCAAGAATATATATTAAGAACTTTTTAAATCTTCAGACTCTCTATTTTGCCCCCAAAACTCTCCCATAAAGATCTGAATGATGATGTTTCTAGCTGATTTCTGAGTCATTTCTGTGTGTAACACTTGCACTTCTTTGTGCTATTTGCTTTCCAAAGAGTAAGCTTATCTTCCATTTACCCAAAGGATCTAGAAGTAGGGCCTGTTATTTATGTTGGCACTTCAGCTTTTCCTCTGGAGGCCATTTTTCTCTCACTTGAATGGTTATGTGAGTATATTTTGTCATTATTTGAATATCTTGATTGTATTTTCTTTCATTTTTAGAATAATGTATTTTGCTTTATATCATTTATAGTCCTACTACTTTAATTTACCATAAAGTTAAAAAAATTCCAGAAAGCTGTTGCAAATGAGTCCCACGTTTCCTCTACCCTTCACATGTTACCTTATGCCCCAGAAGTATTCATCTTTATGAATCTCAGTTTGGAGGCCAGGCTGGAAAGCCATGGTGCTCTCAGGGCCTATAAAGGTAGGTGGAGTTTCTGGCCCCACACTGAAAATCCCCAACTACTAGGCTTGTCGTGTTTCCCCACTTGCTATCAAGCCATAAGCTGTCTCTGTATTTCCTTTCCTGTGCCTGACGTAACAGCCTTAGTCTCACTTTTACACTGTTTCTTATATACTGTCATGATTAGGACACCATATTAGCACAGATTTTATATTGAATGTAAAAATTTGAATAAATATACCTGAGTGAGTGTCTGAAGAATTCTCTTCTGGATAAATGTATGAATGTTAGTATGTGGACATTATATCTACTTTGGCCACTCAGAGATCATTTTTCTTTCTTCTGGTTCTTGGCTGCCATTATAGATAAGTGATATTTCTGGCAGCTAAATTCTGACTAGAACTGTTAACAAAACTTAAGTGATAGAGAAGACAATGACTATCCCACTTGAACTAAGAAATAGTACTTGATAGGAAAAGCTGTGCTATCTGTTGCTGCATTTAAAAAAAAAAATCAGTCTCAAAGCTACATATGTAACAGTAAACATTTATTCCCCTGCTCACGAGTTCTCACATCACCTAGGATTCAGATCATCTAAGCTGGGCTCAGCTGGTGACTTCACTTCCAGTTGTGGGTCTCACTGGACTGAGTCCTGATGCAGGTTGGGCTAAGTTCTGTTCCATAGTGTTCATTCTGGGATCCAGACTGAAAGGGAAGCAGCTACCTGGGCAAGCTCTTGTGGTGATCCACAAGAAGTCAAACCCATCTACATGAGCCCATTTCAAGCCTCTGCTTATGGAATGTCTGCTAATAGTCCATTGGTCAAAACAAGTCACATGACAAAGTCCCAACATCAAAGGAAGGAAAATATCCTTCACCTACCATAAGGTCATGGCAAAGATTTGGATATATAATACCTCTACAGCAAAGTGAATAAGGCTGGATGACCTCTGACTACAGCCACTAATCACAGTGCACTTTCTAGAAAAAAGAAAAAATCTTTAAGGCAGTTTCTGAAAGTAGAATAAAGGTTCCTTGTGGAAAATAAAGTGAGAGGTTTCAAATATGATTCACTGAATAATAAAGGACATTATGAAAGAAGTGGAAAGTAGTGCTTCCTAATGTGGCAGTTGCATTAGGATGCATGTAAAACTGAGTTTGCTATAGGCTGGCTTTATAAGTTATAATTGATTGCAAATTATATTGACAGTTATTGAACTTAATTATTCACCACAGGAACCATCCTTAATCAATTAATCAGGGCACAATTCAACTTCACTTCTTGCACGTGGCAACAACCAATCTTTTTTTTTTTTTTTTTTGCTTTTTCTTTACCTACTTTGTTTGCTGTTGTTGAAACATTTTAACAAATTAATTAGATGTTAATTCTTAGCAATAAATGAAACCCTCAAGGTGCTTAAATTGTAAGCACCACAGAAAAACCTGTTTATTCCCAAAGTTTTCCCTCAGACTCTGAATAAATACAATCTCCTCCAGAGATTACATCCAAAGAATGGTTCCAAGACTGTCCTCACTGATATCAGCCAAAAGAGACATCTCTAAGGATATACTAAAGAGACATCTCTAAGGATATTATAAGGATATAATATAGCTTGTTATTTATTAAAATTTTAAGTAAATGCCTTATAAGAAAGAAATAGATATCATATGTTCTCACTCATATGTGGAACTTGAGAAACTTAACAGAAGACCATGGGGGAAGGGAAGGGGAAAAATAGTTTCAAACAGAGAGGGGGGGAGGCAAACCATAAGAGACTCTTAAATACAGAAAACAAACTGAGGGTTAATGGGAGGCGTGCGGGAGAGAAGGGAAAATAGGTTATGGGCATTAAGGAGGGCATCTGTTGGGATGAACACTGGGTGTTGTATGTAAGTGATGAATCATGGGAATCTACCCGCAAAACCAAGAGCATACTGTATACACTGTATGTTAACGAACTTGACAATAAATTATATGTTAAAAAATAAATAAATAATTAAAAAATAAAAATAAAAGACATAGAAACCCATGCTTTTGACATTTCAGCTGATGCAGTGATGGTAACCTATTAGACACACACTCAAACTTCTGAACAGGTTAAATGATGCACAGAAGCTTACAAGATAAAACGTAGTAGGGAGAAAAGTCATACCATGTTCTCAATGGTGGTGTACAACTAAAGCCCCCAGTAGGATGGGGGATAGAAAGTAAGACACACTCACATGGAAAGAATCTAGCTATTGATTATCATCAAATGATAGAAATCAACACTGAACTGTAACTTCAAAAACATTGGTGAATAGGTGAGCTAAAAGAGTTCAAAATAAGAAAAGTAATAGTTCCCTTATTCTGTTTTGGTCAGACCCCAGGGAGAGTATTGTATGTATTACAGTGTTACAGTTTTCAAAGGAAATTGAAATACAGAAACGTACATGCAGAAGATTGTGATTAGGGTAGAACAGTGTTTCAACACCAGATCATGGGAAGAAAGGAAAAAATATATTGTCTGAGCAAAGGAGAAGGTAGGAGAGACAGGAAAGTTGACTTTAAGTATTATAGGATTGGCCTGAGGGATAAGGTTGAAGATGAATTCTGATAGAAGATTAATTGACAAAAACTTCAGGAAGCTAGCTGTCAGCTCCATACAAATCTTAGATTTTCCCTGCCCGAACTCTTGTCTCACAGAGGTGGTCCTCGGTCATAGCCAGTCTGTGACCGAAAGCTCATTGCAGCCTACAGTTCTAAGATTCTGTACAGGAAGAACAGATGTGTCAAATTTGTTATTACACTGAATTTTTTAAGTTCTTTCTTCTATTGAAAAATCAAGTACATCTTTGCAAAATAAAAATAGAATTTTATTATAGCAGTACAAACATCTTATGCCATTCTTTATAGTTTCAAAACTATGAATATCCAATCAAACTTCATAATTGCTTTCATAAGTGCCTAATTAAACTATAAATATTATTAAATATATCCACGTACAGTAAGAAATGGAAACATCTGGATGAAAAATGAGAAATTTAGACAAGCAGCTGGATATTTTACCTACACAATGCTATAGACACCAAGATATTCAAAAACATCAAATGGCTGATAGAATTTTGGCGTGTCATCTGGGTATTTGACTGTAGCTTCTACTTTATTTCACATTACTTCTTAGTTTCTCAGTTTCTCTATTTTTTAATGAGAATATTTTATGCACTCCTCCTACTAAATAGCATTATCCCATCACAGATTAGACACTGCTTCTCCTTCACTGTCAGCTGACCCTCTACTCTGACCTCACCCCTTCACTTCACCATTTTATCAGCATATTGACACTTATGATACAAAAATGACACAGAATATCAGAAATTCAGGGAAAATCAAGTTAGGGGCTTTTGGAATGCACCCCCTCCCATCATCTCCCTGACAGCCTGTGATGACTATCAGGAAATCCATCTGGCCTCAGAACCCCCCACTGTGAAATGTTCCTCAAACTATCCCCTGCCACCCCAACCCCCTACCATGCTTCTACCTTAGATACCACTTAGATGCCAGGGATCCATTTCCAATTCAGTATCTTTCTCTGACTGCAGTTTCCAGGGCATGCAGTCCCTTGATTTGCCTGATGGCCCTGGTCTTCACAGAGCTTAGAGTCAAAATAATAACGATGAAAATACTAATTCCAACTCGATGAGCACGTACTATGTTCAAGCATTGCATTAAGTGAGTTTATATGAATTAATTCATTAATATTCACAACAACCTTATTGAACCAGGTGCTATAATTATCCTCATTTTGCAGATGAGGAAACTGAGATGAGTGAATCTAACAATTTGCCAAAATTCTCATAGATACAGCACCCCAAACCCCAATAGATATTCAGGTTTTCTCACTTTGGAGCCCCTCTCTTAACCACTATGCTATGCTGCCTCTCTAGTCAGTCTACTCTAATTTCCAAACATTTCATCAAATTTCAAGGCTTCTCAAACTCAAAAGAAAGGGTTATATTTTTGAAAAAATAAACAAAATTGATAAACCTCTAGCCAGGCTCCTCAGAAAAAAAAGAGAAAACACCCAAATAAGCAAAATCATGAATGAAAATGGATCTATCACAACCAACCCCTCAGAAATACAAACAATCATCA
>CM053560.1:62918098-62939157 GCA_028646485.1 Cryptoprocta ferox | reverse complement strand
CAAGTTAAACAGAAATTTGCTGCAGTAATTACCCTTTATCATTAATGACAGGCAATTGCCATAGCAACCGGCTGCCACCTGTCTCTCACACACCAGCTCTGTATGCTTTGAAACAAAATAAGAGCATACTGCAGTCAGCTGTGGAGCCACAAGTCTGAAGAAGGAAGGAAACTCTATGTTGATATCAGAATTTAGTTAGTGGCATGCCTGGTTCATTATGTTCATAAAAACATTCAATAACAAAACTTAAGAGAGTTTGATTTTTTAAACAAATGAATGAACAGTGCTGACATAGCACAGAGTAATGGGTAAGGGCACAGATCTGGAGTTGGAGAAGAGTTTGAATCTGAGCTTCTCCACTTATTGGCTGAGTGACCTTGGGCAAATGGCTTAACCTCCCCCTAAGTATCATAGGGTTAAACTCCCAGGTTGTTGAAAGGATTAAATTGGATAATGTTTGTAAAGCACTTAGCCCAAGGTGAGCACTCCATCAGTGGTAGCTGAAAACATCTACTGCTTGGTAGCAGGTGACTTGAGTACATGGTAAGTGCAGGCTACTTGGCTCCTGTTAACTTAGTAAATTTGATCACTAGTGGACCACTGCTCAGGGAATCCAGGTCTTCATTATATGCTCTAAAAGCTCTCTGTCCACTTTGTAAGTATGGAAACATATGCACAGAGACACGTAGATGTAGCCTTGAATAATATAATTTTGATCATCTTTACATTTTAGAAATGGCTTCTTGATACCCAAGAGTTCAGCAGATCATTTACTCTTTCTAATGACACTGCATGTAGACAAATCTCTGTGACAGCTGAAATTGGTTTTTCCTTTGAATCTCCTTGATTATGTCTCAAACCTCTTTAGCACTCCTCCCACTCTGAGTCTTGGCTCAGTGCTGAGGCCAATTAGAGATGTTAACCACTCCTCGTCCACAGTGGAGGCATGCATCTAACTATCTTTTATCTATCTACCTATCTATCTGTCTGTCTATCCATCTAATCTATCTACCTACGTATTTATTTAATCATTGGTGTGGTGAGGACATGCCAATATTTTTTTTCTTTGACCTCTATATCCAAGAAAAACTATTCAATAACCAGGACCAGCCTGATAAGGTGTGCATACCTACCTCTTTCCCTGCTATCTATCATATGATTGTAACATAAATTAAGATTTTTTCAAGTTTACACTATGTTGCAGTGTGCAGTCTAAAAATCACACATGTTTCCTCCTTAACTAGTAATTGTTTGAATGCTGTTCTAGATATTAGTCACGTAAAGCAGGACTCAGGGTCATTCTTAGTACCTAGGTGTCTATCACCCAGCATATTTGAATTCCATGACTTTCCCCCTCTTCAAGAGCCTTCCACTGTCTGTTTTCTATCTAAACTCACTGCTCTTTCTCAGTGCCGGACTCACCATTTCCCTTCTGAATTGCTGCGGCAGTCTACTGGCTGGTCCCCTCCTCTCCTATTCATCTTCCACACTGCAGTCAGCATGATTTTATAAAATGCTAATGTAATCATGTTACTGTCCATAAAAAAGAACTTTTAGTGGGTTTCCATAACCTCCACGATAAAGATCCTTAGTCATCTGCCATCACCTCTCTAGTCATATCTTCTATTGTTCGACTTTTCTCCAGGGATGCCAACCTACACCAAGCTATTCCATGCTTATTGCCTCTGCTAATACCCTTCATATCCTTCTTCATTCTTCAAAGTCCTGCACAGCTGTCATCTCTTCTTGGAGGATTTCTCCATTTCCTTTCCCCCTAAAGATCGTAACTTCCTCCTTTGTTATAGTTCTATATGTTGGTTACAATACTTTTTAAAAAATACTTAATTCTTCCTTATTAGACTACTTGTGTTTCACAGGTAAAATATGGGGTTTCATTCATTTTCAATACACTAGATTCTGGTATCCTTAATAAAGTTTTTTTTATGTAAAATACATATTTAGCATTTCTATGGATAGATCTTTTAAAAAACAGTGCTAATGAAAGAGCTTTATTGAAATAATGTTTTTGTATCATTCCTGGATCCTTATATAGAATTCACAAAATTATAAGCTTGTAGTATCCCTACTCTGAAAATATGTAATATTGATGTTCTTTGTTTCTCATAATTAAAATTATTTTTTATCTGATAACATGCTCATAAAAATTTTATCTGATAGAAAGGTTCATAGATTATGAAAAAATTAGAATATAAAATTGTATATTCAGAAAATCCAAATTTAGTAAAAAAAAATGTCAACAAAATATATAAGCTTGGAGAAAGAGGCACACTGTAACAATGAGTGTTTATTGGGGGGTGGAAGGATTATGGATGATTTTTGTTTTCTTGTATGTTTATATTCTAAACTTTTTACCAAGACCATGTATTTTCTGATGGGAAAAGTTTTTTAATGTAATTGACACGGATGCTAAGTTACTTTTCCTCAGAAGGATTACCTAAATGTGCTCACTCTTGTTACTTAGGATAGAAGGCAGGGAAATGTTTTCAATTATTTATCCACGTTCTTGATCCCAAACCGTTCTCTTTTGCTATGGGATTTGAACTTTACTGTAGGCTACAAATCACTATTACCACTAGATGTCACCAAACTACTGACAAAAGTAGCTCATATGCTCTGTGAATATTCAAACAGCTTTTAAAAACATTAAAAATCCCTTGTATTCAGTATTCCTTGGTATCACACAAAGCATTCAGAATTTCAAGAATTAGTAAGAAAATGCATATTACATAAGGTTCTGACCCCTTACATAACAAGTGAGGGCTTATATGGATCCTCTGGCTTTATTTAATCTATATTTTATTAGCTTCTTAATATAAATGTGAAGAGAAAATTGATATCAGGGTTCCTGCTTAAATTTTTTTTATTATTTTCAGATGATTTCAAGCTCCCTTTTTATATAATAATGAAGTAAAAGAAGGTCAGAATCCTGAAACTCCTTTCTGAACAATACTTTTTAACCTAACACAGCTTTTATCACTCAGAATGAGTAGCTCCTTGGTTAATGAGTAGAGAGATCTCTCAGGAGTCTTTTCAGAACATTTTAATTTATTGTAAAGCTGTTTGCAGCTCACTTTATGTTTCAGAAAGTAAAACGAGTAACTTTTCCTTGAGGAATGAAAATAAGGCATCTCTAATCTAACAAAGGGCAGTTAGAGAGCCACGTTTCTTTAAATGTATGAATCTATTTACTCTGTAGTTTCAAAACTGGTCTTTTTAATGATTGGCTCAGTTAACAACTAAAGTGGGGGGTTGGAGAAAGCTTGTTTCCAATCATTTCTGCTTGGGAATGAAAATGATTGGCCAATCAAAAGACATTTAAATTAGGCAGTGAGCTCTTGGAAAGAAATCCATGTACTGTCTCCTACATTATTGCTATCTTTTTAAAGATGTGATGCATTATTTTTCTTATGCTTCACCATGGGATGACAAGGAATAACATAACAGTTTGTAAACAAAAAAGTCTGACTAGATTTCTCAGGTTCTTTCTTTCTCTAAAATATTTTTTTTCAAATTGTTACTCTTTTAAAAGAGCACATGCTAATCTTTTAGTCAACAATTTTTAACTATTGTCTATTTAAAATGTCCTCTGTCCCTTTTAATGGCTATTGTATCATATTCTCAGTATTAACATTCCAGTGTTAATTCAAAAATGACAAAGAGCATTACTAATGACAACCCTGGGTTTATCTATGGGAAAATAGTCACTCTTAATATCAAAAGGATAGAAACCAAACCAAACCAAATCATCATACACATATCTCAGATAATTTTGGAAACACTTTTAAAGAAAAAGACATGGATCATCATATTTCAAATGTTATGAATCTGAAGTAAATAAATGTGCATTTCATCAAAGATCTTAACTTTCACTAGCTGAGGAATATTAGGGTTAGCACAACAAATTTTTATTTTGTTTGGTGTAAAAATTATGAATTACAAACACTATGGATGGATATATATATATGATATATATAGATATATCATATATATATATCATGGCAGGGAGAGTAACCTCAGTATTACAGGATTCTAGTTTCTGCAAGCATTCATCAGTTACAACTTGAAACTTGTACGGTTTGTGCCCTGAACACTGTTTCGCTGATTACACATACACAGTTTCATCACAGAATAAAGTCAGATCTATGTTAGATCCTCTTGCAATACTGTAATATGTAATCGCACTTTAGTTCTGCTGCCCTAGGCATCTCCTTCAAATTTTTCTACTTGAACCTTTCACATGAAATATTCATATGAGTCCCTCTTATATGGTGACAAGCCTCAACTGTAAAGTGGAGAAGCTGTTTTTGAATGTCCTTCTTCAGATATCTGGATTTGCTTTGCTATAGTACTTGAAAAATGAACAGCTTCCATTGGCTATATACAAGACCTGATAAACTTATGCCCTTGACATGTTTTACAATGTTATTATTCCTTTCCTGTGGCCAACAAAACTTCTCTATTTGAGCTCCAAAAAATACTGCCTTTACTATAATTATGTTATTTTCATATTCTCTGCCTCCTTGCTATAATTGATTACTGAAATGTAGGTAGAGACAGGATTTTATTGGTTGGCCCTCATGCATAAAATTACTCTGACTCCTCAGAGTATAAGACTGCAACTCTCCATCTTTGGAAATGAAAGTTCATTTTAGGGTGGGTTAATTTCTTTAAAAATATTTGTAGTAATTTGCTGCAGTTCTTTAACTTCCTGTATTTTAAGGAATGTTCCAGGACAGACTTGCTGTGAAGGAGTTAGATTCTACAAAATTACTGGTATCCACACAATTTGGTGAAAAAGAAGTCCGGCACTAAATTTTATATCATTGTTTGCTTTGGGAGTCAGCCATGAAAATTTGCTCAGCTCATTGCTGAAGGATATCGAAACACATTTCTTGCCGACATGGCGTCATCTGTGGTGTGGATAGAACCTTCATGCTGACAAATACTGCATACATGGCTGTTAGAGCCAGTAGGCACTCCTGATGATTAACTATAAAAATGTTTTTGACTCTGGTTGCTGACAAGAATGACAATGCTTTGGCCAGACTGGCCTCCTTCTGGACACCAAAGGATGTTCCAGTGTTGGTTTTACCATCTGGTTTCAATACAAGCCAGGAGCAATGGAGAGAAGAGAGTCTTTTAAAGAGGCAGCAATAGGCCAATTCTTCTGGCTATCTCCTCTTTCTTTGGTAAATGAAAAATGCACTTAGGCTTGGAGAAAAAAGCAAAAATTTCAGAAATTTTATTTTCTAGGATGGATAGAGGTGTTTTGAACATCCTCATAAGGCAAAGGAATCTGTGTGAGTCACAAATAAGCTTTATGTGGAAAAGACAGTTACATGCTTATATTACAGAGCTGAAGTTTAGTATGCCTGAAGGGAGACCAAGCATATATTTTATAGGAATCATTTCCTTCTAAGCAAACTTAAATTTATTCACCTGATATAACAATACCTAGTTCTGGAAATGATAATAAATGCAGCAGCAACAACAATAATATTTCTGTAATCCTTTCAATTTCCAAAAGACATTCGACTAGATTATTTTCTTTAATCCTCACAAAAATCCTCTACCACAGGTATTATTTTCATACCTTCAATTAACACACAAGGAAACAAACTCAGACTAAATTATTTATCCATGGTCGCACAGCAAGTGGCAGGGGTTGGGAGAATGGAGGAATCCTAATTCTGATAACCTGTCACAAAGTCCCTATACTGTCCACTACCTCACACTGCATCATTTCTTCCCGGCAACATTCTCATTGTTCAAGGAAAGTCAGGTTAATTCCATGACTACAACTTGAAGAATAAAATATTTTTTTAATTTAAGTTTTATAATTAAGTTTATTTATTTATTTTGAGAGAGAGTGAGAGGGAGCTGGGGAGGGACAGAAAAAGAGAGAGAGAGAATCCCAAGCAGGTTTCACTCTTTCAGTACAGAGGCAGATGCAGGGCTCAAGCCCATGAACTGTGAGATCATGACCTGAGCAGAAATTAAGAGTCAGACACTTAACTAACTGAGCCACGCAGGTGCCCCAAGAATAAAATATTCTTATTCCTCATGTAATTTGCCATGATTTTGCATGGAATACTTTTTTTTTAATGTCATGGTCTATTTTATCGATAAATGATGAGAACTTGAATTGTGTAGGAAGTATGATCCAGGCTATAACTGACTTGTGTGGGAACGTATAGATAAAGCCTGGTATGCTGGGGTTCAAAAGGGCTTATTTGGAGAGTGGTGTTGCTTGAATAATGCATGAGACAAATCCCTACATTTCTGTTGTCTCAGTTGCTTCTTTTCCTATTCTTGTCTCTTATTCCTCACATCTGTAATGTCCTTTCCTCTATGCAAGCTGAATTGTACTTTAATAAAGAGGAAGAGAGTAATGATAAAGATAAACCTATCTCTATTTAGTATAATAACTGACACATAGTAAGTAATGTATAAATGTTTCTATTTCAGAGTCAAGATTAAACTATGACAATTCCTTGAAGCTTTCTCTGGAAATTCAGACCCATAGCTTTCTCCTTTCTTTCAATTGCTATCATACTGATGGATGATCCAGCAGATAATTTTTAATAAATTAAGTTTTAATAAATTAAGTAATAAATTGAATTACTTAATAAATAACATTTAATAAAATTTTCTTTGTCCCCCAGTTGCTACATGCATGTTAGTTTTTTCTTTCCTATCAGATTATTAATTGATTGAGGTTATAAATCATGAGTTATATTTTTATTTTTATTATAAAGTCCATAATAAATGATGTTTTGAACAAATTCTTGTTGGTTATTTAAAAAGGAAGACATAGAGATATGTGAACTAGCAGTCTTATTTAGACACAGAAAGATAGATTTGGGAGTAAGAATGGGTGAGGGTAGAGAGGAAAAGAGAAGCAAAATGACTGACCACCTGTATTATGTAACAGGCATTCTGCTAAGTCATCAAATGTAATCCTCCTAACAACCCTATCTTTATTTTATATAAGAAGAGAAAAGTGATGTATGATAGCATTTGTTTTCTCATCTGACGCTTGGGGTAGCTGGGTAATTGGGACCCATTCTGAGAAGAGCGGGATATAGATGTACCAAGAACTACACAAAGCCAAAACTACATGAAATCAAGCTTAAGAATGGCTCTTTACTAGTATCATTTGTCTTTTCACTTTGAATGCTCCTTTCTTGGGAGCATTGGCTTCTAGGTCCCAGTTGCTAAATTTGCTGGTGACCCTTGACATTTCCTTGATGAACTTTCTGAGGCCACCTTCTTCAAACCTTCACTTGGGTCTGTTGGTTTTGGGCTGCCCACTAAGGACAGAAAGAGACATGAAAGCTGTTTAGCTCTGCCCTCAGGGGTTTTTATGTTGGCACCCTCTTTGGAGGCCACTTCCAACCCACTTGTGGGCATTTGGATCAAAGAAAATGAGATGGAGTGATAACATAATGTTTACTTCTGGTCAAAATCAAGCAGACCGACTCGGTTCCTACCATGCTGGGATAGATACCAGGATGGAATTTGGTATGTGTGGGCAGGTACCAAGATAAACTATTTGTCCTTATTTCACCTGTTCTTCCCCCAAATCAGCAGAAAGCCTGGCTAGTTTACCAACAATGCATCTTCTACTAATTATCAAATATTATGGATAAGTTATAAGGGCTCTGAGTTTGTTTTGTTTGGTGACACTTTTTAAGAATACATTATAGAGTCATGGGATTAAAAAGAAACCAAAGCATTCTGGCATTATGAGGCAAAGACTACAGAGATCAGTGGCTATCAGAATGGAACACATACATTACCTGTGTCAAGAATGGTGGTAGTTGGAAGGTGGTCAAATAAAGATTACACTCCTGGGCCCCAAATGGAACTTCCTGATTCAGAATCTCTGCAAATGCAACACAGAAACTTGCATTTTAAAATAAGTTCCCCAGATGAGAACCACTGCCGTTGACTGTGAAGCCCTCTTGATTCTATTTGCCCGCAGTGGTGACCTCCAGAATTGATGACAATCAGGGCATTTGCTGAAACTCTGAAAAGGTTGTACTTTAAAAAAAAAAATAGATGTGCTTATTCATATCAGAAGAAAAGATGTAGATATTCACTAAACAAACACTGATTGAGCATGTGTCGTGTATATGTCCCTGTGGTAGGTACTCTCATGAAATGAGACCTAGAACTCCTCTTGACGACTTCACAGGTTAATTCTAGATACAAACCAATGCATACCTTATTACAGCATAATGTGATATTGCTATTGGGAATTATATATTATGAAGGCAATTAGGCAACATGGATCAAGGACCTTAAAAATGTACGTGAATAATATAATTCTATGTCTATAAATTCATCTTTTTTCAAGTTTATTTATTTATTTTGAGAGAGAGAGGGAGAGAGAGAGAATCCCAAGCAGGTTCTGTGCTGTCAGCATAGAGCCTGACATGGGGCTCCATCTCACAACTGTGAGATCATGACCTGAGCTGAAACCAAGAGTTAGATGCTTAACTAACCAAGCTACCCAGGTGTCACTATAAATTCCTTTTAAGGAAATAAGTATAGCTAGCTCATTAAGAGGAAACTAACATTGATTTACAATAAATTTACATGTACTTCCTCATTGGATGGTCTTAAAATCTCTAGGAATTTGGTTAAATTATCTTCCTTTTACAGATGAAAGAACTAAAGCTCTGAGATGTTAAGAGATTTATCCAAAATTACACCATTAGAAAGTGACAGGACCCAAATCTCCCTCTGCTGGGCGCCAAAGTTTATGCTCTTAACCACTGAGCATTATCCTCTCAAGGGTACAACTGCATGGATAGTTATGACAGAGCTGCGTTTTTAATGTTAGAATGGAAATATCTAAATGTTCAGCATCAGGGGATTGGTTAAAAAAATTATGCTATAGCCAAATAATGGGATAACATATTCAGATATTCAAAATTTCACTAGAGATAGTATGTCCTAGACAGAATTTAAACCAAAACAAGAACTATTTTCAAACAGTTCATTATACTTTATGTGTGTTTCAATGTAGTCATATTAAGATAGAATTACAAAATTGGAAAGCTGATAATGTACCCAGAATTAACCAAATCATTTTGGTCTCCCACAGTGGAGAAGCTCTTGATCACTTGAATTTCAGCTGTCTCCATTGGAGGCCCTAAATGCTGTGGTGGTGCAGAGAGGTAATTTTAAATAAAGAATTGGGTTCTTGTCAATCTAACCTAACTGGATTCCTAATATTCTCCAAGGACCTCACTTAGTAGGATGACTTTGACTCTGAACCTTGTTTGACTGAATGAAGGAAGATGAAAAAGGGTATATCCAAGCCCAGGACATCATCAGTGGTCACCTTGACTACCCAGTGCAAGCTGTATCTGACCACCAGAGCCAAGAGCTGATCACATGCTGGGTTGTCAGGTCAATATACACCTGGCCTTGCTGTCTTACTCTGTACATGATTTTGACATAAATGCTGGGAGTATGCTTTATCCAGCTCTCTAGTGGGCCAGGAAGACATTAATATTTAAAAATGCAGGGGTGTCTGGGTGACTCAGTCAGTTAAGTGTCCGACTCTTGGTTTCTGCTCAGGTCCTGATGTCACGGTTCATGAGTTTGAGCCCCACATTGGGCTCTGTGTTGTCAGTGTGGAGCCTGCTTGGGATTCTCTCGTTCCCTCTCTCACTGCCCCTCCCCTGCGTGTGCTTTCTCTCTCTCAAAACAAATAAACTTAAAAAAACAAATACTTAAAAAAATTTAAGATTGCAAAATACTGCACTTGTAAAATATAAAATTAAGTACAAAGCTGAGATACTTATGGTATATTGTCAATTTGCTGGAATTTAACTACTTAGAGTCCTCTATTAACTGATGTGCACATGTGTGTTCACCCATAGGATCTCAGCAATATTATGAGAAAGAGGTGATTGATAATCAGTAAACTTGTGTCGGGACTAGAATTTTGTTTTTTTGATATCAAGACAAAGATATATTCCAAGTTCAGGTCATCTTTACCAGGGATAGAAATTGTTTTACATATTTAACTGAATTATTTGTATTTTTAATTTCATGGGTTAAAGGAGGAGAAAGTATGTACTACTTAATGCTGAATTAATCAGACTATTAAATTAACTAGGACATTTCAATTCCATAGCCATTCTAAATAATGGAAGTTTTTTTTAACAACTAAAAAATACTTTATTGCAGAAAAATGCTAACTGTCATCTGAGCTTTTATTTATTTTTATTTATTTTTGTTTCAAGTTTTTATTCAAATTCTAGTTAGCTAACATAGAGTGTAATACTGGTTTCAGGAGTAGAATTTAGTGATTCATCACTTACATATCAACAGCCAGTGCTCAAAACTGGACAGCAACATGCAGAAGAATGAACTAGACCACTTTCTTAAACCATACACAAAAATAAATTCAAAATGGATGGAAATTTTATTATCGTAGCCAGATTCATTGTCTTACCCACATCTGTTTTTAAGAAATAAAAGAGGGATATGAGGAATTTATGTCTCAGGTATTATCAACAGACACTAATTTTATCAGATAATGCCTCAGTCTTTTATTTTCCTCTGCCTGTGAAGACTGTATATATGTGTATACATAAATACATACATCTCCTTGTTGTCAAGAGATAAACATATTTAAATAAGGACATACAGAGTTTCCCCTGTAATTGTAAGCTGCAACAGCACTGAACTTTCTGTGACTTAAGATGAAGCACTTCAAGTCATATTATCATCTGGAAAAAGTTGGCTGTGTTTAAACTGTGCTTAACTGTATTTAAAATGAAATACAACATATTTACATGTTCTCCCCTAGTTTATTATAAAGTTTACACTTTAAAGTTCCTAAATAGGAAATGTTTCCCAGAGCTAAGACTTGTATGTGTTCCTTTGACTTAGCTGCAAGAATCAATCAGATCATGTTAAGGTGCACAATAAGGCTCTTTTTGAAGACTATTATTAAATATACATAAGAATAGACACTTTTTTGTGTTCAGAAATAAAGAGAAAGAAAATGCTCTATGTTTTTGAAGATTGAAATCCTTCAAAGCTCTTTCGTTTGCAAGAAAACAAAAGGCTATTGTAAACTGAAGCTCTGAAACAGCTACAGCAGCTAAGTAATTAATTGCTCATTCATGAAAGAGAAAGTATAAGTGAGAGGCAAAAGTTAACCCCTCGAAATGAAGTGTGTGGTTAACAAAACAGCTATCAGCTTCTGTTTTTAAACATGATGGTCCTCTTTGTGTTTCTGGTTGCTCTGTTTTGAGGACTAGTGATGTCACCACACCCATCTTGCAAAAAAAAAAAAAAAAAAAAAGACACCAACATGCATCTAAATACTTAATTTTTTCTCTCAGATGAAGAGCTTGGTGTTTATGGTGCCATATTGTGAAAGCCAAGCTAAGGAATATTCTGTAACTAATGTCTAAAACTTTTAATACAGTATATTGATGATGATCTCTATGATTAGAGTATCTAATTAAAATATATATAAATATATATACATATATGGTAGAAATAATTAATAAGCTTCCAGGAAGTTATGAACAAATGCTAGAAATTGAAGACTACATAGGATTTTCTTTAAAACAGCCAAATTAAGTGATCAATCCTATTTAGAAAGGCTTTTCAATATATTTCATGCCTCAGGGAATCTTGCACCAACCAAGAGCTGTGGCTGGTAGCTACTCTGTCTACATTTGCAACAGCTTGAGCTATGCCATCTCACAGGGTTTAAGGAAATTGCTGCCAGCATAAAGCAAATAATTTCCTCCCTTTGGTCCTCAAGAATTGCAGGAAACTATAATGTCTCATTATCAAACCGTCTGCTCTATACCATCCTGCTGTACCTTCGAACTGTCAGCCTTATTCACAATCACCTTTTTGTCTTAAGCGCAGGTGTATATGTATTTTGATGTGACAAAATCACACCTAGTTGTCAGCAGTATAACATCTTCCTAAGGTGATGGAGAGAAATCTAAAGCAGATTGAAGGGTGCCTGAAAAGTTCTCATCACTTTAACTATTAAAACCTTGAATGATTTCACTTTAAAAAGTTCACACATTTAAGTTAGTTGGAAAATCAAGTATCTACTTGGGTTTCACCCAAAATATTTGTTCGCTTTGTCCAAAAGAGCCTAAGGCGCTGTTTCCTGAATTTAAAACTCAGAGAAGCCATTTTTCCATGAAAACATTGTAAAAAATGCTTATGGAGTTTCTTAGTTGACATGTGAAATATATTTGAAATGCAGAGGTAATTATTATTTTAAATAATGTATCTAGAGTACCCTAGACTGTCAGGGCAGGTCATTCTAAGTCAGAGCAGGAACACTCCCTTCCCAGTCTGAAACCACAGGACTTGGAGTGTTGGGGACTGAAGGCACCAATGGTGGCTCCTGTGGCCAGAGAAGAGTTATTAGCAGGATAGGGGGTTGAATGAGCATAGCTATGGAACTGGAATGGGAGGCAGGAACTGAGATGCCCAGGGTAATAGGGATGATAGGACATGTCTGGGGGAAGTGATACCCCCCAGGGGCCTAAAGTTCTGACCTCATCTTGGCCAATCCCCTGACCATGGCAGGAAGTGGAGTACAGTCGCAGTGGTTTTCTCCCTCTGGAGGGATAAGCAGTAACAGCAGAGTGAAGGGGAATTCCTATTTTAGTCTAGATGGGCTTCTATTTGCATGTGTGGTACATAAGTAAGCTGGGGGCCTGTCTGTGATAAGTATTTTTTCTTATCTTCTTAATTCTGGCTGCAAATGATCCGTGATACCTAAGAGAAGTTCTTGTAAAAAAAAAAAAAGATTATGTGAACATTTGTTCAATGAACAAAAAGTTATTGAAGGCTTATTTTGTATAACACACTAGCTATCTTAAATTCCTTTAGGAACTAATTGAGTACAAAGCAATGTAGTAGATATTTTAAATGGCAAAGTATATCCTAGTGGTAATGTTTCTTAACTTCAGGAGCTTCCAGTAGTGGGGAAGTAAGTATTCTCCACCTTATCTTATGGGAATTCCTGTAACTGTGAGGATGTAGACAGAGCCTGGCAAGCCTTTAGAGGACGGAGAGGTCACTTCTACATAGAGAAGTTGGAGAAGGCACTATGCACATAGTGGTGTTTGAACCAGGTATTGAAGGATGAATATGACTCATAGATATAAGGTAGGATATTACAGTCAAGGAGTAAAATGAATGCTTGTATTATGTTTTTTCAGTGGGAATGAAGAATAAAGCATAGAGGTGAGAGATATGAATGTAGACTTGATAGGTCTTAGCAGCTGGTTGGATAAAAAGAGTGAAAAAAAATTTTGAGCTGGAGTAATTGTGAAGATACAAAGATTGTGACAAATAGAGAACACATAGGAGAAAGTTTATATGCTTCATTTAAGTCATATCGGGACTGAGCAAACTTTTCAGTCTATTTAGGTAGACAGGTGCAGCCAGCAGTAAGGAATGAGGGACTGGAGCTGTAGAGAGATGCTGGAGCAGAGAGTTTCAAGTCCTACAGAAATCAGAGGTTGGATAAGATCACCAAGGAATTCAGAAGGTAAAAGGGTCAGAAATAAATCTTTGAGGGGGTTATCTTTCCCTTAGGGGGACAGGAGGAGGGGAAAAGGTGTTCAAAGAGGTGAGGAACAGAGAATTATAAGAAAAGATGGTTATCATTATCACAAAATAAAAATATTTAAGTTTTTGAGCACAAATAAGCATCTACCTCCTGGATTAGTAGCAAGGAACTTTTTGGTAACTTTTAAGAGAAGAATTTTAATAATGTGATGAAACTGGGTGCCAGATGGCAAGGGCCAGGAAGGAAGACTGGGTCAGGAAGTGGAGGCTGCATAGAAAAGGAAAGAAAGAAACTGTTTCACCATGAGAAACACTGTTGTAGGTCAAGGGACAAGATAGAGAGCCAAATCAAAATGCAAATGTGAACAGGTTACTCACCTACACAAAAATATTCCATGGCTGCTTAAGGTTTAAAAGATACAGTTCCTTATTTTTTCTTATTGTAGATTTTCTTTCTTATTGAGATATAATTCATGTACCATAAAAGTCTCCATTTTAAAATGTACAATTCAAGGGCTCCTGGGTGGCTCAGTTAGGTAAATGTCCGACTTTGGCTCAGGTCATGATCTCACAGTTCATGGGTTCGGCCCCGCATCGGGCTCTGTGCTGACAGACAGCTCGGAGCCTGGAGCCTACTTCAGATTCTGTGTCTCTCTCTCTCTTTTCTCCTCCCCTGCTCATGCTCTCTCTCACTCTCCCTCTCAAAAATAAATAAATATTAAAAAATATATATAAAAAAATAAAATGTACAATTCAGTAGTTTTTAGTATACTCTCAAAATTGTACAACCGTTCCACTGATTCAGAATATTTTCATCACTTCCCGTCAAAACCCCATCCCGGTTAACAGTCACTCCCTATTCATCCCTCTTCCCAGCTCCTCGCAACCACTAATCTACCTTCTGTCTCTATGGACTTGCCTATCCTGAACATTTTGTATGTAAATGGGATATTATAATGCATGCTTTGTGTTTGGCCTCTTTCACTTAGCATAACGTTTACCAGGTTTACTCATGTTGTAATATTTATCAATACTTCATTCCTTTTTATGGATAAATAATATTCCAATGCATGAATACACTACATTTTATGTATCTTTACTTGGTGGGTATTTAGGTTGTTCCTACCTTTTGGCAATTATAAATAATGCTGTTATGAACTTTTGTGTACAAGTTTTGGTGTGAACATGTTTTATTTCTCTTGGGCATAGACTAAGGTGTGGTATTTCTGGGTCATATGGCAACATAAGCATATGATTAACATATGATTAAACTGTTTTCCGCAGTGGGTGTGCCATTTTACATTTCCACCAGCAGTGTATGATGGTTCTGATTTCTTCACATCCTTGCTAATACTTATTATTATTTATCTTTTTGATTAAGGTCCTATTAGTGGGTGTGAAGCAGAATCTCATTGTGGTTTTGATTTGCATTTCCCTAATGATTAATGATATTGAGCATCTTTTCATGTACTTATTGGTCACTTGTATGTCTTACTTAGAGAAAAGTCTATTCAAATACTTTCTCCAGTTTTTAACTCGACTATTTGTCTTTTTATTGTTGAGTTGTAAGAATTTTTTATATATTCTTGATATTAGATGCTTAATGGATAAATGATTTACAAATATTTTCTCCCATAATGTGGGTTGTCTTTTCACTTTTTAAATAGTATCCTTTGAAGTTCCCATTGATGGGCCATCTAAAGACCTCCAGATCTGCTCCCAATCGCTCTTCCAGTTTTACCTTTCTTGAGCTCTCATTCTACCCATTCTAATGAGATGCGTTCACTTCCTATTTTATAAAACAGCTAAGTGTGTTCACCATGCTAATGCCACTCTCCCTACTCCAATACATTTTCCATTTCCTCTACAACTATCTCAATCCTTGGTATCCTGCAAAGCCTACCTCAAATGCTGCCTTCTTTTTGGAATCTTCATTGACTGAGTCTTAGTTTGGAGTGCTCCCTTCCTTTAAGTCCTTGCAGTCAGTACTTTCTGTTGTTGCTACCAAACATTTGGCACTTAGCATAGGATATACGTTGTCTTATTCTTAACAATTTTTTCAGCATACATTTTTACCCAGATGAAAGTGGATCTTTTGCTTTACATATTTATGGTTAAGTGTTTGTCTAAGAGAGAGAGAAAGAGAGAGAGGTGGGTTTTTATGTAAATTTGTTTTGGGAATAGCTCTCTAATTTAGCTTTAAAACAATGACACATGATTGGCACTAAATCAATTCTCTCTTTTACAAATTCATATTTATTCCTGATATTAAATATATTTAGCAAACTACCTTTCTTCAATAAAGATAAACACATGCAGTTTAAGTTCTGAATGTGATTCTTAAAGAAGAATATTGGTAGAAAAACTGATTCCACTAATTTTAATACTCAAAATGGATTTACTGCAATTTATTAATATTCTTTTAATTATATTTATTATTGCACGAAAGACAATTAGGGAAACATCTGAAAACACAGTTATTTCCAGTATTATGATGAGGCTGCCTTTCTGAAAGGAATATTACAGAAATCAACCACTAATGTGGAGACTGGAAAAACTATCTGAATATGTGATGGCTTCCAGCAGGAATACTAAGAAAGGAGTGAAGATTAAAACTAGGTCATAGTCCTGGAGGAGAAGGTTATGAAGGGTTTTACTCTTTTCTGACTTTGTCTAAAATGGTGGAAGATATCACTAATAAATGATACTTAAATAGAGAAAGTAACAGAGAATAAAATCTGAAGTGATCAAGAATCATGTCAGAGAAGGATCAGAGAAAATACACCCCCTTTAATATTTCTTTTAATCAATTTATTAATTTTATATTAGAGAGAGAGAGAGAGTGTACAAACAGGGGAGAGGGCAGAGGAAAAGAGAGAGAATGGATCTTAAGCAGGCTTCATGCTCAGTGCAGAGCCCGATTTGGGGCTCGATCTGACAACCCTGGGATCATGACCTGAGCTGAAATCAAGAGTCAGATGCTCAACCAACTGAGCTACCCAGGTACACTTCATATTTCTTTATTTTAATCAGAAAGATAAACTCTCATGTTATATTTTGACATTGGTGATGGATAAAATAATATTGTCTTTTTCTCCTCCCTGGAAAATCGTTATGTTTATGTTTGGGATTTAAGGCAGAAGAAAAAAAATGGGAATGGATATCTAATTTCTCTGTATTCCTTCTCTACCACATTAAGCAAGAGGTTTTACATATAGCTGAGGAGGCCATGTACTGCCAAAAGAACTCAAGGCCAAGATCTTGGTATAAATGACAAATAAAGAAAAGTATTTATCCAGCTATGTTCCCTACTCGCTCCCCTGCCATTCTCCTATCCAAGGGGGAAAATAAAAATTTTCTTCGGACGGAGTAAGAGAAAGTGGGGGTTTAGACAGAAGACAAGAGAGCTATCAGTCACTGAGAAGGGACTCTGCCTCCTGCCATCTCCTTAGGCAGACTCCCAGGGTGGAGGAACTGAACCACTGACATACTTGGCAACCTGAGCAATGAAGATGCATGTCTTATCTTCTGGGAAGTGTCTTAGGAAACGATAAGGCCTGGAATTCCTTATACCCCTGGCATGGTATAGCAGCAACAGAATGCCTATGATGACAAGACTATGTAGGGCCTGAAAAGAGTCTGAGATAATCCACCAAAATTTGCCTTTCCCAGACCAAGAGTAACCTCCTGGAATTGCCACATTTACCTGTTCCTTGAGAGAGGTATGCAGAAATCAGTCAAGGGAGAGTAGGTAAACCCAAAGAGACTTCACAATAGTGAAAAGGGATGCTATAGTGGAAGGCAGATTGGAGCACACAATTCAGGAGTGGTGGTATATCATGGTGGTTGTCACAATGGAAGGAGATGATAACTGAGGACTAGATGGTATTGTATGAACATCCCAGAGGATGGCATGTAGACAGCTGCTAGTTGGTGATTAGAGCTCTTCTCCAGATGCATGGATCATACAGAAGCACCTTAGATTGTCGATGTTCCTCTAGGGGAAAGAGGAGGAAGGGAAATTTTATCCATAATTGCCTAGGATTACATTTCTGTCATGGGGAGAGCAGTAGTATGCTGGTAAGTGTTTAACAGCTGGCTCTCCTGCAACAAAATGAAACACAACAAAATCCAAATTTATAATATTTGATGATTTCCATGGTGTAAATACTCCTACCTCAGCCAATTTCAAACTACCAAACTGATGTCACAGAGTATGAACCTGAGAAGAGATGAAAATAATCCAGTTTTTGTGTTGGTACAAGCCCGTTCTATCATATCACTGGAAGAGTGTGTCTGAACATAAAGTGAGGTATTACAGAAAAAATTAATAAAGTTATAATTTTTACACATTCAAATACAGGGCTTAAAAAATGGTAGCTGTTTTAAGTGATTGAATTAAATCAGTTTTGGTCATTGCTTTCTTGATCATTAATTTCACATGATACTCTTAAACTTCACTAGCATTTGGATTAGTTTTTCCAGATTATTTGCAAAGGGAGAGTAAGGACGTATTCATTCTTGCTTGTTTTCCCTTCCTACTGCTTGATTGTACAATGTGATTATTGCTTCTTTAACCATTCTTAACATCTTCAAAGGAAACTAGGGTTTTTAAATATTTCTGAGGCTAAGAATGGGTCATAGCAGATGTTGGTGGAAAGAAGCAGAAAGGAGATAAGATAGGAGTGTTCAATTAGAAAAAGGCAGAACAACATTACTTTTTGAGGGACTGTGGGGCTGCCATATGTTGCCAGTTTATGACATTCTAGCCTCTCAATTCCTTAGGAAAGAGACACCACCTATGTCCCAGGAGTTCCTTTTTGTTGAGTAACCATATGACCCCTCATACATTTAATAGCATATTACAAAAGTTTTTAAGAGCTAAAATGGATTGCAATAACCTTTCAGCTCTTTATGATATCCAAGGATTTAGCTAATAATAGGGTTCCTTAAAGAGTGAGTCTTCCATGGTGATATTTTTCCATTGACATGTTAGAAATGGGAAAGCTAGAAAAGAAGAGGCTAAATTAAATAATAAAAGTGGGTAGTGAATTTATATATACCCTCTAAGAAAGTAGCATTATTTTTCTATCATATTTCACCAAATAACAGGAATAAAAGCCTAACGTGTGATAATAAAAGGGTAATAAAAGACAATTGCATATTTATCAGGAAATTAGTTGTGATGATTCATCTAGCTTCTCAGTTATAATATTAAAAATATACCCAGGATTCCTTATAAGATTACTATAAAAGCTGAATGAGTTAAATTTCTCCAGGCAATTTTCAGCACTAAGAAAAGAGATGCCTTTTCATACTAATGACTATTTCATAGATGCAGTAGAGAGATATTCAGCATCTGTAATTCTCTTTGGCCCAAGAGTGAAGAGATAAGTAGTAATCATGCCTTCAAGGTAGAATTCATAATCAAATCCTTAATTAAACTCAATATGGAAAGTCCTTAATAAATATCAAAATCTGACTATCAGATTTTCTGGCAAATATTTTTATGCTGTTCTCAGTATCTGCTAGCTGAATATCACTGTGGAAAGAATTAAGCCTTCCTTTTTATTTACTGGGTACTTGGGACTATCAATGTCACATTTAAATGTAGAAGCATCCTATATTTTAATAACACACCTTCCTATTATCCTATTTTTATTTTACACATATTTAACACTTTTCAGAGGAATTCCAGTTCGTTTTAGTATTTTAAAATTTATATTCATTATGTATTAAGTGAATATGTGTGGCTTATTCTCTCTTCAAGGAGTTTTCAATCAACTCTTATTCGTTCAGACCAGAACACGTCATTGTCTTTCTTGACTTCTCTCTTTCTTTCTTAAAAAATTTTTTCTAACATTTATTCGTTTTTGAGACAGAGAGACAGGATGAGTGGGGGAGGGGCAGAGAGAGAGGGAGACACAGAATCCAAAGCAGGCTCCAGGCTCCGAGATGACAGCACAGAACCCAATGTGAGGCCTGAACCTACAGACTATGAGATCATGACCTGAGCTGAAGTCGGACACCCAGCTGACTGAGCCACCCAGGTGCCCCTGCTTCTCTCTTTCTTTCATACCCCACATCTGTGAGCAAATTCCATCAGCTCTCCCTCCAAAATATATCACTTCTATCAATTCTTATTTCTCCTATTGCTACCTTGGCACCAAGCCAACCACAGCTATCAAATGAATTATTGTGATTATCTCCTACCTTAACTCTTTGTTTCTACCTCTGCTCCAATGCAGTCTATTCTCAGTATGCAACCAGAGGATCTCGTTCAAACATAAGTCAGATCTTGTCACTCCTCTGCTCAAAACCCTCCAACTGCTTCCCAGCTCATTCAGATAAAAGCCAGATTCTTTATAATGGCCTACAAGGTTCTTCATGATCTGAATAACCCCCTCTCCCCACTCCCAACATTCTCTACTTTTTTGACCTTATTTCCTGTTTCTATCCCACCCCACCCTCCACTCCCACAACCTCATCATATTCTGTCATCCAGCCACACTGACTTCCTGTTGTTTCTGGAACATGCCAGGCATACTCTCACCTTAGACTGCCCCCTGCCTCGTCTCCTATTTATCTTCATGGTGAGATCCCTCACTCCTACAGGTCTTTATGTTAAAGTTATGTTCTTCCTGATGCTTTCTGGACACCAATAGCTAAATTTCAAACCCCTCCCTGACATTGCATATCTCCTTTTTTTTTTGTTTTATATTCTCATTAGCACTTGTCTTCATTTTATGTATCATATCATTTATATATTTACCTTGCTTACCATGTCTCCTCTAAAAGAATGTAAGCTCCATGGGAGCAGAGATTTTTCTCTGTGTCATTTTTGTATCATCAGTGCCTAGAACAGTTGAGTAAATATTTGTTAAATGAATGAATAAAATATTTCATTCATGTGGATTAAGCTTCATGAAACATGAAAAATATTTAAATGGTGCAAGATTACCTGCTGTTTCTATATAGTTCTGAGAACAATGAGAACAAGCAAAGGACAAGTGCTTTTTTTTTTTTTTATCCTAGGAAGGCAGTTGTTTGAATTTCTCAGTTAGGACAAAACATCATCTTCCTGATACCAAGTACACAGGTTTCTAGAAGGAAGTAGGGTTTCAGATCCTGCTTGAAACATGGAAGAAATCTATGATAACCATCTTTTTTTTTTTTAACTTTATAGTTTATTGTCAGGTTGTTTTCCATATAACACCCAGTGCTCTTCCCCACAAGTGACCACCACCCCGCTTTACCTTTCCCCCTTCCCCTTCCGCCCTCAGTTTGTTTTCAGTATTCAAGAGTCTTTCGTGTTTTGTCTCCCTCCCTCTCCCTAACTCTTTTTCCTCCCTCCCCTCCCCATTGTCCTCTGTTAAGTTTCTCCTGTTAGACCTATGAGTGAAAACATATGGTATCTGTCCTTCTCTGCCTTACTTATTTTGCTTAGCATG
>CM053560.1:62603205-62917598 GCA_028646485.1 Cryptoprocta ferox | reverse complement strand
ATGGCACAGTCATGGACAAAGTTCAATGCCTGTTTGAATAACCACATGTGGCTAATTACTAGAGGCTGACTATAAGATCAAATAATATTTTTAAACTGACTTAGAGAACTATAAAAAAGATGAAGATGTCCCAAAGGAAGTGATTCTGAGAAGTCTCTACCCTCAGTATTATTTACAAATTTTTCCAAGTCAGCTAACAGCCCTTTTGATGAGGGAATTGTGCTTAGTATGTAGGGGGACCATGTAGAGTGAATAACTTCATTAGAACCTTTTAATTCAGTGTTCTAGATAAGTTTTAAAAAGACAGTTTCTACCTGTAGTACATTACAGACTGTGCTAGGTGAATATTCCATTAAAAAAAGATGCCAAAGTAAAAAGCCCAGAAACTGGGACTCAACATAAAATCAAATACTTAGTTCATCTCTCATTTCTGCTCACCCCAAACCTGGAGTTCAAACAGTCTCCTCCCATTAATGGTTTTTGAAATGCTGGCCATTTTTGCTTGACACACCAATGATGAATTTATCGGCATTGTTCTCACAAACAGGAAGTCTAGTCTAAGGCCTGCTTCATAATTATCTTTTTCTTTTTTTAACCCAGTTCTCATTACATTTAATACCCAGCCTACAGACAAGTGGACAAGCTTTTGATCCAAGATAATGGACCATTCCCCAGAAGAATATTCTTATTCCTTAGAGACTAATGTGCCAAGATGTCCAGAATCTTATCCCCAGAGTTTGGCCTGTTTACTGAGATCATGTTTTGCTCTGTCAGCTTTTTTTATTAAGCCATAGAGTAGCTAGAGCAGAGGGAGTTTGGGTGGGAAACAACTCATGGACTGACTCACCCATACAGCTTCGAAACACAGGTGGGAAAGAGGAGGGCTCACCAGTATTTATAATCCTTGAAACTGTGACTCTGAGAATCACAGAGATTCAAGCACCCTGAAGCCCATAGTGTAATGACCAGGCTCTTAACCGGAGAGCAAACATCTTTTGATCAAGACAGGATGGTTCTTTCCCGTCTTTAGAGTCTACAACTGATGCAAAGAAGATTGGGAGTTACATACAAAGAGTCATATTCAATTCACCTATTGCATTTCTGTTCCGTAGTATGGGAAATTAGAGTGGGAAGCCAGGAGGAGAAAGAAAATTGAGAGCAGAATGGAAGTGGAAGGAAAACAAGGGAGTTAATTGGGTTTGAGATATTTTGGCCAGTAGCACATCCTTGTTCATTGGGGCTATTACTGCCCTAAAAGGAGGGTGGAGAGTTTTGCCTGTTTTGATCCCCAATGTATCCCAAACCTCCTGAACAGCACCTGGCACATGGTAAACCCTTGATGATTATTGTTGAATATATGAATAAAGCCATTCAATTCCATTTGCTGCAATTTTATTCTTTAAATATTTACATCTTTGTTTAAATTAGAAAAAGCAGATAGCCTATTAGGCTATAAGTTAGTACCTGGACTAAAGCAACATTAATAAGAGTAAGCAAAACCATGGGGTTCCTGGGTAGTTCAACTGGTTAAGTATCTAACTTTGGCTCAGGTCATGAGCCCTGAATTAGTCTCTGTGCTGTCAGTTCAGAGCCCACTTCAGATCCTCTGTTCCCCTCTCTCTCTGCCCCTCTCCACTCATGCTCACTTGCTCTCTCTCTCGCTCGCTCTCTCTGTCTCTCAAAAATAAACTTTTTAAGTTAAAAAAAATAAGAGTTGGGGCACCTACATAGCTCAGTTGATTTTGGCTCAGGTCATGATCTCATAGTTTGTGGGATAGAGCCCCACGTCAAGCTCTGTGCGGACAGTGTGGAACCTCCTTGGGATTCTCTCTCTCCCTCTCTTTCTGCCCCTCCCCTACTCTCTCCCTCTTCTCTCTCTCTCCCTCTCCCTCTCTCTCTCTCATATATATATATATATATATATGAGACATATATATAATATTATATATCTCAAAATAAATAAATAAACATTTATTTTAAAAAAATAAGATACCACCTCACATCTGTCAGAATGGCTAACATTAACAACTCAGGCAACAACAGATGTTGGCAAGGATGTGGAGAAAGAGGATCTCTTTTGCATTGCTGGTGGGGATGCAAAGTAGTACAGCCACTCTCGAAAACAGTATGGAGGTTCCTCAAAAAATTAAAATAGAACTACCCTACAACCCAGCAATTGCATTACTAGGTATTTATCCAAGGGATACAGGTGTGCTGTTTCAAAGTGACACATGCACCCCAATGTTTCTAGCAGCACTATCAACAATAGCCAAAGTGTGGAAAGAATCCAAGTGTCCATCAACGGATAAATGGATAAAGAAGTGTGGTATATATACAGTGAAGTATTACTTGGCAATCAAAAAGAATGAAATCTTGCCATTTGCAACTACGTGGATGGAACTAGAGGGTACTATGCAAAGTGGAATTAGTCAGAGAAAGACAAATATCATATGACTTCACTCATATGAGGACTTTAAGATACAAAACAGATGAACATAAGGGGAGGGAAGCAAAAATAATATAAAAACAGGGAGGTGGACAAAACATAAGAGACTCTTAAATATAGAGAACAAACAGAGGATTCCTGGAGCAGAGGAAGGAATGGGAGGGTTCCTGGGAGGGGGAATGGGCTAAATGGATAAGGGGCATTAAGGAATCTACTCCTGAAATCATTGTTGCACCATGTGCTAATTAACTTGTATGTAAATTATAAAAAGTAAATAAATTGTAGAAAGTAAAAAAAACAATAAGAGTAAGCAAATCCAAATGAAATTAGGCTGAAAATTTAAGATATGGCTTTGATTTCCTTACCTGCTTCCTGCAATTTGCTTTGTTAGAGTAGATGAAAGGCACAGGTTTATTCAGCAGGCCTTCCCCTAGTGAAGGATGTTTTCTAGGACCAAGAGAAGGGTAATCAGGAGACCCCCATCAATTACTAAGAAAGTTAGTGGAAGGAACAGAGATATAAAACATCCTTACCTACCAACCTCTAGAGAGTCCTCAGGAACTTAGGACAAACTGGACACAAAAATCACTTCCTTTGAGTTCACACTTCCCTTTCTTTTCTTATTGATAGCAGGCTGGCTTTGTCAAAGAGGAAAATCGTATGTGGTTATTCCTGTTTCTTAATACACCTCCTCCCTCTCAATCACAGGCAAATTCTTCCCTGCCCTCCAGGAGACACTTGGCAATGTCTAAAGGTATTTTAGGTTGTGACAAGTAGCAGGGAATGCTACTAACATCTAGTGGGTAGAGGCTAGGGATGTTACTAAACATCCTATAGGCCTTACAACAAAGAATTAACTGACCTGAAATGTCAATGGTACTGAGACTGAGAAACAGTGGTCTAGGCTATCTGGCACTTAGACTGTGCCACGTGCTAATGTTAAAAGCTTTTTATGCCTAATTTCATGTAATCTTCACAAGAATCTCTGAAGTGGACCTTATTATTATCTTCATTTACACATGAAGACAATATAGATTTACAGAGTTTAAGTAACTTGTCCCAGTGTCACAAGCCCATGTATAGCAGACTCAGAAACCACACACTACTGCCCCTCCCAAGTTCCACCAAGATGAGTGCAAATGCCCAGCCTTCCCTTAACAGATCATTACACTAACCATAGACACTACTCCCTCCCAGAAAGTAGCTGTAACTAGGGGCATGTTTGGATACTTTCATTAGTTCACATCTTAAAAGTCACAGCCCATATAATAATAATGGGCACATAGCCCATGGTTTGTGCCAGGCACCGTTACAAGGGCTTTGCTTTGTATATATTAATACATTGAGTCCTCCAAACAATCACATGACATAGGTTTAGTATTGTCCTCATACAGATGAGGAAAGAGAGATTCAGAGAGGTGAGGTCACACAGCCAACAAGATGCAGAGGTGGGTGGGATATGGTTGCAAGATCTCCAATTCCAATGTCTATAATCCTCTGTTCTATTTTGTCTAGTATACCTATGAAGCTGAAATGGCTGTTTAAGCCACTCAGTGGCTGTGACCCTTCCTCCTTCACAGCCTGCCCCTAGAGTACCTCAGCAGGAACTAATCTTTGCTCCCTTTGCTGTTCTTTGTAGAGCTGCCAAAACCTCAGTAGGTTGTGATACTGAAAGTAAGAAGATCAGAAACAAACTCCTCTCCAGTTTACTAGGCTCTGAAGGCAAACCAGCATCTCCCTCACTTACTGCTTTGAAATTCTCTTTCATTGTTTGCATAAAATTTCCTCTTATTAAGTGTGGGATTCAGGAAGGTTTTCAAATAATTACTACAGCTAGTCTAAATGTAAAAAAAAACTAAAAGGAAAACTGTTTGCAATTAAGATTTGCATAATTTCTTTAACACTGCCTAAGTTATCCACATTTGCAGCTAAAAGTAGGGCAGTATTTCAGATGAAACAAAATGAAATCCCTTTACCAAGCTGACCTGAACTTTGACATTTCTTTTAAGCACCTCGACCTGTTTTGGGAACTCAAGTAATTAGATACTTGAGCACTTTTTCAGAGAATATTTGTTTTATATCCTTGCTTATTTTGTCTTAAGTGAACTTTATAAAACTAAGAAGATTAATTTATGGGCTTTCAAACATGAGTCAGTAGATACTGTGAATCATTTTTCCTCATTGATGGCGCTCGCAATCTCACAAATTCCATCAGAAAAACATTCAACTCTTCTCACTTAAAAAATGTATGTTTTAATTGTACCTATATATAACTAAATTAACATAAATATATACATCACCTACTGCCAATTAGTATGCACTTACAAGCAGTGCCCAATAACCCTGATAATAAGTGAAAGTACATCAACGATGAGATGTCCCTGGGAAATGAATGGGAATCTCAGCAAGTATTTAACTTAAGAGTTGGTGGAACAGACTCATTACTGGCCTGGCTTGTTGCCTTGTTCTGTTTGAAACCTTGATTAAAGAAATAACAAACATGGAACACTAATTAAACTGTTCGACCAATTTCAGTAAATAAGCAGGTCTAATTTGGGGAGCAAAAAGGGGATAAAACACTGCAGCTCTGCTGTTTTCCTACATCAGTTCTTTAATTCCTGCTACAAGAGTTCATGACCCAAAGGCCTCCAGGTCCACAGGGTAACTGACTCGAGAGTAAACACAGAGGAAATCATGTCAACTTGGTAAAGCGTGCTACAAGCTGCAGTTTGCAGGCCTCTCTGAGATCACAGGCCATGATTGCAGCCTGTCCTGATCATGGACCTTCACCTAGCAGAGCATATTGTAAGCCGTGAAGAAAGTGTTTAAGTATAAATAGTCTTGCCTGGCTTGAGCAAGTAAAACTGTTCCTTTAGTTCTGTGCACACACAGTTTAGAGGCCAGTATCCTGGGCATACCAGTTGTATCTCCATATAAAATGAATGTCAGCAATACCCTAATACATAATATTGTCTATTAGACAGTGCATAAAGGACTACACTGTGTATACATACTGTAGCCACACAGAAAACATTACCAAATGAGCCTGCTTTTAGCCCACTGCCTCATACAGTGGTAATTAAGGAGAACCGCTTTTTGATTTGCAACTATTTGCTGTTCCACAGGAAAAACAGAGCTTAGACCATCTTGTTCCGTTTGTTGTTTCCATGCTTAATCTTCTGATTCACGAGGAATTATTACACCCAACACCTATGGAGAATTTAATTGTTTGGCTCCTACTCCTCTGGCAAGTGTAATTATGGAGGAGGAGGATCTATAGATTAACATTTTTTAAAAGCTTTATCCAAGAAAAAAATAAATAAAGGGAGGTGGAGTTTTTTGTAAAACCTCATATTGAGTAACACCCAGGTTTGGAAAAATGCCAGTACTGAGCTTAAGAGAAAACATCAATGCCTAAATGGGAGGTCAAACCAGGGCCATGGAACCCAAAGGTTGATCCTATCACCATTAACTTGGAGATTGGCACACCCCATCTATCCCATAAATATTTATAGATAATTGAGGTACATTTTGCACGTGTGGATGAAAATAAAAAATGAAGTAGTTTTGAATGAATTGGGGATAGGAATGTTTTAGATCTATTTTCATTGCTCTTTAATGATAAAGTTCTATTTTTCTGCAACCAGAGATGAACAAGGGAACTGTATTCCTCCTAGTAGTTTGAAAGGCAAGAAAGATGTAACGTTTCATATTGTGGCAATACACTTTTGGGTACTGCTAAGCAGTTGGCCGGCAGACAAATGAATGAGGATTGTAGCAGACACCATGAGGGTCCCATTCATATTCCTAAGACCCTCCCAATTCATCAGCAGACTTCTAGCTGCCAGCAGCATCAGCACCTCTGTACCTGAGGCTTTTTCCTGGAACTGTAGAAAACCATGCTGCCTGTAGTGGCAAGCCAATGACTCTCGAGAGTGGATGAATAATTAACCCAGCTCCCTTAACCCTCAGATGGGGTAATTTGCAACATGTGTTTTAAATCCTTTTCCAGAGTTTCACCACAGGATTAAGCTCCAGTTGCCCACAGTGGTAGCTACCTTAATACTACATCCTTTATTGGCTGCCTTTCCTTCCTTGAATCACTTCCCTATTTCTCTACAAGTATGTTCTGCAAGGTATTACTCCTTGTCTCAGGATCTACTCTTGAGAAGCCCAAATAAAGACAAGGTAGCTGCCTTAAAAGTGCACACCATCTGATTGGAGAAATGAGATTAGTAGAGAACAGGAGAGGGGTACCTGGGTGGCTCAGTCAGTTAAGCTTCCGACTCTTGATTTAGGCTCAGTCAAGATCTCACCGTTTGTGAGATGGAGCGCCGTGCTGGCAACACAGAGCCTGCTTGGGATTCTCTCTCTCCCTCTTTCTCTGTTCCTCTCCCTTGAGCTCTCTCTCTCTCAAAACAAATAAACATTTTATAAAAAACAAAACATTTTTTAATTTAAAAAAAGAAGAAGAGAACAGGAGAGGAGCAGAGAGAAAAGAAGAGGAAAGGAGGAAAAGGAAGGGGAAGGAAGGGGAGGGGAGAAGAGAAGATCGATTGTATGGTAAATGTAATCATGATGATTAGATACCATATGCTAAGAAATGTGATGTTTTGTTTGTTTATGATCTCTTATCCCTAAACATTTAATTCATTCATCCAACAAATATTTATTGCATACCTACTACATGCCAGGCAACGGCACAATAAGTGCCAACTTACATTCATTCTAGTATATATATGATCACTCACAGATCATGTGGTAATAAGTGTTGCAAAGAAAAATGAAGCAGAGTGTACTGGTCTTCTCAAGCTGCCATAAGATATATTGGACTGGGTTAAACAACATAAATATATTTTCTCACAGTTCTAGAGGCTAAAAGTCCAAGATCAAGTTGCTACCAGGGCTGGTTCCTGGTGAGGCTCCTCTTCCTGGCCTGTAAATAGCCACCTTCTCTCTGTGTCCTCACATGGCCTCTTCTCTGTGGAAAGAGAGAGCTCTGGTGAGTGTCCTCTTCTTGAAGGACACCAGTCATATAAGATTAGGGCCCCACTCTTGTGACCTCATTTAGCCTTTATTTACCTCCATCTAGGCCCTATCTTCAAATACAGTCATATTGGGAGTTAAGGCATCATATGTGAATTCGGAGAGATACACAATTCAATCCAGAGCACAGGGTAAAGGGATAGATAACCATAGAAATTGAGCTTATATTGTTCAAACCAACAAGGAATTTAGCCCTAAAATTTATTCAGGATGTGCAATAGTTTACTACTAACATCATTGTGGATTTTAATATGATAAAATTTATGCTGAAGACTCCAAAGTATAATAGAATATATTTTACTCATATGGAGTAAAAATGCTTTCTTGCCCATTTTTATCTCTGTGATTTGTCTTAATCATGTTGCTGTGACCTCTAAAAACTAAAGTTATGGGATACAAGGTTTTCAGTTGATAGCAAAAGAAGACAATTTTCAGACTTGAGAGTCTTGTTGCTGAACAGAAAGAATAAGTAAAACTGGGGTGTGGAAACCCTAAGCCAACCCATAAGAGAGCAGGGGGCCTTTAGAGCTGCCATATTGTGTCTTGATGGCTTCAGAAAACACTGATCTTTTAGAAGAAGAAAAATTACCATGTTAATTGCTAAGCTGTTTTCAGGAGCTGCATGCTATCTCCAGAACATGCTTGGCTCTCCTTCAAACACTATTCAACCTGATCAAATCGGAGAGCTGTATATAGACCACACATACAAAAAAAAAAAAAAAGACAGTCCATACCCTCCATGTAATTATATGATACAAACAATAGAGTGTTTAACTACCAGCTCTTTTTGCAAAGACTATCAAATATCATAGACAGTATAATGCTGTAATTGCATCTGTGAACCTGTGTAACATTTAGACAATGAGTTCCAAAGGTCAAGGTATATAATGAATATCAAATATATTTCTCTGATGAGCCTAGGAAGTTTAATATGATGTAAAACGAAACTAAGAACAGAATATATGTTTCTCTGTAAGAGATATTAACTTCTTTAGCTATTACCAAATGCCAAAATTTTGTTTATTTTTAAAGAATCATGTATTAATTGCTTCTTTACAATTTTACTTATTGAGATTACAGAACGATTTGATTCAACATATGCTTGGTTTAACTTTTAGTCAATAGGAGGTGGTTTAGGGGCACCTGGGTGGCTCTTTGGTTAAGCATCTGGCTCTTGATTTCAGCTCAGGTCATGATCTCATGGTTTCTGGGATCGAGTCTCACATCAGGCTCCACGTGAGAGCAAGGAGCCTGGTTGGGATTCTCTCTTTCCCTCTCTCTGTGCCCTTCTCCCTCTTGCACTCTCTCTCTCGCTCAAAATAAATAAATAAACTTAAAAAAAAAGATCATTTAAAAATCTCAACTATGTTTTTGCTATTGATACTGAGATCAAACCTCAGTTGATACTACCCAACACAAGCTGCTTAGTCATTTCAAGACTAAGAAAGGACCTCCTTAATGTTGGAGGAGAGCTCAATCCTTAGTTCTCTACCTATAATTTTTCTTTCAGTCTCTTGGCTTTAAATCTTTTTTGTCATCCAATGACTATCAAATTTACTTCTTCAACACAGCCCTTACCTCCAAACTTAGGATTCATATATCCAAATGCCTACTTAAGATCTCTACTTAGAAGTCTAATAGCTATCTCAAAGACAACAGCTCCCAAAACTGAGCTCCTGATTTTATTCCACCAAACCTGTTCTACCCACAGCCTTCCCCATCCCACTTGATAACTCCATCCTTCCAGTGGCCCAAACTAAAAATCTGTCAATCATACTTTACTCCTTTCTTTTACCCACCATATCCAATCTGCCTACCAGAAAACCATATTGGTGATATCTTCAAAAAATATCCAAAATCCAGCTTTTTCTTACCTTCTCTATTATCACCATGGTCCAAACCACCAAAATCTCTTTCCTGGATTATATCAATAGCCTTTCAACTGGTTTCCCTCTGCCATTTTTGAATTCCCTTCTAAGTCTATTTTCACCACTACAGCCAAAGAATCCTTTCAAATATGTCACATCATGTCATTCATCTGCTCATTTCACTCTAAATAAAATACAGTATTCTAACATGGACTGCAAGGCTTTAAGTGTTATGGCCTCTGACCTCCTCTGACTAACTTCATTCTAATCACATTGGTCTCTTTGATGTTCCTCATACAGGCCTGGCAAACACTCTTATTTGGACTTTGGTACTGCTGTGTCTTCTGCCAAAAATGCCCCTGCCCCGAAATGGCTGACTCCCTCATCTTCTTCAAGCCTTTGCTCAGATGTCATCTTCTACCCTAACCAACCTGTTTAAGATTGCAACTCACAACACTTCTCCTTACACCTCTGATGCCCTTTACCCTGCTCTGTTTTTTCTTTTATCAACTCTTAAATATAATACCTTTTAATTATTTATTATGTTTATTGCTATTTTCCATCTTACCCATATAAACTAGAAGGCGCATGAAGACAGAGAGCTTTCTCTGTTTTGTTTACTGCTGTATCCAAAACCTAGAACAGTGCCCAAAATAATAAATATTTGTTGAATGGAGGTAATATCTTTTTTAACTTGTTTGTCCAGAAATATCACTAGGATTTCATTGCAAGAAAAAATGAATTGTCAAAGAGAAGGGACTACCCATGCCAACTGCAAAACAAAAACAACAACAACAATAAACAACAATAATAAAGGCAACCAAATGAATTTTTAACTTAAAAATTCCAACAATTTTATTTACTGATGTATGTCAGAAAAAAAATTGTCTAAAACTTGGAAATAGCCTAAGGAGATGGGTATTCTTTAAGTGCAAAGTTAGGCTTGGCTTTATATTGTGGGTTATTTTCTACCTCTGCAGGGGCAGAGGTTAACATGTAGGTGTTTTTTTCAGTAAATATGCAAATGACTTCTGTCCAGTGGAATAGATGACCACAAAGGTTTGTGATCCTAATTTTATATCTAACCTGGCAATCAATTGAATTTCCTACAGGTACCTAGTTTCTCAAAGCTCTTTGTACTAATGTAACATCTTACTGGTTCCCTTATTAGTTTATGAGGTGAATTTAAAAAAAAAATTTTTTAAGTAATCCCTGCACCCAGCATGGGGCTTGAACTCATGACCCCAAGATCAAGAGTCACATGCTATACCAACTGAGCCAGCCAGGCATCCCAAGATGAATAAAAATCTGTGACATGTTTTCATTCTATATATCCATAAGAGTCATGATTTAGCCTTTTTGAAAATTATATTTTAACATGTCAATGATCAGTTATCATTTTTAGTATTTGGGAACTTCCATGAAATGTCTCAAGAGTTTGGAAGAAAGAAATAAGATTATTGGCAAGAACATAAACAAAAACCATATCATGTTCATTAACACAATCATTCAATGTGTTAAAGTTGTCATTCTTCCTAAGTTATTCTTCTTCATAAGTTAATGTATAAGCTTATCAGAATCTTAACAAAGTACCATCAAGTTTTTTTCTTGTTTTTGTTTATTTGTTGTTTGTTTGATTTTTGAAATCTAAGTTTATTTGGAAAAAATAAATAAGGATAGTCAGGAACCAATAAAAGGGAAGAGCTATAAAGATTAGTCTTAGCAAATATTAAAACATATTATAAAGTCTCACTAATTTAAAAGATACAATATCAGAAACTGAATAAATAGATATAACAGTGTGACTAATAGAAATAGACCCAGATACATAAGGGAATTTAGCATAATTTAAAATATAGCAGGGGTGACACCTTAAATCTTTGGGTTAAAGATAGCTCATTAAATTAATTGGTATAAATCTGGGGAGAAAACTATGCTATATTCATACCTCACACTTTTAAACTAAATGGCTTTAAGATTTCACCGTAAAAAAATGAAATCACATATGTACCAGATAAAAATCTTGGAGAATTCCTTTACATCCTTGAAGTAGGGCAGGCCTTTCTAACTATTACTAGAAATCCAGAACCCCCTCCCCAAAATAGATGCTGAATTTAAAATTCTTTAAATATGTGTATACTATGTGTATATGTATTTTCCTCCCACATGTAAAACATTATATACACAAAGTAGAAATATAACCAAAAAACTTGAAAAAGCATTCACATCTCATATCACAGATAATGGGCTAATCATATACATATATTTTTTAAGTCACATGAAGAAAAGGTATAAGAAAAATAAGAAAGACAGTAAGAAAAAGATAAACAATTCAATAGAAAAACAGGCAAAGTATAAGAACAGCCATCTCACAGAAAAGGAAATACAAATGACTCTTAAATACCTATCTTCAAAACTATTCTTTGTAAGATGACAAATGCAAAATAAAACTACACCAAGATACCATTTTTCACTTATATTGGCAAAAATGCAGACATTTGGTAACACATTCAATTGGCAATGCTGTGGAGAAACAGGAACTTTATACCTCAGGAATGTAAATAGGTATAACCCTATTTATGGGCTCTATGCTCTATGGAGAACAATTTGACAACACCTGTCATAATTACATATATATATATATATATATATATATATGTATGTATATAGATAAATATAGATATAGACCCAGCAGTTCCTTCTTGGAATTTATCCTACAGATAAATTTGTGTTTTTGCACATATGCAAATATACAAAATGATGTCTGTACAAGTTTAGTCGACACAACATTATTTAGAATGGAAACAACTTAAATGTCCATCAGGGATGACTGACTAAGATAAAAAATTAAAATCCATGATACAGCCATGAACATTTGGCAACTGTAAAAGAAGAATTAGGATACTCTGAATGTACTGATATGGAAAGATCTCCAAGATTTAAATGAAAAATGCAAGTGAAAAAAATGAACAAAAAAAATTTTAATCCTAACTTCTATGTAAAAAAGATGGAAAAATAGAACTTTCCTTATGTGTGCAAAAAAAAAAAAAACCCACAAAACTTTGAAAGCGTTCACAAGAAACTAATAACGATGTGTAGCAGCCGTTAACTCCATCACTCAGACCTTCTGCTGCTGCGGGGAGCTTACCTAACATATGGCCCTAGCTGTGGGCCCTCTGGCTCTACCACTGTATTTGTGCAAAGGCCAACTTCCCAGACAATGTCCAAGCAAGCCCATTCCATCAGGTCAGAGGGTCCCTTGTACAAGAAAGTCCCCATCAGCCTTGCTTGTCTTTCATGGAACTATGCTACATTCTGAAATCCCTCCTACCCAATTCTCTTTCCTTCTCTTTTTCCAGATAGATGTGTGTCTGCTTCTCTGTGGACAAAAGTTCCCTTTTGAGGGGTGGAAAATGAGGTAGATGGGGAATTCGAATCACTATTTTTGAACCATATAAATTGACTATATATTCAAAAATTAAACATGAAAATACTCTCTAACAATGGTTTTTGAAGGGTTATTCTAGTATCTTCTGTAACAGAGTCACGTGTCTTAGACCCCACCCCTGGCCACTGAAAAGATATATCTCTTAGAGATCCATAAATGCACATTTAAAGGTCCTCTGGTGATACTGTAATACATAGTTAAAGGATTAGAGAATTAAACTATAAAATGAGCATGAACTGGACCAAAATATACACATGTAAAATGAACTAAAGGAATCAGAATGGTCAACTCTAAACAATGAACACTTGGATTGGTGGAGAGCGTGGCTAGAATGAAAGATCAAACAGCCAAACATGGCTTTTCCAAGCTTCTTTCCAGAACAGAGGGAACAGTACTCAAGGGACTTCAGGTATTCTGGTTACTTTGAAAAAACTAACCCACCCCTAAGAAGGATGATTGCTGAATATCTTTCTCCTGCCATTAAATGTTAAATAACCTCATTCCATTTATTTGACACTCTGCCCACAAAACAACTTTGTAATGATAATTTGGGGTGCCACATGGTTCTGCCTAATAGGAAGAGATTGATAATTTCTAAAGAAAAAAAGAACTTTATTATGTTCTATAACAGTATGAAAAACACCATATATGACATGTAATTTATTTCATTCAAATTATGCCATTCTTTTTACTAACTACCCATTTCTAGAAATGCTTGTTTTTATTTCATTTTCATTCTCTAATTACCAGACCTGTGATGTTCCAATAAAAAAATCAACTCTAGGGGTGCCTACGTGGCTTAATCGGTTAAGCTTCTACTCTTGGTTTCAGCTCATATCATGATCTCATTGTCCATGATTTCAAGCCCCCCACCAAGCTTTGCACTGGGCATGGAGCCTGCTTAAGATTTTCTCTCTCTCTCTCTCTCTCTCTCTCTCTCCTTTTGCCCTTGCCTGACTCACGCACAAATTCATACACACACATACACACACACACACACACACACACACACACGCATGCAGGTGTGCTCTCTCTTGCTCTCTCAAAAAAAATATCAACTCTAGAGGCACGTAGCTGACTCAGTTGATGGGGCACGCAATTCTTGATCTCAGGGTTGTTCATTTGAGTCCCACTTTGGGTGTAGAGATTAAAAAAGTAATAAAATCTTTTTAAAAAATCAACTCTCTAGAAAGTCTCTGTTTATAGCTTTGTTGCCAAATTTATTTTACCAAAATAGGTGATAGAAAACCAGGTCTTGCTAATTAGAAATGCCAGGGACTTCTGTTTCTATTAAAAAATGTAATACCACGTAGTTAAGGGGGGTAGTAGAACTATTACTTTAAAGCATGCATTATTTTTAATTATCTGGGTTCACTGCCATGAGGTCACAGAAAGAATGGCAGGCACTATTTTGGAGGATCTCTTCTCATGGGATATTCTGAATCAAACAACTAATGACATTTTACTAGATGGCCTTCATTCTATGGCTACCCTTAGTTATTGCATCTGCTTCCAAATATCAATTAATAGTCATTTTTCTACTTAAATTTCCAGAAGGACTAGCAAAGTCTAGCCATTCAGCTCTAATCTGCAACTGCAACTTTATTCTATAATTTAAAACATTGGTGTTGCAATATATTGCTCTTTGATGCACCAAAACCCATCATATTCAATGATTTCTTGGGCTATTACTCCAAATCTTCAGAAGTTTTATATAACCATGTGTACTCCATAAGCAAGTGAAGATAAAAATTATATACCATGTTGTATAATTGAATTTGGAAGGAGAGAAGGTAAGAGAAGGAAAAAGATCTTAATATACTTTAAGCATGCCTTTCATTCTAAATGTTTGAAATGAAACCCGTGATGTAGGATAGAATTCCTATGAAAGTACTGTTCTCATTATGTCTTCAGTTTGTATGCAAGCCTCAGCTGTGTTACTTTTATTGCAGTTTTCAGCAAGAATTCAGGAGCGAATGAAAGGATGGAAACTCAAACAGAATGACTAAACTGTAATACAAAGATAATGAACTCCAATGTAACAGGACAGCAAATTAGAAGGCTGGGAAGTTGTTAGCCATAAAAAAGAAAAAGAAAAAGAGCTTTATTTCCACACTTTTGAAGCATTCTTTGGAAACCAGAAAAATCTAGCAATACAGTTAACCCAGTTACTGTCAGTGCAATTCTACTTTCAAAAGAAAGCCAGGCTAACATTTTTAAACAGCAATTATGTTTTATGAAAAGGGAAGAAGAAGGAGTGAGAAGAACATCAAAACCCTCAAAAGCATACCGATGAGAAACCAATCAGAAAGCTGGTTAGGATCTCCATTCACCTCAGCTTTTTGAAATAAGCATTTCCTATCCTTAGCACCCTCCACTTTATCAGCCTGACAGAGACCTGGGGGATATCAGAAGTTGCTACCAAAGGGATTCATATGCTAAACTGAAACTCCTGCTTTCCAAACCATAGGAAAAAATGAAGTAAAACATGGACCACCCACTCAGCCAGGAAACAATGTACTTTAAGTCCCTTTTATACCTTTTTCTTCTTAAGCGATTCACCAGGAGTCTTAGAGAAGATGGGTTGCTTTGAGCATATCCCAGGAGAGCTTCCCTACAATGAGTTTTAATCTTCCAAGACAATAAATCAAGACCAAGATTCTTTTGCATGATGAACATGGTGATGCACCAGTGATTGATTACAAGTGGAGCATTAAAAAACAATAACAAATTGACCAAACTCTGGAATGGCCTTTCAAAGTTGCAAAATCCAAATCAGAGATTACTCTGAATATTCCAAATGATTTTTTTTGAGTTCCCAAAGAAATTTATTTAAGAAAAAAAGTCTCAAAATCCATAAAATTATCTTAACACGTAATCCAGTTAAGATTTTTAAATCTAATCAAATACAGTTAATAAAGAAAATTACTTTGTATATATTTTTTCTTATCAAAAACATGTTTTGAGAATATTATTTATGAAACCTCTTTCTTTTTTTGTTCTAACCCTGCAAGCTAAACATGTTCCATTTATTTTTAAATGAAGTGAAAATTAGCCAGGTGTGTTAGATAAGCTTTCTATACACAGGTCTAAATATTGACAAAGGGAGATGTGTCACTGGAAAAATCATCAGTCTGGCAATTATCACGTTAGCATGTTAAGTGGAAAAAGATGTGAAACTTCCAAATGTGTCAATACAGATTATTTCATTTCCACTAGCTATCAGCTATACTGTGAACATCAGTTCTTTAATGTACACTAAGCAAACAGTTCAGCTAAAAAAATTTCTCTGTGCCTGAAAAAAAAAAAGAATCACAAGGTCTGGTGTGAAATCACATATGTTTCTAACTACTTATTCAAATGACCTAAAAGAGGGAAAGGGAGTGCAAATGGTGACAAAAGTACTTTCTGTATAGATCTGTGTCTGCACTCCTTTTACATTGAGTTACATGAGTGATCCCCACCATTCTCATTAGTCCCAAACTCATAGCATTTTCAATAAAAATAGCAATGGCATTTGCAAAGGGGCATCATATTACCACACTTATGGTACTAAGAAAATATTTCAGTTGCACACGTTAGACTCCTATGAACTACACTTGAAGATGAGAAAAAGTGCTATTAATTTTTGGCCTATGAAACAGAATAAAGAACACCTCATTTCAAATGGAACCTGGAGGACAGCAGGGGAAGCTTGCACCCTTACCACGCAAGGTCAGTTGCAGACCCCAACAAGAGGCTGAATTTACTACCCCAGCAGGAGAAAGGCTTTCTCCTTGCCCAGCAATAAACTCGGCCAGTAAGAAAATACCACAACTCAACCAATAGGAAACCATTACCATCCAGAACTCTTGTTTTTCTCCTCCAGCCGACTTCATTCAGAGTAGCCCCTCCCAACTTCCTCCTTTTCTCTATAAAGTAGACTTTCTCTCCTTTAATCTCCAGATTTGCCTCAGTTTGCAATACCTTTGAGTATCCTGAATTGCAATTCTTCTGCTATTCCCAAATAAACCCATTTGGGTGGTAAAAATAGCTGGCTGTTTTACTTTAAGGTTGACAAGGCTGTGATTAAGAAAGAATCAGATGCACAGGCGCCCCCGTGGGTAGCTCAGTTGGTTAAGCTTCTGACTTCATCTCAGGTCATGATATCATCATCTGTGAGTTTGAGCCCCACAGCAGGATCTGTGCTAACAGCTCGGAACCTGAAGCCTGATTTGGATTCTCTCTCTCTCTCTCTCTCTCTCTCTCTCTCTTTCTCCCCCCTCCCCTACTCACCCTCTGTCTCTCAAAAATGAATAAATGTTAACAATTTTTTTTAATTATAAAACGAAGAATCAGATACATATATGAGTAAATTCTGGCAATATGAAAATTCCATCTTTTTTATTACCAAATCATTAAATAACCAGATAGTTCAATAATGTCCCTGCTAAAACGGTCCTTAAAAATTCACAACCTTCAGGGCACCTGGGTGAGCTCAGTTGGTTAAGTATAGGACTCTGAGTTTTATCTCCGGTCATGATCTTACAGTTAGTAAGATCAAGGTCTGCATTGGACTCTGCACTAACACAGAGCCTGTGTGGGATTCTCGCTCTCTCCCTCTCTTTCTGCCCCTCCCCTGCTTACACTCTTTCTGTCTCAAAATAAATAAACTTAAAAATAAAATAATAAAATAAAATAAAATGAAATAAAAATAAATACACACACTTTGGTGACACATTTTGGTCCCTTTTCTTTCCCCTCTTTTCTTTCCTTTTTTTTTTTTTCTTTTTCGCCCATCTTTCTTCTTTCTGTGCATGCAGTGGAATTTGTATTTACTAAACCACTGCTCCATTTCTTCTTTACCATTCATTGGTCCTCACCTTGCTGCTTATCACAAATCTTCTCTGGCTTCAGCAAACTTCCAAATATCAGCTTTTCAAACTCCCTAAAAGTATGGAGTTACTTCTCTTTGTCCAGGAGTGGCATGTTTGAAGTCCTACTAAGTTTTCAGGATTGCTTTTTTTTTCTCTTAATTCCCATTAGTTTCAACTTCATATTTAGTTACAAATATCTAACGCTCTTCACTTTGTGACCATTTACTCACTCCCTAAACTTTCATAACCTTGCCTTTGCCCTCCCACTTAGCTGAAATTTCTCCCTTAAAGGTCACCCATTACCTCCTCATAACAGAATCTAATGACACTGGAAGACACTCCACTTTTTCTGCAGAATTAGATCCTATTGGCTTGTTGTTGACACTTTCTTCTTCCTTCCCACATTGTAACACTGTGCTCTCCAGGCCACCCCTGTTTCCATTTCTCCCACTTCCAGAAGATAAGAATCTCCACAATTCTGTTCCAGGCTTGAGGCTTTGAGTCTCATAACAGCCTCAACCAATCCCTCAGCCTCAAGTTCACTTCTAGTGTGATAGCTTCAAGACTTCCATTTGTGACCCCAATCTCTCACAGATAAGAAGGCATATTTCCAAATGTTTACTGATAATTTCACCGAAGTGTCTTTCTAGCATCTCAAATTCAGTTATGTCCAAAATAAGCTCATCATCAACCTACCTCTCCAAATAACTTTCTACAACTACTTCCATTAATAGGACCACCAAACATCCAAGTTTGAATTCTGTCATCTTGAACTACCACTTTCATTCTCCATATCCTGTTAATTGCTGGGGCATGCAGAGTCTTCCATTCTGATATCTTTTGAGCCTATTACCAGCATTCTAATTCAAGTATTTCCTTTGCCTGCACCAGTTGGTCCTCAAAGTGAACTGCCAGCATCAGAATCACCTGGAAACTTGTTAGAAATAAAAACTCTCAGGCCTGACCCCAGATCTATTTAATCTGAAACTGGTAGTGAGGCCAGCAATCTGTTTTTTTTAACAAGACCCCTAGGTCATTCTGATGTGTGCTAAAATTCAGGAACCATCTGACGTGGATTATTGCTAATGACTTTCAATTGGCCCTCTAATCTCTACACTTCCCTTTTCTGTGCCCTCTCACACATTATTACTCTTAAGAATTACCTTTCCAGATGCTTGGGTAGCTCAGTTGGTTAAGCCTCCAACTTTGGCTCAGGTTATGATCTCACAGTTTGTGAGTTTGAGCCCAGAATCAGGCTCTGTGCTAACACCTCAGAGCATGGAGCCTGCTTAGGATTCTGTGTCTTCCTCTCTCTGACCCTACCCCACTTGCTCGTGCTCTCTCTCTCTCTCTCTCTCTAGAATAAATAAACATAAAATAAGAATTACCTTTCTAAAGGATAACTCTTATCATGCCACTTCTTTGATAAAAACATTTGATTCTGTAGTGTCATCAAATAAAAGCCAAACTTTTCATCATAACCTCTGAGACTTCCAGGGTACTTAAGGAGGTATAGTCAAACAGAATTTTAAAAAAACTATAATAAATTATATACAAAAACCCATCTTGGGTAGGTTTCAAAGTCAAACCTATGTTTCTCTAATCTTTTTTTCCACCTTAGCCCCTGTTAGGATTCTACTACCTACTATTTCTTATTTGTTAAAAAGAACAACTAAGTAAACCAGTAAGTGGATTAAAGGGACAAAAACCTACCAAAATGATATCAAAATGAAAACTTCAGAACTATAGCATATGAAAAAGGAAAAATATTATCTGACTTTAAAAAAAAAGAAGGAAAGAAAGAAAAGAAAAGAGAAAAGAAAATAAAAAAGAAGAGAAAGAAAAGAAAAGAAAGCTTTGTAGAGCTTTACAAGAGTCAGCTACCACAAACTGCCTCCCCCATCTCTGGGAAGTCTCCAGGCAGAGAGAAATTTGACCTTGGGTACCAGGACATTCCAAAAAAAATGTGTGTAAACAAGTATCTTCAGAACCTTCCAACATTTGAACCCCTAGCTTCTTCACCCCCCACCCTCCATTAAGCTGGCATATAAACATTTAATCCTAACTATTTAGCAAGCTACTCTCTTCTTCATATGTAATATTAACTTTTCTCTAGTTAATTTGTCTTTTGTCAATTAATTCACAAGCCCCAAACACTAGGACCTAAGTTGGTAGAGGAAAAGTGCTCCTCCCAACAAAATATTCATCTCATCCATTGATTTTGGTCACAGGGAAAGGATACTTATAAACCCAAAGTCTAGTAATCATAGAGGCAAGATCTTGAAGTGATTTTTTTTAATCCTTGTGAAAAATTTTAGTGATCGTGAGAAGGGTTTTATATCTTAAGCTTCCGGGAATATGTTCAAGGAAAAAGTTTTAAAATTGAAGCAGCTATTAAAAAAGAAAAAAAGAATGAGATATAAAAGCCCTCTTACCCAATGCAATAGAGACTTCAAAAGTTGCTCTGATTACATATTCCTCAGTAACATTAAGTCAGAAAATCAGAGGCACTTGTCTCACTAACTCCTTATTACAGTCTCATATACACATATCCATCAGTTTTCAAAACATGCCAAATCCATCTAAAACACATAATGGAACTCCAGCTACAGAGGAGCAAAATGGGCAACAAATCCTTTCCTCAAAAGCAACTATTAAACTGTACAACATTATCAGAAACAATCATTTCAAGGTTCTGGAAATTGACCAAACAAAAGAGAAGTACATATTCTGAAAAAAGAAAATACTGAACTTTATAAGAATCATGGAAGACAGTGGTGTTCTTACCTAAGGCTTCTTGTATCTTCTCCACCATTCCCAATTCTGCCAGTGATGCAGTTTTACCGGGGCAGGGCTAGTGGTAAAAAAGGAGTTTCATTGACATCTAAAGAAAGAAAACTACAGACTAATACCCCTCAGGAACATTGATGCACAAATCATTACCAAGATATTAGCAAAACAAATCCAGCAACATATAAAAAAAGATTACACACCAGGACCAAGTGGGATTTGTCCCAGGAATGCAAGATTGGTTTAATATCCAGAAATCAACAGATGTATAATAAAATAAAAGACAAAAAACACATGATTATCTCAACACATACCAGAAGAGTGTTTGACAATCCAACAACCATTTACAATAAAACTCTCACATTAGGAATAGAAAGGAACTGAATCATCTTGACAAAATGTGTCTATCAGAAACTTACAGCTAACATCATATTTAATGGTAAAAGACTGAATGCTTGGTGTACCTAGGTGGCTCAGTCAGTTAAGTGTTGAACTTCAGCTCAGGTCATGATCTCACAGTCTGTGAGTTTGAGCCCCATGTCAGGCTCTGTGCTGTCAGCTCAGAGCCTGGAGCCTGCTTGGGATTCTGTGTCTCCCTCTCTCTCTCTGCCCCTTGCCCACTCCTGCACCCCCTCCCCCGGCTCTCTTTCTCTAAAAAATAAATAAGCATTTAAAAAAAAAAAAGACTGAATGCTTTTCCCCCAAGATCAAGAACTAGGCAAGATATTAACTCTTACCACCTCTATTCAACATTATGCAATAGGTTGTATCCAGTACAATCAGGCAAGAAAAAACAATTAAAGGAAGATAGAAAAGAATGAAGTAAAACTATCTTTATTCACAGATAATATGATGCTAAGGCACAGGAAAGAAACAAAGAAACGAAGAAAGAACAAAAGAGGAAAGAAGGGGAGAGGGGAGGAGAAAAGTGAGGAGAGAAGAGAAGAGGAAAGGAAGACTATTAGAACTAATATATAAATTTAACAAGGTCACAAGATATAAGATCAATATACAAAAGTTAACTACTTTATTTCTGAGAGTTTACTAAGAAAAAAAATCCAAAAAAAAAATTCATAATTTCATTCTCAATAAAAATAAACACTAAGGAATAAGTTTAACAAAAGAACTGGAAGTCTTATGCTTTGAAAATTATAAGGAATAAGTTTAACAAAAGAACTGGAAGTCTTATGCTCTGAAAATTATAAAACATTACTAAGAGAAATTAAAGATCTAAATAAATGAAGTCATATTTCATGTTCATGGGCTGTAAAGGGCATTTTTTCCCCAAATTCGTCTATAGAGTCAATGAACTCTCAATCAAGATCCAAGAAGTCATTTTGTAGAAATAGCCTGATCCTAAAATTTGTATGGAAATGCAAAAGACCTAGAATAACCAAAACATTTTTTTAAATAACTAATTTGGAGAACTTATACAAACCCAATTTTAAAACTTACCATAAAACAACAATAATGAAGGCAATGTGATACAAGTGTAAAGATAGATATATAAATCGCTGAAAAGTCCAAAAATAAACCCTATTATTGGGCTTATCAACCATTATGTTCAATTGATTCAGTGGGAATATTATGATTTGTTTGTTTTTTTAACACACGTTGTTGGGACAAACGGATACACATCTGTAACAAAATTAATTTAGATTCTTATGTTAGACCATATTCAAAAATTAGCTGAAAACAAATCATAGAGGAATGCCTGGCTGGCTCAATCAGTACAGCATGCAACTCCTGATCTTGGGGTCATGAGTTTGAGCCCCATGCTTGGCATAAAGCTTACTAAAAAAAGACAAGACAAGACACGACAAAACAAGACAGACAAGAAAAAACAGATCATAGACATAATTGTAAGAGCTAAAGTTATAAAACTTCTAGAAGAAACCAAAGAAGAAAACTTAAATTAGAGGAAGATTTCTTGATATGATACCAAACACCATGGTATAAGAGGGAAAAAATGACAAATTGGACTTCATCCAAATTAAAAACTGGCTTTCAAAAGTTACCAATAAGAAAAATGAAAAGATTGGTGGAAGTATGTGCAGATCATATGTCTGAAAAGACATATAACAGACCTTTATAACTTAATAAGAAATAAAATAACCCATTTAAAAGTATTCAAAAGATTTGAATAAACATTTTACCAAAGAAAATATTACAAATGTCTAATAAGCAAATAAAAACATTCTTAATGTTATTAGTCTTTAGGGAAATACAAAATAAAACAATAGTTGGGGCACCTGGGTGGCTCAGTCGGTTGAGCATCTGACTTCAGCTCAGGTCATGATCTCGCGGTGTGTGAGTTCGAGCCCCGCGTCGGGCTCTGTGCTGACAGCTCGGAGCCTGGAGCTTGCTTCAGATTCTGTGTCTCCCTCTCTCTCTGCCCCTCCCCACTCACTCTCTGTCTCTGTCTCTCAAAATAAAATAAAGACAAAAAAAAACAGATTTTAAAATAAAACAATAGTAAAATACCACATCTACACAGTAAAATGACTTTAAGCAAGGGTGCTTGGGTGGCTAAGTTGGTTAAACTTCTGACTTCAGCTCAGGTCATGATCTCATCATTCATGAGTTCAAGCCCTGCATTGGGGTCTCCACTTTCCGCTCCAAGTCTGCTTCAGATCCTCTGTCCCCGCCCCCTCTCTCTGCCCCTCCCTAACTCGTTCTCTCTCTCTCTCAAAAATAAAAATAAAACTTTTTAAAAAATCCTTTAAAAAAGTAAGATGACATGAAGCAAAAAAGGTGACAATAGTAGATTTGGGCAAAAATATTGAGAAATTGGAACCCTCATACGTTACTGGTAAAAATGTGAAATGATAGCCATTTGGAAAACAGTTTAGCAGTTTCATAAAAGGTTAAGCTAGAATTCCCATAGCAATGCTACTCCTAGAATATACCCAAACGAAATGAACACATATGTCTACACAAACACATGTATATAAATATTCATAACAGCATTATTCAATAACAACCAAATAGTGGAAACAATACAAATGTTCATTAATTGGTAACTGGTAAAACCAAACGCGGTAGGTATATAATGAAATACTACTGAGCAATAAAGAAGGATGAACTTCTGACACATACTACAAGTTGGATGAACCCCCAATACACTATGCTAAGTGAAAGAAGCCAAACATAAAAGACTACATATTATATGGTTTTATTTCCAGAAAAGGCAAATTTACAGAGAGCATATAAATGACTGTCTAACGCTGGGAAAAAAGGGAGGCACTGACTGCAAATTACATTGAGGAAACTTTTACTGGGTGAGAAAAATATTCTCAAACAGAGTCACAGTAAAATTTACTCTGAATTCTATAAAGTTGCTAAAAATTATTGAATTGTACACTTACAATAGGTGGATATTATGCCATAAATTATATCTCAATGAAGTTATTTTTAAAAGAATTATTTTTAAAACTAAAAAATACACACACATGAAATCAGCTACATAAATTATGTACCATAAGTTCTGTTCTATTTATTCTGCAATAGTGTAAAAATCACATATTTCATCGAGATTGAAAATAAATATGGAGAAAATTAAGAACATTTGGCTATAAATCAACCAGTGATGGCACTTTATTACCAAGTTTCTTTTCTATTTAACTGCTTATACAAGCTAATTTATTCATGTGCATACCTAAACAGCTTTTTATAGTTTGGTAGAAATTATTCTTGCTTTAAAATTTTAGCTATGGCTGGGGAGCCAGGATGGTTCAGTCCGTAAAGCATCCGACTTCAGCTCAGGTCATGATCTCATGTTTTGTGGGTTTGAGTCCAGCATCAGGTTCTTTGCTGACAGTTCAGAGCCTGTGTTGGATTCTCTGTCTCCTTCTCTCTCTCTCTGCCTCTCCCCTGCTCATGCTCTCTCTCTCTCTTAAAAATAAATAAATATTTTTAAAAAATAAAATAAAATTTTAGCCATGGTGGATTAAGCTTTCTTTCTTACTACTTATGATTATTTGGAAAGAATGTCTAAAAGTCTTTTTTCTCTGTGATAATCTCCCTGGAGCAATGTCCTATAGCCTCTGTACCTTTGTGCCTTGCTCTTTGTTCTCTTTCTTCTATCCTACTACTTTGTTTCTCACCTGGTTCAGAACTTCTGAAATATATAGGAAGAATCAAAAATGTCCCCAAATTAGAGGAAACAACTATGCTTTAGCAGTCTTCTTTCCACTACACCACACTACCAATATGATGACTAGAAACCAAATGCAATAAAACTTGTAGTAAGTGAAACCTAATTCATTTTGTATTATTGTGAGATCATTGCAATGGATAGGAATGGCTACAGCTGATATAGCCAATTAGAAATTCATAGAAATCTGGCTATGGCTTCTAAATCCACCCTGGTTGTACCTGTAGTCTGTCACCAACTCGTTGTGGTTTTCTATTCCACTTGAAATTTCAGCAGACACCATTTTGAACTCTATAGCCAGCTAGAACTGACAGATGAGAGACAGTGATTCCAGGAATACCCTGATTATTTGGTATCCATTTCATCAGTCTTCTCTAAAGAGATTGAAGAGAAAGAAAAATGAGAATGTAAGGACTTTTACCTCCACTTCCCAAAAATACCTGGATATCCCCACTCATTCTTGCCCTTCCCTACACTTTGCATACCTCCTCACTCCCCAGAAGATAAGAATTTAGCCCATTCAACTTGAGAATGGGGGTTCTGGGGAGAACAGGAGTCAAATGCCAAAGTGTTATACATAAATCATATGATTATCAAGTTTGTAATTGTAGAGTTTTACTAAACCTAGTAATCAAAATAGAATTTTGAATTCAGTATAGAAAAGTTATAGAATTTCTAATTCAAAGCTAGAAATAAAGCATGCTTCTATTGGTAGTCCCTATAGCTGACTTAGCATGATTATGTGTCCAAGTCAGTCATGGTAACCCATTTCTCACTTTGGTTATTAATTTGGAATAGGCAAAAGATTCAATCCAGCTGTTGAGACATGAAAGAAGTGGGATGGGAACTTCTGGAAGAACATTCCTCACACTTAAAAAAAAACTCTCAAGAAAGACACTTTCTCACGTTCTCCTGAAGGCTACTAGTTCTGGATAGGAAGCTTGGAGTTGTTGAAGCCATCTTGTGAATATAAGGGACACCAGTAACAAAGATTCTCTCCCTGACCAAACATTAGTCAGGCTCTTATGAGCCCTCTGCTGGATCAGGCCCAATTTTGGCCTTCCATCTCCATACTTGCAGAGACCAGTTTCAGCAATATTCTGCTAAATTGGTTTTGCCCAAATCCCCCATACTCCATAACTCATCACCCTAGATAATCTGGCCAAATTTCTTATCCCCCAGCTAATATCTGATCACCTTACCCTACCTTCAACAAGAAACCTTTTAGGCCAGTTAGCAGAAAATTACTCAGTAATTCTTCTTAGTAATTTTTTACCAACTCCTGCCTACCAACCCTGCTCCTTGGCTTTAAATCCTCACTTTTTCTTATTATATTCAATATTGAGCACAGTTCTAGACTGAGTTCTCTTTTCCTCTATTGCAATAGTTTCTGATTCAAATCTGCTTTAACTACTGTTCAGTGCTGCTTTTCTTTGACACCAGCCTCCACAGGAAGCCAGAAGTGAGGACAGCAGAGCAGGAAGATAAGAGAGACTTGGGTCCTCAGTGACATTGGTGAGCTACTGATCACATAATAATGTGCTTGAGTCAGGGTTTTTTCTTTTTGTTTGTGGTTTGTTGTTGTTGTTGTCACATTGGTTTTGGTTTCATTTATTTTTTGTAACTTCGCACTAAAAGTATCTTAAGAAATGCTTTGTGATTATTGAATCTGGGCATTCCACCCTAGACAATGATCATTTTTACAGGTTTGATTATTTGGAAGTAATAACATGTCAAAAGATGGTGGCAAAAGGGAAGAGAAATAGGAAGAGTTGGTTCAAGATAAAGGAAGAACTTCTACTTACTTAATCATATGATATCCTTTCTGCACCCCCCGCCACATTTTTCAAGAATAAGAATCATATCCACAGAATCATATCATATCTATCTGAAATCAAGAGAAAACAAATCAGAAACAGTAAACTTGCCTATAGCCTTAGGGTGCCAGGCCCTAGTTTGAGGCATATGTAATTTCACATTACATGGTAAGCTACACAGAATGATGTGGGAGTCTGAGAAATTGTCACTGATCTGGGCCCAGCAGTGTTCCCAAAGAGACTCTCCTCCTATCATCAAATTAGAACAGCACAGACCCTTGAAGAATGTGTTAAATACCTTCCCTTTGTAGAACATTTTTAACTTGCTACAGTACTTTCAAATCCATTAGCTAATTGCATTCTTCAAAACAGTGCAGTAAGGTAGACATTACCCCCATTTGACAAATGACAAGTGCAGAGTGCATGGAGAAAGGGAAAACATTTGCTTAAAATAACTCAACTAACTACACTATGAATAGTCCATAGCCTTAGATTTCTTGCTCAGAAAAGCAAATATTCTCTGACCCTGTTGTAAATAGGATCTGCTCAGGATTTTCCAAGGACCAGAAGGCTACAGTGGCTCTGAGTATACACTGAATACACACTTACCTACCTACCTTTAGCCTCTGCTGCAGCCACTTTCTGCTTCAGCCTTATCACTTCTTATTTTTCCATCCTCTATTGATTCACCTACACACCATTACCAAAAGATGCTGAAAATCTATGTGGGAAATGTTTAACAGAGAAGCCAGAAAGGTACCTCCTGGGAAAAGTGAGGAAAAACAGCAGACCAAAGAGATCAACTACAATCAGAGAAGATGCATCTTTTGCATTGATCAAACCAAGAAAAGCAGTAATGACTAACTTGATTCAATTTTCTTAAACAGTGCTTTTATTTTTATTTATTTTTTTTAAGTGAGCTCCAGGCCAGTGCACCTGGGTGGCTCAGTTTGTTGAGCATCCAACTACAGCTCTAGGTCATGATCTCACGGTTCGTGGGTTTGAGTTCTGCATCAGGCTCTGTGCTGACAGCTTGGAGTCTGGAACCTACTTGGGATTCTGTGTCTCCCTCTCTCTCTACCCTTCCCCTGCTCATGTGCTGTCTTTCTCTGTCTCTCAAAAATAAATAAACATTAAAAAAATAATTTTTTTAAATAAGCTCCAGGTCCACATGAGGCTTGAACTCACGATCCCAAGTCCAAGAGTCACATGCTCTACCAACTGAGCCAGCCAGATGCCCCTAACTTAATTCAATTTTTAAATAGAGTTCAAAATAAAAGCACTTTAAAAAATAAGACAAGAGGTCCAAAATGGAGTCTCTTTTGCTAAGCCCTGCATCACCAAACTAATAACTTAACTTAATTACAGTTTTGGTTCTCCCAAAAATGGAATCTTAAACTAGTCAATCAGAAATTACCTGAGCAGCACTAGTTAGGTAATAGACCCCTGCCTTCATCTAAAAGAAAGTAGCTTTGTAACAACCAACCTGTTTTTTGCATAGTATAACTTCCTTCTTCCTGCTCCCTTCTGCCTATGACAAATCTTTCATTTTGTACAGCTCCTCAGAGCTCCTTTCTATCTGCCAAACTGGGTGCTACCTGACTCATGAATCATTGCATAAAGCCAATAAGATCTTTAAAATTTATTCTGTTGAATTTTGTTTTTTAACAGAACCCATTATGAAAGGAAAATACATCGTTTTCCACTACTACTCTACTCACGTATGTGACAGTTTGGTTTTTCACACCAAGCAATTCTCCAGTTCTCTGCAGACACCAGCTAGGTGTCTTACAGTTCAATTCAGTTCTGACACTATCAATCTGGAGTTAACATCAGATCCCACAAGTTAAGGGCTCTGTCCCACAAGACTGCCCACACTTCAGACACTAATCACAAGACCCAGTTTATCACCTGTACTTCTGGCTGGCTGTCCATAAATTGAAGTTTTACAACACTCTCTTTGGGTTTGATAATTTGCTAGAATAGCTCACAGAACTTAGGGAAACAGTTTACTTACTAGGGTATCAGTTTATTATAATAATACAACACAAGAAGAGCCAAATGGAAGAGATGCATAGGGGAAGGTATGTGGGAATGGGCACAAAGAAAGCTTTCATGCCTTCTCCATTAATCTGATTCAATTTTTTTAAATAGTGCTTTTATTTTTATTTTTTTAAGTAAGCTCCAGGGCCACATGGGGCTTGAACTCACAACCCCCTCATGAAAAGGCATACCCTCTCAGCACCTCCATGCATTCACCAACCCAGATACTCTCCAAATTCCATACTTTAGGAGCTTTTAAGAAGTCTTCATCATCTAGGCATTACCAGTTGTTAACCCAATGTCTAGCCCCTTTTCTCTCACTGGAGCATGGGAGGTAGGGCTGAAAGTTTCAGGCTTCTAATCATGGCTTGGTCTTTCTGGTGACCAGTCCTCATCCAGGAGCTAGTGTCACCTCATTAGAAACTATTTCCTATTATCCAAAGAATTCAAAGGGATTAAAGACTTCTGTATCAGAAGCCAAGGTCAGAGAACAAATTTTAGAACAAAAGATGTTTCTAGTACATTTACTGTTTAGGAAATTGCAAAGGTTTTAGGAGCCCTGGCCAGAAGCCAGGAACAAAAGCCAAAATATGTATTTCTGATTATACACAATATCACACCTTAACATCACATATTTACAAAGGATACAATTTTAGTCCTACCTACAAATTAAAGGAGAGGGAAATTGGTCTCTATTTTATAGAAAGTTTTAAAAAGAAGATCAATAAGGAGGAAGTCAAATTTTCACTATTTACAGACATGACACTCTACATTGAAAGCCCAAAAGATTCCACCAAAAAAAAGTCCTAGATCCATGAACTCAGCAAAGTTGCAGGATATAAAATCAATGCACAGAAATCAGTTGCATTTCTATACACCAGTAATGAAGCAGCAGAAAGAGAAATCAAGGAATCCATCCCGTTTACAACTGCACCAAAACCCATAAAAAACCTAACCAAAGAGGTGAAAATCTATACACTGAAAGCTATAGAAAGCTTATGAAAGAAATTGAAGAATTTTCTTCAAAAAATGGAAAAACATTCCATGCTTATGGATTGGAAGAACAAATATTGTTAAAATGTCGATACTACCCAAAGCAAACTACATATTTAATGCAATCCCTATCAAAATAACACCAACATTCTTCACAGAGCTAGAACAAACAATCCTCAAATTTGTATGGAACCAGAAAAGACCCCAAATGGTCAAAGCAGTCCTGAAAAAGAAAACCAAGCTTGGAGGCATCACAATTCTGGACTTCAAGCTGTATTACAAAGCTGTAATCATCAAGACAGTATGGTACTGGCACAAAAACAAATACATAGATCAATGGAACAGAACAGAGAACCCAGAAATGGACCCACAAACATATGGCCAACTGATCTTTGACAAAGCAGAAAAGATTATCCAATGGAATAAAGACAGTCTCTTCAGCAAACGGTGCTAGAAAAACTGACAGCAACTTGTAGAAAAATGAACCTGGACCACTTTCTTACACCATATACAAAAATAAACTCAAAATGGATAAAAGACCTAAATGTAACACAGGAAGCCTTCAAAATCCTAGCAGGCAAAAACTACTTTGACATAAGCTGCAAGAACTTCTTACTCAACATGTCTCTGGAGGCAAGGAACAAAAAAGCAAAAATGAACTATTTGGACCTCATCAAAATAAAACATTTCTGCACAGTGAAGGAAACAATCAGCAAAACTAAAAGGCAACCAATGGAATGGGAGAAGATATTTGCAAATGACGTATCAGATAAAGGGTTAATATCTGAAATCTATAAAGAACTTTTCTAACTCAACATCCCTAAAACAAATAATCTAGTGAAGAAATGGGCAAAAGACATGAATAGACACTTTTCCAAAGAAGACATCCCGATGGCTAACAGACACATGAAACAATGCTCAACATCACTCATCATCAGGGAAATACAAATCAAAACCACAATGAGATATCACTTCACATCTGTCAGAATGACTAAAATTAACAACTCAGGCGACAACAGATGTTGGCGAGGATGTGGAGAAAGAGGAACCCTTTTGCACTGCTGGTGGGAATGCAAACTGGTGCAGGCACTCTGGGAAACAGTATGGAGGTTCCTCAACAAGTTAAAAATAGAACCACCCTATGACACAGCAATTACACTAGTAGGTACATATCCAAAGAATACAGGTGTGCTTTTTCGAAGAGACACATGCACCTCAATGTTTATAGCAGTGCTACTGACAATAGCCAAAGTATGGAATGAGCCCAAATGGCCATCGACAGATGAATGGATAAAGAAAATGCGGTATATATATACAATGGAATATTACTCAGCAATCAAAAATAATGAAATCTTGCCCTTTGCAACAACATGGATGGAACTAGAGGATATTACACTAAGCGAAATTAGTCAGAGAAAGACAAGTATCATATGACTTTACTTATATGTGGAATTTAAGTTACAAAACAGATGAACATAAGGGAAAGGAAGCAAAAATAATATAAAAACAGGGAGGGGGACAAAACATGAGAGACTCTCAAATACAGAAAACAAACAGAGGGTTGCTAGAGGGGTTGTGGGTAGGGGTATGGGCTAAATGGGCAAGGGGCATTAAGGAGGACTCTTGTTGGGATGAGCATTGGGTGTTATACGTAGGGGATGAATCACTGGATTCTGCTCCTGAAATCATTATTGCACTATATGCTAAATAACTTGGATGTAAATTTTTAAAAAATAAATAAAATTTTAAAAATAAAAAAATAAAGGTACTACTTGAAATCTCAAAAAAGTTAAAAATTTAAAAATTTTAAAAAATAAAAATTACTGTTGCTGCTGAATTTTGTTGTTTTCTTTAGGATCAAATTAGCTTTAATTTTATAGCCTCAGATTAAATTTAATTATTTGGGGACCTAAATCTTGTCATTTTAAATATATTCTTATAAGTCTTTATTAATATTATTATTCTACTAAGATCCTTAATAAAAATTTATTTTCCATAATAAATAAATAAATGGAAAGTACATGGTGAGCAGAGAGTACTATTTGCAATTTACTAGAAAGCTGACTAAGCAATTGCTGACTCAATAGTTTTTCCACTTCTATAAGACTCCCACCAAACTGTCCACCAAAGTATACAAATACTTCAAAAGTTGTATTTACAATATGTATTTTATATATATTGTATGTATATACAACATGTATAAAAGTTTTCTTACTGTATGTACTGTAGGAAATTTAAAAAGTAAAATGCATAATCACTGATGTTTAGTAACTTTCTTTATAAAGAAGTTTCTTGAACATATTTCAGCAGGTAAGTATTTTTCTGTCATAATATTAAATAAGATCAGGGTCACCTGGCTGGCTCAGTCAGTAGAGCATGTGACTCAGTCTCACGGTTGTAAGTGTTTGGGTTTTTTTCATGGTTGTAAGTTTGAGCCCCACGTTGAGTGTAGAGATCACTTAAAAAAATAAAATCATGGGGGTGCCTGGATGGCTCAGTGAGCTAAGACTCCAACTGCAGCTCAGGTAATGATCTCGCGGTGCATGAGTTCAAGCTCCTTGTTGGGCCCTGTGCTGACAGCTCAGAGTCTGGAGCCTATTTCAAATTCTGTGTCTCCCTCTCTCTCTGCCTCTCCCCTGCTCACACAATCTCTTTCTCAAAAAATTAATAAACATTAAAAATAAACTTTTTTATATAAAATCTTTTTTAAAATGTTAAATAAGATCATATATATGAACTCAAATCTCATAAATCTATATTTTTTATTTTCAAAAGGTATATTTGGGTTTTTTCTTTTAAAGTTTATTTATTTATTTATTTTGAGAGAGAGAGAGAGAGAGAGAGAGAGAGAGAGAGACAGTAAGTGTGAGCAGGGGAGGGGCAGAGAGAGAAGGAGAAAGAAAATCCCAAGCATGCTCCTTGCTGCCAGCACAGAGCCTGACACTGGGCTCAAACTCATGAACCGCAAAATCATGACCTGAGCTAAAATTAAGGGCTGAACACTCAACCAATTGAGCCACCCAGGTGCCCCACAAAAGGTGTATTTGGAGTTTCTAATGACAACTTATGAATTTGAAGCAAATAGAGGTAATGCATACAACATACAACAAAAGTAGAAAACCCTTTAAAATAATAATCAATATTTTTAAAGAAACGAGGGAAGATTGTATATATCCATGACATAAGAACGGGAAGCCATGAAAAGAGGAGCATCAGTGAATTTCCTGGAAATTAAGCCAAATTTAATTTGTTTTCTTTCTTTTTTTTTTTAAGTAATCTCTATGTCCAACATGGGACTCAAACTCAGAACACCAAATCAAGAATTGCATGTTCTACCAACTGAGCAGCCAGGTGCCCCTCAAATTTAAAAATTTTAATAGTAGGATAGGCAAATAAAGCTGGGAAAATCTCCCAGAAGATATTCCAGAGGGAACAAAAAAAAAAGGGGGGGAAAAATTCTCAAAGATATAACACAAGAAACTTTCTCAGAATGTAGGCACATGAATCTCTAGGTGGGAAAAAAAAGTCTACAGCATGAAGGAAGACTCTCACCAAGGTTCATTGTGAAATTTCAAAACACCAGGTTAAGAAAACATTATTCAGTAGCTACCCAGTAGTGTAGCAATGCCTTCAAAAAGTTCTCAAAGAAAATTATTTTCAACTAAAAATTGTATACCTATTCTATCAATTAAATGTAAGATTAAATTAAAGTCAATTGAAACATGCAAGGATTAAAATATTTTCCTCCTATACAGTGCTAGGAAGCTAGCGGGTAATAGTCAGCAACATGGGAGAAAGAGAAAGATATGGATTTCAGAAAGCAAAGATTCTAACACATGAGGACAATGAAGGGAAATCCAGGTTGACAACCATGCATCAGACTAGAAAGCAACTAGTCTAGATGGAAATAAGAGGAAAGATGACTTTAGCAAGTATTTCTCAGGGTGGGAGCTCGAACTACTGTTTAGAATTTAGAATTGTGTTTCAATATATTGTTTTGTAACTAATAAGTATGTGACCAAAAAAAATAGTGATGAATACATAGAAAATCAGAAAATTTTAAATGAAACTATTATTAACCCCAAGGAAAATAAAATGTTGCATGAAAAAGGAATCTACTTGTTTCTGTAGTCAACAATGACTTTATAAGATCATGATTTTCATAAATTTGATTACTGAATTAATGGTATTATACAATTATTTGGGGAGTATGAAGGAGAAGAAAGGAGGCAGAGGAAAGTATAAAAGAATTAAAACTTCCATCCCATTATAAAAAATCAGTAGATAGTATCAAAATTTTAAAACTTGAGATTGGCAGGAGGTATGGGAGGGTCAGAAACTGATAATTTTCTCATAAAAACTTTGAGTTCACTTTGAGGGCATTGGCAGGTGGGTTAATGTATTAGCTCAATAGAAACATAATTTGATGTTCTAAAGAGTGACCAAACTATGGAAATAAATAGTCCAGTGTGGTGATAAAATGGAAGGCAAGAAACTGAGGTCTAATCCCAGTTCTGCCAACTCCAAAAAACTGTGGCCAAGTCTCTTTACTTTAGTTTCCTTATTTAAAGCCAGGGCTTTAAATATTTCTCTCAATTTTACACTTACATGCTCAAATCTGCCCATCTTCAGTGAGGCTATTTCTTGTGTTTCCTTTACAATGATTCATCGGCTAATCAGAAAAACTCCCAAGTGAACAGCTTCTTTTCCAGGATCCTAAACAGCCAGAAATAAACACATTCTTCTCTGACCCGGAGACTTTACATGGTAGAGAACTACAAGAAATAAAGCATTACCAGGTAAGAGGAATGCACTGTTCTGACAAGATCTTAATTGACTCACTAAGTTATGGAGATTTTAGGCAACAATTTACCCTGTTCTTAAATTTTAAAAGTAGTTGCCATAGCAACTCCTAGACACAGCATATGGTATGTCTGGTACCTCCAAGATAACAGAGCAGATTCTTGATGAATTTTCCTTACAATATGTTGTGAACTTCTTGTACTTTTTAGTGTTTCAGTGGGAAATGTTATAAGGTGCTAGCATTTGTTATTATCTATTTATTTTGAAGCCTATCTTAAAGCATTTTTCACCCTGGAAAACCAAACTTTCAACGCTTCATATATCCTTTAGTATCTTTTCTTTATTAAAAAAAAAAAAAACCTACAAACTAGTAGAAAAATAAGCAAATGAACAGGTAATCATAAAAAAATGTAAATAGAGAATAAATCATACAGAAAATGTCCTACTCACTTATAGAGAAAGGAAGGAAAATTGGAAAATTAAAACTCATTACTATTTTCCACTTATCAAATCAGAGAAATAAGACAAATTTAAATTGGTACTGCCATTCTGGTAGGTAATTTGGTATTATAAATCCAAAGCCTTTAAGATGTTCTTGACATTTGACCTTGGAATTTCCCCACTACTGGTCTATGCTAATGATTTTTAATACACAAAGATCTCAGTGGAAGAATTATTTGTAATAGTTAAAAATTAGAAATAATCTTAATACTCAATAAGAGGAGATTTAAAATTAAAAATTATGTAAGCATTCTCTTATCAAGCATTTAGAATTGATGCAATGTTTTCATAGTACACACTACTGTAAGCTATGATATATTTTTATTGTAAATTAGGCCACTTTTATAAATTATAGTACATATGAACATATTACTATATATACATATATTAAATTAAAAAATAGGTTCTTAAAGAATATTGACAAAATGTAAGTATCAATTTATACTATATTTGTAATATACTCTATGCAGGCAACCATAGAAGGAAGCACAGAAAGATACACTCCCCCCCCAAAATAAAGTGGCTGTGGTGGACCTCCTAAACTGATCCCCTTTGAGTCCTGCCCTTGTACCATCCCCTATCCTTGAGTGCAGGCAGAACTGATGACTTGCTGCTAACTAATAGGTTACGGCAAAGGCGATGGATGCAATGTCACTCTCATGATTATGTTACATTATATAAGACTCCATTTTAGCAGACTGAAGAAGAGAAAGATTAACCTGCTGGCTTTGAAAATCCAAGCTGCCATGTGGCAAGGAACTGTGGGCAGCCTTTAGGAACTACAAGCAGTTTCTAGAGCCTGAAGGGAGCCTCCAGCCAAAAGTCAGTAAGAAGCCAGGGCCTTCAAGTCCTACAGCGGCAAAGAAGTGAATTCTGCCAACAATCTGAAAGAGTCTGGAAGCAGATTCCGCTCTAGAAGGACTTCCAGATGAGAACACAACCCAGCCAGCACTTGGATTCCAGCCTGGTGAGACCCTGAAGCATAGAACCACGCTATGTTCTCCCAGCATTTCTAATCTACAGAAACTGAGATAATAAATGTGTGTTGTTGTTCTAAGCTGCTTTTGTGGTAATTTATTATGCAGCATGGAAAACCAATAGAGTGGCTGTCTCTAGAAAGTAGCCTTTTTTTTCAAATTTTCCTTTCTTATTTGTACTTTGCTACATTTTCTAAAATGTTATAATAAAAATTTCATTGCTTTTAAAATCAAAAGATGTTATTTTCAACAAATCATCTGGAAACAAAAAGTTAAGTATGCTCTGCAAATTTTTAACTGATTTTGAATTTGGCAAAAGAACATTTTTTAAAGTGTACAATGAAAATATAGCACCAAGATTACCCCAGATTTCTATTTTTTAAATGATCTTAACAGAATATTTTATTTAAATCATGTTAACATAGACTGTTTCTGAAATTTTAAGCTTTCTATATTTAATAATGCCTGCTGGGAGAAAAAAAAAAGAAATCATACTTTTAAATTTTTCTTTCCAATTTTGACCATGATTTAAAATGGAAAAAGTTATGTTGATTGTGGTTAAATGTTCTCATTTTTATAGGCCATTATGCACTTTAAATTCACTGTTGGCATTTTAATTTCATTTTACAAAATAAATCCCAACTGACAACAGAATAAAGCAAATTCTAAGTCAACTAAGCGAAAAAGTGTCACTGCAAACAGAAAGAACTTTGCAAACTGAAGCAACATTTCATATGGCTCCTGAACCTAAATTTCCAAAGTTTCAACAGGAAAAAAAAGTGTGTATGTGTGTGTTGGGGGGTAAGTATTGACAAATGAGACTATCTCCACAACTTACTGTCTACAACATGACATTACTATTCAACTGTGTGCATTAACATAAATTTACTATTGTAGGAAGTTCTTGCCCAAGGAGATTAAAATTGCAAGAACTGTAGCTTGTTTCAGGAACTTGCCAAAATTCCATTTATCTGACCGCTAGACTGCCCAACTTACTATTATTAGAATAAAATGTCCCCTTCTCAAGACAATGGGTAGTGTGATTAAGCTCCTCAATGACTACTCTGAAAGATTTGCTTGCTGTATTTATTAATATGAAACTGTTATATCATGAGTTTTGCCCAGTCCTAATCAAGCATTAAAAATCTATCTTAAATCAAACCCATAATACTTCATAAATATACCACTGTTACTCTCCCCTCTGTGACATATTTCTAAGTCTCTGTTAAGGTAGTAATCTCCCATACTGCAGTAAACACAAACGTGGCTTTGCTTTATCAACAGGCTATTTTGATAGCATTTTTATGGAGTCGATATTCAACAGTCTTTGCAGTTTCATCAAAATACAGTAGAAATATGCTCACCATGGTAGCTTAGTCATCCACAAGGAAAGAGTGCTCCTCAAAGGCCTCTTGAGCCTCTTCTTCAGAAGTCTCCAAGATGATAGTGTTGAGGTAAGTCCACTCTAGGTTTAAGCCTCAATTTCTTTCTTTCTTTTTAATTTCCTCAAATGGTGAGTTTATTTTGACTCCTCTGAATTTGAAACCCATTTTAGGAACTCTGCAATTCTCAGATCAGATTTGTAAAACTTTTGCCCTGGGAAACATGACTAATTCCTAAAATAATTACTATTTATCTTTGTTCTTCTTTTGTTGTATACCTGTGATAGAAAAGTAATAGAGAAGAGAAAGGACATTGGTCCATGATAAGACCATTCATTGAGCTGTCCTGGGAATGGAGAATTTCTGAAGCTTTCTTCTCAGACTGGTATCCTTTGGACAAACTCTATCCTTGGTCAATTATCAAAACATCTTCATGGGAATTTCCTTCAGTCTTGAAAAGTCCCCGAGATTCTGGTTCTGGGTCAGATTTCCTAGTTCTAGAACTAGAAGTTGAGTTTTTAGCTGGTGTAAAGAAAAAAAAAGCTTTTCCACCTTTTTGTGTAAAGAAAAAAAACAGTTCTTCCCTACGGTGTTTCTTTCCTGTGTGTCTTTTTTACTAGTCTGACAGAACACTTCTGACACTTCTGGTCACCAAGTTTCTGGAGGTTTTTCCCCACACCAAACAACTCTCTGCAACACCAGCTAGGTGTTTTACAATGTAACCGAATTCTGACATTATCAACCCAGAGACAGTGTCGGATTTCACAGGTCAAGGGCTCGGAGCCATTAGACTGTCCCGTCTCTCCCCCAGCCCAACACACACGTACACACGCTCGCACACGCACACTTCAGATGCCACGTGCAAGCCCTGGTTCTCCCCTTGCCTCTGACCAACCAGCTGTAGATTCGAGCTCCCACAAACCCCTTCCTTGAGTTTAAATAATTTGCTACAATGGCTCACAGAACTCAGAGAAACACCTGCTTATGATAAGGGCCAAGGGCAGGCAGCTCCAAGATGAACCACTTTGGCATGAAAATCACAGAGCCAAAGGCAATTGAGACCCTACAGGCTCAAAAGAAATTTTGCTTCTCCCTTAACTATATAGAAGGATCTAAATTGGGGGTCTTTTTCAGAATAAGAGTTACTAGCAGAGATAAATTTTATCTGAATGACCCATCTGTATGGCAGGGCAAACATCTAATTACCAAACATCTGCTTTTCTTATTAGCCTGTGAATTACATTCCTTTCCTCTGAAGCCCCATAACCCTTAGTTCAGAATGACATATATACATCATTTTGCTTATCTTTGGACTTTCCATACCTGTGTAGATTTCCCCTATGTACACTATTAAATGATTTTATCTTGTTAATCTGTCTTATGTCGATTTGATTGATAGTCCAGGTAGAAGATCCCTTGCAGAGGACAAAATTCTTGCTCCCCGACCGTATGTTTACCAGTTTATTAAAGGATATGATAAAAGATACAGATGAAGAGCTCAATGAAGAGACAATCTCTGGGAGGGTCCTGTGTCCGAGACCTTTTGTCCCTATGGGCATGGGGTGTATCATCCTGCAGGTGTGGCTGTGTTTACCAACCTGGAAGCTCTCCAAACCCCATACTTTTGGGATTTTATGGAAGCTTCATCATGGAGGCATTATCAGTCATGAATACACTTTCAGTCTTATTTCCTTCTCAAAGGAATGGTGGAATGAGGCTGAAAATTCCAAGCTTCTAATTATGGCTTGGTCTTTGCGATGACCATTCCTCATTGAGAAGCCATTCAGGAGTCCACACAGTCACCTCATTAGAACAAAAGATATTCCTATCCCCAGGAAATTACAGGTATTTTAGGAGCTCTGTGTCAGTAACAGAAGTCAGAGACTAATATTAAAACAAGAGATACTCCTAGTGTTCTTATCACTTAGGAAATCACAAAGGTTTCAGGAACTCTGTGCTGGGAACTGGGGGCAGAGAGCAATATACATTTTCTATTATATCACAGTTGGAGATGGCATGGCTATTGGACTGGAGATCTAATTCACAAAATACGCGAGCAGCAATTTTGACTGTTCCCAGATGCTCATGGATTAGACTCAGTCTAAATCTATGTCATCTACTCTGGGCTGGACTCCTCCTTCTCAAGTCCATTATGCTACATCTCAAATTCTTGTGCTTCAGTAATATAATTTCACCAATATAGAATTTATAGTGACCACATTGGTAAACTTTAGATATCAACAAAATTGCTCACTTGACAGGCATCATAGAACAAAAAAATACTAAGTGCCAATGGTCTGCATGTTTTTAGTGGTCTGAGGAAGCATACCAAAGAAATTCCTATTCCAGAATTGCCTTATTAAGAGATTGCTTAGGCAAAGCAAAATAAAATTTTTGAAAAACCTAAAACTAGCTCTCTTCAAGACACCTCAAATCTGACCTTGAAGTGAAAGATATTTATCTATTTTTCATCACCCATTCTATGCTCCTACATATCATTCTTTTCTATCTCTCCTTCAACATACATCCCTTTTTTTCTGGCCAGACTGTATAATGCCCAAAGCTCAATTACCTCTTAAAATTAATCCTCCAATAGGAAAATCCCTTATAGTTGATTAAATGGCCTCCTATTATTTTAAGTGATGAGTCTTTGTCAAAGACTTTCCAAAGCCTAGACAAGATGGAAAGAAATTTACAGAAGAATTTAGTAGTATAGTTTTAGGAACATAGACTTTAGAGTTCCCAGATCTATAACAATTTGGTTTATATATTTATGAGAACCTCTGATGCAAAACTAAAGGATGGAAAAGGTAGAATGGAAAGACCCTGAGGTTAACTTAAAGACCTTAAATTTCATAGGTAACCAAGAAGTTTAGAAAACCTGTAGATGTTGGAGAAGACTTTTTGCTCTCATGAAAGAATTTTGAGTAGAAATAAATGAGACTCTAATTCAGTCCTAAAGGCAAAGAAAGGAGAATCCATTGAAGAGTATAGCAGTAACTCTCAGTAAGGTCCCTTGGTGGCACCAGGGGTTCTCAATTTGAACATTACAAAATTTTCACATGAAATTACACACCATGGCTAAGACAAAATTCACCATATAATCCTGTGGTTGATAATGGGAGCTGGTAGAGTCAGCCAGATGGAGGTTTGACTTCTGTGTCAGCCACTCACGAGAAGGGTGTCTAGGACCAAGGGCAGGCCACCCCAAGATGGGCCACATTAGCATGAAGATTAGTCTGAGTTAAAAAATAATAAAACGCTAAGGATTCCAGAAAAGCTCTTACCTCCCCCTCAACTGCCTAAAAGATTTTAGATGGAAACCTGCTCTCGGAAGAGAGCTATTACCATGGATAACTACATTATGATATAAACTATATTTAATAGACAGTGAGGAATCTAGCAAGGCTACTTTGATCAAAGTCCTCTTTGTCCCATTATTTCTGAGTGGCCCTGCAAACATTTTTTTTACAAAACATTTACTCCTTTTCATCTTCCTGTAAATTGCATTCCTTTCCTCTGAAGCCCAGATCCCTACCTCCTCTCTTTCCTTCAGGATAATACATATATCTCATTTTGTCTGACTGCCCATATCTGTGTGTATTCGCAATAGGTATGCTATTAAATTTTGTTTTCTTCAGTTAATCTGTTTTATGTCAATTTGATTCTTAGTCCAGCTAGAAAGACCTTGAAAGGGACAAGAATTCTTGCTACCCGACAGGACTTCTCAATTTTTCTCTCCTCTTTCAAGATACTACTAAGACAGTGTCAAGCTAGTGATTTTTCTTACTACAGTAGTCAGTTGTGTTTTATTAATGGACTATTTTGATGGTATTGGGGGAGAGGGAAAACATTCAAGTACCTTAAAGCTTGGTAGCTTTGAAACTGGTGCCCAATAGGGTTAATGAGGTTAAAACTGTTACTAGCAAGACCCCAAATCACCCCCTTCTTCATAGGAATGTTAACCTTATCTTTTAGAGGCAAACAACAGAAAGAGCGCCAGTGGCCTACACCAGCTGGAGCTCCACCACCACGAACTCACACCTGGGCAAATGGACAATGGCGTGCCCAACTGTTATCTCTACCTCATTATAATGTTAAAATCTTCACTGGAGGGGGAACACAAGCTTCATTAACATAACATAGGATGCATGTATAGGCATGTTTTCTAAGTATGCCTGTGCAACCTTATGCCTACCCTTATATGCGATGACAAAACTACCCTTTCTGAATATTTATCCTAACCCTATATAAAAGAAACCCACTCACTCCCCCTTGAGGAGTCCCAGTTTTGGAAAGTTTTTCCATGATCTACTTATTTGTTGCAAATAAAGTTTCTTTTGTATGACAACACTTGGTGCAGTCTCTACCTGTAACTCACCAAGGCATGAACTCATGTTAGCTCAGTTACAACATGTTTTATAGCAAAATAGAAGCATATGATGACACAGCAGAAGATCCTGAGCCAAGGCTAGCCATTAGATTTCTAATGTTCATGCATCAGCAAGATAGACCTAACAAATCTAAAGATAGAATTGAAAAAGTTTGTATTAGTTAAAAGAACTCAGTAGAACTGAATCAACATGTTGCCTGTATATATATATTTATATATATGTATATATGTATAATAATTTTAGATGCTGAGAAAAATTATCTGTACATGGGATATAAAGGCTCTTCATAAGCCAGTTCATGTAATTGTTACAGAATAGTAAATGGATAAATACATAAATAGTCACAATGAGCTTTGTGCACTACAGGTGGCACAAAGATGGTGCTTCAAGGTCCTAAAGGATAGAGTTTAGGAAAATAGGCATTTCCTTCTCTGGTGTCCATTTTCTTCAGAAGATGCTTATACAAAATAAGCTTTCTTGGAAGATTAAAAAAAGAAAGATTCTCCTTTTTTTGTTGTCGTTTATTTATTTATTTTGAGAGAAAGAGTGAAAGAGAGAATCCCAAGCAGGCTTAGCACAGAGCGGGACGCAGGGCTTAACCTCACAACTGTGAGATCATGACTTGAGCTGAATTTCAGAGTCAGACGCTGTAACAGACTGAGACACCCAGGTGCCCCAAAAGATTTTCTTTGATAACTGGAACAAGAGCTTTCAGTTCTTCTAAAAAAGTGAACTAGTAACTAATCAACCCTGGGAAAATTAAAGAAGCAAAGATAGGAAAACTAGTAAAAATAAGAGGTAGATGAGGAAACAAGGAGAAATGGTAGGGTAAAAGGAAGGCAGTTGTGAACTAGGTGGAGAATTGTGATTGCAGCCTAGGGCAGAGAGCAGTGAGGAGGCCCAGAAAGGCAAGTTTAGAAAGAAGTGTCAAACTCAACCAGGCAAAGGAATGCATGTCTTAGAAGAAACTCACTAAGTACTCCATTGAGGGAGAAAAGGCCAGGGGTTTTAAATGCTAGGAAACGAAGAGGGAGAACAGTTTATGGTGGTTAAGCTAATTAAGAATTGAAAAGAAGAGCACCTGGGTGGCTCAGTCTGGCATCCGACTTCAGCTTAGGTCACGATCTCACTGTTCTTGAGTCCAAGACCCACATTGGGCTCTCTGCTTGTCAGCTCAGAGCCTGCTTTGGATCCTGTCTCCCTCTCTCTCTGCCCCTCCCCTGTTTTTGCATGCTCTATCTCTCTCTCAAAAATAAACATTTAAAAAAACACCGTTTTATATATACATATATTTTTTTAAAAAAGAATTGAAAAGAGTCTTTTAGTTTGTAAACTGTAGGGGAAGCAAAATAATAAAGGATAGAAGGAACTCTACCCTTCTGAGTTCTTGGCTGAGACACCCCTGTAATAAAAGATTAACAGAAAAAAAACAAACAGAAGTTTAATAGCATGTATGCCTCCTGTATTCATGGAAGAGATTCAGGAAAACTGAGTAACTCTCTGTAGTGGCCCAAGCCATTATGTTTAAATAAAGCCTTCTTCATCTAAGACTAAAGAAGATGTTGGACAGAAGGGGGAAGGGCCAGTAATGGGAGGTTATCAGGAAAAGCACAGTAAACAAGTGCATGGTTTTTATATAGACTTAAGTCTCTGCCTTCTCATTGGTAAGCGTTTCTAGAGATTTAGTATCCTCCTCTTCCTGGTACAGAGAGGGGAAACACCCTTACAAATGGAGATTTCCCTTATAAATGTACATTTCCCTCACAAACAGGCAACCTCTACTCTGTTTTCAGAAATATTCCTATGTCTGCTGTTTCTTAAAAATAATCAGCTCAGAAAAATCCTTATGTCAAAGAAGAGTATTTTGGAATGGCATATTCTGCTCTCTTTCAATATAATTGGTTAAAACAAGTTCCTTTGTCAGTCAGGAGAGTGTCAATCAGGTCTAGTTATTGTAGGCAGGAAGGGCTGGGTGGGGCAGGGGGTAGGGTGGAGTGAGAGGGAGGTCTCTCAATCTGCAAGTCCTTTAATCAGCTTTGGATAGTTAGAACCAGTCACAGATGAAACACAAAAGTCAAGTTAACAGTAGAAAAACCATTTTAATTATGTACAGGAGTGCCACAAAGATATGAGACTCCGAAAAGACAGCCTAGCAATTGAGCCTTATATACTATCCTGAGCTAAGGAAAGGGATAGGAGTATGGGGGCTTCAAAAGGTAAGAAGGCAGATCACAGGAAGATGAGAAGAGGAAATATTTGGTAAAGTTTGCCCTGTCACACAGATGAGTCTCTTGGTAGTTAACCCGTGTTATCCCTGGTAACAGTGCTCCTCCTGAAATAGGCTCTCTTTCTAATGTAAATTTCCCTTGCAAAAGAGTAACTTCTGCTGTTTTCAGAGACTCTTCTGCTGTGTGCAATGTTGTTACCAAACCCAAACCTGTCTGTGCACCCGGCGCGCAGTAAGCCCATGTCTGACACTATGGTTTTGAAGTTAAGAAAACTTTACTGTTAGAAGAGTGCCCCAATGAGAAGGTGGGTAATCATTCCTAAAGCTGCCTTGCCCTGATGAGCCTAGGGATCGCTTATTATATGTATGGGGAAGGAGGTAAATACATAGTAAGAAGGTGAGGAGTGTCTTGAAACTTTGTGGGGGCGGGGGGGGGGGGAGGAGGGGAGCGCAGTGTGTGGTCCTTGAAACGCTCTGGAGGTATTCATTTTTCCAGACTGTGAAGTACCATCGGGACCTGGTACATTAGATCATTTTAAGTCAAATGTTATCATCTGTTCAATCAATGTGCAACCAAGGGGTAGAATCAAAAGGGCAGAGTTAACGACTAATAGTGCACAAGGCTTAATTAACATAAGAAACTTAAGTAGAGAACAAAACAGAACTTGGAACTAAGTTAATAATGTAGCTTATGCTTTCAAAAGAGGTCCCAGTGATGGGGTTTTGGAGTGCTGGTGGGGGGTTCAGAGCCGACTGCCAGGAAAGAATTCTTGAAGATGTCTTTGGTGCAAAAAAGGTGGGATTTTATTAAAGCACAGGGATAGGACCAGTGGGCGGAAAGAGCTGTACTGAGGTTGTGAAGAGTGACTGATTATATACCTTCAGGTTGGGAGGGGGTTAGGGACAGCATAAGTCTCCAAGGAATTTTGAAAGCAAGGTTTCCAGGACCTTGAGGCACTAGGTGTTGTTAGGAAAATGCCATTTACTACTGTTTAGTAAAACCTCAGTCTTGAGACCCTTCAGATGTATAGCAGACGCCATATGCTTGGAGTATAATTGCCAACGTATACTTGAGGGTTAAAGATGAAGGAGTTTTGCAAAGGAATTTTTATGTCTTAAGGAGACTCACAGGATTCTGGGGGGGTCAGGATAATGTTAAGCCAAGATTCCCTTTTGCCCCCAGCAAAGTGCCATCATCGAGACAGCTCAACTCCTAGAGGAAGGTCACTTTGCTCCTTTAAATGACTTGTCACTGGGCTGTAGGCAGTATAGGAATTTAATTTTTCATTTGCCTTTGTTTCCCACATCACCATGGCAAGCACTTAAACTTCCTTACTTCTTGATGAGGGTGATATTAGGGCTCCAGGAAATGGGTCAGTAGGTTTCTATGGATTGGTCTATGGATAAGATTGCCTTTTTCTTGCAGTTTCCTAAGTTATCCTTAAACTGAAAGAGACTCCTGTCCTGCATGACTGTGATCTCTATCAATCAACAATTTGTTTTCTTTCCTTTCCCCTGTTCTTGGGCAGCCAGGAGTGTCTGAGGAATATCACACATATCCCGCCTTTGCCCGGGGGAGGGGGGGGGGGAGTCAGGGTTACTGTTAGCCTATGCTTTGCCCTCAGCTTGCCCCATGCTCCCTCATCACCAGGAACCAAGCATCCAGCTTGTTTCTCAAAATAATCCCTATGCCAAAAAGCATACTTCAGGGTGTCCTATTCTGCTCCCTTTCAGCTCAAAGGCCAGAAAATTCAGACAGCTAAGGAAGTTAACCAACATAATACGTGAGGTGACCCGATTGTGTGGAAGGGTGGAGGCCAGCAGCTCAGGAGGTGAAAAAATTCACCCAAGGCAGAACAAAAGAGAATTTATGGAATACATTGCAAGGGAGCAGCGGGCAGTACAGCAAAATACAGACTGTCTGCCAGGAGGCAGTGGTGGAGAGCTTTGGTAAAAGGAGGGAATGAGGAGGTATGGGAAAATATGGAATTTTCCTTTTTTGGTACCCACACCCAGTTTTTTTTAAATCTTTTAAAATGTTTATTTATTTTTGAGAAAGAGAGAGAGAGAGAGAGAGCACAAGTGGGGAAGGGGCAGAGAGAGAGGGAAATACAGAATCCAAAGCAGGCTCTAGGTTCTAAGTTGTCAGCACAGAGCCTGATGTGGGGCTCAAACTCAAGGACCATGAGATCATGACCTGAGCCAAAGTCAGACACTTAACCGACTAAGCCACCCAGGCACCCCAGTACCTGTGCCCAGTTGTAAGCAGCCCATTGATTAGCTAGGGCCTATGAATATTTTGAAGTGGGTCACTTGATGAGCCTGTTGGCATTCAGCCTGTCATCACTGTGGGCCCTTTTACTTTACCCAGGTTTCCACTGCTCAAACTGGTTGCCTAAAAATAGCCTCTACAATACAAAGTGGCAGTATTGGAACAGACATAACAAAAACATAAATATAAAAAATAAACTTCAAGAGATAAGGTGATAAATAATATAAAACAGAAACAATAAGTTATTTTTTAAAAAGAGCTGCACCAATACCTTAAAAGTGAACATTAGAAGTTTACCAAAAGTATGACCAACATTAGCTCCTTAAAGGTCAATTCCATATGAGGGGGAATAACAGATATAAGCACATTATTTTACTTCTTATCCAGTCACATTGTGATGTTAAGGATAATCGAGTTGTGAACTAAAATTTTGAAACAATTAGAATTGTGAGTCACAAATAGGATTGAGAGATTCGGTTTAGATCCTTTCTGTGGATCTAAAGTAGATCCTTCCACTCCCTGTGTATCTTAAAAAAAAAAAGAAAGAAAAGAAAGAAAACCCAAAAACCTTGTTGATTGGTAGGGAGAAGGTAGGGCTTTTCTTCTACTCTTCAAAGATTTTTCCAGCTACTCTAAGAATTAAATTGGTATGAGACAGATTAACAGGAAAAAAATCAAATTTAATCTCATATACTTGGGAACCCCACATATAGGAGAGATTTAAAGACAAAAAGGTAGAATGAGATACAGATGCCATCATGAGCTAAGGAATGAGAGAGGGGCCTGGGATTGCAAAGAGCAAGAGTGCAATACGCAGAGCAAATGGAAGAAGAGCAGAAATTTGGTAATTAGATGTTTGCCCTACCATACAGATAGGTCACTCTGATTATCTTTGGTAATAACTCTTATTCTGGGAAAGACCTGCAATTTAGGTTCTTCAAGGTAGCTAAGAGAGGGGCAAAAGTTTCTCTTAATAGGGTCTGAAATGCCTTCTCAAAATTGTCCACATGCTAAAGTAGAACATTTTGGGGAGACTTGTTCTAAACCTCTTAATGGGACATCTGTGCAGAAAAAAAAAGACTCTAGAATAGAAATTTTTGTTTTCCATATTTTCTACATTGAAAGCATAATCCTTTTGTAAGAAAGGAAAATTTTATTTTTAGAAAAAAATCAGGGTTTCTTCTCCTCCCTTGGAAATGAGAGAAACCATTTAGTTGTAACAGTCCATTGATCACAGATTTTATCTAAACCTACTGCCACTATGAATCAATGCTAAGCGAGCAATAGGTAATGTTTCCCCATGCCCATATTTGATTTCTACAATTACATTCATCCAAACCAATATTCACACATTACAATGCACTAATGTAAAAAAGCTTTTGCTTTTTTTGTTTTATTTTTTGAATTGAACTCTCAGTATGTGCTCCATTCTGCATAAATGATCCATAGCAAAACCACACAATGCCTTTATATATAACTTCCTTTAAAATATGATTTGAAATGACTATCGTTGTTATTAGTGGAAAACATCGATAGGATTGCCCAAGGAAAATCTAGATATATATGTAACAAATAAGTCAAGAGTATTACATAGGAAAAACTGTAGGTCTAATGACTCTGAAACACAATACACATAAAAACCCAATTCTGTTCAGAATTCTTTCTTTCTTTCTTTTTCTTTCTTAATGTTTATTTATTTGTTTTTGAGAGAGAGAGTTTGAACAGGGGAGGAGCAGAGAGAAAGGGAGAAAGAGAATCCCAAGCAGGCTCGGCTTTATCAGCACAGAGCCTGACACAGGGCCTGAACCCACATATCATGAGATCATGACCCAGACCAAAATCAAGAATCAGATGCTCACCTGACTGAGCCACCCAGACTCCCTGCAGGATTCTTTCTTTAAACAGCCTTTGATTTTCATGTAAATAATCTGGATGATGATAAACAGCAACATTGAACTCCACCTTCTCTTTTCACTCTCCAATCAGGGCATCTTTCAGGGTTCCCTATGTTAGTGACTGGCATCACCCTCCCTTCAAGGCTAGAAGTCATCTATGACTCTTACTGCCACCCCCATATCTAATCCATCACCAAGTCTTGTGGGTTTGTCTCCCAGATATCTCTCACATCTACCCATTACTGTCTCCATTGCCACCATTCTAGAGCAGGCTGTTACCATCTCTGGCCTGGACTACTGCAACAATCTAACTTGGCTCCAGGAACCCACTGATTCATTCTTCAACCCATCCTCCAACTGCAACCAGAGAGGATTTTTAAAAAAAAAAATTTTAATCTTTATTTCTGAGAGACAGAAAGAGAGAGAGAAAGAGAGAGTGGTAGTGGCAGAGGGGCAGAGAAAGGGAGACACAGAATCTGAAGCAGGCTCCAGGCTCCAAGCTGTCAGCACAGAGCCAGATGGAGGGCTCAAACTCATGAACTTTGAAATCATGACCTGAGCCAAAGTCAGACACTTAGTCTGAGCCAACCAGGTGCCCCAATAGGATTTTTTTATCTGATTCAAATATAATATGGCCCATCTCAACGCCCCCCCCCCACCAACCTTACTGTCAAAACAAACAAAAAACATTTAAGCTAAAACTTAAAAACCAAATATTTTCTTGCCAGGCAAGGAAACAAGAAATCCTGCCTGGGAGAAGCACTCAGAAGTACCAGAAAGAAAGAACACACGGTGTTCCTACTAATTAGGCATCAAAAGGTAGCATTCTGGATTGGATAAGATGAGTCTCTAGGTCTTTACACAATTGGTTAAAACAAGTAGTCCCATTCTTTGTTCATCATGAATCAGAAAAGAGTCTTCAGTTAGATCCAGTAAGGATCTTATGTCCTGGATTGGTGGAGAGCGGATATCACTCAAATTCAAGGTCCTTATCAACTTCACTTGCTTAGAATAGCTGTGATGAAACACAAAAGTCAGTTTTAATATCTCCCATGCAAGTACTGCTATTTGAAGAGAATTTTCCTTTCCCATTACTCTTTCATTCCCACTCCCAGTGTTGTAGGCCTCTCATTATTCTATGATCTGATCATTTTACTTGCCCAGCCCAGTGATGGTCCTCTTTAAGCCCTGCCCACACTGGGCTTGTCTCCTCTCTCAGATACCTTGTACTCCCACTTTCTGTGCTAGTAAATACTGTTCTCATCACACCACTACGCCTTTAGCTTAGTTAAGTTGACATTCTTAAAATTTCAGCCCCACTATCATTTCCTTCCAGTTTTCCCTGGCCCTCCAGTGCAGGTAAGATTCATTCATTATACACCTGCCAACAAAACTTGTTTTTTGTTCCTCAGGGTACTTACCTCAGCTTATTTGATTCTTGGGTTTAGTTAATTAACATCTGTCTCCTCTCCTTGACTGAAAACTACCTGACAACAGGGATTGCATGTCCTTTTGCTCACCATTGTGTCCACTAGTATCTTCTAAAATGCCAAACAGAATTGGTGCTTTAAAAAGTGGTGCTCATTATTTCTTGAATGAGTGAAGAATGAATGAATGAATGAACTGACAGAGGGACGAATGAATCTATCTTTACTAGCTGGAGTTTGAGACTACAGGCTAACGGAAGTAAGGAAGATTTAATGAAAGCCTTAGCTTGTTCTTATTTCATAAGGTTTAATTAAGAAGATTTGAAGAAATTAAATCTGTAGTTTAAATAAAGCATTTGGTAAGATGGGAAAGGAAATAGGGAGAAAAAAAAGAAAAGACACAGACTCTTCAATTATTTCCTTAAAGTTTCCATTAACTTAGACTCTTGATAAATCACTCTTGGATCATCCTACCACCCATATTAGCTTATGCCATCATTCTAAGTCCCACCTTCAGGCACACAGTGATTCTGCTTCAGTCTATAGCACCAGCCTAAATTCCCAATTTAATTCTTTGTTGTCAGTTGATGTCACAATTTAGTGTTAATTAAATGTAGCTCTTTCTTGTCCTTGTGCCTTTTGTTTCTAATAGCTGTAGCCTTTTTCTAACCACAGCCTATTCTTTAAAAAGTTTCATGTAAATACGCTTTCATTAATCTAGTGATTATCTGATGCAAGTAGACTTAAGAGAAAAAGGATGACTGAAGATATATATAAGCACTAATGAATGGCACTAAACCAACTGTAAAATAATTGAAGCTCAAAATGCTGTCCGAGTTTATAAAATATTTCCTTTAGAAAAGTATGTTATTATAGGAGGAAATTAGAATACATACTTTATTAATCTATCATCTTCTAATACTTACTATTGTTATAGTTGGGCACATTTTAGAAATTGCATTACTGTTACACAAGACAGATTAAACCCAACTTTATTCCAACTCTCTCCTGAATGGCAGTGTTTTAGTTCATTTGGGCTGCTGTAATAACTGAGTAGTTTCTAAACGACACAACTTTATTTCTCACAGTTCTGGAGAATGGAAGGCTGAGATCAGAGTGCCATCCTGGTCAGGTGAAGGTCCTCATCCTCTTGCAGACCTCTCTTTGTGTCCTTGCATGGCTGAAGGGACTAGGGAGCTCTGTGGGGTATCTTTTATAAAAGCATGAATCCCATTCATGAGGGCTCTACCCTCATGACCGAACCATCTCCCAAAGGCCCCATCTCCAAATACCATCATACTGGGCATATGATTTCAACATATGAATTTGGGGGTGGGGGGAGGGGACACAAACATTCAGACCACAGCAGACAGTGAAGGAAGATAGCACACAAAGGCAAAGAGAACAGAAGAGCTAGACAAAAGTTTTGGAAGCTGGAAAGAAAACGAATGGTGCTATTGAGTTAGCAGGCCAAATAAAGTATAAACTTAAGCTTGGAGGAGGAAGATAAGCAAGAAGATGTTTCTTACTCTCCCCCTCAGAACCCCAGAAAGACTTGGGAATTAGAGGAAACGGGAACTTTGGAAGGCTAAGAACTGGAGAATTTGTTGAACGTTAAATAGCAATGAGATTTTTGGATCCCCTCCCCAAGGAAAAATGTGTGTTCCTCTTTCCCACCCTGGCAGAGGTTACTGTCTGGGGAAGTTAAACCTAAAGAACTCTGGTCTTTGGTCATCAGATACTGCTAAGGACAGAGGTGCCATAATTAAAATAGAGAAATTAACTAAAAGTTCATATATTAAATGGTAATACCCAGAACTCCCTTCCCCCATTTGACTTCCAGAACACTGGCAGTCAACTTTATAAGCTCCAAGGCAAGAAACTGGAAGAAAATGATCCAACCAAAAGAGATAATCTATAGAAACTGTCCACTTGGAACCCTTCAAAGAAAGGATCAACATGCTCCCTACCATTCTATACCAGACAGTAAACAACCTCAAAATTTAGAACATCCTGTCATCATTAAAGTGCATCATTTTTTGAACAAATCAGGAGACTATAGATGCTGGCGAGGATGTGGAGAAACGGGCATCCTCCTACACTGTTGGTGGGAATGTAAACTGGTGCAGCCGCTCTGGAAAACAGTGTGGAGATTCCTCAAAAAATTAACAATAGAACTCCCCTATGACCCAGCAATAGGACTGCTAGGAATTTACCCAAGCGATACAGGAGTGCTGATGCATAGGGGCGCATGTACCCCAATGTTCATAGGGACACTTTCAACAATAGCCAAATCATGGAAAGAGCCTAAATGTCCATCAACTGATGAATGGATCAAGAAGATGTGGTTTATCTATAAATGGAATACTATATGGCAATGAGAAAGAATGAAATCTGGCCACTTGTAGCAACGTGGATGGAACTCGAGAGTGTTATGCTAAGTGAAATAAGTCAGGCAGAGAAGGACAGATACCATATGTTTTCATTATGAGTGGAACAGGAGAAACTTAACAGAGGACCATGGGGGAGGGGAAGGGGAAAAATAGTTGGGGAGAGGGAGGGAGGTGAGGGAGACTCTTGAATACTGAGAACAAACTGAGGGCTGATGGGAATGGGGGAGAGGGGAAAGGGGGTGATGGGCATGGAGGAGGGCACTTGTTGGGATGAGCACTGGGTGTTATATGGAAACCAACTTGACAATAAACTATAGAATAAAAAAAAATAAAGTGCATCATTTTCAAATGATGGCCTACCAAGGTTTATTTGTCAAAACGCTCTCTCTCTTTCAAGGTCCTCTCAAATGTCACTTTCCCCATAAAGTTTCTCCCTGAGTCATCAGTTTATATGGCATTACCTATAACCTACCTTGGGAGCCTGTGTGGCTCAGTCAGTTAAGCGTCTGACTCCTGGTTTGAGCTCAGGTAATGATCTCACGGTTTGTGAGTTCAAGCCCTGCATGGGGCTCTGGGCTGACAGCTTTAATCCTGGAGCCTGCTTTCAGTTCTGTGCCTCTCTCTTTCTGTCCCTCTCCCACTTGTGCTCTGCCTCTCTCAAAAATACACATTAAAAATAAAACCTTGTCGTACAGTCATTCTATATGTTTTAATACCTGTTAGATGAATGCTTTCCATGACAGCAGGTACATATCCAAACATCCAGTTACTTCCTAAACAGATACTTAGATACCCCTATTTTCTCACACTTCACATTTCCAAAACTGAACTCATCATCCTGCCTTCCAAAGCTGTGTTTCTTGTCTCACCAAATGCCACTCCAACTACCCAATTACCTCAGTCAGAAATCTAGCCTCTTCTCTACTACTTCCCATCCAATCTTTCAACAAATTCTGCTCATTCAACTTTTTGTATGTATCTCAAATTTCTATCTTTACTCCCTTACTGAAAACACTTCAGTGGCTTCCCATATCCCTTAGAATAGAATCCAAACTCCTTAGAAAGACTGTTGATTCCCTGCACAGTCTGACTTCTGCTTTTCTTTCCAGCTTCAAACACCCTACATTCTCTAGAAAAAGAAACTTTGCGAGACTTTTTCCCTCTGCTTGGAGTGCCTTTCCTTCCACTCCTCCTCTGACTAACTCCTTCTCATGTGTTAGGTCTCAGAGAGGACTTCCCCCAACAAAGTATGTCAGGTACCCCTGTTATCCTGTTGCATGGCAACCCATACTTTCCCTTCATAGCATTTTTATTTTGTAGATAATGTGTATACTATAAGATTATTTGTTTAATATCTACCTCATGTATGACCCTGTAAACTCCATGAAAGCAAGACAATAGATGTTTTGCTTGCTGTTGTATCTCTGGCGCAAAGCCTGGTCTATAACAGGCACTTAAATATTTGCTGAATAAACAACTGAATATTTATTGGATGAAAAAACAATGATTTTTAACTTACTTGAAAGCCCAGTGCTGATGGGTACAGGAATGGAAAGCATAATCACACAGATCACAAATGAGTCTTTAACACATGGCAACAGAATTGATGTGAAAGACACATTGAGAGAAAGAATGAAAGATGCATCTTAGGTCTGCTGAAGACTCAGACCTAAGTGACTGGGAAAAGGACAGGGTCACTATAATAAGTAGAAAAGTTAGAAAGAGGGTTGTTCAGATAAGGAGATGGTGAATTTGAGTTTAGAAATGTGAAGCTGGAAGAGCTCATTCCATTTAGGTTGAAACTGCAAGTGTGTAATTGGGAACATAGGTCCATAACTCTGAAAAGAGTCTGTGATTAGAGTTAAGCCATTTTGGAGTCTTTTTAATGGAGACAGATATTCCATCTACAGTTCTTTCAGGCAGATACATACTCTCAGTGCATCCTGTACTTAGCTTTTGTAAATCTCACACTTGTAGTAGCTTGTTCAATGTTGGTCTTTCATTACTCGATGGTAAGTTTCATGAGGACAGTATTGCTCTATCCTGGGGAAGGGAAACACTAGACTTCCTAGAGTGTAGGGATTCTGGGAACAGGTAGTCAGGAAAACCAACCTGAGGTTGTTGATTGGAAAAATGTTCTTTTTTCCAATGGCAGTAATGGCAACCACACTAGAGGAATTTCCATAATACAGTGGCCCAGCATTTTTCCACCAATGCAATGAACAAATTATTTTAAATCACACAGTTGGCTAGTAGCACAGTTGTAATTAAGATTGATGGTTCTCAATCATCAAAGTTCACAAAAGTGTACAACTGCAACATATACTTTCACTAAATATCTACCTCAATCTACCATAATGTGAAACAGATTATCCCACTATCTCAGGTGTATTTCGGATATAAATTTGCCAATTTTGAAAGTGTTCTAAAGCTTTGAGATACAATTTTATATTTGGAATCATACACTGGCTTAAACTTTGAAAGTATCCACCCAAGCAGTGATTTGCTGATTTCTTCTCCCTCTATACTTATTCACAAAGATTTTTGTCTTGTCAAGATCATTAAAATTAATTCTGATTTCAAGTTGCAGACTATTTGATTATGTTATATAAATGTCACTCAAAGAACTTCTCCAGAAGTTCTAAACACCAGGGGCAATAGAAAATCTTTATGACTATTACATCTTCTATTTACAGATAATATGGCAATGCTGTAAACTTATTTCTATATAATTTACTCTGATGAAACCATATCAATAGTATCTCTTTCTATTAATGCTTTTGTTCCTTGATTTCAATTAAATTCACCTAAACATGCACTTGAAGCATACAGGCACATAAAAATTATTTCCTACAATGAACTGAGAAGTACCGTGTTACATCCTTCCCCATTAATAAAAGATAAAGTACTATGGAACCCACCTTTAAACAAAAACCTGAGATTCCTACCATTAACATTAATACAATGCTGAGCTACATCTCATTCTGTTTTACTTTTTGTGAACTGTGCTATATCATGAAACCTAAAAATCAATGTTGAAAAAACTAAATTATACGCCTACATGTATATAAATTATATAATTATTCACATGGTGGATTATTATAGAATATTACCAATTCATTAGCTACAATAAACTTTTTTTTCCAAAGAGTTATTTAAAACACACATGGAATTACTTCATTTTTAGTGTTTCCCCCCACAGTATAAATCATTTTTCTCTGCCTAAGATATCACTATCTCTCCAGCAGGCTAATCCCAGGAGGTTTAGCAACCACGATTACTACATTTAAATATTCCATGTATCTGTCAAGACTTAAAATAATTCTGTGGTGTCAGTTTAAATATAAATATATATAATTCTAGCTAATCATGACTTAAGGTGGTTTTGAAAACCACATTACTTACTGCTGCAAATATCAGTGTTAGATTGTCTGTGTTGTGCAGTGTGCTATAGTCCCACTCTCTTTATTGATTTATTGGTTAAGAAAATGTCCATACTGATTCTCCCAGACATAAGTGTTCTCTTTATCCAGAAAATGCATAGTTTCTCACTGAGGTAAACTTGTCAAGATCATTTCATCTAATCGTTGAAGAGAAAAGAACACCAGAAAAATCACTCTTGTGCTTTACATAGAGCTCAAAGTGAGGTTGGAAATCTCACGTAAATATAGTATTTCAAGAAAATGCTAGCAAAACATATTACAAGCTTTTCATTTGTTTCCTCTGCTTCTGAAGGAAACCTTTATATTTACCAGTGACCGCACTAACGGTCAATAGCTTTCATTCTTCTTTTGCCTTTTAATGTAAGTGCAGATTTTGTGCATTTTGTAATTTCATCTTATAAACAGCTTCAATGACCCTGCAATGAAAATCAAGCATTTTGATGGTATGGTAACTACAGCTACATAATTTTACACTGGGATGGGTCAGAGGGTTGCTATATTTACCTTTAAGTTAGGTCTGTTCCTGTGTCTGTATTTATTTATCCTACTTGAATAGCGCTTACAGTGAAGATAAAAGTGTAATTATTTTTACAACAATGAAAGATTCAGGGTGCCAGAACCTAATATCCTAGTGCCCAGCAACCATAACTAGCACCAGTGAATAGCACTTCAAGGCTTTTAATCTCCATGACAACCTACCTTGCGTTATTCAATAAAATACCACTTTGCATGCATACAAACATATTCTTTATGCACACAGTCTACTTGTTAATAAATATCACCTGCACTGAACACCAAAAAAAAAAAAAAACCTTCCTTTTAAATAACTCTGAGTTCTCCCTGTAAAACTAATTAACTGAACTGAGAAAGAACCTAATTTATATCTTTACATCTATAACGCACCTACATAATAAGCCAACCAAAAGACTTTCTGAAATAGATGTTGAAACTGATCCCTTCTTCAGTGTGAAATGCTATGAAGGCACTACCCCTAAAGCCCACTTGGGTGCTGTATCAGTAATACTTTCTTGTGGTGAGTAGGTCATTTCACTTGAGACCTAGGTGTTGCTGATGTTCTTCCATGGGAAAAATATGCTGCTACAGGCTTAGCATTTTCTGTTTATTCTCTTATTCGTTAAGGACAATTCTCTAATTTTTAGGGTAAGACTGACAGGTTTGTTGATTGTTCTAGTTCTTGACATCTCCTTTGAGACACAGATTTTATTTTGCTCCTTATGTTTTTTTGCAATCAAGAGCAGATCAGGAGGGGCACCTGGGTGGCTCAGTTGGTTGAACATCAGACTCAATTTCAGTTCAGGTCATGATCCCAGGGTTGTGGGATCGAGCCCTGTGTCAGGCTCCGCATTGAACATGGAGTCTTTTTCAGATTCTCTCTCTCTCTCTCTCTCTCTCTCTCTCTCTCTCTCTTTCGCCTTCTCGCCCTCTCCTCCGCTCACACACACATGTTCTCTCTCTTTCCAAAAAAAAAAAAAAAAAGGAATAATCAGGAAATATTGGAAGAGAAAACTTGAAACTTGGAGGAGGTGGTTTTCCCTGCCTCTTGACTTACAGGTGAGGAGGTGGAAGGTAAAAGTAGTATCTAAAATGAAAGTTGAAAGTCTCCGTTGATTTGGTTTACCCATACTTCATTTTTTGAGAGAAGGAATGGATTTATTGCACAGAACCTTACTTTCTTTTTAACTTATCAGTCTAAGCTGTCTTCTGTGTAAATCCAAGGAGCATTAGAAGAGAAAGATCTTGGAAATCAGAGAACTTGATACAATGTGTAGATCATTGAAAATTCTGTCCAAGATAGATCACAATTTAGTTTTTAGATGCTGCATTGCTTTCTTACGAAAATTACCTCTCCTTTCATATCTCTGGTTCCTTTTCAAAATGGTTTCTTTGCTCTTTTACCTATTCACTTAGCAGACTAAGGTATTGTTAATCATTGTACAGATCCCATAAAACTCTTAGCATACTTGGGGCACCTGGCTGGCTCAGTTGGACAAGCATGCAACTCTTGATCTCGGGGTCGTGAGTTCAAACCCCATGTGGGGTATAGAGATTACTTAAATAAATAAAACTTAAATGTTCATATTTGGAAATATGTATTTGGAAAAAATATTTTGAATATAATAACCCCATCTAAGAAAACAACTTAAAAAAAGACACTTTAGTTCCAGCTTTCCTAAACTAAAATAATGTGGAAGCAAAACCTGGTCTTGACTTCTCCTGTCTGGATAACTTCAAATAGGTTGTGCTCATACCATCCATAAGCCCCTCATTTTTCCTTTGCCAGCAGCGAATGGTGAGTGTGTCTATTTTGCTGTCTTCTCTGTCACAATGGCAGTATTTTCAGGATCCTGAGGTTCGCTTCACTCCTTATGTCAAGCAGCCAGTACAGAATCAGAAAAGCAATTATGTGGATAACCTAACAAACATTTTATTAAAATAAATCAATTTATTTTCTTTGAATTTTATAAAACAACCTATTGCAGTAACATTTTTATTGTACAGTATGACTGGATTGTTTTTCCTGAATTGACTGGTAATTTTGGCATATAAAAAGATTTTCAAGTGTAGTAATTATTATATGACAATGGGAGACAACCAGGCAACTTGTTTTTTCAGGGTGCTGAGGGCTGAGACAAATAGACAGATTTTATCAAATATCATGAATCTAGAGTTATTGGGATTTGAGTAGGTCTCTAACAATGGTGGCTTTTTTTTTAACATGACAGCCCCTGCGAGTAGTCTCTGAGCTCCTTGAGAGCCAGCATTGTGTGTCTATCCAGTGTTCTCTAATTTCCAAAAGAGTGGCCACCACATAAAAAAATAACTCCCAAATGTCTGTTTAATCTAGCCAAATTAAATTCCAAATAAACTCATTTTCAAGCACAACACTCTAATCATTAGGTTCTAGCACATTTCTTGCTTGATATTGGATTAGAAGTCTTCTGTGTTTAGAAGATTTAAAATTGGTCCACTTAAGCAATTTCCAATCGCTTTGATTAGTGCATTAAAGCTGAGTATCACCATTTCTATTTTTGTGTCTTTAAATATTGCTATGAATAGTAATAATGCATCCTCAGCAGTAGCCCCTCTCCCTGACACTACCATGGTGAGAAAAGCACTATACTAAGACCCAGTAGCTCTGACTGAGAATAGCTCCCACTATTTGTAAGTGAATATAAATCTTAAAAAATGTGTCCAACAAAATAATTTTTATAAGCACAAAAGTCCAAAGGAAACATGAAAATGCCTTGTCTTCAGGAAAAAATAAAACTACCCCCTCCCCAAAAAAACAGCATTCTATTATCTGAAAAGTCACCAAAGAAGAGACTTTAGGTGATTAATTTTGTCACTTGTTCTAGTGGTTCACAACAATTATGTATAATCTAAACCGCACATACAGTTAAATGTCAACTTAACTGACTTAACCCTCGATAAGGCTAATAGATGTTTTATGTAAAGAATAAAATAATTCTCAGGCCTTTTGTGGCTTTGTTTACAGTGAGTCAAAGAATTGCGAGCTGTACTTGCTTTTCTCATTCCAGAATTCACTAACCAACCAGCCAACAGTTTAGTGTTTTCATTTCTAACGAGCCCTTCACCAAGGTTGCCTGGGGTTGGGTTTTACCAAAATTAGTGATGTATAAGGGCAGGCCTGCTCCAACTCTCATATGTCTGTGGACTTTCTAGTTGTTGATAGAGCTGATTACTCCTGCAGTCATATAGAGATATTAGTCATATAGGGATATGGTGTACTAGTAAGCAGATTTTCTAAAATTAATGCCCCATGTTTAATGTTGCCAATTTCCATGGTGTAAATGCTCCCACCTTGGCTGATTTCAAGCTGCCAACATGAGATCACTCAGCAGGAAGTTGGAAAGAGATCTACATAGCCTACTTCCCTGACCCAATAAGAGTCCATTCCAGCTCTCCACAACTGGTTGCTGACTCTGTCATAGGAATTTTTTTTCTGATTATAAAGGTAATTGACATACAAAATTGGAGATCATTAATACTAAAATGAAGAGAAGAAAATAGCCTCTGCTTCTAAAACCCAGAGATAGTCATTGTTAATATGGTATATGGTAGGAGTGCCTATCACTACATAATAGTGATATGCTAGTGATAGTTGCATAAGTAACTATCATAACTAACTACCATAAAACTAAATTATGAGGAATTTTGAAATATCTGTATTTATTTCAGTGTACCTCTCTGGAAACCATAGAAGTTTCAATATATGTTCAAATTGGAGTCACTTCTAATGGACATATCAGGAAAAAGAGGACCTGGAACTGAAATGAAAATGGAAAGAAACTGGCTAAGGATTAGTGGAAGATTTAGCAATGAACTCTTAGATAGCTAAAGCTGAAAGAAAAAAGACTCAGAAATTACAACTGTATTCGTGCATCTGTTAGCTCAAGGAAACTGAAGATAAAGGAGGAGCTGAAGACATGTGCTTTGGCAAGATACCATTAAGCAAAATATTGGATAACCTCAGATATTGAGGAACAAGCTTGAAAAACATAAGCCCAGCTACGCTGAGTTAATTAAATAATGATATTTCAAAGATTTTTCCATCTCAACCATCCAATAACTACAGATCTCTGACACCAAAAACATACCTTAGTAGTGAGAATTGACAGTTCTGAATCATACTACCACAAAGAAAAATATGATGCTCTTATTATTAATATTATCTGCAACATAGCAAAACAAATTTACAAGTATTCTGTAAAATAATGCCGAAGGAAGGAAATCTTGAAGAGCAAAATGGTAATAAAAACATGACAAATTTAAGATATACAAAATAGCATTGATATTTTCCTTATTGATAGTACTGTGTTTTTGTTTTTGTTTTTTAGTGAACTTCAAAAACATCTACAAAGGATTCTATAGAGTCACCCGTAATTAAATTTCACTACCTATAGCTCTGAACTATGGAGACTTTTTAAAATTTAATTTTCATACTTGAACACTGCTTTTACTTATTTGACTTAAAATATACTTTCTTAGCCTAAATGTCCATCAAATGATGAATGGATCAAGAAGATGTGGTTTATATATACAATGGAATACTACTTGGCAATGAGAAAGAATGAAATCCTGCTGTTTGCAGCAACATGGATGGAACTGGAGGGTATTATGCTAAGTGAAATAAGTGAGTCAGAAAAAGATAGATATCATATGTTTTCACTCATATGTGGAACTGGAGACACTTAACAGAAGACCATAGGGGAAGGGAAGGGGGAAATATTGTTACAAACAGAGAGGGAGGGAAGCAAACCATAAGAGACTCTTAAATACAGAGAACAAACTGAGGTTTGATGGGGGTGGTGGGGAACGACTGATGGGCATTGAGGAGGGCACTTGTTGGGATGAGCACTGGGTGTTGTATGTACGTGATGAATCATGGGAATCTACCCCCAAAACCAAGAGAACACTGTACACACTGTATGTCAGCCAACTAGACAATAAATTATATTTGAAAAAATATGATTACTACACTAAAAAAATTTTAAATATATATATACTCTTTCTTGAGGCACCTGGGTGGCCCAGTCAGTTGAGCATCTGACTCTTGGTTTCAGCTCAGGTTATGATCCCAGGATAGTGGGATCAAGCCCCACATAGGTCTCTACACTGAGCATGGAGCCTGCTTAAGATTCTCTCTCTCTGCCGCTCTCCCCTGCTCACACTTGTGCTCTCTCTCACTAAATATATATATATATATATATATATACTCTCTTTTTGCACTTATATGCTTTTATGAGTGAAATTATTAATTAATTGTATAGTATCTTTCTAGATTTATACAGCCTGTACTAGCCCATTTCAGTAAATAAACATTTAAGTATAACAAGCATAGAAAAGAGTACACAAAAAGTTAACTGTCCAGTTCTATGAATTATTGCAAAGTAGATATATTCTTATAAACAGTGCCCAGAGCAAGAAATAAGAATTTAGGGGCACCTAGGTGGGTCAGTCAGTTAAGCATCAGATGATTGGTTTTGGCTCAGATCATGATCTCACAGTTCATGGGTTCAAGTCTCACATCAGGCCCTGGATTGGGCTCTCACTGGAAGTGCAGAGCCTGCTTCGAATGCTGTCTCTCTCCCTCTCTCTTTTCCCCTTCCCTGCTCATGTGTGCGCTCTCTCTCTCTCCCTCTCTCAAAAAAATTAACCAATTAATTTAATTTAACTTAATTTAAAAAAAGAAATAAGAATTGTATTCAGTGGGAAAATGGTATTGGGAAAACTGAATAGCTACATGCAAAAGAATGAATCTGGACCGCTTTCTTACACCATACACAAAAATAAACTAAAAATGGATTGAAAACCTAAGTGTAAGACCTAAAACTATAAAACCTATATGCAAGACCTGCAACTTCTAAAATTACACAAACAATTGGGACTACAACAAAGTAAAAAGTTTTACATAGCAAAGGAAACCATCAGCACAATGAAAAGACAACCTACTGAATGGGAGAAGATATTTGCAAATGACATATCCAATAATGGGTTAATATCCAAAACAGATATAATCCCAATTGTTTATTTTTGTTTTTATTTCCCTTTCCTGCAGAGACATATCCAGAAAAATATCACTAAGGCCAATGTCCAGAGCTCACTGCTTATGTTTTCTTTTAGGAATTTTATGATTTCAAGTCTTACATTTAGGTTTTTAATCCATTTTTAGTTTATTTTTGTGTATGGTGTAAGAAAGTGGTCCAGTTTCATTCTTTTGCATGTAGTTGTCCAGTTTTCCAGTGCCATTTATTGAACAGGCTATCTTTTCTCCATTATATATTCTTTCCTTCTTTGTTATAGATTAAATGACCATATGAGCATGGTATTATTTACGGGTTCTCTATTGTGGTTCCATTGATCTGTATTTCCATTTTGTACCAGAATCATATTGTTTTGATTATTGCAACTTTGTAATATAGTTTGAAACCTGAGATTGTGATAATTCCAGCTATGTGCTTTTTTCTCAAAATTGCTATTGGCTTTATGGGAGTGGGTTTTACTAACTGCTTTTTCTCCAGACTATGGATTACATTTTCCTATATTGTACATCTGGTGTCTTTTTATCATATATTGGACATTATGAAATTCTGGATTCAGTTATATTTCTTTGAAGAGTATTGATTTTTGTTCCAGCAGGTAGTTAACTTGGCTACACTTAGAATCTCTGCCCAAGTCTTTCCTCTTCCAGGGGCTACTTTTTCACCAGGCATACTGGAGTATCTCAGGGGCATGTACAGTTAAGTGGTCAATCAAGGATTTGAGTGAAATTTATATACAGAACCTGAGGTTCACTCCTTTTGCAGCTCACTCTCTTCCACGATTTTCCCCTGATCTTTTGAGCTTCTCTGCCAGCTGAGAACTCTGTCTTCTTTTACCTTAAGCCAGTAAAGTTGAAACTTTGTTACCCACAGCCTGATACAGTTTAGGATGTACCCTCAGGCAAAAGTACACATTCCCATACTCATTAGTTACAGTTCTGTCTTATAAGGCTATGCTCCCTCCAATATCTGAGTCCTTTCATGTTCCTTAGTACTTTAAAATAGTTGGTTGAGGGGTGGGGAGGGGGTGTTAAAGATATCTTGCTCATGTATATTATAATTGTTATCTGCAAGATTATGCTGGCTAAATTACTCTGCTATTTCTAAAAGCCTAAATCTAATATATATTTTCATATTCTTTTTCTTCCAATTATTATTATATCATCTGGCTTTTTACATGGATATTTACTATGTGATATGTTTTATGTGCTCTGATAGGTGTATTAATTATATCTGTTGGTTATCTGGATTCAGAGCTTTTAATCTGACCTTCACATAAGAAACAGAGGCTTTCAAGTCTCAACATTAGTCTAAGCAATCAGCTTAGTCTATAAACCTGGCAAAGCATTATTAGAAGGTAAAAAAATCATTTTATGTTATGAATCCAAATTGAATCTCTTAATGAATTCAACTTATAACAATTTAATTTAAATAATAGTACATTTATAGTCACAATAACAAAAACATTTTCTTGTTTTTCTCATTAAAATTTTTTTTCATTCCTTTGATTTTTTAAAAAATTTTTTAATGTTTATTTATTTTTGAGAGAGAGAGAGAGAGACACAGAGCACAACCTGGGGAGAGGCAGAGAAACAGTGAGACATAGAATCCAAAGCAGGCTCCAAGGCTCCAAGCTGTCAGCACAGATCTCGACGCCGAACTCCAATTCATGAACTGCAAGATCATGCATGACCTGAGCCAAAGTTGGATGCTTAACTGACTAAGACACCCAAGCGTCCCTCATTCCTCTGATTTTAAAACAATGATTTTTTTAATGTTTATTTATTTTTGAGACAGAGAGACAGAGCATGTGGAGGCAGAGAGAGAGGGAGACACAGAATCTGAAGCAGGCCTCAGGCTCTGACTTATCAGCACAGAGCCTGATGCAAGGCTCAAACTCACAAACTGTGAAACCATGACCTGAGCTGAAGTCGGACACTCAACCAACTGAGCCACCCAGGTGCCCCTAAAACACAGATTTTTTTTTGTACACATACATCTATGGAGACGTGTTGTTTTTCTACTTTACTTTTATAGTCCTCAGTAAATTTTGGTATATAAGCATTCTGTAGTGTTTTATAGTCTTTGAGGTTAAAAAGTTCACTTTTCCACAGATCACATTAAAGTTTAGGCAAGAAAGATTCAGCTAAAGTTTCTTCATTCATTTATTCAGTAAAAGCTTCATAAATGTTTATTACCTATAAGGCACTGTGTTAGGCACAAGGGATTCTAGAATAAATAAGACACCATCCAGATCCTCCAAAGACTCATAATCTATTAGGAAGGTCAGAGAAGTAATTAAAAATGACAAGTTAAAATGAGTGCTACTGGTGATAAGTATTTTAAAAATGATAAATTCACAGGAAGGATTTAATTCCACCTGGAGAAACCTAGAAAGTCTAGTTAAGGATCACCAGTGTGCATGAGCTTAAAAAATGACTGTGTTTGCCAGAAGCAAGAACTTGAGGAAAAGCATTGCAAATCCAGGGCACTGCAAGTACTTTTTCACAATCAAATACAGTAAGCAAGTAGAAAAATAGTAGAAGATGAGACTAGAAAAGTAGGCAGGAGCCAATAATAATAATAATAATGGCCTTGAATTATACTTGGTGTACAAGTATATGAATTTTTTTCTGTGGATTATGGGAAGTTGTATGAGATTTAAGTAAGAGTATTGATCAGATTTGAGTTTTTGAAATATGACTCTGGCTGCAGAGTGGAGAATGGATTGTATGAGAGGTTGGCAAACTATATCTAAAGGACCAGATAGTAAATATTTGGGGCTTTGTGGCCCTTGAGGTCTCTGTCACAACTACTCTACCATTGTAGCATGAAAACACCTATAGACAATAGGTAAATGAATAGGTATGGCTGTGTTCCAATAAAAACTTAATTTAAAAAAAACAAAACAGACTGGATTTGACCTATGAGCTATATAATTTGCCATCCCCTGGATTAGATAATGGGTCCCAAAGCAAAAAAGACCAGTTTGGAAGCAATTACAATAATCCAAGTGAGTTATAATGAGAGCTTGAAATGGAGCAGTGGACATGAAATTACAGAGGAGACAATTCCAATAACATTAAGAAGGTAGAAATGTCAGGACTTGGTGACCAATTGGATATTGTAGCTGAAGGGGCAGAAATTTGGGAGAACTCCAAAGTTTATGATTTAAATGACTGAAGAGATCATGTTTCCACCAATAAAAATGGGGGGGATATAGAGAATCAGGAGGTCAATGATGCAAATATTTCACCAGTTCATGAATTTTAGTTTTTTAATTATTGTAATACATTAAGTATTTTAATTGCAAAGTATATAATAAACATTTTAATAGAAAAGAGTATTTTTCCACTTAATCTGTAGAATTGTTATGAGAAATTAAATCTGTCCATTTAAGCTATACATGAACTAACTCAGCAGTCGTATTACTTAGGTTCCCTTGATAAACAATACTTTAGACTCTCTTGGTCTAGCTTTTCCCTACAGTCTGCTTGAATGATAAAGAATACTTCTAGTTTCAAATTTACATAAACACAGTTTGGAAACATTTTCTCCCATGTCTTGGGGGTCCCGTTTAAACAAAATGTTGAGTTGATGGACCATAAATCTCACCCAAATGTGGCAATTCTTATATAAGTGCTTGATCTCTGCACTTTATTTTAATTTTTTAATGTTTATTTCATTTTTGAGAGAGAAAGACAGAGAGTGAGTGGCGGAAGTGCAGAGAGAAAGAGACAGAGACAGAGACAGAATCTGAAACAGGCTCCAGGCTCTGAGCTGTCAGTACAGAGTATGACTTGGGGCTCAAACTTGTGAACCACAAGATCATGATCTGAGCTGAAGTCAGATGCTTAACCGACTGAGTCACGCAGGAGCTCCATCTCTAGCACTTTAGTATGGATGAACATCAGACAATGTGTGAGAGGAGCATGTATGGTGTAAAACACAGAGGATGAAACTCAGAAAGAAATAAAGCCCTAGAAAATTAATCATTACACTATGTGTCCTACTCACAGAGATTGTAATTTATGGAAGTCAGCTGTAATTTATGGAACGATTTATAAAGCCAGTTAGTATTTTATCCATCCTCTCTTCTTTTGCCTTCCCCCCTCCCCTGTTCCCTGCTAATTCCTTTCTTTTCTTATTTCTCTTCTACCTTACCTATCTTCTCCTTTTCAAATTTCACTATCCTTCTTTTTCATCTTTCCCTCACCTTCTTTATTTCTAGTCTTATTTTGAGCTCCTCTTCTTCACCCACTCAAGCACATGTCTTTTTGAGGAGTTACCACAATTTTTTTAAATTAACTTTCATAAACTAAGGATTTCCTTCTTAATTGGAGACAGAGACAGAGGGGGAGAGAGAATTGTTTTCATATTTTTTTAACCTAGGGCATGCTAGCTCAATATAATAGGAACATATAGGGGCACCTGGGTGGCTCAATTGGTTAAGCGCTGACTTTGGCTCAGGTCATGATCTCATGATTCATGGGTTTGAGCCCCACATCAAGCTCTGTGCTGGCAGCTTGAAGCCTGGAGCCTGGTTTGGATTCTGTGTGTGTGTGTGTGTGTCTCTCTCTCTGTGCCTCCCCTGCTCATGCTCTGTCTCTCTCTCTCTCTCTCAAAATTAAATAAACGTTAAAAAAATTTAATACGAACATATAAAAGGATACTATTTTAATTCATTTTATGATAAGTATATGAGGGAGAGATCCAAGTTTTCTTGTGCCTAAACCTAAATAGTACAAAATTAAATATGAAAGCAAATATTTGTTTTTAAGGAGAGTAATCAAAATAATTTACAAACATTAAAAATTTGCAAATGCCATGCATATCTCAAACACCAGAAAAATAATATATTTTTGTGAATCAAAATTACCTGACACATCTCTATGATTATTCCCATCCCCCACATCTTTTGGTTTCATGTTCTTTGATTCTTTTCATATAGCAGTGATTTTACAATACTCTCTGTAGAAAGAATAATAGTATTGCAACAAGTTTGTTCCCTACAAACAGGAACAGGAAATAAGTTCTATCTTATGTAATTCCTAGTAATAAAGAAAAATGAGTGGCACATTTGTAATTGTAATCATCTCTGCTCCAGTATCAAACATATTTCTGACAGGAGAAAAATTGATTGGAGTCAGTGAGAATCAAATCCTGTAATTTCCCACATATGATGATTGAAAGAATTTTCCACAGATAGTTCTGCTCGATATGATTTCTCATTACAATTTCTCCTCCACTACCCGTATGTTACTGGTGGTGGCCTGCCATGCCAGTCCCAAGCAGAGGAGGACTGTAGGCTTAACAAAAAAGGACACTGAAGGACCCTGAACAGTACTTTTCTCATCTAACATTTCAAAGAAAATTGATAATGAGAAATTGAACTGTCCTGATGATTTACTGAGAATACTTTACCTGTAGCAACACACTGCTGAGAATCTACCAAACTTCTCAGAGAGGAAACCATTTTCATTCTGAGGAAGGTTTTTATTTTTTATTTTTTTAAACAATGTTTTGATGTCAGCAGAATTGTTGAAAATTACTGGTAGTCCCCAGTAATTCCAGGTAATACATTTTGCCTATTTCCCCGCTTTCCTTTGAAAATTCTGCTGTCAGGTAACAATTAGCAATTAGTGCACACCAACCTCTAAATGACCGAGAAGAGCATATCTCAATCTGTGGTCCTTGGAACACAAGTTTCCAGCAATGTTAATAGGTGTTATATGTTTTGATTATGGAGTTTTTAATCTCTGAATGGTTCTTTTTAGTGTTTTTTAATGTGTATATATTTATTTTGTGAGAGAGAGTGAGTGAGAGCATGTGAGCAGGGGAGGGTCAGACAGAGAAAGGGAAAGAGAATCCCAAGCAAGCTCCACATTCAGTGCAGAGCCTGATGTGGGGCTTGAACTCATCACTGTGAGATCATGACCTGAACCAAAATCAAGAGTCAGATGCTTAACTGACTAAGCCACCCAGATGCCTTTTTTTTTAAGATTTTTTTTTTTTACATTTTCCATATCTTTGTTGAGGGTCTCATTCAGGTCCTCCTTTCTTTTCTCAAGTCCAGTGAGTATCTTTATGACCATTACTTTACATTCTCTATCAGGCATATACTTATCTCTGTTTTGTTTAGCTCTCTTGCTTTGATTTTGTCCTATTCTTTCATTTGAGATATATTCATCTATCTCCTCATTTTATCTAATTCTCTGTGTCTGTTTCTATGTGTTAAGAAAGTGAGCTACATCTCTTGCCCTTGAAAGCAGTGGCCTTATGAAGAGGAGGTCCCGTAGTGTCCTGCAGTGCAATGTCCCCTGTTCACCAGAACCTTGTGTTTCAGGGGTGTCTCCTACGTGGGCTGCATGCTCCCTACTGTTGTGGCTAAACTGAATTTGCCTTCAGTCTAGTCATCTGCAATGGTTTTCTTTGCCTGTGGCGGGCAGAGTTTGGTGACTGTGTTTTTAATGGACCTCCTTGGGCTTGAGTTGAATGAGATATATTATATGAGATGCTGCATACTCTCTCTTCTTTGAGAGTCAATTTGTATGTTAAAGTCTTTGTAAACTCTGCATAAATAAACCTATTTAAGTTTTTCCCAAATTTAAATGACCACGGAAACAGACACACACACACACACACACACACACACATACACACACCCCATTTCTAGTAAGTGTGTACTTGTGTGATGGGGAGGGGGGAGGTCAGTGAAACAGCTATAGAACTAGTAGTGTTCGTTCTGTGGACTGTGGAAAATGACCTCTCCCAAAGACATTGAAACCAAAGCTAAAAGAATGACACTTCAGGTCTGGAATTTTAGGCATATGGAGACAGTAGCATTCTCATAGCTGCTAAAATCATATCAACAGGCAGTCATTTGTCATTTTTCAGTATGAAGACCCTGATCAAGCCTACTACTATGTCATTAATTCTAAAAGGATATGGCCAGCAGTTCAGTCCATCTGATTTCCCAGGCCTTGGGAATATCTGCTTCAGTGTGGCACACAGAAAAGCTGTAGCAGATTGGGCATATTTATTCTAAGTTCAAGTACTTATTGGATTTTACTTGCCAGTTTTCACGGCATGTGTAATATGTTTAGCTGATTACTGATAGTCACTAAACCCAATAATAGTGTACATTTTACATGAGAAATACACTAGTATTTTGACAAAGACTCTCTCCTTGACCAAACTTTAGTCAGGCTTCTCTGAACTGTCTTCTCAACTAGGCCTCAACCTTCAGACTTCTCTGTCTAACTTTATATCACTCAGTTGTAGCAAAAACTCTTTTAAGTCAGTTTAGCAAGAATCTTTCCCCTGGCCCCCCAATGTCTGATCACCCTTGATATCTGATCAAATTCCTCATCCCCCATATGATATCTAATCACCCACGCCTGCTTTTGGCAAGAATCCTATCAAGTCAATTTAGCCAGAATCCTTCCTAACTGCTAATGTTTCCTCTTAGTAATTTTCTATCCACTGACCCCTACCCTACTCCTTGGCTATAGATCCTCACTTTCCCATGCTGTATTTAGAATTGAGCCCAGTTCTATAGAGAAGTCCTCTTGCCATATTGAGACAGTTTCTGAATAAAAATCTATTTCTGCTGCTTTAAAGACTGTCCAACTATGGCTTTTCTTTAACAACATACAAGCTAGCAACATTACTTTGCAGCAGAAAGTAATGAACTTTCCCTTAACTTGGGGGAGACTTATTAAAAGTACTTGAGCTTATTGCAAAATTTGACAGCTTTGAAACATGAAGTCCTCTGTTTAGCCATAAAACATATATCTGATTGCCACCAGCATTTCTAAGCTTCATTTATGAATGAAACACTGCCCCTCTAGAGAGTGAGAAAAGGATTCAGATTCCAGACCCGTGTTCAATTCTTGGCTCCTCCACCAAGACTGCCAATTAGAGCATTTTGTGATATGGACATCTGTCCACTGGACTGAGACCAGCTCATTTCACAAAATAGTTGTCAAATGGTATCAACTTTCTGTGACAACCTTCATTGGATTCGAAGGCATGCCCTTGGAAATTATATGGCTTCCTCTCCTGTCACTAAATCCTTTCAATACTCAGAACTTAGGCACCCTAATTTTCAAAGCTAACTAATTATAAAATCAGAAAGGCATCCTTATTTCTTTTAACCATGGAAATTTTATTAATGCTCGCATTTATTATAGAAAAAAGATCCCCTAACCACATTTTTATTCTTGGAAATCTTGGCATGTTTCAAGTCATTTTGAAAGAAATTTATGTATTTAACATTGTTTTTGATGAGTGCTTTTGAGCACTTACTACCTGTTAGGCAGTGAGAAAATGCTACCAGTTTCCATTTTTTTCTGAATATATCTGCTAAATAGCTGAGAAATTCATTTTATCTTTTCACCATAACTAGTTTTTTTTTTTAATTCAGTATAGTGCAAGATAAGAAGAGCAAAAAGTTTTATAAGGGGAAAGGTAATGTTTGAAGTTACATTAGTTTGAAGGCAGTTTAGTTTTTCAACTATATATAATTACTTTGAAGGGGAAAAATCATAAGAATAGCTTTATTGTTATATTTTTGCCAGTGGGTGTGCGAAGTGATTTAACTTACAGGTAATGATTATGTAATTGTATTGATACAGGGCATGCAGCCTACCAAGCTTAGTGAATCATCCAGACTGACAAGAGGAGGTCTAAAAATTCTACCTGCTTCTTTTCCGTTTCATATCTCTGCCTTTACAAAGGAAAGAAGTCTTTCTTGAAAGTTGGAGAAGGCTGTGGTAAAGTGAGGCATCAAAGCTTCAATATCACAGGTATCAAGACAATGTGTCAATTCCTTGGTATAACTTAAAAATTAATTGGGTTGTGGTGCAACTACCCAACCCAAATGATGACTATGCCATAAGGGATACAATGCGAATGGCTGTCAGAAGCTACCTACCATTCAGAAATTAAGTTCAAAACTTGACAAAGCTGAACTAAGATACAAATTAATCTCACTGAACTGTTCCATGTTGTCCCTATTTTACCTCTTTAGGACACATTTGTTGCATAAACCTAACCATTTATTTGGACAGGAAGAAGCAACCCAAAATATAAAGGTCTAGTGGAAGCTCTGTATCCTGAGATAATTAAAATTTCTATTTTTGCAGCCAATGGCCCCTGCAACCATAGATGATTAAAAGTACAAAAATTTAGATCTGAAGATTAATTGTGCCAAGGACAATGCTTGACCAAATGTAATTAGCTGAATTTAGATAAATTCACAATCTGGCTTTCTTTAACTTGAATAGAAAAATCACACACTTCATTGAGCATGAATGGATTTGAAAATGAACATTTGGATTATATGTGAGGATATTTTCCCAGAATAATAGGCTCAAGATTTTTCAGTGTGCTAGGTAGAACCTCTTTGTTGGCCCAAAGACTATATCAGCCTTCTGTTTTTACTCCCTAGTTCTATTTGCTGATTTTTGTTAATATTTATAATAACAGAAATAGTAGGTGAGGGAAAGCAGGAGAATAACAGATCCATTTAAATCTTTACTCTTTGTTTTTTCAGTGCTTCTTGTTCTTTTTCTTAGGGATAATTAGAGATAAATGGTATGGTATTATATTTGCTCAGATAGCAATACAAAAATGCCTATTTCCATCATTTTCAGTAATAGACTTTCAAGCTATATTTTCCTCAAACTTGATCCTCATTATTCCAGTAATATTTAAGCTATTAATTTCTCCAGAGAGTGCTTTTTGAAAATGGTAAATTATAAGACAAATCCCAAAATTACATTTTCTTTAATTTAGAGTATTGTTCAAGCTCTACTGTTAGCATAAATGAATAGTCTGAGCTTCAATCTGAAATAAAGCCTTGAGCATTAAACAGTTGGCTTGGAAACAGAAACATTAAGAATATGATTGAAATTTTTTACAGAAGATGAAATAACAGCATGCGCAAAAGCTCATTTATGATAATTCTAACATTTCTGCTAGAGTTATAGAAATGTAACAACATTGATGAAAAAAAAGGAAAAGAGAAAGAAAGGTGAAGGGTTTCACTTTCTAACCAATTGCAATGATACCAATTTCGCTCTTAGTGAAAAGTGATTTTCACAGTTATATAGATTTCATTTTTTTCTAAGTTGCAAGTTTACCTTTTTGAAGGAACACAAAAGGCTTTTCAAAACAAAAGTAAATTGAAGCAAAAGTTGGCGTGTTTGACGTCTAAAATGCAACACTAGCAATAAATACAGTCAAATAGCATGTTACCCTGAAAGACACCGAAGTCTATAAGTGTCTACAAACATCAACACGTTTTTTTTTATCTTATTACAAAAAGACATTAATTATGCTAACACATGATGAGATCATAATGAAATTTCTCCTAGAGTGTAAAGGTATATTTTAAATCACTTACTGAATCGGTTTCATTTCACACGAATTTTATCTGTTTGCTTTTTTTGTTTTGCCTTTGTTAGTGGTGGGCATTTGAGAAAAAGATAGAAAATACTCTTTATAAAATTGTGAAGAAAACTAGTTTTCTTAAAGATATTGGTAACCTGATAAATTCCCATCCATAGCCATCTGAGGCCTAAGCAAGCGTTTTCAATTCTTCATATGAAAAACTTCAAATTCAGAGACTAAGAAAATCACTTCCTCCACCTAGTGGTAAATTATTGTAATTCTCCCAAATTCTAAAATACATTTCAGCTTTTTTTAATGTCATTTTGTCTTTATATTCATGCTTGTATCAGATAATTGTATTTATGTGAAGAATTAGGCTAAATTTTGTTAGTTTTGTGAAAGATTTTATTACAGTCTGAAGAAACATGGCATACTATATCCAGTATTTCACCGTGAATCCAAATGAATAAAACAGTCCCTGGGGTCAAGTCACAGAGACTTGAGATATTTGTATTAAAAGGTAGATAAAAGAGAACATTAATTATTAAATATTAAATACTAAAGGAAGATACTATAAAAACTCTGAGAAAGGTATGGTTTTCAATGGTCACCTTTGCTTGAAAATGGCTTCAAGGAATTAAAATGGAATTCAAGGAATTTCATGGAATTAAAATGGTCTTTAAAGAGACAGTGAGAATTACATAACCAGAGAAGACTGAGAACAGTATTTCAGGCTGGAGGGACAGTTACAAACAAGACTGGGAGACAAGAATTTTCTGGCTCTGGAATTTTTGAAAGATAGCAGCTAAATCCTTTCCCTGCAAAAATGAATCTATGTGTGTGTAGTCAACAGGGATGGTGAAGGATAGAAAGTATAGATTTGTTGTATAGGGATCTTCATGTCAAGATTAAAGTGCTAGACTACATCTCATTAGATTCAATCGCAGGAATTATGATGGTGGCATCCATGGTTCATAGTGGGCTTCGGTGTGTCCAAGAATTTCTTAGAATAGGGTAGTTATTCTGTGTGTGAACATATATTGCATTTCCCTAGGGAGTCTAGCCATAATTATCACCAGATTCTAAATGGGGTTCATTATTCTGTTAATAGGCAAACATTAAAGGTTTTGAGCAGCAACCTAACTGAGATTTGGGGATTCCTCTGGCATTGGTATGTGGGATAGTTTGACGTGAGCAGAGAACTTATTATTCACATTTGGGTGCATATATTTCCCTAGCACAAACAATGATGAGACATCTGCCGCCCTGGTTACATGGCATGGTTACATTGCTTCTCCCCAGTCGGGGGACTTAATACCTTCTCATGATATGTTATAAGTCTAGAATTAGCTCTATGATAACTTAGACCCATATATGATCGCTTCAAAAAATATCCGTAACTATGTCTCAAATTAGGTTTAGTAAACATATCTTTTTCAACACTAATGTCCATTCTGACTGCATTTATATTTGGGATTCAGACCTCATAATGATAGTAGCAATTATACAAATCTCTATTTGTTGAGGATTATATGCCAGAAACTAAACTTGGCACACTTGTTCAATGAATACTTATTGAGTTCTTAATACATGCCAGGTAGGTTGTTAGTAATTCCTACACTAATTCAATGAGCTAGTTATATTCCCCCAACTTTATAGATGACAAAACTGAAGTTTAAAGGGTTAAGTAACATTCCCTTAGTTGCCTTGTTGATAACTAGTACAGCTTTGATTTCAACCCAGATCTCTCTGACTCAATAAGACATGTTGAAGGTGGAAGTGAAACAGCATTTGGCTAGGATGCAAGATTTCTGAATGCCTGTAGTTTGTCCAGCCATAACCATGCCTCTTTTCTCCCTTCCCTTCCCTCTGTCCAAACCACCCATACTCCTCAGCCCCTTTGCACAGGCAAAGAGCCTACCAAGTAAATGTGCCCTCTTATTACTATGAAGCTTTTGTCCAAACCCTTAGAGTATGAACTAAGCAGGAACCAGTAGCCAAGTCCCTTTCCAATAGCTTGATGTTTCTCAAACTCTTTTCCTAAGAAACTATTTAAAAGATGTTAATTGGTATGGCATATTAAAGTATTCTATGACCAAAAAAAAATCATGGAAATACTGCATTGTGTATTTCCCTCTTGGTATTTAAAAATGCACATTAACAGGGGGAGCTAGGTGGCTTAGTCAGTTAAGCATGAGACTCGATTTCGGCTCAGGTCATGATCTCACATTTCATGAGTTTGAGCCTGATATCGACTCTGCTGTCAGTGCGTAGTCCACTTGAGATCCTCTGTCTCCCTGTCTCTGCCTCTCCCCACCTCTCTCAAAAATAAATAAACAAGGGCACCTGGGTGGCTCAGTCAGTTGAGCATCCAACTTTGGCTTAGGTCATGATCTCACAGTTGGTGAGTTCGAGCCCTACATTGGGCTCTCTGCTGTCAGCACAGAGCCCACTTGGGATCTTCTGTCCCTCTCTTTCTATCCCTCCCCTGCTTGCACCCTCTCAAAAATAAATAAACATTTTAAATAATAAATAAACATTAAAAATAACAAAAAATAAAAATGTATATTAACAGATTAAAAACTGAGAAGTTCTGCAGGAAAAGAAAAATGGGGTAAGTCAGCTAAGAGAATTTTTCTCAAACTTGTTTGACCAAGAACTTCCTTACCATAACACTCATGCTAAAGGCACCACAGAACAGTGTCCTGTGTTTGGGAAAAAGTGGTTATCACAATGGTAGGCTTAAGCAAGCCCTCCAATGCTAAAAATAAACTCCCTCCAATCTGCCATTCGAATTAATGTAGCTCCTTCCATACATACAAAATTGAGTTTCTCTGACCACAAACATTTCATGTCTATTTTTTTTAAATGCTGGAGATACAGCAGAGTGCAATAAAGGATATGATTGCAAACCTCTCACTAACAAAAAAAATTGCAAAACACAATTAACTTCCAGAACAAATGAGACCACTGCTTCAGCAATTTATACCATAAGCATCAATGACCTGTTAAATATAATTTCCCAAACTAAACAGGAAATACTGAAATCAGAGCTCACATAATTCTTACCAGCCATAAACTATAGCTAAAAAAAAAAAAAAAAAAAACTTTCAGTTTCACTAGGATACTAGTCAATCCATGCCATTTGTCACAAGTCCCCCACCTGTGAACTTAAATTTTACCTAGGAGAAAGAGACCATGAGGAGGTGTGATGCTAGAATTCTGCATACAGAAGGGAAAGAGGAAGCCAATGGGAAATCCATCATTTATGCATATTGGCACACTGTCTCTCTCAGAGAATACATCCTTGAAACACTCCTGTTTTCTTTCACATTTTAGAAATTGCATTTGGGACACCTCTATTCAAAAAGTCTTTTTCTGAAGCCCCATTCTCCACCTACCATCTATCCCATATATTTAAACCCTCAAGTTTTCTCTTTCCATCTCTCTTTGGTCCCTGCATTCCTGGCACCCAAGTCTGAACTGACAGTGATCTCTTGAAAATAGCTTCCATGCCTCCTTATGAGCAAAGAACACCATATTTACATCAGGCAATTTACACACTCCTAGTCTCCTGTGCTTCCTTCTGTGTTTCTTCATCTGCAACGAGATCCTCAGATGTTGATGGTGTAGGGCTGCAAGAGGCTCCTGCTTCTGCCTTCTCTGAAATTCCCCACGCCAGTCCTTCAATCTTCATAGCAGAAGAAGCCCCTGGTCCCACCTTTGCCACAGCTGAAAAGAATGAACAGTTTTCTGAAATGGACCTGCTGGTGGTAATGTAGCTTAAGGGGTCTAATGATATATCCTTGTGCTTGTAATACACTCTAGGCCTGCATTGCTGTTTTCAGCAGAAGTCCATAACAGATGTCATCTGAAGAAAGTAAATAGATCTAACACACGGAAGAGAGAAACGTAAGAAAAGCCTCATACTTTCAAGCTTACCAAAGTATTTGTCAAATGAGCCTGGAAAAATAAGCATCTTTGTGGTGAGAAACTCTAGAAGGAATTTATCATGAGAGTGTTTTTATCTACCATTATTTGGTAACATAATGGACAGTGCTTTAATCCTTGTTTTGTAGAAAATACAAAAAGAGCTGATGAGGCTTTTAGCTTTAAAGACATATTCTTCCACCTTCCATAATTTGTTTTGATACTTATATGTGTCCCACAGTATTTGCTGCTAACACTACATAGTGAGTGGCAAGCTCAAAGTTACAATAAATTATGCATAATTTAGTCTCTTGGAATGTCTATAAATACAGTGTGAAGTGTTCAGCTTGTTATTTGATGCAACATCTGAAATCAAATTGCTTTGATGCAAATGTTTATCTCAATGTTATAATTGTGGCATGAATTTTTCTGAATTTATTTTGTTTGCAAAGAGCGTTTTATTAATTAGATACACCAGTCTCGAGGGTATTGGATTTTTTTTAGACATCAGTGTCAAAACTTCTGCAAATATGAGATGATAACTCATTTTTAAAAGAAGAGAAGTTTTATTAAGTGATTTTAAAAATACCATTTGGAGAGCAAAAGTACTCCAATACTAAATAAACATATTTTCCAAACATTTCTAGGCATTGAAGAATTTCCTAATTTTATTATTTATTTTGTTATCATCCCGTTCTTTCTTTTGATAAAATTAGAGTTCAAGGATCCTAAATTTGTGTTCACTTGTTATAAACTAAAATATCTACTTTATTTTATGATAAAATTGTCTGTAATTCTTGTTTTTTTCCATTTATATGTATTATTAAACTATCAATTGTGATAAATCATTGTATATGACAGTATTTCTCCATTTGTTCCCATTTATAGGTATGAGTTTTATTCTTGAAAGGTATATTTTTCATGTGTTTTGTGATTTTTTTTTATTGTGAACTCACATTTATTGGGACTTCAATATGAAATTTTTTGAGGACTGAATTTAAAGTGAGTTTCTTCAGAAAGATTTGGGTTTGCATCTAAAAAGTGCCTATTGGAACTACTAACTTGGAACCACTTTAAAAAAATCTCGTCTTTGCAGCACCTGGATGGCTCAGTTGGTAAAGCAGCCAACTTCAGCTCATGTCACAATCTCACAGTTTGTGAGTTCGAGCCCCGCATCAGGCCTGTGCTGTCAGCGCAGAGCCTGCTTTAGATACTCTATCTCCCTCGCTCTCTGCCCCTTCCCTGCTCTCTCTTGTTCTCAAAAATAAACATTAAAAAAAATTTTTTTAATCTCACCTTTGATTTGAGGCAACATAGATAGTAGTAATTCCTGCCCCACCACCCCACTCTAAGGACCACTCATGTCAGTTCAGATCTTCCAAAACTCAAATGCCCAAACAGGACTAGATGTATAAGAAATTTCCTGGGGGAAAAATGCCTGTGAATGATAAAGGGGGAGAGAACAGGAATAGATAGGAAGAGCCTTCAGAACCCAAGGCAGGAAGATCTTCAAATTATGTGTCTTTCTGAGAAAGCCTTGGTCAAACCAGTGGGGTGTTCCAGAACAAAAGACGCCAATAGAGGTTAGAAGAGTCCCATGTTGGGCTGATATAGCTCAGACCTAGTACCTCAGTCATGCTCAGTCACTGAGTGGGAGCAGTGCTTATGAAGCATCACCTCAGCATCAATGCCACAGCGCATCCAAAGGTGTGGCAGCTGGAGGCTGTCTGTCAGAAAGCACACAACAGCAGATTCTCTTAAAGGGAGATGTAAGAGGCACACCTCCATAGCCACCACACAAGTGCTGGGGAGAGCATTTTTTTCTTATTTCATCACGATGGTGTCTCCAGAATTAGAATGGAAGATGGCTTTGGGTTCTGTGTCTCCCTCTTTCTCTGCCCCTCTCCTTGCTTGCACTCTGTCTCTCTCTCTCTCTCTCAAAAATAAATAAACATTAAAAAATTTTTTAAAAAAGAATGGAAGAACAGCCATGCCACCTTCAGAAATTTCAGAGTTGTCATGTGAGCACTGTTATGGGAGCTCCATGAGGTCCCCATGATGGATGTGAAAAATTAAGAAATGAAACAGAAGCAAGAACTGCCTTCAAGAATCTGTGATGGGATACCTGGCTAGCTCAGTCAGTGGGGTGTATGACACTTGATCTCAGGGTTGTAAGTTTGAGCCCTACATTGGGTGTAGATATTGCTTAAAAATAAAATCTTTAAGAAAAAAAGAATCAGTGCTCAACCAGGGGCCAATTACTGATTTTGATGGCAGCAGGGGGAGACCAAGAAAATGCTTCAGAGCAGGAAGACGTAGGTTATTACCACTGCCTGCTAGGATACATTAAACAGCTCAGAAATATCGTTGAACCAAGAAGAAAAAATATGAAGCTAGATTTCTGGCTAGTTAGATGAGATCCAATTTCAAATCTTGTTTGAATATTATTTTATGTCCCAGCCTATGGATGCTAGATAAACCAAGGCTACACACGTCACTCTAAATGTAAACCAGTCATTTTCTTTGTATGTCCCACTTGAGGATCTAGTAAAAAATACATAGAACTGAACAGATCATATCACACACCCGCACAAAACAAAATATGCAAAGCATATCCTGACCCCTGTATTTTCTATCTCATTTGATGGCATAATCATCATCTAGTCACCCAGCAAGAAAACTAAGAAGTATCCTCTCTTTCACTTTGTTCCCCATGATTCAATCCAGTTATCAAATCCTATCAATTTCACCACTGAAACTATCTTTTATCTGTTCTCTCCTCCTCTAACTTTACTATCTTACTTTACTCTTACAGTAGCATCCAAACTAGTTTGGCCTACCAGGGTTCAATCTCTCCCCATCTCAATCCATTCTTGTTGTTACAAGAGTTCTCTCTCTGAAACACATCTCTAATTACATCACTTTTCCTGTATAAAAACATTATATCGCTCCATATTGCATGTAGGATACATTCCAGCATTCTTTACATGACATAAAGATTCACAACCCAACATAAACCTCACTTTTCTAGGCTGACCATCCAATACTCTTCATCCATTCTGACTGCCTACTCTATGTCAAGAATATATTTTAGCCACACTTTCATCTGAATTTGCTCTTCTCTTAGTCAGGGTCTTTCATGCTTCTACATCTTTGCACATACTTCTGATGCCCCTGACTTCACAGTTATCATTCAGGACCTGATTTTGATGCCACATCCTCTGCAAAATCTTCCATGTTCCCTTCTGGGATATTTCCCCCTCCTCTGTACTCCCTTAAATATTTGTATGTAACCCTTATACATATTTTCTACTATGCAACATTTAAGTGTCTACTATTTTGCAGGAACAATACTAGGCACTAAGGATACATGAATGAGAAAGGGGCCTTTCTACTGAAGACCTCATGATGTGTTTGTGTGTGTTTTCTTCATTAGACCATGAACTCCTCAAGGACTTACATTTTAGGGTTCCTAAAATGTGACAAGGATTAAGCTGTTTGTTGGGGAAATGAACTATCAAGTGTGGTTCTGATGCTTTCCCTCTTTTTTTTAACCTTGTACTTCACATGCTTTTCTTTCAAAATTCTTTGTCCTCTTAGAGCTAGGCAAAGAAAGTTTGTTTTATCAAGGCCTAGAGATATTACTAAGGCCATCCATTCTATCAACTCAACTTGCCTCAGAGTGGGATTTGATGTTCTTTGTATCAAAATGTGGCAACGAATTTCCTGCCTCCTGAATGTGGGCTGGCCTTACAAACTTGCTTCTAATGAATCAAAGGCACCAGAAGGGTTGTTGCCTGACTTTCAAGGCTATGTTGGAAAAGGTGATCTCACCTCCATGTGGCTCACGCTTGGAACCCAGCCACCAATGGGATACTGGCTCTTAGAACTAAGCCACCATGCTGTGAGGATGCCATGGAGCTACGTGGAAAGATTGTGTGTGTCTGACCACAACCACAGCTGAGGACCCAGCTGACAGCATTACATGCCAGATGTGAGTGACTCAGCCTTCAGAAGATTCCAGTGCTCTCAGCTGTTGCCAAGTGGAGCAGAGATCTGAACTGACAAGCCCTGACAAAATGACAGATTTGTGAGCAAAACAAATGTCATTATTTTAAGCCACTAAGTTTTAAGGATATTTATTAGGTAGCAATAGATAACTGGAACAACACCAAAATAAATTGCAACCCAAATGCTAAGAACAGTTCCTCAGAGAAGCTGCTCAATGATCACAAAGGCCATTTTGCAGAGCCTTAAAACCAGAAAGCTCCAAAGTAGCAACTGGCTCCGTTGCTCCTTAAATTTACACTTGGGTGATATTATCAGCAGAGCACAAAGTACTTAGAGTTGATCTAAAGTTTTGCTGTGTCATGTTATTTATCTTTGTAACATGTCTCGCTTCCTCTTCTCTTGACATTCATGCACTCTATTCTCAACAGAATGGCTAAAGTTAGACATTTAAAACACTAGCTATATAGGGTCCCTCTCCTCCCCCAAACCCTTCAGTAGCTTTCCATCTCACACAGAATAAAATGTGAGTCATCATTATGGCCCACAGGTGTGCATAATCTGTCCCCTGGTTACCTCATCTGCTCCAACTCTGTCTCATTTACTCTATTTCAGCCAGTTGACACCTTTCCTATTCCTAGAACATTTCAAGCACATTTCTGTGTCAGTGTCTCATTCTCTGACCTTATTCATAGCTATTCAAATGTCACCTTATCAGAAAGGACTTCCATGATCTCTTACTTTAAAATCTCCCTTCTCTCTATTACTTTGCTCTGTTGTATTTTTTTTTAATTTTTTAACGTTTTTTAATTTATTTTTGAGAGAGAAAGAGAGAGAGAGAGAGAGAGAGAGCATGAGCGGGGGAGGGTCAGAGAGAGAGGGAGACACAGAATCCGAAGCAGGCTCCAGGCTCCGAGCTGTCAGCACAGAGCCCGACGCGGGGCTCAAACCCACAAACTGTGAGATCTTGACCTGAGCTGAAGTCGGATGCTCAACCGAGACTGAGTCACCCAGGCGCCCCTCTGTTGTATTTTTCTTAACCTCACTTACCATCATCTGACACATTATATATGTATTGTTTACTTGTTTATTTTATGTTTCTTTCCACTAGAATATGAGCTCCATGAGAAAAATGGTTTTGTTTACTGTTCTGTCTTCAGGGCTTAGAACAGTACGTGGCACTCAATAATCACTGTTGATTGTATGAATAAATAGATTTTTTTAAATAAATGAATATTTTAAAATTTTTTTTTTTTAATGTTTTATTTATTTTTTTTGAGACAGAGAGAGGCAGAGCATGAGAGGGGGAGGGGCAGAGAGAGAGGGAGACACAGAATCTGAAGCAGGCTCCAGGCTATGAGCCGTCAGCACAGAGCCTGACATGGGGCTCGAACCCACAAACGTGAGATCATGACCTGAGCCAAAGTCAGAGGCTTAACTGACTGAGCCACCCAGGCTCCCCAATAAATGAATATTTTAAAAGAGGAGAAGCAAGACATAAATGGTTTTAAACCATGTATTTCTGGATTTTATTCAGCCAAGATGCCATTTATACTCATTCTGATTTTCACCAAAGTGTTAGTAAATGATATTAACCCTATGACTTATGTTTCTGTTTACAGAAACACAAGGGCTTGTAAAGTGATTTTAATATAAAACATTGACCATGAATTGCATATATGAGCTGAAAAATATTATATACTTAAAATATACAGCTTGAAAAACCTGAGATGTAGAAAAATTAATCAGTAATATTTCAGAGGATAATAAGAAATGTTTTTCTACTTATTTATCTATCATAAATCTGCTCAAATATATTTAAATTTTTATGCTATGATCAAAGGCTGATAAGGCATGAGTAAAGGACAATTCCTGGAAACAACTTGTAATGCTCTGTTCATTCTTTTTTTTATAGTTTATTGTCAAGTTGGTTTCCATATAACACCCAGTGCTCATCCCAACAAGTGCCCTCCTCCATGCCCATCACCCATTTTCCCTTCCCCTCCACCCCATCAACCCTCAGTTTGTTCTCAGGATTTAAGAGTCTCTTACGGTTTGCCTCCCTCCCTCTCCTTAACTATTTTTTCCCCTTCCCCACCCCCATGGTCCTCTGCTAAGTTTCTCCTATTCCACATATGAGTTACATGCAATGTAATCATCTATACAGAGGAACAGTTGCAATATATACAAAAAAACTACTAGAACTAATAAGTGGGTTTAGTAAAATTGCAGGATACAAAATTGATACACGAAAAATATATGCCTGTTCACTAGAAATAAGCAATTGGAAATTAAAATGAGATCATTTATAGTAATATCAAAAATATTAAATACTAAGGGGAAAAATGACAAAAGATATGCAAAAGTTGTACACTAAGACTATAAAACATTCTGAGATATAGTAAAAAAACAAACAAACCCAGATATGTGATGATATATACTGTGTTCTGTGTTCAAGTCAGAAGACCTAATGTTGTCAATGTCTGTTCTCCCCAAATTATTAAATTATTAAATTATTAAATTATACAGTCAATGCAATCTCAACCAAAATTCCAACAGTCTTTTTTGTAGATATTAACAAGCTTATTCTTAAATTCAGATGAAAATGAAAAGATCAAGAATAGCCAAAACAACGTTGTGAAAGAAGAATGAAGTTGGAGCGCCAAAACTACCAGATTTCAAGAGTTGTTATAAAGGTAGAGTAATCAAGAGAGCACGGTACCGGGGCACCTGGGTGGCTCAGTTGGTTGAGTGTCTGACTCTTGATTTTAGCTCAGGTCATGATCTCAGAGTTCCTGAGATCAAGCCCTGCATCAGACTCTGGGCTGACAGCATGGAGCCTGCTTGGGATTCACTCTCTCCCTCTCTCTGCCCCTCCCCCATGCGTGTGCACCTTCTCTTCTCTTTAAATAAATAAGTAAATAAACTTTAAAAGAAAGAGAGAAAATATGGTACTGACATCAAGATAGATACAGAATAGAGCAGAATAGAGACCCCAGAATTAACCTACTTATATATTGAAAACTGACTTTTTTAAAGATTTTACTTTTTTAAGTAATCTTTACACTGAACATGGGGCTTGAACCCACAACCCCAAGATCAAGGGTCGCATGCCCTACTGACTGAACCAGCCAGGTGCCCCTGAAAACTGATTTTTGACAAAGGTGCAAAGGCAAGTCTGGAGAAAGAATAATTTTTTTAACAAGGGGTACTGGAACAATTGGATAGCCATACACACACACACAAAAATACACCTCTATATACATTTCTCATCATATATAAGAACTAACCAAAAGTGGATTACAGAAAAAAATGTAAATCCTAAACTTATAAAATTCCTAGAAGAAAGTATAGAAAAAATGTTAGTGACCTTAGGTTAGACAAAAGCTACTTTGATACAACACCAAAAGCACAATTTATTAAAAAATTGATGAAGTGGATATCATTACAATTTAAAATTCTGCTTTTTAAAAAAAATTTACTTATTTGAGAAAGATAGAGCATGAGCAGGGGAGGGGCAGAGAGAGAGGGAGAGAGAGAATCCCAAGTAGGCTCCTCCATATCAGCACAGAGTCCAACACAGGGCTCGAACTCATGAACCATGAGTCATCACCTGAGCCAAAAGAGTCAGATGCTTAACTACCTAAGCCACCCAGGTGCCTCTAAAATTCTGCATTTTAAAAACCCTGCTAAGGGAATTAAAAGGCAAGCTATAGAGTGAGAAAAAATATTTGACAATTGTACATCTGATAAATATCTCCAGTCCAGAATATATAAAGAATTCCCAAAACTCAGTAATAAGAAAATAAACAACTTAATAAAAGGGGGTAAAAGATATGAACATATATTTCACCAAAGAAAGGACATACATGAAGGATGCTCAATATCATTAGTTATCAGAGAAGTGCAATTTAAAACCACAAGGAATGGCCCCTACACACTTATTAGAATAACTAAAACTTTAAAGATTGGAGTATTGGACCTTGCATTACCACCCACCTATTATAATAAGTAATTTTTTCCACAGAAAGTAGTTTATTGCTTTTAGAACAAAATAAGATGCTTTCATAACTTTTGTTAGTGAAGAAAAACTGTTAGAACTTGAAAACGTTTCTAAAACAATGTTTTGTCAGCTGATGGAAGTAGGCACTTCAACAGAGAAAACTTCCCACTTGGAACTGTGCGGAGTCCGAACCGTCAGGTTAGACTGAGCGAAGCGCTCAGAAGCATACTGAGTGTCCAACCTGACCTCCTGGCCCTGACGCCTGCAGCGCTCCTTCTCCAGCACCCACTCATGCCTCTTCCTCACACCCCGTACCTCGCCATCCTGTACAGTATCCTGTTTAAGTATGTTTCCTTGTTAGGTAGTGTCTATGGAGCGGGGGGGGGGGGGGGGTGGTGCGAGCTACTTTTGGGGCAACACAGGCCAGGGTCAGCTCATGAGAGCCAGGAGCCTGAGGCCCAGCGCTGCCACTTCAGCCCCTAGTCTGGCTGTGGGGTCGGTATGCTTGGAATAGACCAAGTAGGGGCTCCCAGCAACTACAGATGTCTGAGGCAGGAAAACAGGCTGCCAGCTCCCGGCAGCCCTAATGAAGATCCTCAAAGGGCTGATGTTGGCCTCCAGCCCTGGCTGAGGAGAAAAGGGACCCCTCACAGCCCCATGGGAGAGCGGCCCTTATAATAACTAATATTAAAAAGCCTAATCCAACCAAGTATTGTCAAGGGTACAGAAGAACTGTAACCTTCACGCTGCTGATGGAATACAGGGTACAAGGGTACAACATTCTGAAAAACGTAAAAAGTTTACATACAACTGTAATGTCCTAGAGGTTTATCCTAGAGAAATGAAATCTGATATCCACACTCGTGACTTACATATAAATGTAGCAGCATTATTTGTAATAGCCCAAAAATGGAAACAACCAAAACTCTATCAGTAGGGTAAACAAATTGTATATCCATATAGGAAATACACACACACACACACACACACACGCACACGCACACACAAGATGCATCTCCAGATAATTATGCTGAGTGGGAGAAACTATATAAAATAGAGGACATACTCTATGATTCCATTCTCATAAAATTCTGGAAAATGTAAACAAATCTATAGTGACAGGAAGCAAATCAGTGGTTGCCTTAAGACAGGATAGGGCAGGGGTGCCTGGGTGGCTCAGTCGGTTAAGTGTCAGACTTTGGCTCAGGTCATGATCTCACAGCTCCTGAGTTCCAGCCCCTCATGGGACTCTGTGCTGACAGCTCAGAGCTTGGATCCTGCTTCAGATTCTTGGTCTCCCTCTTTCTCTGCCCTTCCCATGCTCGCTCTCTCTCTCTCTCTCTCAAATAAAAATATAAACATTACAAAAAATTTAAAAAAAACACAACAGGATAGGGCAGTGGGAAAGGAAGGAATGGAGGGAGGAACTACAAAAGGGTCCAAGAGGAAACTTTTGGCGATGATGGATATGTTCATGCCAAGTTAAGATCTTGATTGTGGTGATGGTTTCATTTATGGTTTCATAAAATGTATACAATTTATTATATGTCAATGATACCTCAGTAAGGCTGTTAAAAATGGATTTAATAAGACAGATAATAGCTTAGATATTTTTTAATTTTTTTCCAGTTTTATTGAAATACAATTGAGATGTAATTCTTGGATATTAAAAAATACTCTTTAAAAAAAAAATTCTTACATAAGCTCTGTGTCTAGTGTGGGACTTAAACTCATGACCCCGGGATCAAGAGTCACATGCTCTACTGACTGAGCCAGCTAGGTGCCCAAAGAAATATTCTTTTAAAGGATTTTAAAATGATTGGAGAAGGAAATTTCTGAAAGTAAGGTAAGAAAATGCACTTTATAAAATAGATAAATATAAATGTTTATTGTTATTTATTCTTTATTATAGAATTTATGATTTGTGTACTTTTTATTACATTGCTAGCCCATCAAGAAAAAGCCCAGTTGTGAACATTAATAATTATCTTTATAATAATTTCATCTTTGATATTTTCCTTTTAGTCATATCAAAATTATAGCTTTACACATTTAAACATTTTTGTTGTGAGGTGTCTGGATGGCTCAGTCAGTTGAGGAACTGACTCTTGGTTTCAGCTCAGGTCATGATCCCAGGGTCGTGGCATCCAGCCCTGCATTGGGCTCTGCACTGAGCACGGAGCCTGTTTAAGATTCACTCTCTCACGGCTCGTGGGTGGCCCAGTCGGTTGGGTGTCTGACTCTGGCTCCGGTCATGATCTCACGTGGGGCTCTCTGCTGTCAGCACAGAGCCCACTTCAGATCCTCTGTTCTCCTCCCTCTCTGCCCCTCCCCCACTCACATGCACTGTCTCTTACCTACTCAAAAATAAACATTAAAAAAAAAGTTAAGGGGCACCTGGGTGGCTCAGTCAGTTAAAACGTCTGACTTCTACTCAGGTCATGATCTCGTGGTTCCTCAGTTGGAGCCCCACATCAGGCTCTGTGTTGACAGCTCAAAGCCTGGAGCCTGCTTCAGATTGTGACTCCCCCTTTCTCTGCCCCTCCCCCACTCATGCTCTGTCTCTCAAAAAATCAATGTTAAAAAAAAAGTTAAAAAAAAAAAGATTCTCCCTTTCTCCCTTGCCCCTTTTCCCCCTATTCACATGGTGTCTTTCTCTTTCTCTCTTTCTCAATCTCTGTTGAAAAGGATGATATATGAAGTACACTAAGGTAAAAATAAGGGACTATTTTTTCTGTTTTATATATGACTATAGATTCTTATGGACGATCTAATATATTTAGCTATCTAGAAAGAAAAATCTGCTTTAAAAATTCATTTAAAATTAGAAGCCAGGGAAAAGCACCATGTGTGGTATTTGGCTTCTAATCAGAATTTTTGTTGTAATAAGCCTATTATTTCTTCTTCAGTGAAAATTTTTATTTACATCTTCTCTCTACAAACAAAATGTTAGCAAGCATTGATTGGAGGCAAGAGACGGATAGTAGGAGGGAACCTGAATAAACTCCTCTCCTGCTGACTTTACTGTTTTCAAAAGGCAAATGAGGAAGTGTGGAATTTAGTTAGTGGATAGTTAATAGTTTTTTAAAAGCTTAGTTTCATTGTAAAAACATTGACAAGGGCTATTGACATTAATTTACTTGAATAGATGGAAACATAGTGAAACTTTTACTCCAGAATGTTATAAACAATAAATTTCATGAATATTTATTGCAAAATCTACCAAATTATAATTCTTTACAGTGCATTGTTCACCTAAAATTTCACTGTCATAAAGTCATAGCACAGGCAGAGTCTGAAATGCCTGGCATAAATATTTACCAAATGAATTAGCATCAGGGAAGTTTTCCCCACTATTTGACTCCCTCCGATCCCACCAGGGCTTTCCCTTCTATACCACCCCCCCACACAGGGACTATAGAAGATTAAGGACTTCATCCTCCAATAGGGGAAGAAGCTTCCTACTGCTTGTTAAGAAAATGAAAATGCTCATACAGTGCATTAAATTGTATCCTCAACAAAGTCTCATGGCAGAACTAGGTGTCCTGAGGAAGTGGCAAGGGGCCTTGGAAGAGATTAGGTATACAAGGCATCTATTTTAGTCTTTTATCTTTGTTTTGGCACTGATTTTATGTTTCCATCCTTTCAGGACCCCAATATTTTATTCTTAAGAGACTTAGCTGAAGTCTTAATAATAGTAAAACTTGCATTGATTTCTGCTATAACAATTTTAATTTTCCCAGAGGTAATGAAGATAATGCCATTGGTGGGGAGCAAGAATTCCTGTCCCCTTCAAGGATTTTTCCAGCTGAACTAAGTATCCAATCAACACGGCTTAGATTTAATAGCATATATATGGGGAATCCACACAGACGTGGAAATTCCAAAGACAGTCAGGCAAAATGAGGTATATATGTCATCCTGAGCTAAAGAGAAGAGGGGAGGGGGTGAGACTTCAGAAGAAAGAAATGTACTTCACAGGACAATAAAAAGAGTAGATATATAGCGATTAGATGTTCCTCCTGCCATACAGAGGGGTCACTCAGGTAGAATTTATCCTTGCTAATAACCCTTTTTCTGGAAAAGACATCTAATTTAGATCCTTCTATATAGTTAAGGAAGGGGTAAAACTTTCTCTTTAGACTACTAGGTTTTGGGGCGCCTGGGTGGCTCAATCGGTTAAGCGTCCGGCTTCAGCTCAGATCATGATCTCACGGTTCGTGGGTTCGGGCCCCGCATCGGGCTCTGTGCTGACAGCTAGCTCAGAGCCTGGAGCCTGCTTCGGATTCTGTATCTCCCTCTCTCTCTGATCCTCCCCTGCTTGCGCACTCTCTCTCTGTCTCTCAAAAATAAATAAAAAACATTTAAAAAAATTAGACTATTAGGTTTTGATTGCTTTCAGCTCAAAATAATCTTCATGCTAAAGTGCCCATCTCAGGGCAAGCCTGCTTTTGGTGCCTCCCCTGTCAACTAGAAAATAAGTTGGGAAGTTCAGGAAAGAAAGAAAAGCACAATGAAAGAATGGGTAAGTTAGAGAATCACAAATTTTTAGTGTTGGAGAATGCTTTAAAATAGTGGTCCCTAACTACTGGTCAGTGGGCCAATGCAGAAGAGCGAAAAGGTTTTCACAAACCTTTGGTTGATGAGAGAGAGATGGAAAGGAAAAAAAGAAGAGGAGTATAAAGAGGAGTCACATTATTTACAAGGTTTCTTTTTGAGGTCATCAAAATTGGACTGTGGTGATTTTTGAGCAAATCTGTAAATACACTATCATTACATCATACACCTAACATGGGTGTGTTTTATGGTATGTGTATTATAGTTCAATGAAGATGTTTTTTTAAAGTTAAAGAAAGATCAATACATTTAAGAGTTGTTGAGCACTGACAGGAACTAGAGAATTGTACTGTTATGATGTCTGGAGAGATGGATATTGAACAGTTAATTTAGGGCCTTAGAAAAATATTAACTAAGAAAGAGCCCCCTTGTTGCACTAGCTATTTCCTTTTCTGAAATGCTCTTCCCATACTTCTACCACCACCACCCCCTGCCATATTCACAAAACTGGCTTCTTTTTATCATTCATATATCTTTTATATCTGGTTTAGTAAATAAAATAAATAAGTAGAAGATGCTTTCATAAAACTCCTCTCTGAATGCTTGATCTAGAAGAGCCACTCAGTCATTCTATCACACACTATATTTTAATTCTTGCATTGCAGTTTTAACTATCTGATGTGTTTATGATTTAAAAAGATATGTATTTGTTTTAAAATCTAAAACCATAAACCCCATAAGTTACTGTCTACATAAATATGACTTTACTATTCTACTGTCTCACTAACAAAACTTTATTATTTCTTTGTCTTTACTGACATGACAGTTTTTCAGGAAATACTTATCCAAAAAGACAAAAGTTATAATTTTTATAGTGGCTTTATTGAGATATAATTTACATATCATAAATTCGCTTGTGATAGGTCTACAATGCAATGGCAGTTATTATATTTATAGACTTGTACAAAAGTCACTACAACCTAATTTTAGGTATTTTGATCACTCAAACAAGGAAAACTTGTGCCCATTAGAGATCAATCCCCAACAACTCTGACTACTCCAGGCAATCACTAATCACTTTCCGTCTCTATAGATTGGCCTATTCTGGACATTTCATATAAAGGGAATCATAAAATATATGATCTTTTGTATCTTATGTATTTCACTGAATAGTTAAATACAGTCCTTTTGAAACTCATCCATGTTATAGCATGTATCAGCACTTCATTCCTTTTAATTTCTAAATAGTATTATTTGTGTAGATACACTAAATTTTGTTTATCCATTCAACAACTGATGTTTCTACTTTTTGACAATTATAATACCACTATGAACATTTGTGTACAAGTCTCTATGTGAGCACTCATACTTCATTTTTTAATTATTTATTTTGAGAGAGAGAGAGAGAGAGCAAGCAAGCAGGGGAAGGGCATAGAGAGAGAGGGAGAGAGAGAATCCCAAGCAGATTCCAAGGTATCAGGACAGAGCCTGATGTGGGACTCAAACTCACAACCATGAGATCATTACCTGAGCCAAAACCAAGAGTTGGACACTTAACCAACTGAGCCACCCAGGTGCCCCCATACTTCATATTTATTATGGAGATTCCTAGGAGTAATATTGTAGGGTCATATGATAACTCTGTTTAACCCTGTAAGAAACTGCCAAAGTGTTTTCCAAAGAGGCTGCACCATTTTGTATTCTCACAAGCAATGCATAAGTGTTCTTATTACTGAACCCAAAGTTCAGCTGCTTGTCCCTGACCAGCCAATACTGCAGAGACAAGTGTTGGTTGGAAAGGAAAGGTTGCTTTTTTCAGGAGGCCAGCAACCTGGGAAGGTGGCACACTAATGTCCAAAGACCATCTCGAAAGTTCCAGATCAAGCAGGGAGCTTTAAGGGGAAGGCACAGGGAAGTAGCGATGGTCCACAAGCAGGGGAAGCGGTGGCATAGTGGCTAATCATTCTCAATATGATCTCCAGCAGATTTGCTGGCATTAAGGATGGCTATTTTTTAGCATGGTCAATCTTGATATTCAAGGAACCTCTGGTTTCTTGTTTCCCAGATTCAGTGCTCTGTTGAAATCTCAAAGAATTCATCATTAGTCAAACTATAAGCTAGAGGCCACAGGTCAGTGATTTAGAGATATGTAGCCTTTACGCTGCCTGGGACACAGTTACAAATCCCCATTATCATTCCTTCATTCCATTTCTATGTAATATGGACAATGGTCTGTCTTCCATAGCTACTTCAAGCTGAATCAGGGTGTAGAAGGGATTTTGGAATGGAAAGTCTTGACATGGTGTAAGAAGAAAGTCTTGGTCCCTTGTTTTAAGTGAGGGGGGTGGATATCAGAAGTAGCTCTTTATCTACAATTTTGGACACCTTTTTGCATAATCTAGTGACACATAACATTATTGTTTTGCCCCTAACTATATTCCAATAAGTATCAGTTATTCCCTCCAAAATAGATCTGATACTAGAGGGATCCAAAAAAATAGATCATAAACCAATCACCCCTTTTGAAGCAGGGGGTGTAATGTTGTAAGTCTCCTGCAGCCAAGTAGCCTGCTGTCTAATTTTGTCTATACTAGTTTCAACCTGCTTGTAAGTACACCAAGAAGAGTTGACTACTACACATACACCTCCTTGTTCTACTAAAAATAGTCTAAAGCTACTCTGTTGTCTAGTACCACTTTAGCCAAGGAGTCCAAAGATTTTTGCAGGATGGCAAGAGAGTTAGCTGTTTTGCTGGCAATAAGAATTAACATTTTAGACACATTTTCTAACACATATTCATGAGTTGCGACTCCCCACCAGGGGAGCAGAGTATACTCAAAGAAATATTCATCTCCACCTGGTATTTCCCCAGGGAGGTCCCAGTGGCCCAGGTGAATAATCTGAAAGAGCTAGTCCAGTGGGCCATTTTAGACTTATTGTGGACTAAGAAGGGAGTGATGAGAAATGCTAACAAGCCTATGCTTCCCGTTGTCCAACTGTTCAAACAATCATAAGCCCATGGGGTCTTCTTATTATCCTCACAACTGAAAACACATCCAGAGGGTGTGCAGATAGTACCTGCCCCTGTCCAAAGATTTATAGAGGTATTTTTAAGTATAATACGTGTTAAATTTCTGAACCAGGAATTTGTCTGGAGGAGCTGACTTCTTTCTGACTTGGCAGGCAGTTAATTTTCCCACAGGTCAGTGAGTTAGAGATACGTAGTTTTTAGGTTGTTTGGGACACAGTTACGTTCTGTTTTCTCCACATCTTTGCCAGTACTAGCTATTTTCTGTTTTGTTTGTTTGTTTGTTTTATCACTTTTCTAGTGGCTATATTTCTTGTGATATCTTTTGTTGTTTTTGATTGGCACTTCCCTACTGTTTAATGACACTGAGCATTCTTTCATGTGCTTAGTGATTTGTGTATTTTTCTTTGAGAACTGTTCATTCAAATGTTTTGTCTATCTTTTAATTTTGTTGTCTTCTTATTATTGAGCTGTAAGTTCTTACTATATTATGAATATAAGTTCCTTGTCAAATTATATGATTTTCAAATGTTTTCTTCAAGCCTGTGGGTTTGACTTTTACCTTTGTTATTGGTATTCTTTGAACAGCAAAAGTTTTTTAAAATGGTGAAGTTCAGGGGCACCTGGGTGGCTCAGTCAATTAAGCTCTGACTTCAGCTCAGGTCATGACCTCACAGTTCATAAATTTGAGCTCAGCGCGGGGTTCTGTGCTGATAGCTCAGAACCTGGAGCCTGCTTCCGATTCTGTCTCCCTCTCTCTCTGCCCCTCCCCTGTTCACCCTGTCTCTCTCTCTCTCTCTCTCTCTCTTTCTCTCAAAAATAAAATAAACATTAAAAAACATTTCTTTTAATGGTGAAGTTCAGTTTATCAAAATTTTCTTTTATCATTTGTGCTTTGGTATTGAGTCTCAGAAATTATTACCTAATCCAGATAATTTTATAAATTTCAATTTCCAATTATTTGTTGCTAGTATATAAAAATACAGCTCATTTTTGTGTATTGATTTTGTATCCAAAAACCTGTTAAACTCATGTAAAGCTCTAGTTGCTTATTTGTAGATTCTTTCAGAATTTTACATAGACAATCATGTTATCTGCAAATAAAGAATGCCATTTATTTATTTATTTATAAAGCCCTTGTTCTTAATATTAATTTTTTTATTTTAAGTCACTTGCTCATATGAATCTAACACCTGACTATAATTTACTCGTGAATTGACTAAAGCATACAATCTTACTGACTCACAGGTTTGTATACATTTTCCTTTGAGAGACACTCAACATTCCTTGGCACCAGTTTCTTATAGTGAATCAAGGAAACCCAAGGCTTCCTGGGTAACTGGACTCAATCATTAGGTGAATATTTAGATGGTAAACAACATAATAGGCCAGACAGCCATAAATCTAAAATCCTCTGTCATATCATCTCTATAATAGAAAAGGAGTTTTCTATCTTTGCTTAAATAATAATTAGGGTGCTTTCATAGGAACTAGGTTTTGTAACCAGTTATTTACAGGAATACAACTTTAAAGAGCTCCAAGGAGCAGATAATGTATATTTGGAGGTTGTCTCACTGCCACAGATTTTACCAATGAGATACACTACCTCTCTTTTTTGCTTTAAATCTAAGCATCTCAACACTACAGATAGCCTTTCCTGTGCCAGTGATGGCAAAATGTTACCATACTATTTGACAACTCCTGGGAGTATGTTAGTAGAGGATGGATCATCAAGTGGTCTTCAGTGACCAGTTGGTATGGGATTTGCACTACAAAAGCATAGTGGCCACTACCTGGAAACGGGGCAGGGATTGAACCTTGGTAAAATGAGGCCCCACATCAATCAGGACTCATTTTACATATTAATGCCCCTCTTAGAAAAAGAAATCTTTAGATAACTCATTAAATGAGCAGAAAGCTTGAGCTTGATTTGAGATCCAAACTCTTTCTACTCAAGGGGAATTCTGGCCTGCTTTCTTTTCTCCACAATTCTCTTGAATACATGTTTTATAAAAGGCCTAGAAAGTTGGGGAGATTTTACTTGCTATGGGTTAGAGAATAGATGATGTCTAAGGCCTTTTACCAAGTTAACATCCTACAATTTTGCAGATAAGAAAACAACTTTCCTGTAAAAGCCAAACTATACGATCCTTGATTGTTTTAGGTTAACGTCAGGTTTTTTATAGCTGCTCATATCTCTCATGAATTAAAATACTGTGTATGTTGGGATGAGCCTTGGGTGTTAAATGGAAACCAACTTGACAATAAACTATATTTAAAAAATACTGTGTGAATTAAAATACCGTGATGGATAAAGAAGAGTCTTTGTATGCAAATGAGCTGTATTTGAATACCAGTTCTGTCTCCTGTGGCCTTGGGCAAATTAGTTAATTGCATTAAAACCTAGTTTCATTACCTATTTTATTAGTCAGGATTAGGTAAATCAACTTTTGAATAGTTTTAGCACAGTGTTTCGATTGTGGAAAGTATTGAATAAATGTTAGTTTCCTTTCTCCTTTCCTATCTTATCCCCTTCATTACTTAATCTTGTTAGTGATGAAGAATGAGAAATCTGATTACACATTATAATCACTGCCCACGTACTGAGGTTTAATATCTATTACTGTACAAACACCAAAAAATGTGTGAACTGCTTCTTGAGATATCAGACTTACAAACCCAAATTATTGAAAAAAGAAGGAGGGAGAGTTATATACCAAAAACATCATATCTGATTACCCACCAATTCTTACTATCCTTTTGAGCAACAGGTAGAGCTTATTAAAACGAATTCATTCACTCTTTATATTAACAAGGATAAACTTTTCCGGTTAGCTGCCAAGGTGGAAAGTAGAGAGCAAGTCACCAAGGAATTTATCACAGGCTCTAAGGGAAGAGATAAGGAGTAAGGTGAAGATCCACTTGGCAGGCGAGTCTGGGTGATTCTAAGTGGACCACCAGCCTAAAGAAACTGAACCTGGAATGCTTCATGCCACTGAGAGAAGGAAGATTAGGTTGACCATATGTTGTGTCCATTTTGCCTAATCATAATTACCTTAAAATGTCCCCTTATTTAAAGTTTACATAAACCTGCGAGGTAGTTACTATGATTTACATTTAATAAACCAACAGTAATGCTCAGAGTAATGCTCAGCTTGTAAGTAATGGTGCTAGTATTTAAATCCCAGCCTGTCTAGATCTAAAGGCCATGTTCTTAACACCTTACCATTGGTCTCCTTGAAGAATTTTCCCTAAACAAGAGCTATAGAGGTCTAAGCTAGGTTTTAAGCAAGTGTCTGCTTCCTAAATGGCAATTCTGTGCACTGGACCTCTGAAATTTTCTTCCACCCCCATCAAAACATGCAGGTGAGAATTGGGCTCATTGTAACTGACTCACATTATCAACTCACTTGAGAAGTCATTTCCCTCAAGTATTCTAGGAGGGATTAAAAAATCAAAGTACACAATATAAACTGAAAACAGTTTTGATTGCCAGCAATTGTATCCAAGAATTTTTAAGATTCAGTTCAAACATGTTGTTCATTACTTGATTTATTCTGGGTGGCATTACCACTGTGTGTGCCTGCATGTGGAGTTACTCTTAACTGGAAAAAGACTCTGATTTCTATGTAAACACTTCAGGCCAAAAGACAGTAATTAAGAAAAGCAATCCAGACAACCATTTGAAACACCAACATGGAGAGGAGGAATGTTAACATAAATACATCATAACTTTGACCCATATAAAAAACCATGTCTCATATTGGCTGCAAGCAAACTTTGAGCCCTTCTTGCTAAAATCATGCAGTTACCCAGCAGGAATGGTATCATTCCAAATCACTGTTGTTAATAAACCTACTTATTATCCAAACAACCCTGAAACAAGAAACCTGAAATTGCTGTTTTGGGTGGTACTTCCTGCTGCCAGGAGGTGGTGTGTTTGAGTTAAAAGACAGCAAACCACAGTTAGATTAAAAATTTAGATCAAAACATTTATGTGAGTGAGACATTGAGGGAAAGAATTCTGTTTGGTAGCAAACAGCCTACTTGTCCTAAAATGCATTCTTATTCCAGTTCAAAAATTGATGTAAAAAGACTGGTCAGGCAAACTAATATAAGGAGTATTTTAGTTACACAGTGAAAACTCCACACAGAAATTTATTAGGCACTGCTGATAGCATAGTAGATGCTTAACAAATACTTACTGATCATAAAGTCATACAATAATAATTGTCATATACTTATTTTGGACAGTGTTCTCATTATGACTTGTACACAAGAGGTGATCAATTAAATGGACTAATTTGTTTTGCAAATATTTGAAAATTACTGAGGATCATAGAAGAAAGCCTATGCAACAGACAAGAAAAATGGGCATAGAGAGGGTAAGAACAAAAAAGTCCATCAAAGAAGAAAGTGAAAACAAATCTGAGGTAAATACGGAAGAGCAAGAATGGTTAAGGTACAGAGTTAGATTGGGCAAAGATAATTGTTTCTATTTCATGCTTTCAAATGTTTGTCAGAAGTTAGAGAAATTGAATTTTGGGAATAGTCTCATGGTAACCTGTATTCTTCAGAAGGACTGTGACATATTTTAAACTGTACTGGCTGATAGCCACTAGTCGCATGTGGCTAATGAACACTTGAAAATATGGCTAGTACAATTGAGATGTGATGTAAGTATAAAATGTAGAGTTGACCGTTGAACATCGCGGGGGTGGTGGTTAGGGGCAGTGACTTCTCCCCTCCCCCCACCGCAGTCAAAAGTCCATGTATTACATTTTTTTTAAAAGTAGGCTTCATGCCCAGTGCAGAGCCCAACATGGGGCTTGAACTCATGACCCTGAGCTCAAGACCTGAGCTGCAATCAAGAGTCAGATGCTTAACTGACCAAGCTAACCAGGCACCCCAAAAATCCACATGTAACTTTTGACTCACCAAAACTTAACTACTAATAACCTACTGTTGACCAGAAGCCTTACTGATAACATAAACAGTCAACACATTTTGTATATTATATGTATCATATACTGTATTCTTACAATAAAGTAAACTAGAAAAAAGAAAATGTTAAGAAAGTCTTCAGGAAGAGAAAAGACATTGGAGTACTATACTGTATTTATTGAAAAAAATCCACGTGTAAATGGACCTGCACAGTTCAAACCCATGTTGTTCAAAGGTCAACTACCTGTTTACCCATTTTGAAGACTTAGCACAAAAAAAGAAAGTGAAATATCTCAATAATTTATTCTATTGATTACATATTAAAATGAAAATATTTTAAATATAATAGATTAAATAAAATACATTATTTCAATTAATATCATCTGGGTTTTTGTTGTTGTTTTTAAGTATGGTTACTGGAAAATTAAAAACTCTATTTGTGGCTAACGTTTGTATCAGGCAGTGCTGGTCTAAAGAACTGCTAAGGAGAGACTAAAGGGGACCTATTCTAGAGTTTGTTGCTCCCCTAGCATAATCTCCAAAAGAAGTATCTTTTTTGTAAAGCAGTATGTTGACATTAGAGTTAAGTCTATAATGACATAATAAAAGATGTTGAAGAAAGAAGGGTGAAATCAATACTGGGAACTTAAAAGTAACAAATGTTTGCTTACTTCCTCATCTTCCAACGGCCGCAACCCTCTCCTTGCCTTCCTCTTCACCCTAACCCAAACGTACCCATGCTCTGTTTCTAGCTTAGGTATCCTATTATAAGAATCTCAGTAGACCTTTGGTTAGACTCTTTGAATGGTCCCTTCTAGAAGTACACTTCTCATTGTATGACTCTGTTAGGGTTCTGAGTAGCAGGAAACAAAGTTTCACTCCAAGGTCTCACGGGAGCAGATAGATGAGATTATCTAGGGTTCAGGCACAATATTGTTAGGGATCTATAAACAGCAATTTAAGGGCAGAAAGCCAGAAATTTATCCTCAAAGTGAACAGACATCCAGGGATCTATTAGGGATTAAGAAGGGGAAACCAGAATCTGCCATAAGTATGGGTTGAGTGTTTGCTTCAAGTGTGGGTAGGAGATGAGGATCAAGAGAATCTACTTGGGGTGCCTGGGTGGCTCAATTAAGCGTCTGACTTTGGCTCAGGTCATGATCTCACAGTTTGTGGGTTTGAGCCCTCTGTTGGGCTCTGTGCTGACAGCTCAGAGCGTGGAGCCTGCTTCAGATTCTGTGTCTCTCTCTTTCTCTGCCCCTCCCCTGCCTGTACTCTGTCTCTCTCTGTCTGTCAAAAATAAATAAACATTAAAAAAAAAAAGAAAGAGAAAAAGAAAATCTGACTTAATTGAAAGGCAGAAAGGGTAATCAGAAGTTCAACATGGCTAACTCAGGAGAGGAATGAGTTGCTGTAAGGATGATTTAGTCTAGCAATTTGTACTGATTCTTGGTGAGTGCTAATGTAAGAATGATTGCCATTTTGCAGGGCCTGGTTTATCAGCATTACTGTAGAGCAGAATATTATTAGTTTTCTAATTAAATACTACCATTCTTCATTTTCATGTATATGTCTTTGAGACTTCAATAGCCCTAACTTTGGAGGCAATGGGTTGGGGGCAAAGCAATACAGCTTTGTGAAGACTCTTGGTAACATAGATGTACCCTAACTTATGTAATCACCTCCCTCCTGATGGGCAGTTCTTTCCAATTAAGAGTGCATGTTTATTTCTATAGGAGAATCCCAAAGTTGAGAAAATTTGGTCAATGAGTTAATTTTCAAAAGAGTTGTAGTAGTGTATAAACCCAGTAGATGGGAATGCATATTTTACCACCACATCCTCCAGGTATTGGATGTTATGACTTGTTTTAGTTTTTGCCGGTCCAAAAGAGGAAAATTAGTTTTTGGTTGTTTGATAGTAAGGTTGTGTATTTTTTTTTTTTTGTCCTTTCTCATTTCCTCTTTAATTAATTACGTGGTCATTTCTTTTGCCCATTGTTACTACTTTTTGAAAGAAATCAAATTATAAAAATTGTTTGCATTAGATACATAGATAACCTTGTATCATATGCATCATAAATATTATCAAAGTCTTTCACTTATCTCTTGAGGTTTTATGGTGAATCTTGCCAAATAATACTTTGAACTGTAACATAGTTACATGCATTTGAGAGGAAAGATTTTTCCTCTACCCTCTTATGTTCAGAACTTGGAGTCCTGCAAGTTCTGGCAAAGACAGACTAGCAGGAGGAAAGGTATAATACTTTTGTTTTTAATTTTACACGCACAGGGGTTCCACAGGGGAAAAAAAAAAACAAAAGAAGTGGTTAGGCTTGAGAGTTTATATACTGTTTTAACAAAGGGCAGTAAGTTGTGAAATGACTAGACAAAGGAAGAGGAGTGTGGGCTTCTAGGAGTGGTAAATTGTGGGGACATAAATGTATGGGCGAAAATAATGGTAGATAAAAGTTATTTAGTAAGGCTTTTAATTAATTAATTAATTTTTAATTTAAAAATATTTATTTATTTAAAAAAATTTTTTTACTTTATTATTTTTATTTTATATATTTTTTAATTTATTTTTGAGAGACAGAGAAAGACAGCACGAGCAGGGGAGGGTCAGAGAGAGAGGGAGACACAGAATCTGAAGACAGGCTCCAGGCTCTGAGCTGTCAGCACAGAGCCCGACGTGGGGCTCGAACCCACGAACCGTGAGATCATGACCTGAGCCGAAGCCGGATGCTTAACCGACTGAGCCACCCAGGCGCCCCTATTTATTTATTTTTGAGAGAGAGACAGAACATGAGCAGAGGAGGGGCAGGGAGAGAGGGAGACACAGAATCCAAAGCAGGCTGCAGGCTCAGAGCCTGATGCAGGGCTTGAACCCACAAACCATGAGATTATGACCTGTGCCAAAGTTGGCCACTTAACTGGCTGAGCCACCCAGGCACCCCTAGTAAGGCTTTTTAATGCAGACTCATCAATGCCATCTCTGTCTCCAGTGCTAAGGGTTGTTCTTTTGATACAGGAAAGAAGAGGGAACATCTTCACAAAGGGAAATTTATGCCCTGCTTTTGTTAGATGGCAGAAGGCAGAAAATTCTTCCCATGTCTGCTTTTCAGTTACCTTCAGTTCAAAAAAATCTTTATGCCAAAGTGGCACATTTTGGCATGGCATAATCATCTTTCATTTTATGGCTTCTAAGTTTCCTTCCTTCTTTAGGACATCTCATTAACCTAAAGTCACAGTTATTCTTCCAACTTTTCTCCCAACACATTTTTGTTATATTTTTTGTATTTCAATCTATAATTCTTGTAGAATTTACCTACCAAGGTAGAGGTCTAACTTTTTATCTTCCAGATACATAGCCAGTGATCGCCATTTCTTGTTAATTTGAAAGTGAAAATATCCCTTGCCCTCTAAACTGAAATGCTACCTTTATATTCACATTCTATGTATAGTTGAATTTTTCTGGATTCTCTATGTATTTATCTTTTTTATACTAATAATTTTTTTCACTACTCCTCCTTGGTCAAAGTAGCTTTGTGTTAGGTTTTACTACCTGGTAAGACACATTGCCTACTCCCAGCCTCTGCTACTCTTCTTTTTCCAAACTACTCCTAGGAGCACCTGGGTGGCTCAGTCTGTTAAGTGTCTGACTTTGGCTCAGGTCATGATCTCACAGTTCATGAGTTCGAGTCTCATGTCAGGCTCTGTGCTGACAGCTCAGAGACTGGAACCTGCTTTGGATTCTGTGTTTCCCCCTCTCTCTGCCTCTCCCCCGTTCACACTCTCAAAAATAAAGTAAAAAAAAAAACTATTCTTAAATATTCATCTTCCATTTGCAAATATTGAAATCACTTATGGTCTCCAATATTTTACGTATCTTATACCTAAAAAAATTATTTCTAGGCATTTTATTGTTCTTGTCAGTCATGTTGCTTGTGATAAGAACCCTTCAAAGTAAGCTCTAGAAATTCTTCTGCCATAGCACTTTGTATTGGATCTTGTATGTGACCTGATGACCATTGGTCCCAGAAGTGTTTTTGTCTCATTTTCTGTGGTATATGGAGTGAATAGGAGGAGGAAAGCAGGGAAGAGAGAAGGTTATATTGGCTGTAATTCAAATTTTCAAAGGATTCAGTCCTCATCTAGTTTAGATTAGTGAGGGGTTACCAGAAACTAAATAAGACTCCCTTGTGTTTTTTTTCTCTCCAGTTTTTGCAGCTTTTAGTACATGGAATACTCATATCAATGTATTTTACTTAATTTAAAATATTTATTAGCTATCTGAATGCCCAATTTGATGGCCAGATTTATTAGTATAAATACATCCTGTAGTGAATATTTTCTTTAAAATGTTTTTAAGTCTGAGGTTACTCAGGCCCCTTGATTTAGTCAGTGGGTATTTATTGTAGATCTTCTGTGATAATGAAATGCTGTAGGAGCACTTGAATACTTACTTTATTCAAATTCACCTATACTTATTCTGAAGTGGAAAGGGGAAGGAGTATCAGTTTAGAAAGTGCAAACAAACCTGATATTCCACTCAATAAACACCAGCCCTAGATTATGTATACAATTAATCCTGGGGGAAAAAATGTCAGTGACTTTAAGGGACCCTCCACTGTGGATGAGAAATTAATATCATTCATCTGACTGATGATGGCAGGGCTGCTGCTGCTGATAATTTTGTCAACATCTTGACAAAGAAACTGAAGAATTTATTGAGAGTCCAAAAGGAAGCATTGAATAAGGAAAACACAGATGACAAACATTGAAATAAAACATTAAAACAAAGCAAAACTTGCCTATACAGTTCTATTAAGAAATCATATTTTTATTGTATTTTATAATTGCCTTGGGGGCTTTTCAAGGGCAATTTGAGTATTTAACTTTCCTAAGAAATAGGAAAATATATGACATAGTCTCTGCCTTCAAAGAACTTGAAAGAGCAATAAATTTATTTAATAGGGACACATTAGAAATGTGGTGACATTAAATAATACAACAAATTATACATGACAAAATGTGTAGTCAAACCATTACCATATAATTGTTGAATGAATGTATGAATTAATGGACACAGACTATTCCAACATTTTACTTTTATACATTTATTAATCTGATTCTGTATCCACAATATATTCCATTTCTAATATATTCAATTTCTAACAATCTTCATTTTAAAAAACAATTAAAATTCCAAGAGTAAAACATGCTGTTATTTTAAAAATTCAACTGGTTATAAAGCAAAAGGTAAAAAGTCTTTTCACATCCCCATTCACCATCTGACTCACAGAGATAAGTTTTTAGTTTACTATCCATCCAGAAATTTTGTATGCTAGGCACATTCACATACTTTAAAAGAAGGATACCATGTATATAGTCCTTCTACAGCTGATTTTTTTTTTCATTATTTCATTTGAGTATCTACTGATCTGCATTATTTTTAGTGCCTGCACAATGTCAGTGTAACAGATTCTGAAGTATCATAGCTTATTTAATTATACCCCTGATAGACACTTGTTATTTCCTATTCTCCACTGTTAAAAACAATACACCAGTTAATAGATTTACACTCCCTTCCTGTCATGTTATCTGTAAAATAAATTTGTAGAAATTTAATCTTTCAAATGGCAGCTTTGACAGAGGCTGAGGGTGTTCTGTCATGGCTTGGTATGAAATGATCTGTTTATGTAAATCAATACTATTAGATATGAGGATGATCTGGTGGCAACGTAAAATTCAGAGTTTAGTTTCCTTTTGAGAAGGGTTGGGCCCAAGATATGTTCGGTCTTTCTTTTCCTTTCTTATAGCTCCCACATATATCCCTCCAGAAGCGGTTTGGTAAAGAAAAATGACACCATTGTTCCAAGAATCTCACAGGACAACTACATAATAATCATGTAATAGTCTCATCAGAGGCGAAGAAAAAGATTTGTCGCCTTCTAACACGTATCCTCAAGTATTTTATTTGGAACCAGGAACTAGTCCGATCTCTAATTTTTAATTTGTGGCTCGAATAAGTGTGATTGGTGCACCTGGCTTTTTGTCTTCCTCAAACGGGAGGGAAAGAGGTTAAATGTCCTACTGTGCCGGGATTGAGGAAGACCAGGAAAAGCCGGTTTGTGTAGGGTTTGTTTTTTCCTCTTGGCCGTAGCTGTTGTTTACGGGAGGGCGATGGGAGGGGTAAAAACGTCAGGGCTTTCATTCTCTCCAGTCCTTGAAGTCTCCATTTAAGAAACAAGAGTATCCCCTCAAGAATCAACGGGCAGAAACACCAACTCCTCGTCTGGACTCTTCTACGAACATAAGTAAGGAGTCAGACAAAACACCCTGAGGCGAAGGTAGCACAACAGAGACAGCACACCACCAGAGAAGAGCCGGTGGCGCCAAGTCCCTCCCCGCAATGTCCGGCGTTGCCGCGGGCCCCGCCCCGCGGGGGGCGGAGCTTAACTCTCTTTCCGGATTGCAGGCGGAAGTGGGCGAATTTGAATCTTGTGGGCCGTTGGATGGGGCTGCTCGAGGTCGACTTCGCGGCTCTGAGAAAGAAGGGAAAATTGACACGACCGTTCTGGAACTTCTGCCCAGCGCGCCTTGGTAAGTGAATGGGGAAAGAGAGGAAACTGAGTATTCCAGGGAGACGGACCGTCGGATGGGACCCAGGTCGAGAGGCGGGACAGTGTAGCGGAAATCGGAGGGCCTTTGGGAGAGCCGGCGGGGGGGGCGGGTAGGGCCGGGGGGGGATACTTTGGGAAGTGTCTCGCGAGCCAGCGCTCACAAGCCAACTCTGAGTATTGAGGATTCCGAGGCTCCCCGCCCCCGAGATTAAGCCTTGTTTAATCTCTGACTTTCTGGTAAACATAGTTTAGTATTTCCGCTAATTGGACTCGAATGGTGAAGCTGCAACAGTAGTTAAATCTAATTGCGAAAGCGTTACCACAGGTAAAAGAATCTTCCTTTATTAAAGATGGAAGGTTAGGGGCAGGTTTGGAATGAGGTGCTCTACGTGGCTCTGCGTTTCTCCTAAGAGGGATATTCGGAGCAGGCTTTATGAATGCGGACTGCAGGGAAATGACAGTCTCTGAAATGCCCGGTGGGGATTTAAACTGAAATCTGAGTATCCTTTGTATTTAAAACCCGGATATTTTTCCTTCACGATTGGCATTTTTCGTTTACCGCAAAAATCCGAGACTCTTGCTCATTTGAACTGACTCTGGTAACAGCGGTAATTTACAAAGGTCTTAGTTTGCTAACAATAGGGATAAGGTTTAGTTAGCTCCCCTGAGCTACCTTTTCACCTTCCTTCCTTCATTGGCCAACTGGGTTATTGTGGCGTCATTATGGAAACGCTTTACTAATGTTTCTTGGGCTTTCTTTGTTTTGTTTTGTTGTTGTGTTATTATTAGTGATGAACTGCCTCAAATATCAAACTATTTAACCCCATAGCAAAGCCATGCCTTCTGGAATAGTTTGAATATATACCCTACGTCGAGAATATAAATGAGTTAAATGTTGAGAGATTTTATGTTATTGAAGACTGTCAGACCAATTTTGTGTTGCTTTATAGGAACTGATATTTTATGTTTCTTTTTTGGTATCATACCATAAAAATGTATACATATCTTTTAAAAAGTAGACATTCCTTCTTCCATTACTAGCTACTCCTGCTCTCCCATCCTACTAGTGAACTTTTGTTTCACTATTAACCAGGAAAAATAGATTTAAATGTTGAGTAGTTACGATTGTTGAAATTTAGACATTTGTGTGAGACTGCAGCAAAGACTTGAGCTTTATTTTCCTAAGAATTGCAGACAGCTGTTCTCATTTTTTAAGAAGGCAGGGGAATAAATAGTAATTTGAAAAAAAAATTAGTTTCTACATTTTAATCTGTTCCTTGTCCTTACCTGGACTTTTTTTTTTTTTTTGAGTTTTTTGCTGTCTCTACCTAAACCGTTAGTGAATTTCAAATTTTAATGTGTACACATTACCTTGAAGGGTTTGTTAAATTCTGATTCCTACACTTCAAATCTCATAGATTGTGATACAGGAAGTCTGGAGGATGGCGTTGGGGAATCTGTAAATTTAATTGGAAGGTTAGAACATTTGACAAAGGTTTTAAGAGCCCTGACTTGATCTTTTCTAGAGAGGCATTATGCTGGTTAAGGGCCTGATCTGGAGCCAGATTGCCTCAGTTTGAATTCCATCTCTACTACTTGGTAGTTGTGTGACCCAAACAAGCTGTTTTACCTCTCTATGCTTCAAATTCCTGAACTGTATAATGAGGATAGTAATAATACCTACCTTGTAGGATTATTGTGAGTCAAATGACTCTACACATACAAAAATCTTAGAATAGGGTGTGGCACATAGTAAATGATACATGTATCTCCTAGTGAATTACTAAGCATGTACAGACCACATTACATATATAACTTCACATATCATGTAACACTGCAATATGTACTATTTTCAGATAAGAAAACTGGAGGCAAAGAGGAGTTCAGTTCTCCTGCACTATCAAAATATTTGAACCAGATTCAGAAACTAGATTTAATTAGATCATGCCTCTTTTGTAATATTTTATTATTTTAATTTTTATTTATTTTTGAGTGAGTGAGAGAGAGAGGGAGAGAGAGAGAGACAGAGTGTGAGTGGGAGAGGGGCAGAGAGAGAGAGGCAGACACAATCCAAAGCAGGCTTCAGGTTCCTGGCTTTCAGCACAGAGCCTGACGCAGGGCTCGAACCCACGGACTGTGGACCATGAGATCATGACCTGAACCAAAGTGGAAGCCTTAACCAACTGAGCCACCCAGGGGCCCTGTTATTATTATTATTTTAAATAATGCTTTCTGCCTCTCTCTGCAGTCTGTCCTTCCAAATATTGCTTCTTAAAAATCTCTGATGGCTCTTTGTCTACCAAATATAAATCAGATTTCTCAGCTTTTTCTTTTTCTTTTTTACAAAGCTCTTGTCAATCTGCTTACAACCTTTGTTGGCAAGCATCAGCTTCATAATTTTCTGCCACTCGTTTCCAACCTGTGATGTTCTATTCATACTATTACCATTGCTCAGATCTGTTCCCTATTGTTTTTATGTATAGTTAGCCCTCAACTTTTTTATGTTCCTTTAAGATTTTACCTGGTGGGTTTCAAATAATTTGCTGGACTCCCCCAGGCAGAGTGCTTCTTCCTCAGTGCAATTTAGTTGTAAACATAGCACCAGACTGAGAGATCTTGTCCTCTTTGTCTTTATATCTGCAATTTCTTGGTTCAGAACAGTGAGTGTCCTTGTACTCTGAAACTGTGTATGTTCAACGAGTGCTTATTATTTTAACATTTTAACACATTGTCTCATGTCAGTGCTGAAGAAGTTTTTAAATTTTTTCTGAGGTGATAGTATGTAACTAATTCTGGGTAGTTGAGTAGAGATTTCAGTGATACCATATGGTTTGTATATTTCACAGATATAGAAAAATAAGTAGAAATTATAGGCTCAGAAGACATTTCAAATGGGAAAAAATTAAGAGCAGTATTTGCTAACATTCACGGAACTCCAGATACTTCGTACATATTTTCTCACTTAATCCTTATAGTCATTTTATTATTTTCCCCATATCAAGGTTAAGAAACTAGGCATCAAAAGATTTCGTAACTTAAAAATTTTTTTGTTTTGCATTTAACTTCCTCCTGGTGGAATTTTATTAGTAAAAATAATATTTGTTAAGTGTAATTAGATAACTAACAGAGATGTAGTATCACTTGTACATACATGAATATTCATTTCTACATTAATTCAATTCTAAATTAAGATTATATTGGGGAGTTAAAAAAACAGCAAAATTTGCCTTTCCTTTTCAGTTTGAATAGCTGGTACTTGATCTCTTTGCCCACCTTTTCTTTTAAAAGCTGACCCATAATATAAGGACATCATTCTAAAGACCATTGTGTAGGGTTTGGTATAAGGAGCTTATGATCCTAATTTAGATTCCCATTCCACACACCTCCAGCCAAAGTCCTACCAGGTGTTTGAATCAGAGCTGAATATCCGATGCAGGGTAGACCATTCATATTCTTCTTGAATTTTGGAGTTGGGATGCCAAAAACTATTAGAGCCAAGCCAAAAAGGTCTTTATATTGCTGAGATCACAGTGGAATCGTGAATATGAAAAATGTGGCATAAGGAGCCAATAAACAGCGGGGGGCAGGAGCCTGTTTTCCAGAGACTAGTTGTAAAAGTCAGTATAAACTTATAACTTTATTCCATTTCCTCTTTTTGTTAAGACTATTTTTTTAAAGCAGCTTTAGGTTCATAGCAAAATTGAGGAGAAGATAATAGTATTTCCCATGTATCCCTCCCCCCACCTTCCGCCACGCATAGCTTCTTCTCATTATGTACATACCCCACTAGAGTGGTACATTTGTTAAAATTGTTGAGCCTACACTGACACATGATAAGCACTCAAAATTCGTAGTTGAAATTACAGTTCATTCTTGGTTTTGGTTTTGTGCATTGTTTGGATTTGGGCAAATGTATAATGACAGCCATCCATCATTATGGTGTCACAGAGTATTTTCACTGTTCTAAAGATATGCTCCTCTGCTTTTTCCCAACCACTGATCTTTTTACTGTCTTCAGAGTTCTGCCTTTTCCAGAATATCATATAATTGTAATCATACAGTATGTAGCCTTTTCAGATTGGTTTCTTTCCCTTTGTAATATATATTTAAGTTTTCTCCTTGTCTTTTCGTGGCTTGATAGCTCATTTCTTTTTAGCACTGAATAATATTTATCCATTGTCTCGATGATCCATAGTAGATCTATCCATTCACTTAGTGAAGGACATCTTAGTTGCTTCTAAGGTTTGGCAATTGTGAATAAAGTTGCTGTAAACACCCATGTGAACATTTTGGTGTGGATACAAGTTTCGACCTCCTTTGAGTAAATACCAAGGAGCACGATTGCATAAGTGAGGTAAATCCTGCTTGGTTGTGGTATATAATTTCTTAAATACATTGTTAGATTTGGGGGCCCTGGGTGGCTCAGTCGATTGAGCAACCAATTCTTGACTGGCTCAGGTCATGATCCTCAGGGTTGTGGGATCGAGCCTTAGCATCAGGCTCTATTGCTGAGTGTGGAACCTGCTTAAGATGCCCTCTTTCCCTTTGCCCATCTCCCAGGGTTGCTCTCTCTCCATTTCTCTCTAAAATAAATACATAAACAAACAAACTGTTAGATTTGATTTGCTAATATTTGGTTGAGAATTTTTGTATCTCTGAGAGATAATGGTCTGTAGTTCTTTGGTCACGTTTTTTGATGTTGTTATGAGGGTAATGATGACATAATACGATAAGCTAGGAAGCATTCCTTCTGCTTTAATCTTCTGAAGGACGTGGTTGAGAATTGATATAGTTTCTTCCTTAAATGTTTGGTAAGATTCACCAGCAAACCCATCTGGTCCTGGTGCTTTCTGTTTTGGAGGGTTATTAATTACTGAGTTCAGCTTCTCTGATACAGTCAAGTGTTTTTTTCCTTGTGTGAATTTTGGCAAAATGTGTCTTTCAAGGAATTGGCCTTTTTCATCTAGAATATCAAATTTGTGGGCATAATAGAGTTCACCATAAAATCTGTAATGATATCCTTCTTTAATTTCTCCTATTTGTAATTTGTGCCCTTTCAGATTTTTGTTTTTTATTTTTTTGGCCTGGCTGGACGGTTCCTGGCTTTATTGATCTTTCCAAAGAACCAGCTTTGGTTTTATTGATTTTTCTCTATTGATTTCTTATTTTCAATTTCATTGATTTCTGCTCTAATTCTTACTACATTTTTTTCTTCTGCTTAATTTGGATTTAATTTACTCTTTTTATAGTTTCCTAGGGTAGACACTTAGATGATTGATTTTAGATCTTTACTAATACATTCATTCAGTGCTACAAATTTCCCTCTAAGCCTGCTTTCACACCATCCGTCAAATTTTGGTGAGTTATGTTTTCATTTTTCATTTAGTTCATAATATTTTGTATTTTCTCATGAGATTTCTTCTTTACCCTTATGTAGTTTAAAAATGTGTTGTGTAATCTCCACACATTTTGGGATTCTCCACCATCTTTTTGTTAGTGATTTCTAGTTTAATTCTGTTGTAGCCTGAGAGCAGACATTGTATGATTTCGATTTTAAGTTTGAATATATTATTTGGTCTTGGTGACTATTCTCTGTAAGCTTGAGAACAATCTGCTTTCTGCTCTTAGTGGATAAAGTAGTTCATTATATCTAGTTGTTTGATGATGATGATGAGTTCAGTTATCAAATCAAGTTCCTTACTGATTTTCTGCCCCCTGGATCTGTCCATTTCAGATAGGTTTTATAGTTTCCATCTGTGGTCGTGGATTCGTCTGTCTTTGAAATCCTATTAGTTTTTGCCTCTCATAGTTTGCCTCACATAGTTTGACACTGTTGTTAGGTGTGTGTATGTTAAGCACTGTTACGTCTTCTTAGAAAGTTGGCCCCTTTATCATTATTTAATTCTGTATTTATCCCTTATAATTTCCTTAAAGTTCACTCTATCTAAAATTAATATAGCTACTCCTGCTTTCTTTTAATTAGTATTAACATGGTATATTTTTCTTCATCCATTTATGTTTAATTTATATTTAAAGTGGATTTTTTGTAGAAAACATTGCTGGGTCTTATTTTTTAATCCACCCTGACAAATCTTATTTTATAACTTAAATTTTATTAAGGTAACATCAAATCTGTTTTTTAATTGGTACATTTAGACCATTGACATTCAATCATCAGCTGGATTAATATCTACCATATTTGTTACTGTTTTCTATTTGTGGCCCTTGTTCTTTGTTCCTGTTTTGTCTCCATTCTTTTTCTGCCTTTTGTGGTTTTAATTGAGCATTTTATATGATTTTTATGTTTTCTCCTTGCTTAGGATATCAGCTATATTTCCTTTTTAACATTTTTTGAAATGTTTTTGTGTTATTTAAAAAAATATTTATTTTGAGATATAGCGAGAGCATGCACGCACTCGCACAAGTTGAGGAGGCAGATCTACTGACAAATTCTCTCAGTTTGTGTTTGAGAAGAGCTTTACTTTTACACTTTTGAAAAGGTTTGAAAGATAATTTTGTAGGATACCGAATTCTAGATTGAAATTTTTTCCCCCTTAACACTTGAAGTATTTCACTGCAGTCTCTCCTTGCCTACAAGGTTTTTGAGGAGACTTGCGATGCAGTTCCTTCCTTTGTTTTTCTGTAGGTGAGGTTTTCTTCCCTCCCCCTCCCCCTGCCCCGCCTTCAGGTTTTTTTTTTCTTTAGCTTTGATTTTCTGTAGTTTGATATACCTAGGTATAGGTTTTTTGCTGTTTATTCTCCTTGGTGTTCCCTGAACCTAGTGGATATGTGGTTTGATGTTTGACAGTATGATTTGTCATTGAATTTTTTAACATTTTTTTTTTTAAATTAAGTAAGCTTTATGTTCATTGTGGGGCTTGCACTCATGACCCCAAGATCAAGAGTTGCATGCTCTTAACCAGCCAGACACCCCTATGGTTAAATCATTTTAAATAGTTCTGTCCCTTCCTCTCTTGTGATATTCCCAGCACATGTATGTTATACCTTCTGTAGTTGTCCCACAGTCCTTGGATATTTTTTTTCCCACTGTTTGTTCTCTTTGTTCAGTTTTCAAAGGTTCTGTCGAGGTATCTTCCAAGTCAGAGATTGTTTCCTCAGCCATGAGGAAAATCCCATCAAAGGAATACTTTATTTCTGTTACAGTGTTTTTTGATCCCTAGCATTTCTTTTGGTTCTTTCTTAGGATTTCCATCTACCTCCCTTCATACATTGTCATCTGTTCTTGTATACTGTGTACTTTATCAGAGCCCTTAGCATAATAATCATAGTTGTTTCAAATTCCCAGTTTGATCATTACATTTCTGCCGTGCCTGGTTCAGATGCTTGCTCTCTGTCTTTTCAAATTGTGCCTTTTGCACAAGTGATTTGTAATTTTTTCTTGATAGCCATGCATGATGTGACTGTAAATAGACCATTAGTGATGTGGTGGTGAGGTGTGGGCGAAGGGGAAGTGTTCAGTAGTTCTATGATTAGGTCTTAGTCTCTTCATGAGCTTAAGTCTCTGTTCTGTAAGCTAGCAAGTTTTTCTCAGTTTCTCCCACATACCCCCTTATGTTGGACAGGATGGCTAGATAAGGCTGGACTCAGGTCATTTATGCTCTAATATTATCCTAGCAGGTTAGCCTTTGGTTAACTAGTTTCTCCTGAGGGCAGGCCTTATGAAGAAGAACAGAATGCTTTGGCAGATTTCAAAATGGTACCTTTACCCCTCTTCCTGCCAGAATGACAAGATTTTTCTCTTATATTTACTGCATGATCCTGGTCAATATCCTGGTTCAGATCCTGGTGGTAAATCTCAGCAGTATTGTGAGAAGTCCCCATAACTGGGCCCCCCTGAAGTTTTTAACTCTCAAAATTGTACACACTGAGCCTCCAGCCATTAGTCAATTATAGTTCAGGTTTTCTTACCCCAGCACTGGATCCCACAGCCGTTCTACCTGGTAAGTCTTTGCTGAACTAAGCTATGAGTCCTGTACGCACCTGTCTCTCCATTCTTAAGGGCAGTAGTTTGTCTGGTGTCCTTCCTTCTTACAGATCAAAAAAATGTCGATTTTTTCAGTCTTTTCAGCTCTTTTTAGGATGGGGTGGGGGCTTACAAGCTCCTTACATGCTGCTTTTCATTTTAATTTAAGCAAGTATCTTTCATTTTTAGTGAAAGTATTAACTGTATACCTTTCTAGTAGTAGAATTTGTATAGAATAAAATTCACCCATTTTATTTGTGTTTTTTATTACTATTATTATTATTTTAATTTACATCTAAGTTATTTAGCATATAGTGCAATAATGATTTCAGGAGTAGAATCCAGTGATTCATCCTCTACAAATAACACCCTGTGCTCATCCCAACAAGTGTCTTCCTTAATGCCCCTTGCCCATTTAGCCCACCCCCCACCCACAACCCCTCCAACAATCTCGTTTGTTCTCTGTATTTAAGAGTCTCTCTCGGGGTGCCTGGGTGGCTCAGTCGGTTGAGTGCCCGACTTCAGCTCTGGTCTTGATTTCACAGTTCATGGGTTCGAGCCCCGCATCGGGCTCTGTGCTGACAGCTCAGAGCCTAGAGCCTGCTTTGGATTCTGTGTCTCCCTCTCTCTGCCCCTTCTCCACTTGCACTCTGTCTCTCTTTCTCTCAAAAATAAAACAAAAACTTAAAAAAATTTTTAAAAAACCCAATTATTTAAAAAAAAAGTCTCTTATGTTTTGTCCCCCTCCCTGTTTTTATATTACTTTTGCTTCCCTTCCCTTATGTTCATCTGTTTTGTGTCTTAAATTCCACATGTGAGTGAAGCCATATGATACTTGTCTTTCTCTAATTTTGCTTATAATAACCTCTAGTTCCATCCACATATTTGCAAATGGCAAGATTTCCTTCTTTTTGATTGCCAAGTAATACTCCATGGTGTTATATATACCACATCTTCTTTATCCATTCATCTGTCGATGGACATGTGGACTCTTTCCATACATTGGCTATTGTTGATAGTGCTGCTATAAACACTGGGATGCATGTGCCCCTTCAAAACGGCACACCTGTATCCCTTGGATAAGTACCTACTAGTGCAAATTGCTGGATCATAGGGTAGTTCCATTTTTAATTTTTTGAGGGACCTCCATGCTGTTTTCCAGAGTGGCTGCACCAGTTTGCATTCCCACCAGCAGTGCAAAAGGGTTCCTCTCTGTCTGCATCCTCACCAACATCTGTTGTTGTCTGAGTTGTTCATTTTAGCCATTCTGACTGATGCGAGGTGGTATGCAGTTTAGTTTTAATAAATGTATTTCATTTTATGTATACACCACAATTTATCCATTGTCTAATTAGGTTGCTTAAGGTTTTGGCTATAAAACTAAGACAATTTTTAGCCACTATGGACATTTGTGTACACTGTAGCATGTGATAGGTTGCACATTTAGCTTTTTATTGAAGTAAAATTCACTTTTATATAAAATTAACCATTTTAACCATTCAGTGACATTTAGTACATTCACAGTGTTGTACAACCATCACCATTACCACCATCTAGTTTCAAAATATTTTGATCACCCTTAAAGGGAAAACTCATAGCCATTAGGCAGTCATTCTGTATATTCTATTCCCCCAGTTCATGGAAACAACAAATTTGCTTTCTTTCTGTGGATTTACCTATTCTGGGTATTTCATACAAATGGGATTATATAATATGTGACCTTTTGTGTCTAGCCTTTCAGTTGGCTTGGTTCTAAGATGCATCCATGTCGTAGCATATATCAGTGTTTCACTCTTTTTTATAGCTGAATAATATTCAATCCTGTGGATAGACCACATTTTATATACCATCATTTTAATGGACAAATGAATCATTTCTGTTTTTTAGCTTCTATGAATAGTACTGTTATGAACATGTGTGTACACATTTTTGCTTAAAAATATGTTTTATATTCTTTTGGATAAGTACCACATTTTATGTAGCATCATTTTAATGGACAAATGAATCATTTCTGTTTTTTAGCTTTTATGAATAGTACTGTTAATGAACATGTGTGTACACGTTTTTGCTTAAAAATGTTTTGTATTCTTCTGGATAAGTACTTAGTGTAATTGCTAGGTGATAATGGTAGTTCTCCATGTGATGTGTTGAGCAACTGCCAAACTACTTCCACAGTAGCTGCTCTATTTTGCATTCCTATTAGCAGTGTATGAAGTTTCCAATTTCTCTGTATTCTTGCTTTTTAAATTACAGTCACTTGAGTGGGCATTAAGTGGTATCTCATTGTTGTTTTAATCTGAATATTCCTAATGACTAATGATGTTGAGCATCTCTTCATGTGTTTGTTGACCATTTAAATATTTTCTTTGGAGGAATATCTGTTCAGACCTTTTGCGTGTTTTTAAATTCTGTTGTCTTTTGTTGTTGAGTTCTAAGAGTTTCTTATATATTCTGGATACTTTCTCTTTATCAGGTATATGATTTCCAAATATTTTCAAATGTTTTCTCCCATTTTGTGGATTGTCTTTTTCTCTTGATTGTGTAGTCCAAATTATTTTTCCTTTGTTTTTTTTTTCTTTTGGCTTGTGGTTTTGGTGTCCTATGTATAAGAAACCATTGTCAAATCCAAGGTTATGAAGATTTATTCTCTAAGATTTTTATAGTTTTTGTTCTTTCATATTAAGTCTTTGATCCTCTTTGAGTTAATTTTTATATATAGTACAAGTTAGGGAGCCAACTTCATTGCTTTGCATGTGGTTACTGAGTTTTCCCAGCATTATTTTTTGAACAGATTGTTTTTTCCCTATTGAATTGTCATGGGGCCCTTGTTAAAAATTAATTGATCATAGATGTATGACTTTATTTCTGGACTCTTTGATTTGATCTATACATTTATCCTTATGTCAGTACTACCCTGCTGTTTCAATTACATAGCCTGTGGTAAGTTTCCAAATTGGAAAGTATGAATTGTTCACCTTTTCTTTTTTTGACTATTCAGGGTGTCTTGCAATTCATATGATTAGGATCAGCTTTTCCATTTCTACAAAAAAGAACATTGGATTTTAATAGAGATTGCATCAAAACTATAGATAGATTGCTTTAGAGAGCATTGCCATGTTAACAATATTAAATCTTCCAAACATGGACACCGAGTGTCTTGTCCCCTATTTGGACTCTTTAAATTCTTTTAGCAATGCGTGAGTGCACAGAGCTTGCACTCGTTGGTTACATTTATTCCTAAGTAGTTTGTTCTTTTGGATGCTATTGTAAATGGAATTCATTTCTTATTTCCTTTATGAATTATTCTTTGCTATTGTATAGAAATACTGATTTTCACATGTTCATTTGCATCCTGCAACTTTGCAGAATTTATTAGATCAGTTATTTGTGAATTCATTGTGGTATCTGCATGTAAGATTATGTCTTCTCCAAATAGAGCTCTTCTTACTTTCGATGTGGATGCCTTTTATTTCTTTTCTTACCAAATTATTCTGGTTGGAATGTCTAGTACAATATTGAATAGAAGTGGTGAGAGTGGCATCGTTTTTTGCTCCAGGTCCTTTGTAGTAAGCTTTCAGTCTTTCACCATTGAGTATGATATTGTCTGTCGGTTTTCCACAGATGTCTTTTCATGCTGAGGAAGTTCCTTCTATTCCTAGATTGATGAATATTTTTATCATAAAAGATGAATGAATTTTGTTAAATGCTTTTCCTACATCAATCAAGATGAGTATGTGACCTTTTTCTTTTATTTTGTTAATGTGATGTATTACATTAATTTTCCGTATGTTGAACTATCCTTGCATTACTGGGATAAATCCCACTTTGTCATGGTATATAATTCTCTTAACAAGGATTCAGTTTGCTCACTTTTTGTTAAGTAGTAATGTGTTCGTTAGATTTGGTATCAGGGTAATCCTGGCTCCATAGATTGAATTAGAAGGTGTTCCCTTTTCTGCTTTTTGGATGGGTTTGAGAAACTTTGCCAGTTTTACTTTAAATATTTGATAGAATTCACCAGTAAAGTTATAGGCTTGGACTTTGTTGGGAGATTCTTGATTACTGATTGAATCCCTTGATATAGGTAAGTGAAATTTTCTCTTTCTGCTTGAATCTGATTTGTAAGATTATGTAATTTGTTTAACCTAGTTAGTTAGTTATCTAACTGGTTGGCATACAGTTCATATAATCCTTTTTATTTCTGTAAGATCTGTGGCAGTGTCTCCTTTTTGTTTTTGATTTTATTAATTTGAGTCTTTTTTTTTCCTTGGTCAGTCTGACTAAAGGTTTGTTATAAAGAACCAACTTGTAATTTTCTTCTATTTTTCTATTTTTTATATTTATCTCCACTAATCTTTTTTAATTACTTCCTTTTGTCTTCCGTTTCAGTTTGCTCTTCTTTTTGTAGTCCCTTCAGGTATAAAGTTAGGATACTATTTTGGGGTCTTTAAATTTTTGATGTCTGTATTTATAGCTATAAATTTCCCACTGATCAGTTTTTGCTATATGCCTTAGGTTTAGTAGCATATTTTGTTTTCATTTATCTCTTTTCTAATTCCCTTGTGATTCTTTACCTTTTGCATGTTTAAGATGTGTTGCTTAATCTCCACACTTTTGTGTTTTTTTTCCAGCTTTTCTTCTTTGATGTATTTGTTGGCCTTGTGTTTCTTCTAAAGTATGTGTTCAACTCCCAAGCTTCTTTTATAAGGCCAACATTACCCTGAAACCAAAGCCAGATAAGGACACTACAAGAAAGGAAATGACAGTTGGTCAATATCCCTGATGAGTGTAGATGAAAAAATTCCCAGAAAGATACTATTAAACCAAAGTCAGTAGCCATTAAAACGATCATATTACCACATGATCCAGTAATTCCACATCTGGGTATTTACCCAAAGAAAATGAAAACACATAATTCAAAGAGATACCTGCATCCCTGTTTATTGCATTATTTAAAAGATGTGGAAGCATCCTGTCTCTCTATAAGTAAATAGGTAGAGAAGTTATTGTGTGTTTATATATACATTGGAATATTACTGTCATAAAAATAATGAAATCTTGCCATTTGTGACAGCATAGATGGATCTAGAGGGTATTATGCTAAGTGAACTAAGTTAGACTGAGAAAGACAAATACCATATGATTTCACTTATGTGTGGAATCTAAAAAACAAAACAAAACCAAAAAAACAGAAACAGACTCATAAATACAAAAAACAAACTGATGGTGGCTAGAGCAGAAGGGATGTGGGAGGGAATGGGCAAAATAGGTGAAGAGGATTGAGATACAAATTTACAACTGTCAAATAAGTCATGGGGATGAAAAGTGCAGCATAGGGAGTACAGTCAATGTAACAACTTTGTATGGTGAGAGATGGTAACTAGACTTACTGTGATGAGCATTTTGTAATGTAAATGTCGAATCACTATGCTGTATATGTGAAACTAATACAATATTTTATGTCAATTGTACTTTAAAAAAATGATTGTACACCACAATCAAGTGGAATTCATTCCCAGATGCAAGGATGGTTCAATCTATGCAAATCAATAAGTGTGACACATCAGATTAATAGAATGAGAAGTAAACATCAAATGGTCATACCAATAGATGCTGAAAAGGCATTTAAGAAAATTCAACTTCCTTTCACGATAAAAACTCTCAACAAATTGGGTACAGAAAAGAACATACCTCAGCATAAAAGGCCAAACATAACAAGCCCACAGCTAACATTATACTTAGGGGTGAAAGGTTGCCACCTAAGGGTGCCCATTATCACCATTCCTGTGTAACATAGCTGGAATTCCTAGCCCAAGAAGTTAGGCAAGGAAAATAAATAAAAGACCTCCAAATTGGAAAGGAAACAAACCTTATCTGACAGCTTCTGTGGGTCAGAAATTTGAGTGCAGTTCACCTGTGAGGTTCTAGCTTAGGGTTAACTGTGAAGTTGCTCTCAGATTGTTAGCTAGTCTTCCATCATATGAAGACTTAATTGAGGCTGGAGAATTTGCTTCTAAAATGGCTCACTCACATGGCTGTGGATAAATGCCTCATTTCCTTGCCAAGTAGGCCTTTCTAAGGATCATCTTTAAAGTCTTTATGACTTGGCAGCTAGCTTCCTCCAGCACAGGTGATCTAAGGAGTGAGTCACAATGCCTTTTATGACCTAGTCACACATTGTAGAAGCAAGTTGCTAAGCAAAGCCACAGTAAAGGAAAGGGAGGGAAATCAAACTGAATATCCCTGACTAACCAAGTAGAGGTAAGCAGTGGAAGAGACTCAGAATATCTCTTGGCAGTGGTTTCTTGGAACTCTTCATTAAACTGTTGATGTCTCAAGGAAGGAGAGATTAGTTTGGTATTATTTTGAGACTAAGTTTGTTAAGACGGGCTGTTATTGAGACATTTACATTACATTGTTTTCCTCCTTCCACTTAGGAAGTCTCACAGTTCACCCACTGGAAGGAAAACAAATGATAAAATCAATCAAAAATATGTTAATTGTCCTTCCCCCCCCCCAAGTTTTGTTTGGGAAATTGTTGTTTGAAATAAAGCAGTTATAAAATCAGGATTCAGCAAAAATTTTTATTTCAGGTATTGAGGATTAGAAAGAAGGCTAATGTCAACTGGTCAAAAGTATGAATTAAGTGCTGTCTTTAGAACATCCAATTTGGGGGTAGCTTTTAATTTTGATATAATTTTAAACTTAGAGAAAATTTACAATAATAGTATACAGAACTCCTGAAAAACACCCATTATTCAGATTCAGCAGTTGTTTGTTTTGTGACATTTACCTTGTCATGTTTTCTCCTAAAACCTAAAAGTCAGCCTAAAACCTCCAGACATAAACCTGTAGTGTGATAAAGTTAGGTTTATTAACTCATTGTAGTGAGAGAGATTGCAGACCAGAGGAACCATCGACTTCTCACCAAAGGGTAAAACAGATTTATTAAAGGATTTTGGAGAAGAGTGGCATCTAGATGAAATGTAAATGAAGTAGTGTTCTGATATTGTTAAAACAAAGCCAAAGGCTGTGTGTAAAGGAGTCAGCATCAGATCTGGACTACACAGTGGACTTAAGGTGTTGTTTCCTTGAAAACTACAAAATTAAGAGAAAAAAGGAATGTTGTGTTCAGAAAGCCCTTATCTGTACCTCATTACCTTTGTTGGCAATTGAGATTTTTTTCTCTGTATCAAAGTTATTTACTTAGATCCTCTCCGTGAAAGTTTCCTTAAGTCCTTTTCTAGTCATTTCCCTATCTGAGAGGCAAGCACTGTTCTGATATTTTTCATGGTGGATTAATTTTGCTGGTCTCAGAACTTATGAATGGAATAATGTAGATATGAATGGTATGTAGTTTCTTTCACTCAGCATAATATCTGTAAGGTTCATCTGTTTTGTTGGCATCTTGCAGCACTCCTTACCTTTTTATTGCTAGGTAGTATTACATTTTATCAACGAACTGCAATTTGTTTATCCATTTTCTTAGTAATGGACTAGTGGATTTCCAGCTTTGGAGCATCAGAGAAGAAGGCTGCTATGACATTCTTGCATAAGGTTTCTGTCTATATATGTTTTTATTTCTCTTGGATAGATAACTAGATGTGAAATTCCTGCATCAAAGGCTAGTGTATCAGGGTATATGTTTAAGAAAGTGCCGAAACTTTTCAAAATGAAAAGTTCCATTTTACATTTCCACCAACAATTTATGTGAATTTCTTAGTTGATTCGTATCCTTTCCAGTGTTTTGTGTTGATAGTCTTTCTAACCTTAGCCATTCTTGTGGGTATGAAGTGGTCTGTCATAGTAGTTTTATTTTTTTTTAATTTTTTTTAACATTTTTATTTATTTTTGAGAGACAGAGACAGATCCATGAGCAGGGGAGGGGCAGAGAGAGAGGGAGACACACAGAATCGGAAGCAGGCTCCAGGCTCTGAGCTGCCAGCACAGCCCGACGTGGAGCTCAAACCCACAAACTGTGAGATCATGACCCTAGCCGAATTCAGACGCTCAACTGACTGAGCCACCCAGGCGCCCCTGTCATAGTGGTTTTAATTTTAAAAATTTTGTTTTTAAGTAATCTCTACACCCATGTGGGACTCGAACTTAACAACCCTGAGATCAAGAGTTGCATGCTCTACAGACTGAGCCAGGCAGGCGCCCTGGTTTTTAATCTTTATTAAGCTAATTACAAATGACGTTGAACGTCTTTTCATATGTTTATTAAACGTTCATATATCTTTTTTCAGGAAGTGTCCATTTATGTCTTTTGCCCATTTTTAAATGGGATTGTTTGCTTTATATTTGTTGAGTTGTAGTTCTTTTTTATGTATTCTCGGTACAAGTCTTTGTCAGACACAGCTTTTACAAATACTTTCTCTCAGTCTGTGGCATGCATGTTTACTTTTTAGTTGTATCTTTTGATGAGTGTAAGCTTTTAATTTTGATGAAGTATATATAACTTGTTATGTTTTTTAAATGTTTATTTATTTATTTTGAGAGAGAGAGAGAAGGCGAGGCTGGGAGGGGCAAAGAGCGAGAGGGAAGAACCCCAAGCAGGCTTCGCGCTGTCAGTGCAGAGCCTGATGTGGGGCTCAAACTTAAAAACTGCGAGATCATGACCTGAGCCGAGATCCAAGAGTCAGATGCTTAACCAACTAAGCCACCAAGCACTCCATAATTTATTACTTTTTCTGCATAAAATTTTTGGTTGCAGCTTGTACAGATAGTTCTATGATCTACTAGAAACATTTCTGTGGTATGAAGTATAAATCAAGTTTCATTTGTTCATTTATTTTCCATATGGATATTTAGTTTTTCCAGCACCATTTGTTGAAAAGACTTTTCCCCATGGATTGCTTTGTTACCTTGGTTGAAAATCAAATGACTGGAAAAATATTTCTGGGCTTTTTGGTTTACTTCCATTGTTCTATGTGGAATAGTGTATATGTGTGTATACACATTTTTTTGATTTTTTTTTTCGAGAGAAAGCACAAGCTGGGTAGGTAGGGGCAGAAAAAGAGGGAGACAGGAACTGAATGAAGCAGGCTCTGCTGACAGCAGAGAGCCTGATGCAGGGCTCGAACCCATGAGTGATGAGATCATGACCTCAGCTGAAGTCAGACACCCAGCTGACTGTGCCACCCAGGCGCCCCTGGAATTGTGTATATTAATACACTTGACAGATATTGGCATAGGTAGGAAAAGTCTTTCCCATACATGTTTTAGTAGCCTTAAAATTTTTTTTTAATGTTTATTTTTGAGAGAGAGAGAGAGAGACAGAGTGTGAGCAGGGGAGGGGCAGAAAGAGAGGGAGGCACAGAATTTGAAGCTGGCTCCCGGCTCTGAGCTGTCAGCACAGAGTCCGACACGGGGCTCAAACCGACAGGAACTGTGAGACCATGACTTGAGCTGAAGTCAGACACTTAACGGACTGAGCCACCCAGGTGCCCTGAGAGCATTTTTAAAAATGCTTATTTATTTTGAGAGATTGAGGAGAGTATGTACATACATGTGTGAGCAGGAGAAGGGCAGTGGGAGAGGAGAGAGAATCTTAACCAGGCTACACACCCAGCGACAAGCCTGACACAGGCTCCATCTCACAACTGTGATATCATGACCTGAGCCAAAATCAGAGTTGGACTCTTAACAGACTGAGCCACCCAAGAGTTCCAGATCTTTCTTAAGATCAGTTTATAGCCAATGACTGTTGGATGCTTTTCAGCATGGTTCTCTACATACTTCTATGATACTTTTTTATGTCGTGTGAGACTGATGTTCACTTTTAATTCTTAAATTTATTTGTAACTGTGAGAAAGCTATTGTTTAGTGCAGAATTCTGAGACTAGTAATTAACAAAAAAGATTAGATACTTTTTTTTAAAGTAACATAGTTATCTTTAAGTGTTATAAAGATCTAGGCAGAACTTCCATCACACTGTTCATCAGGAGATGCTCTGGGTCTTTGTAGTGGGAAGGGGGAAAGGAGAAGATGTAGCCACTTAGAAAATTTAGTCTAGACTCTTGCCCATCATATCAGTATCTCTCAAATATGTATCAGTTGTATTCAAATATTTTTTAGCACTATGCTGAATGATATGGGAATTTTACCCTCAGGGTATTTGCTAGGATAGCTGAAGAATTTAAAAAATTGAAGTAAACCTAATACAGAGTAATATGTGATTAATATTTGCATTAAGATCATTGAGAGAATTTAAAATATCTTTATTATAGGTGTCTGTATTGTGGACCTCGGTCATTCTAAATTACAATAAATCTAAAAGTAAAAAATAGATTCAGTTTACCCACAGAGGGGAGTGACTCTCAAATGTAAAGCTGTGTTGTTGGATACTGACTAAACATTTATAAATTAAAATGTTTATGTTTATTTTAACTGAACTACTGTTATGTGTTTATGGACTTTTCTGCAATAGATTCTATGTATGAATGGATTTATGATAAGCAGAATTCATCATCAGAAGTTGAATTATAAAGAAGTCCTAATAAAACAGGCATTTTATGTTCCTGTTTATTTCATCAGTTTTAAGATGAACCCCTACCCCCATGCACCTTTTAACATGTTTTAAAATTAGATTATGATCCTCTGTCAGTTTTGGCCCATTGGGCAGTCTGCAGACGTTGCATGAACTTGTATAAACATCAAAAATGTTGGGACATCCGGGTGGCTCAGTCAGTTAAGCTTCTGACTCTTGGTTTTGGCTCAGATCATGATCTCATGATTCATGGGATCGAGCCCTGCATCGAGCTCTGTGTTGGCAGCTTGGAGTATTCTTGGGATTCTCTTCCCTCTCTGCCCCTCCCCCATGCTCCTTTTCTCTCACGAAATAAATAAACAGCAAAAAAAAAAAAAAAAAAGTGTTGCGGTGCCTGGGTGGCTCAGTCAGTTAAGCATCCAACTTTGGCTTAGGTCATGATCTCACGGCTGATGAGTTCGAACCCCACACCTGGCTCGGTGCTGACAGCTCACAGCCTGGAGCCTGCTTTGGATTCTGTGTCTCCCTCTCTCTTTGCCCCTCCCTTGCTCATGCTCTGTTTCTCTCTCTCTCTCAAAAATAAATAAACAAAAAATAATTTTAAAAAAGTATTGTCCTATGCGTAAAGAGTATGATCCATGCCTCTAAAAAAGAAAAAGTCTGGAAAACACTAAAATACTCCTTTAACATTACATTAATGGTGTGGGGAGGAGATGGGAAGGGTAGGCTGGACCTACTTAATTGGCAAAGCTTGTTCAATGTGGGACTCTTTTGTTTTATGGATTCTTTGAAGAAATACTAATCTTGATAGCACAGATGATTTTGTAAGGAAGAACCAGGAAATATTGAAGGCTTGAAGACAAAATGATCCAAAAGATTTGGATTATGACTTTTAATAAAAACACAAAAGTGACTTTTTATATAAGAAAACCAGTGTTTAAACCCAAAACAGTTCTTACAATCAGTATGAAATATAAATTCTAAATTGTAAAAAAGCATTGATGGAAATTGATAGTAATCTTTGTGGGTATTTTTGTCCTTCCTTTGGTATTTAATGATCTGTGTTATTTATTGTGCTCTTTTATTATTTTCATGTGAAGTGACATAGTCACTCAGTTTTGCGTTAGTCTGTTCCCACTTACAAGCGCTGTGGCTTTGGACAACTATTTAACCTCTCTGAGCATTGGTTTGAATATTTATTGTAAAGTGAGATTACATTTACTTAGTAGCATTTTAAGTTATTCTTTTCTACTTAAATTCCAAGAGCTTACACATACAGTATCTACTTGAATCTCATAACATTTTAAGTAGGCTAGTTATGTATTTTTGGTAAAGTGAAATTTTGATGGTTAAGATAATGTCCTTACTCTGTTTGATCTTTTGGAACTAGAGAAAAGTTAGAAAAGGAATGTTTCAGTAATGAATATAAAAAACTAGTCAGGGAGTGAGGAGATAGAGGCAGATCAATGTCTTTCAGTATGTACATGGTTGAATGTTGTACTAGATATGATATGGCAGTCAGATGCTTAGAGCTCTGTATAGAATCCCTGCAAATGCAAGTCACAAATGTAACCTGATAAAGGATGGTTTTGTAGGGCTACTCAAATGTGAATGGCATTGCTATTGATGGTGTGCCTTTTTTCCTACCTAATGAGCAGTTCTTGGTAAAGTTATGAACATAAATAAAATACAAGTTTTCTTGAGTTAATAGGAGTTGTAGTTTGGAAATAATTCATTTTGTTCTAAAATAGCAAGGAAAAAAATACTATTTATATGTCAAATGGGCTTAGGTTCTAGGTTACTGTAATTATAATAGTTTTTTTTAAACCTCTTCAGAGCTCCAGCTGGAAATTTGAAAGTCTAGACTGTTACGTAGGTCTTTTTTGTACATTACAGTATATCCTGCAGTCCTCACCTCTTTCCACTAAAAGCCAGTAGTCATCTTAATCTTTTTGACAACTAAAAAACATTCCTTCCAATTTTAACAATGTTCCCACCCTTTCCCATGCTTGGTATAAAACTACTGGGTTTAGATGTGTGAATGGTAAGGAAATTAAGTACTAAAGAAAGAAATGATTATGCAACTTATTTGTAATCGAGCAGTAACTAAATTTTATTAAAGTGGGTAATTTGAATCTTTAAAAATTAAGATGGCTTATATTGTATGTTCTTATTTTTCCTAGTAAAATGAATGAAAATAAACCTGGTGCTTCACAGAATCTCAGTAAGTAAAATATTTAAAACATTTTCAAATATAATTGAAAATATTAAGATATTTTACTCTTGCCTTTTTATTATATTAAAACATTTTAGAGTGCTGACTCAAAATAGGAATGAGTGCCTTGGTCCGTACTTTGTTCGTACATCCATATACTAAAGTATAGTATTGTGTGTATTCATTTCAACAAAAATACACTGTAAGATAACAATTGCCAAATTTTATTCATTTTTTATGTGTATTTATCAGGTATGCTTTTTATTTGAATAAAACAGCATTATTTAATAAACAATTTTTTCATCTTTTTTGTATGACTTTTTTAGAAAAGGAAAAATACAGGTGAAACCATTTTAAACAATACACAAAACCTAACATGAAAAGGAAAACTTATCTGTAGGTGCTCATAACAATCTCAGATAGATGCATATCTTTGCTTTTGGTTGTTGAGTTCTTCATTTATTAGTTTAAATAGTAATATATTGATTTGCTACCATGGAAAATGAGAAATTTAACTTATACTCTTCTGCCACCACTCCACTCATTTACTCTTTGTAAGATTTAATTTTTTTATTTGTAAGATTTAATTTTGATGTCCTCTCAAATTAAAATGTTATACTTAAAATTCTATCTTGACCATCACTAATAGAAGTGTCTGTTAACTCCACCTTCATGGTTGGTAAGGAAATTTGCGCTCTTAATCCTCCCTCTACTTTGCTTTTCTGCTTTTACCTATAGACTTCTATCAACTATGTTAATTGTTCTGAAACTTAGTAATTCATGGACTACCTTCATGTATTTGTCAACTGCAAATACTGCCTTTACTGTTATTTACTTAATATTTTTCCTAAGATTGACTCAGTTTTTTACTTATCCGAATATGTTTATTTCATTATTTTAATTCAGCCAGTATCATTTGCTAGAAGGCGATCTTAATGTAGTAAAGTCAGAAAGAAGTTACTGAATTTTAAATATTAAAATTAAAAAACAATAAAGTAACAATACGGACAAAAGCAATCTATGGATAAAAATGCATGCCTGAAAACTAGTGTGTTCTATATCCGGTGTCTCCATATACTGGGTGAAGGGAAGAAGGGGACAAATGGAAAGCTACAGGTCCATGGCATCATGGCAAATGCAGCTCCATCCAGTGCTCATCATGAGGACTCCCTTTCTGTGGTCTCAGCTCATTCCTTGTATTTCTCTTCCTCTTGATAGCTACATGCACACTTACATCTAGAAGTAAAGGCACTAGGGATGAAGGAATTTAAGATGAGAGCAGATGAGAGTTGCTGGTGTAAGATGTCCAGTAAACAGATGGCAGTTTGCTGGAGTTGATGTGGTCAGTTACTCTGTATGGGGAAAGAAGGGGAGTTGAAATCTTTTGAAGGATTGAGGAAAGGGCTTTTAGTTATGCTTTATCTTATTAGCCTGTAGTGAGGGAGGCCGATATGGGGAAGATATTTCATAATATTAAATAATAGCTCATGATGTTTTTTTCCCCCAGTCCCAGAATCTGTTTTGTGAGTAGAATGTTAAACATAGTACCATTTCTTTTTCTTTTTTTTAATGTTTATTTTTGAGAGAAGAGGTCACAGAATCCGAAGCAGGCTCCAGGCTCTGAGCTGTTAGTATAGAGTCTGACATGGGGCTCGAACTCACAAACGGTGAGATTGTGTCCTGCGGTGAAGTCGGATACTTAACCGACTAAGCCACCCAGGCGCCTCAAATGTAGAACCATTTCAATGTATAACATCCATTATTAATTACATGTGTTAGCTAAAGGTAAATAAGATTAGTTGCTATAGTAGGTAAATGCGCAGGTCTTACTCGTTTAACACAACAAAAGTTTATTATTTGGTTAAGTGACAGTCCATTGTGAATTGGTTAGGGGAGTTGAAACAGACAGGGAGTTTCTGCTCCATGCAATCACTTAAGAGATTCAGGCTCCTTTCATCTTACACTGATCAGCTACCTTGAGATTCTAGGCATCTTTTCAGCTGGTGGTTTTCTTACCGTTTTATTAGTATGTTATTAGAAATTTTTGGGGGACCTGGGTGGCTCAGTCAGTTAGGTGTCTGACTTCAGCTCAGGTCATGATCTCACTGCTCGTGAGTTTGAGACCCGCATCGGTCTCTGTGCTAACAGCTCGGAGCGTGGAGCTTGCTTCAAATTCTGTCCCCATCTCTCTGCCCCTCTCCTGCTGGCGCCCTGTCTCTATCTCTCTCTCTCAAATATAAAAAATAAAACATATTAAAAAATTTTCTGTACAATATAAGGTAGAAACGTTTGATAATTATAATACTAATGTTTATTCAGTTCTATCTAGCTACCACACCATTTTAATTATATTATGGTATACTATCTCATTTAATCCTTATTAAGGCGTAGTTTGAGGTAAATGCTCTTGTCCTCATTTTTAAGATAAAGAAACAGAGCCATAAAGTGTTTTTGTGACTTATCCAAGATTACACAGCAGGAGTGTGCTACTGAAATTTACCTCCAATCTCCCTGGCTTTACAGTCTGCCTTATGAAATTATTACTGTTATGGTAAACAATTACTAGTGTTAAGGTAAAATACATATAACACAAAGTAACGTAACTATTTTAAAGTATACAATTTGGTGGCATTTAGTACGTTCACAGTATTGTACAGCCGTCACCACTATCTAGTTCCAGAACATTTTTATCATCCCCAAAGGAGACTGTACCCGTTAGGCAATTACTTTTCATTTCCCTTCTCCTTAGCCCCTGTAAACCACCAATCTGCTTTTTGGGCTATCTGTGGGTTTACCTATCCTGGATAATGTAATTTATTGTATTAATGGGGTCATATAGTATGTGACCTCTTGTGCTTGGCTTCTTTTATTTAGCATGATGTTTCTAAGTTCATCCAAGTTGCAGTATGTATTAGAGCATCATTCCTTTTTATAGCTGAATAATATTCCATTGGACGGATATAATGTATTAATTTATTCGTTCATCCATTCATTGATGCACATTTGGTTTGTTTTCCCTTTTGTAACTACTGAGAATAGTGCTGCTATAAATATTAGTATACAAGTATTTGTTTAAACATCCATTTTCATTTCTTTGGCATGCATACCCAGGAGTGGAATTGTTGTGTCATATGGTAACTGTGTTCAAGATTTTAAGGAACTGTCCAATTATTTTTCCTAAGTCACTGTACCATTTTATATTTCTACCAGCAGTGTATTAGGGTTCCTGTTTTTTCAGATCCTTGCCAACATTTGTTATTTTTTGACATTTTGATTGTAGCCATCCTAGCAGATGTGAAGTGGTATCTCATTGTGGTTTTGATTTGCATTTCCATGATCACAGGATATTAAACTCCTTTTAATGTGTTAATTGGCTATATATCTTCTTTGGAAAAATGTTTATTCAGATCATTTGCTCCATTTTTAAGTTGGTTGTGTTTTTGTTGTTGAGTTATAAGAATTTCTTACGTATTCTGGACACTAGACCCTTAACAGGTATGTTTCCAAATATATTCTCCTATTCTGTAGATGGTCATTCCACTCTCTTTAGTGTGCCTTGATGCACAAAAGTTTAAAACTTAGATGAAGTCCAATTTATCTATTTTCTCTTTTTTACTTTTGCTTTTGGTAGTATATGATCCCTAAGAAACCACTGCCAATCCAGGGTTGTAAAGATTTACCCTGTAATTTCTTCTAAGAGTTTAGTTTTGGCACTTACATATAGGTCTTTGATCTGTTTTGATTTAATTTTTATATGCAGTGTCAGGTAGGGGTTCAGTTGTATTATCTTGCATGTGGCTATCAAGTTGTACTAGTACCATCTGTTGAAGACTGTTCTTTCCTCCAATGAATGATCTTGGCATCCTTGTTCAAAATTAATTGACCATGGATACATATATAGGTTTATTTCTGTACTCTTTTTCCCCCATTAATGTATATCATTGTCCTCATTCTACTACAACACTGTTTTGATTTCTGTGGCTTTTTCCTAAGTTTTGAATTTCCTTTCTTTTTTTTTCTATATCAGTCTAACTGAAGTTTTGTCAGTTTTGTTGACCTTTTCAAAGAATCAACTTTGGTTTTTATTCTCTACAGTTTTTCTGTTTTCTGTTTCATTTATCTATGCTGTAATCTTTATTTTTTTCTTCCTTCTGCCAGCTTTTGGTTTAATATATTTTTATTTTTCTAGTTCTTTAAGGTTAAAATTGTTATTGATTTGGGGGTCTTTGCTACAGCCAGAGGTTTCTGGGTTAGGGTTTCTGGGGTCTTTTCTGAGCATTATCTAGCCCTGAGCATGTGTATAGCTTTCTAGATTCCTAGGTATCCGTGGGAGCTTTTCAAAGCCCCTATTTATCCGTCTCTCCCCTTTTCCCAGCCTCTTCTTTCCTAGGTGTTTTGCTTTGTTTCCTGCTTGTCCTTTGTGATACCTTTTGCTGCAAGCTGCTTTATCTAGTATATTTGTCTTAAGTGCTTTTGACAAATGGTCCGACTCCAGCCCTGAGAAAGTTCTGAGGCAGGTAAAACGAGGGCATGTATATGAGCCCATCATCCCTCAGGGATCCACCACACAGATCAAAACACACAATCACATTTCTTGAAGAACAAGGTTCATTTTACCTCCTCTTGGACAATCCAAACCTGGAACATGGGCCATCCTACTTAAGGCCATGGCTCAGCTGGAGAGTGGGGGATGGTAGGCAGGTAAGTTAAAATGCCTCAAAGTGCTCATCAGAATTTACCAGCTTGTTTCTTTATTGAGCATTCTCCTAATTATTGTAAGTTTTGAAACTAGATTTCAGTTTCTAAAAAGTTGATTCTGACAGTTTTTGGCAGCTTAATTGTTGCTTTAGTAGGAAGATAATGTTTTGGAGTTTCCTAATCTGTTATTTTCAGTGATACTACCCTACAAGTTGCGATTTTAATGACACACTGGAATTCATTAAAGATTAATAAAAAAATGCAAAGTCTAAAACAATGATGTTTATTGTTTTAGAAATAGGTGTTAGAAATTTTAAGTTACTGATAATAGTATAATGTGATTTGCTCTCTCAGAAAGAATTGAATACCTCACTTGAGAGAAGCTCCGATTCCATAGGTTTTATTTTAAAAATTTAAATATATTTTTTATATCTATTTACTTTTTTCACTGTTAGCTTGTGTTTTTTGTCGAAAAAATGATGACTGTCCTAATAAATATGGAGAAAAGAAAACTAATGAAAAATGGAATCTCACTGTACATTACTATTGTTTGGTGAGTATAATTTATAATTAAATCCTGGAAATTTGATATTCTTCTAAAGGAGACAATTAAATCTTGATGGCTCGTTTCTGGGAATTGGATAAATCATTTAACTTTTTTGGATCTCATTTTGCCTATATGTAAAATAAGGTTTTTCATTTATCAAATTCTAAGATTCTGAAATTAGTTGGTATGTATGAGGAAGACCTGTCATCGTTATCTGTTTATTTTTGTCTAACCGTTTAGGGACTAGGTGAATAAAGGAGAAAATGGTTAGGTCTCTAAGAGATTTATCTTTTTTTCCACTTTCTTGTTTCCATTGTTGCAAGTGATAAATCTCAGAAAAGAATTGTTTGAAGGTTCAGGGAGTAGAAGGAAAGTATTTTATTTCACAGAGAACCTGCAAAAAAAAAAGTTCTGAATGAAGGTAATAAATACTTGTGGAAGAGGAAATAGGTGAGTTTATGGGTAATTTGGAAGAAAGAAAAAGTGATTTCGTACTGAGAATTGGTCTCTCATTTGTTTCCCCTTCCTTATACCAACTTTTCACCTCACTGAATCTGTGCCTTAAGATATTAATAGCACCATCACTGCCTTAGCCTGCCAAGGTTGCATCAGTAGACACACTATTTCTTGATACTAAATGAGTTATTTCTTCTTAACTAATTATCCTGAAATTTAGCAGCTTCAACGTTAGTATCTCAAACACTTTTTGAGGGTCAGGAATCTGGTAATGGCTGAGTTGGATAGTTCTGCCTCAGGGGCTCTTAATGAGGTTGCAGTTGAGGTGTCCTCCAGGGTTCAGTCATTTAAAGCCTAGATGGGGCAGATGATCCACCTCTGATGGCTCATTTTACATTGCTTTTGGCCTTAATACTTTCTACCTGTTGGCAGTAAGCCTCAGTTCCTTACTGAGGTACCTCCTGGGTACCTCCATAGGGTACTCACAGCATGGCATCTGGCTTCTTCTAGAACAAGTGATGAAAGGGGGGGAGATAGATAGACATCAAGATAGAATTATATGACCTAGTCTTCACTGTCCCATACCACTGTCACTTTTCTTTATTCTCTTTGTTAGAAGTGAGTCATTAAGTTTAGCCCACAATCAAGGCAAAGGTAATTAGGCCCCAACTCTTAGAAGAAATATCAATAAATTTATAGATCTATTTTCATACTCACCCCCGCATCCATGTTAAAACTATAGATACTTCCTTGAGAAACCATCTAACATATTTCTTTGTGGTTCTTTAAGACTATAGTGTTGTATCTCAGGTACCCTATGGGTTAAATAGACATTTGGACTGGACCGAATTACTTTGTACCAAGATTTAAGGGAACACAAATTTGGCATTCCAAATTTATTTGTAAGTTGGGAGCCTTATATTTTGTATGACCAAAGAAAACCTCTTCATTTTCCTGAGAGTTTATTTTACTTCTTATGCAGAAGAATTAGAGGAACAATTTTATTAGTCATTGGGTTATTTTTTCATAGTCAGTTTTGTTTTAATTTTTCTTATTTTGAGAGAGAGAGAGAGAGAGCACATGAGCTGGGTAGGGGCAGAGAGAGAGACGGAGAGAGAGAATCCCAAGCAGCTTCCTTGGTTAGCACAGAGCCCAGTGTAGACTCAGTCTCACAAACATGAGATCATGACCTGAGCCGAAACACAAGAGTCCAAAGCTTAACCTACTGAGCCACCTGGGTGCCCCCATAACCAATTCTTAAGTAATATGTATTTTTTGTTTTTTTCTAGATAATGTTATATTGATTAAAGTAATCCTCTAATCGCAAATTTAAAGTTTTTTGAATTATTTAATATATTTAATTTTATGAAAATGTCCTTTATATTGTTTTTCATTAGTGAGTATAATACTTCAAAACGTACTCACCCAAGGCTCAACATATAAAAGATTCTGTTTCATTGTGAACAGGAAAGTACAGTAGTGTTATAAATGGTAATGGAATGTTAGAGTTGAAAGAGACTTAGAGACCATCTAGTTCAGTGTTTTTATTTTTGTGTGTTTTTTAAAAAAATTTTTTATGTTTTATTTATTTTTTGAGAGAGAGAGACAGTGAAAGCAGGGGAGGGACAGAGAGAGAGGGAGAGACAGAATCCAAAGACATCCTCCAGGCTCTGAGCTAGCTATAAGCACAGAGCTCAGCACGGGGCTCGAACTCACAAACCATGAGATCATGACCTGAGCCAAAGTCGGACACTCAACCGACTGAGCCACCCAGGTGACCCTTTATTTTTGTGTTTAAGGTCAGAGACATTAAATTATTTGCCTAGAGTTCCAGAAAGTTCCAGGACACAGAACCTGGTTTGCAAGCCAGGATTTCTTGTTCACAGTCCCATGCATTTTCTTGATTCATGTTTTCTTAACATATTTAAACTGAAGTCAAAAGATTTTTAAAAATTCAAACATTTATGTTAACCATGATTCAATAGGTTTCCTTGTAAATATACCTTTGTGATTCAGAATCCAGCTAGATTTAAAGTTGGCCTGAAATACCACTGATAAACTGAATTATCTCCATAACATTTACCGATAGTACATTTACACCTTTCAGTATTTACCACTATTTTTTCTAAAACAGGTGTTTTCTGCCTTTCTTTTCTTTCTTTCTTTCTTTCTCTTTCTTTTCTTTTTTTTCTTTCTTTCATTCTTTTTTTCTTTTTCTTCCTTTTTCTATTATTTCCTGGAATGCTTTTAGAAACCAGTTTGGTGTCATGAATTATTAATATACAGTGTCTTCCAAATCAAAGAATATGAGTAGCCTCTTATTTTGACCATGAAAAATAACTGTTACAGATAAGAGGTGTTTGAAATTTGAGTTATGTCCATTTTTTCATTGGAACATTATTTATCTTATCTATCTATATGGACACACATACACGTTTTATATATATATGTGTGTATACATATATATATACACACATACATTTTATATGCATGTATATATATGTATATATGTACACACAGATATTTCCTATATATATATATACATATGTGTATTTCTAAACTAGTTTCTTAGAGTCTGTTTTCTAATTGAGAATATATTTATAGTTGATGTCAAGTGGAATTTGGCAGAGAGGTAAAGAAGAAGAAGGAGTTTATGGTTTTCTAATAGAAGACATTAGGAAAGAAGTGAACAGAGCTTCTAAACTGGTAAGTAAATTGTTTTACTCTTTACACTAAATACTATATGTATGGTCATACTGGGGAGGTTTTTTCCATCAGTTTACCAACTGGAAATGTATAAGACTTTGATTTTATGTTCAAATGCTTATTTTTGTCGAATACAGTAAATTTTAAAAGAATGCTTTGTATATTTGCAAATGAAAGTGAGACTAACCAAGCCTGAATAATATATGTGACAGTGCTGGTTTCACATCCTTTTATTCCAACTTGTCCATCATTTCACCCATTCTTACCATCAGAATTATGAACATACTTTTACTATATTATTCTTCAAATTTTTAATCCTAAGTCAACCCAGCCATTCACTTTTCATTTCTCTACCTCAGTTACTGAGTTGGCGTGATGGGTTGAGGTCGAAATTACACAGCTGGGCAGACCAGTAATTTATGATCTCTGTACCTCTTGTGGCCATTCTGTGACACTGTGTACCTTTGTTCATTTCCTTCTCATGTTCTCCAAAATAAGTATGTATTCTAAACTTTAACCCCTTGTTCATTTAATTATAGTTTGTGAATCTTCTGTGTGATACCTACTGTATTAAACACAAAGAATTATAGGTTTCCATGTGGTCTGAGTAGAAATAATGAGAATTAGAAAATGAGAAGGTTAAAAAAAAAGAGAGAAAAAAAAAAAGAAAATGAGAAGCTTGGAAGTATAGGGAATTCTGTCCAGAGGAAATGATAACTGGAACTGATGATTTCTATGGTGGAACAGTTTTAGGTGATAAGAATAAATTCATTATTACACTGGAGTAGAGATGAAGGATATTCACAGACATGTCATAGTTGAAGTCAAAGAAAGGTTGTCTATCAATGTAGAAGTTGTTTACAGTGATAGGAAGAATTAAGATACAGAGAAAGGTGCCAAAGTCTCAAGGCAGAAGAAGTTAGTAGGTGACAGAGGGTAGCTGTCATTAGGGTCAAAGAACTAGATTTTTTTTAAAGTATGAAGGGAGAGTTGTGGCCTATAGTCTATGATAGAGAACTAAAATAATGTTTTGATGTCCCCCTTGCCTTTTTCCATATCCTCCTCCCAACCCTTGCCAAGTCTGGATAAAAATGAAAGACAATGAGAAAATAAGTAATTTTCATCCAAGAAATCTGTAAGGGAAGCAAGACCTTTATTTTAGTTGAGGCACAAAATCAAAAAAACAAACAAAAACGATTATTTTTTAAGATGTTGAGGATGCAGGGGACTAGATGGTAGAATAGAACTGTAGGGCATAAGAGAAAACCTTGGGTGGAAGGTTAGCAGTGGCATTTATCTAAGGACTATGTGAGAGTCTTAGTATCAGAATTCCTCAACCTTCTGATGATAGTGGGTGGATTTGTGGTAAAAGATGACCTGAAAGGGTCTCCTTGCAGTTTGGAAATACCTGTTTTCTGAAAACATCTTAATCTCTGAGTATATTGTGAACCTTTAAAAATATCCTGATCCTTGAGTTGTCTCCATTTGTGATCTTAAGCTACAGTTCCATATGTCAGTTTACTGGAAGAGCCTCACGTTGGCAAGGTATTCTCCAGTGACATAGTGGTACTTCAGGGCTAGCAATAAGACTACATACTCCCTTCATCAGTGACCATTTTATAATGGCTATCTCAAGGGTTCCAAGGTGTTTTAGATTTTAGAGACTGCTCTGTATTTTAGTAATTGAATTATCTAATAGTCTTTGGTTCATATACCACTGTTATATTTTAGTTAGTGGCAGTGGTATTTGTTTCCTTAGGGCTACCATAATAAATTACCACAAACTAGGTCATTTAAAACAGAAATTTGTTCTCACAGTTCTGGAGACCAGAAATTCCTAATCAAACTGTCAGAAGGATTGATTCTTTCTGGGAGCTCTGAGGGAGAAGAATCCCTTCCATGCTTCTTTCCCAGCTACTGGTGGCTGCTGGCGACCTTTGGCATTCCTTGGTTTTTTGGCAGCATAACTCCTGTCTCTGCTTCCAGCTTCACATGTTCACTTGTCCTTCCCCTCTGTCTTAAATGTCCCTCTCCTTTCACTTATAAGAACACTAGTCATTTGATTTGGGGACCATCCTAAATCTAGGATGGTTTCATTTTGAGATTTTTAACTTACTTACATCTACAAAGACCCAATTTCCAATTAAGGTCCCATGCATAGTACCAGGAATTAGGACTTGAACATATCTTGTTGGGGGGAGGTCACTATGTAACCAATTATGGGTATCTAACACTTTTTCATTTAGTTAGGATAGAGTGATTGATCCTAGCAGATTTTTTTTTTTTTACAAATTGGTTTCTAGTATTGTTTTGTTGTTCTCCGTGATGAATATTTCCTAGTTATGTGTTTTTTTATTGAGATTTGAGACTTTTTAATGTTTTATTTATTTATTTAATGTTTATTTATTTGTAGCGTGGGAGGGGCAGAGGTGAGTGGGGAGAAAGAGAATCCCAAGCATTCTCCATTCTGTCAGCACAGAGCCCGATATGGGGCATGACTCCATGTACTTTGAGGTCATGACCTGAGCCAAAATCAAGAGTCAGATTCAACCAACTGAGCCACACAGGTGCCCGAGATTTGAGACTTTAATGTATACCCATTGTATTTACAAACCCTTCAGTTGAAAATATTTTACCCAGGTAGAAAGGGAAAGAAGCTTCTCTGTCTCATCCACATATTAGATGGAAGATGAATCTTTTATGAAAAATTGTTACAGGAGTGAACCTTAGTGTCTTTAGATTGTTTCTGGGTAGAATAGTTTTTTCAGGAAATTGCTTTAATATACCATCATTATAGCTGTTGTAAGATAAAAATAATTTTCAGCCTCCCTACAAGGAGTATTCATTTATACCTGGGTCATATTATAGTATTTAGCTTTTGTATGTTATAACTTCTGTTTTCATATTTTCTCCTAGAAATGCTGTATTTGCAAGAAAACTGGTGCTTCAATTGGATGTGTTGCACCCCGATGTAAACGAAGTTATCATTTCCCATGTGGACTTCAGAGAGAATGTATTTTCCAATTTACTGGCAATTTTGCGTAAGTTAACTATTGAATGTGAAAGATGAATATTAGGGAAAAGTGGAAAATGGATATGGGTATCCCAATGATAATTCCTTTGTAAACTTTCTTTTCAGAGCTACACTGAGTTTACACATACATGTTAACATTTATGTTTTAAATATATTAATTGCTTCCCTTCTCTTTTATGGAGTCATCATTATCTGCAAAGTCTTGGGAATTGCCAGTGTAGAATGTGCGTAATAATTAATATTCACCTTCAACTTGTAGCTCTAGAATATGATATGGAACCCTTAATTTATTTGTGTTTAATAAAAATTTCCACCTTTCATAATTCTTGATTTTTATATAATTTTTTTAAGATTTATAGTCTACTTCCACAGGGCCATATATATTTCTCATTGAGTAAATTGAAGACATTTAAATTTGGCAGAGTCCAAAAATAAATACTATGCTCTGGACTGCCCCTGACAATATTTACTTCCTGAATCAAGCTTTAAACATCAAGATTTATGAATTTTAGTACTTGATATTTTTAGTGTCCTATTTCTTTCAGTCTTTGTGTTCTTGACCTATGTAATGGATTGTTATCACGTATAAAACTGCAGTTTAGAAAATACTAGAGGAAATAAATTTAGTGGCTTAACAGTAAGTTTTAACTTGCATTTTATGTTATTTGATTAAAATATATTTTTTAAATTCCTTCTTTTGTACATTGTTGAGTATAATGGTATTGCTAACAATATTATTACATAAGATTCTCAACATAATGCTAGTTACTGAAATTCTGTGAGTTAAGTCTTAACCAACAAAAGGTTCACATTCTGAAAGTCTAACTCTCCTTGCTCATAGATTGTGAGATGGATTTATAGTGCCAAGGTTCCTGTCTATTGTAGCTTAATTATGAGAGAGATACAAATGAGTTTTCTTTTATTAAATTGAAATTATAATGCTAGCCTCATTGTGCTTTGTAATTTCTTAGATGTTATTTTTAAATAATTTATATTTTTAGGTCATTTTGTTGGAACCATCGACCTGTTCAGATAATTACATCTAATAATTATAGAGACTCCTTACCATGTACCATTTGCTTGGAATTTATTGAGCCTATTCCAACTTACAGCATATTACGAAGTCCTTGTTGTAAGAATGCTTGGTTTCATAGAGACTGTTTACAGGTAAGATATTTTGTAAACTTTTTCGGATATAAAATTTGGTGTTTGCTGATTAGAAATTTCATTTCGTTTGATTTATTTTCTTAAGGTTTATTTATTTACTTAAGTAATCTCTACACCCAACATGAGGCATGAATTCACAACCCTGGGATCACGAGTTGCATACTCCTCCAACTGAGGAGGGCCAGGTGCCCTTGATTTGAATTTTAAATTGGCAAGAGTTGACATGTGTATTTTACCTGTACTTGTAACTTTTAAAAACAGCATTATTAAAGCATATTTTACATATAAAATATACTCTATTGAAGAATTACTGTATTGAAATTTACTCTTTTGAGGTGAATACTGAATTAATATATTTTTTAAATTATTATTATTTTTTACATTTATTTATTATTGAGAGAGACAGAGCATGAACGGGGTAGGGGCAGAGGGAGGAGACACAGAATCCGAAGCAAGCTCCAGGCTCTGAGCAAGCTGTCAGCACAGAGCCTGATGCGGGGCCCGAACCCGTGAACCGCAAGATCATGACCTGAGCCAGAGTCAGTCGCTCAACTGACTGAGCCACCCAGATGCCCCTGAATTAATATTTTAATAAATACTTTAGAATACTACCTTTTAGTTTTTATCTACGCTTGAACATTTTTGTTGTTTTTACCTAAGGTATTTGTTTGTATTTCACAATGAATAAAACACAAATTCCCAAGTTAAGTTCAAGTCCCAAGCTTAGAAAACGAAGATATGTGAAACGATAATTTAAGATACTTAAATGTTAAGAGGCCTTTAAAAAAACTGTGGTAAACACTTTGTATCACAGCTTCTTTACAGGGACTGATTACTGTTTAATGAATTAAAAGTATTAGTTCTTTTTGAAAGTCACTTTGTCAAACTTGATGACAAGTTATTAAGTATATTCCATAAAACACATAACATTAAGTAATTTATCTTTGATTCAAAAGATTCTTGAAGATTTTAAAAAGATCTCACTTATTGATAACATTAAATACAATAGTGTACATGAGTGAAAGTGCCAACTGATAGTTTTAGTTAATATAATGCTAAATAACAAAGGATTTAAGTTTAACACTTTTATTAAAGTTGGCTTTTACTATTCTTTAGTAAAATGAAGTGTTATTATTGATTACACAATATCCACAAAAGTATTTTTTAAAGTTTGAATATGTTATAAATTGTTTTATATTTAAGACAGTCTTAAAAGTACTAATAGTAAAGTACTTGAATGAATCTAACAATAGGCAATAACTGCAATTTCTTCTCAACTAGTGGTTGCTCAGTCCACTACAAAATATACTTTCAAAATTACAGTTTCTTGTAATAAACCCCCTGCAGTTTCACCAGGGGTGATGTCCCCTACCTTCGAACTTACAAATCTTTTTAAGCCATCCTGATCATTATGTAGAAATAGAGAATATTCAGCACCTCACAGACTCTACTTTGTAGCACATGTGGATAGAATGAGTGAAGCTCAGAAGTTGAGTATGGGATCTGATGATGATGCCTACACTGAAGCTCTTCTTCACCAGAAGGCCAGATAGAACAACTTAAAAGAGAACTTGCGATTCAAAAGAAAAAGCTGGATAAACTAAAATCTGAGGTCACTGAAATGGAAAATAATCTAACTCAAAGGCACCTGAAAAGATTAAATTCCATATCCCTAAATACCTTCACTCAAAGAAATGCAGCGGTTTAGAACTGTAGTAGACCACTCCAGATTGACGTTGACATTAACCGAAGAAATTGATGTTTTTTAAGCCCAAGGACCAGATTTTAATCTCAGCACTATTCATAACTTCTATGACAATACTGGATTTGTAGATCCTGTGCCACCATACCCAAAGATCAAACGTTCACCATCAAAACATCAAGGACTTAAGACACAGAAGGTGGTGAGAGGTCTCTGGAATTGTACTGCCTGTATGTATTTTGAAGTATCCAGCCTTAATCTGCTGTGAACAATGTGAGATGCCAAGGCATTTCTGAGCCAAAAGGCCCTGTATCTCTAAAATCACATGTGAAGTTCAAGAAACTAGTCTGTCACCAAAGTTTCACTGCTGCACAGGATTTTGTCAGAGTGAAGGTGTGGCAAGATGGTGTTATGCTAATGTTAAATGTCAGCCCACAGAGCTAATAATACCTCAATCTAATATCATGGGCAGTTGAAATTTGTCTTGGTTGCCCACTGCCCTAACCAAGTAGAGTTATACCAGTAGCCCATTATGGATAATTCTGGTGTTCACAGTTACCTTTTCATACTCATGTCACTACTGAGTTCTGATAGGAGGAAGGAAAAGAATGATGGCTTTTTTTTTTTAAGCTTTTTTAAAAAACTTTCTGAGGGAGTTCTGGGTGGTTTAGTTGGTTAAGCATCCGACTCTTAATTTTGACTCAGGTCATGATCTCATGGTTTGTGAAACTGAGCCCTATGTCGGACTCTGTGCTGACAACACAGAACCTGCTTAGGATTTTCTCTCTCTCTCTCTCTCTCTCTCTCTCTCTCTCTCTGCTCTTCCCTGGCTCACATGTGCTCTTGCTCTCTCTCAAAATAAACATTAAAAAAACAAAAAGTTTTCAGTGAAACACTACAAACAAAAGGAACAAGGTTTGATTATTTAAAAACTGTTGCTCCCTCATGGTGCCAGTGGATAGGGGAAGAAATTTATGAATTTGTGGAACTCTTGGCCTTGTCTTTGTTGTCCCGAAAACATCTCTACTCTGTGAAGCCAGCTTCTGGGGTCTAAGGATGAAAAGGAAAGCAGCATGTGTTGTCTGTACAAACATGGAATGAAATATCCCAAAGCTTTTCCTACTGTACTAATTTCGAGTCTACTTTAAGGGATTTCTTTATTATTTTCTTATATTTCTATATGTATAGTGTAATAAGTTTTTGTTAACTGATTTTCTTGTTTCCTTTTAGTGATTAAGCACGTTGATGTCCCTTTTTACACCTTACCTGAGAAAAGCAGTTCCTTAAAATAAAAATGCATTAATAAAATGAAACTGCACACAACTTTTCTGTACTTTGCCCTCATGAGTGCTGGTGTTCTGTGAAGACACAGACAGATGCTGGCCAGTGTACTGTGGGAAATACTACAGGACTTATGTCTTTAAGTAACACTGCATACTGACTTTAGCAGTGGGTGGCAGAACACAGTGTTTAGTCTTCCACAGGGAAGCTTAAAACAAAAGATTTTTAACCCACTGACAGAATACCAAGTTAAGCAGAACTTTCATAAGACATTACTGTTGGGAAAGCATAGTTTTCAAAACAAACAAGAACAGCAGTACCTACAGCCCTGTTTTGGGGAGAAGTTTAAATGCTTTACTTCTAGGACAATCAATATCTAAACCTGACTTGGTGGCAGTATATATTTATGAAACGAAGCTAGTCACATTTAGGAGAATGAAAGAAAAGCTGGGAAAAAGAAAAACAAGCAAATTTGAACACTGAAGCAACCTCAAAATCTCTATTTTGATGATATATTTTGATAAAGTATATATTCAGATAAATAGGAATATATATAACTAAATGAAGTAACAGAATGCATTTTAAAAAACAGAATAATGAAATTATATATCCATGCTTAACAGTGAGTCGAAGGGAAGTGCCAAAAATGTAACAAAAGGTAGGAGATAATGTTGACTGTCACCCACTGTAGATGTCTGCAAAATAGATATTTTTTAAGTGAGTTAGGATTATTACAGGTAATCTTAAGTGAATGTCAAAGCCTTGACTTCTAGGCTTTGCATCTGGTATATGGGAAGAAATATGACAGTCCTAGTTAGACCATAGTCCCAAAGCCCTTATATATGGTCATTTTGTTTTAAAATGAGGCCTTGTTTTTCAGCTTCATCTGCAGTTTTGTGTGAAGTTCATAAATCAGTTTTTATTTGTATTATTAATAAAATGTAATTTAGATAAATGCTTGAGTGGTTATTTTGTATTTTTTGCATGAGCCTTGAACTTTTTTATATTTAGGATTATTCAGTTAAAAATGGCAGGATGAAGCCTATTTTTGTTGGGTAAATTTCATAAATTCTGTTAGTTCTTACAAAGAAGTGTTTGTAAAAAGAAGGATCCAGAGAGTGCAATTCATAAATATCAGGAAGAGTTATCTTTGCCTAATGAGGAAGACGTTCACATTTTATGAGAATTTTACAAAAACAGTTTTTCTTAATTAAGAATTTGTATTTGAATGTAATTGCCAAATGTATCATCTTGTTAATTTGTAAGAATATATTATTTTTCAAAACAATTAAGAGTTCTCTCAGCTTTTTGTTGATAATGAAATAGAGGTTCTCAGACTCGACCTTAGTATTCATATGGCTTTTTGTGAACACTGAAAATACCAAATTTCTAATCCTTCATTAAACAGTCAAAATAATGTTCTTACAAAAATGTAGGTCTACTTTATGCAAATAGAATATAAAATAACAGCCCATGGACACCTGTCTATGACATAAATACTAACCTGCCATTGTTACTTGATTAGAGCCCAGTAAGAGCTAATTCTTGAGTCATGTTCAGTAAAGGAGCCAACAGTGCCTTTGCACTGTCACAAGTCTTAAGTAAATATATGGAGTCTATCCTATTATATAACAATACGCAAACAAAAAAGTTTTTAATCCCTGAACTTCATTAACATAAGAGAGTTGAAGGAAGAATAAACAGATGAAATAGAATGAGAATTGTATTTGGTTATGCATATTTCATCATTTGTGGCCACTACAAATGCTGTATACATTGGGATTTTGTGAGGAGAGCATGCAGATTAATATTTTAAAAATTGGGGGCACCTGGGTGGCTCAATCAGTTACATGTCCAATTTGATTTTGGTTCAGGTCATGATCTCACCATTCGTGAATTTGGGCCCCACGTTGGGCACCAACCCTGCTTGGGGTTCTCTCTCTGCCCCTCCCCTGCTTGTGCAAGCACACGCTCTCTCTCTTTCTCTCAAAATAAACATTTAAAAATTGATGGGAAACTTTTCACTCTGTGTATGTAGAGAATTGCCACTATTCTTGTTCTGTTTGGATTCCTCCATCTTTGCAGTGATCTTGTTGGTATGGTATCTTTCCTATGCCCTATGTTGCTTTTTCCCTCCATACTAGACACTTTACTGTTGTTATATCCTCTGTTTACTAAGATCTTGGTATCTGTGTACAATTGCTTAAAAACCCTTTAGTTCACAGATTTCAGTAACTTGTTGCTTCCCTCGCACATTTCTTTCAAGTTTATTTATTTTGAGAGACAGTGAGGGAGGGGCAGAGAGAGTGAAAATCCCAAGCAGGCTCCAGCTGTCAGCACAGAGCCTGACCAATGGGGCTTGATGTGGCGCTCTGTGTCTCGAACCTCATGGCCTGAGCCAGAATCAAGAGTTGGCGTAACTGACTAAGCCACCCGTGCACCCCTTCCCTCCCACATTCTTTGTGTGTGTCCCACTTGCTACTAATGGTTGTTTTTATTTTGTTTTAATTTTATTTATTTAAGTAATTTCTACACCAAATGTGAGCTTGAACCTATGAGCCCGAGACCAACAGTTGCTTACTCTTCTAACAGTTAGATACCTCACTACTAATGTTTTTTGAACCTCAAGCCTTCTTTGTTTTCTTTATCATTCATAAATCATTCCCCAAGTCTATCAGGTCAACCTAATAGATGTTTTTTTAATTTATTTTATTTTTTTGTTGCTAGCCTCTTCCTTAACCCTCTGTGATGTAACTTTAGACACTTTTTTTTTTAAACTAGACTTTTGAAGGAGCCTACTAATTGTCCTTTTCTCGTGCATGCCTTCTTTCTTACCAATTTTTCACGTACATTTCTGGCTTTGATTTACTTGTCTAACCTCACTACTGAGTTCATTATTGCCAGCATGTAATCCCTAAGTATATTATTAATTAGCTCCCTGATCACATTGTGCTCTCCTGCCATGGAAACTTGATATGTGCAATTATATTTCCTTATAATGTCTTTTGTCCTATTTTCCTGGCAAACCTTTGTTTCCTCTTCCAAATTTTGCTTTGACTTCACCATTCCTGTGACGTTTTTGTTAGGCTCTTACATAGACTTGGGTGGTACTTCCTCTCTCTTCCACATATATACTTAAACACACACACACACACACAATTTTACAAATTATAATTGTACTTCACAATAATTCCTTGAAATAGGATCTAAGTTATTTTATATTTCTATTTTTAGTACATAGCATAGTGTTCAGCATGTACATAATAGGGGATAAATAGTTATTAAATGAATATGTGCTGCTAGTTTTTTTTAAAATGAGGATTGGCTACTCTTTCTAATAGGTTTATAGTTTTCTGTTTCCTTGTATTCTCTGCCTGAGGGTTCTGTATTTCTATGTACTGAAAATTAGAATAGGTTTTATAATTCTCCCCTCTTAGGAAAAAAGTAACTTAGAGATTGAGTTAAAAGCAGAACCAAGGATGATTTATAGTAATACTTATTTAAACACCTTTCCCAGATGAAGTAAATCAATATTTTTATGTTGTATTCACAGAGAGTGATGGATAACACAATATTTGAGGACAAAAATGACATTAGGGGCATCTGGGTGGCTCATTTGGTTGAGTGTCTTGACTCTTGGTTTTGGCTCAGATCTTGAGGGTTTTTGTGGGTTTGAGCCCCATGTTGGGCTCTACGCTGACAGCGTGGAGCTTGCTTGGGATTCTCTTTCTCTCCCTCTCTCTCTGCCCTTCTCCTACTTGCTCTCTCTTTACCTTTCTCTTTCTCAAATAAGTAAACAGTAAAAAAAGAAAACGACATTAGATAACAAAGGTTGAGAAAAATATGTAATAGATGTAAAGCTAAGAACAGCCAATTCATTAACTTAATTATTTTTGATCATTGGGGGAAAAATTTTCAAAATTTTAGCAATAGAATAACTATCAAAGTTTGAGAACTTTGTTTTCATAATATATTATGAAAATATGTTTTCATAATATATTATGAAAATATGTTTTCATAATATATTAAGTGAAAAATAGCACATGTTCTGTTAGCTGTTATAATTTATAACCTGATACTTTGTTAAATTGTTAACAATGGATTTCTGTTTTCTATTATAGGTTCAAGCAATAAATGCAGGAGTGTTTTTCTTCAGATGCACAATATGCAATAATAGTGATATATTTCAGAAAGAGATGTTGAGAATGGGAATTCATATTCCTGAAAAGTGAGTACCATTTAGCCTCTTGACAAAAAAGATAATTTAAATGTAGGATTTAGTAACAGTGGAAATAATCATTTATGTATGATTAAAAAGATCATAAATAAGCAGCCATCCTAAATGGGGAAATGTAAAGCTGCCTTTTCCCCCACTCCCCCGCCACCTCCTTCTCCTTCCCAAGAAATCACTGCTAATTCTTGAGAGCAGGGGCTGTGACCTTAAATGTCTCATTAATTGACTTACAGTCTCTTAATAAATACCTCAGTATGTATAATATTAATTGGTTGACTTATACCCAAGTATAATAGACTTCAAAATGGCATGTATAAATTATATAAGAGAATCAAGTTGTGATTTAAAGTGTATAAGAAGGATTTTCTTAATACCTAAAGAGAAGGAAATAATGGCACTGAACCTGAAATTTAAAAATTAGAAGTGAAATATTAGGAAAAATGTAGATTTTAGAAAATTTCTAGTTTCTCATTTAACACTTGAAAATTCACTGTGAGAATAATTAACTATAGGATAAGATGACACTAACAGATTTATATCTTAAAGACTGATTAACCCTGAAAAGCAATTTTTTTATTCTTGTTCCCAAGTATGTGAGAAATTTCTTTTATATTCATTACCAGTCCTTTGATGTAAAATTTTAGTTCAAAGTGAATTTTATATCCTTATAGAGATGCATCCTGGGAACTAGAGGAAAATGCTTATCAAGAGCTTCTGCAGCACTATGAGCATTGTGATGTCCGAAGATGTCGTTGCAAAGAAGGACGAGACTATAATGCACCTGATAGGTATATTGGGAAGTCCCATTGTGTTTAGCGTCCTTATTTAAATGTTGGTTGAGGAAGTAGTTTCCCAGTTCATTAAATGTAGCTTTGCTCTAAGATTGTTTGAAGTTTTAACTTGACAGGAGGTTTATTTATTTATTTATTTATTTATTTTTAATGTTTATTTTTGAGAGAGAGAGACACAGAGTGTGAGCGGGGAGGGTCAAAGAGAGGGTCAGAGAGAGCTGTCAGCACAGAGCCTGACGCGGGACTCAAACTCACGAACTGTGAGATCTTGACCTGGGCTGAAGTCGGCTGCTTTACCGACTGAGCCACCCAGGCGCCCCATATTTATTAAAAGCATATTTACAGAGAAAGTACTGCTGTCTGCATAGTTGTAACTTATTTCTGTGGTGTGTTTACTGAATCTTCATTTTCTAGAGCTGCACTGTCCTACATGGTAGCTACTGGCCACATTGGCTTTTGAGCATTTGAAATGTGGCTACTCCAAATCGAGAAGTGTTTCAAGTGTGAATACACAGTGAGGACTTACTGTCTTAATTTGCTAAGCCTGCCATAACAACAGAAATTTATTTTCTCACCGTCCTAGAGGCTAAAAATTGAAGATAGAGGTATTAGCAGGTTTTATTTCTACTGAAGCCTCTCTACTTGTCATGCACATGGCTCCCTTCTAACTTTGTCTTCACATGATTGTCCCTCTGCCTGTGTCTTAATGTCCTTTTCTTATAAGGACACCAGTCATATTAGGGCCCATCTATATTACCTCATTTTATCTTAATTATGTCTTTAAAGGCCCTATCTCCAAATACAAACATATAGTGAGGTGTACGGGGTTTTGGGACTCCAAATTATGAATTTGGAGGGGACACAATTCAGCCCATAACAGTAAGACAAAAATAAAGTATCTTTAATAACTTTTTATATTGATTACATGTCAACAAAATCATATTTTGGAAATGTCGAAATTCATTTCACCTGTTTCTTTTACCTTTTAAATCAGGTTACTAGGAAATTTTAAATTAAATGACTTGCAATGTGTTTCTTTTGGATGGCACTATTCCATAACTTAATTTAACTAAAATAATCCAGCAGTATTCTTTTGGATCACTATAAAAAGGGTTTGGCATTTGAAATTTATTGATTATTCTTTTGTACTGTCAGTAGATACTGGCTCTAATCCTAATCAACAATCATTTTGTGCCTTCTATGTAAACTATACTGTGTTGGATACTAGAAATCAAGAGTATCTTTATTTTTTAAGATGCAGAATAAACAGTAACAAATCCAGTTTTTTTTTTTGAAATTTATTGAGTATATTTCAATACATTTTGAATCCCTGTTATATAATCTTACTTAACATGGCAAGCTGAAACTTAAAGTGCAAAGCAGAATATTGGGAGCCTTGTTTCTCATGGAAAGTGATTTGGCTGGGTAAGATACCTCTAATTTGCAAAGACTCAGCTGATGTCTTGGCCTGCTCTGAAAAATTTCCCTAAGCAGCTCTTACCACTCCTGATTTCCCATTCTGGGCTGGGTTTTTTTCTTTTGTGTGCATGTTACAATATAATTGACATTATTTAAATTTGGTTTTTTCAGTAGACTAAAAATTATTTAACGGCAGAGATCTTATCAAAGATGGCAAGTGTTGTATATTCTTTTTTTTAAGTTTTAATGTTTACTTATTTTTGAGAGAGAGAGAGAGAGTGAGAGCACACATGAGCAAGCAGGGAAGGGGTAGAGAGAGATGGAGACAAAGAATCTGAACAGGCTACAGGCTCTGAGCTATGAGCACAGAGCCTGATGTGGGACTCGAACTCATGAACTGTGAGATCATGACCTGAACCAAAGGCAGGCACTTAACCAACTGAGCCATCCAGGCGCCTCTCAAGTGTTGTATATTCTTATGTGACTGGTGACACTGATTATTCATTTGTGAACACTAATAATATCCCCTTAAAGGGTTGTAGTGAGGCACAGATGAGATGATGTATATAGTGCTTTGTAAACAATAAGATACTTTAGATTTCTTTTTTTTTTTTTTAAGCTTATTTATTTATTTTTTTAGAGAGAGGGCAAGCATGAGCAGAATCCCAGGTAGGCCCCACACTGTCGGTGCAGAGCCCAGTGCAGAGCTCAAACCCATGAACCATGAGATTATGACCTGAGCTGAAATCGAGTCAGATGCTTAACCAACTAAGCCACCCAACTAAATCAAGCACTTTAGATTTCTAAGTAATATATTCACTAATACCGATATTTTCTAAATTTATTCACCCAGTTAGTGGTTACCAAGCTCTCTTTTCTTTCCAGCAGTTATTTGAGATTGCTATCCCTTCTCATTTCTCCTGGGACACAATACCTGCCATTTGAATGCTTTTTCTGGGAATCTCACTCCCTCAATCTCGTGATAGGAAAGCAGTTTTGCTGAAAGGCACCATGGTGTAGTAGTTAGAAGCATGGGCCTGAATGAAGCATGGTAAACTAGGTTGTAAGCCTCAATGAGACTTGATAGCTGTGTAAATTTAATTAGGCAAGTTATTTACCCATCTATGTCTTGGTTTCCTCTTCTTTAAAATGAAGGTTGGGGCACCTGGGTGGCTCAGTTGGTTAAGCATCCAACTTCGCCTCAGGTCATGATCTCACGGTTTGTGATTTCGAGCCCCGCGTCAGGCTCTCTGCTGTAAAGGTAGAGCCTACGTCAGATCCTCTATCTCCCTCACTCTACTCCTCCTCCAGTCTCTGTCTCTCAAAAAGAAATAAACATTAAAATTAAAAAATAAATAAATAAATAAAATAAAATGAAGGTTAACTGGTTTTCTCTACCTTTTAAAATTATAAGGATTGGGGCACCTGGGTGGTTCAGTTGGTTGAGCATCCAGCTTCAGCTCAGGTCATGATCTTGTGGTTTGTGGGTTCGAGTCCTGTGTCAGGCTCTGTGCTGACAGCTAGCTCAGAGCCTGGAGCCTGTCTTCAGATTCTGTGTCTCCCTCTCTCTCTGACCCTCCCCTGCTCACGCTGTCTCTCTCAAAAATAAGTAATAAACATTAAAATTTTTTTTTTAATTATGAGGATTAAACTTTTCGTGTAAAGAGAACTGGTCCTAGTGTATAGTAAGTGCTCATGTTAGCTGACCTTTATTTTCTCTTCATCATCATTTGGCAGAACTCTCTGGGGAATTTGTTGAGACACACAGCTATAGACCTATATCCACATAGAGATTCACCTATACCTACTGGAGGGGAGGGTTTCCAATTGCCTCTCTCACCTACACATCCACACACTCAGGGAATATATATCCATTTCGATTCATTGAGGGTGTACTCAACCAAACAAAAAGTAGGCCCCACACCCACACCTATACAGAAAACACACAAATCACACAGCCTAGTGGGAAACATGGTCGGGGTTGCGGGGAACAAATCCAAGAATTATGAATATGGGCAAGATAGTAAGTTCTGAATCCTGTTGAGCTATAGTACCGGTGTCTGAACAATCTTTTGTAGGAAATAATTCTTCACATTGAATTGGAAAGGTAAATAATTGAATGCTTCTTCCATGTCAGACACATTTGGCCGTAGTAGTTTCCAAATACAAAAGAAATTTTTTCTTTCTTAATCATATTCTTTCTAGTATTTATATTCTTGTGTATGTGCATGTACATGTTGATATTTAGTTTAGGCATTTTAAGTTAGTAAATATTTAGAGGAGGAGTTTACAAAATAAATGAAATAGAAAAAAAATATATGAAGAGAAAGTAATATAGTATCAAAGCAGATAATCTATTTTTCCTCCTTTTGTAGAAGGGCTGGTTATATGTGAGGCAGACTGTGTGGCCTGTGACAGTGCTAGTGGTTGGAATTAGACCAAGTTAATACCAAAATGTAAACATCTGCTTCTCTTTATGTCCTCAGCAAATGGGAAATAAAGCGCTGTCAGTGTTGTGGTTCTAGCGGAACACATTTAGCTTGTTCCTCATTACGATCATGGGAACAAAATTGGGAGTGTTTGGAATGTAGAGGTATTCTCTACAATTCAGGTAATATTTTGTAATTTTGAATAAAGATGTTTTTTCAAATGTATATTATTGAAAATTTTCTTTCTATATTTCTATAATACTAACATAGGGTTTTAAATCTGCAGAGGATTTCCAAAAAGCCAAAAAGCATACACTACCCAACACTAATAATGTGGGAATAACTGATTGTTTGTTGGAAGAATCATCACCTAAATTACCCAGACAGTCACCTGGAGCCCAGCATAAAGATCTCCTGAGGTATGTATTTTGAATTGGAGAAAAATATAAAACTTTTTTTTTTTTTTTTTTTAAGTAAACTCTGTACCCAATGTGGGGCTTGAACTCATGACCCCAAGATCAGGAGTCACTTGCTCTACCAACTGAGCCAGCCAGGCATCCCTATAAAATTCTATTTTGCAAAAAATTACAATAGGAAGTAGCTTCATACACTTAGCATATTAGCTGATCTTAGTATTCTGGAAGAGTGTTTTTTTTCTTTTTCTTTTTTTTTTTCTTTTACGTTTATGTTTGAGTGAAAGAGTGTGAGCAGGGGAGGGGCAGAGAGGAAGGTGGGGGGGGACAGAGGATCCAAAGCCGACTGTGTGCTGACAGCAGATAGGCCGATGCAGGGCTCAAACTCACTAATCCGGAGATCATTACCTGAGCACAGTCAGACACTTGACCAATTGAGCCACGAAGCATCTCTGAAGGAGGTTTTGTTTTGTTTTGTTTTTATTTTTGTTTTAATGTTTATTTATTTTGAGAGAGAGAGAGCAGGAGAGGGGCAGCGAGCGAGGGAGAGAGAGAATCCCAAGCAGGCTCCAGGCTGTCAGTGCACAGCCTGACGTGGGTCTTGAACTCACAAAACGTGAGTTCATGACCTGAGCCAAAATCAAGAGTCAGAGGCTTAACCAACTGAGCTACCCAGGTGCCCCTGAAAGAGCGTTTTTTAGACTGTAGGACCAACATATGATCATGAAAGTCAGTGCAACCCACATGGCAGAAAGAAAAACAGGATAAAATAGAATGTAAAATACCAGATTGCATTGCACATAGAAAATATGTGTATGAAATTTATTGTGTACTGAGTCATGATGTAAAATACAGATTATAGATCTTTAAGGTGGTTTAAAATATGAAATATACCATGTTACTTTGTTAAAAGGAAGGAATCCTACTTACTATAGATACTATTTTTTTATTTTATAATCATTTGCTTAATGTATTTGCTGTCAATGTCAGAGGTCTAAATGTCACCTCTTTAGAAAGTTTAAGACATACTTTACAAATATTATTGTATTGTATTAATGCCTAAATATTTTCCTACCTGGTTCGGTTCACCCCTTCCTTTAGGCAACCTGGTGGTCCCCGGCTTCCAGGAGGTCACCATATTGATGCCGAACTTAGCGCAGACACCCGATTGGCATAACGCACTACAGCCCAGAACTCCTGTGCTCAAGCTATCCTCCTTGGCTCAGCCTCCCTCATGGCTGGGACTACAGGCGCGCACCACCGCGCTCAGCGATGCTTAAATATTTTCATAAAAGCAAAATAAGTAACTTTAAAATCATTCATAAACATTTAAATAAGACTAGAATTACAACTTTATTCTGTGTCAGGTATTTATTCAGCTGAGGTTAAGATTTTTAAGTATATGTAACTTTGCGAAGTTTATAAAAAAAAAGACAAAAGTAACATTAGTAGCTAACATGATGAAATACTTTTTGTTAAAAATAGTATCAAGTTTAAACTTAGAAAGTAAAGAATTTCTGTGAAAATATTTGATAACTAGATTTATAGATAGAAATGGAATATGAAGTCCTATTCAAAAAGTAAAGAATTGCTGTTTAAAGATACCATTTGTGTTAACTGAAAATTTGTTACAAATGTTTTTATATTACTTTTAGTATCAAAAAAGATGTTCACCTTAGTTTTAAAAATTTTAATATGTAGGTGTCCAAAGATGTTATACCAGGGAAGTTTGAGTGTTTGTTCCATGGTTTAACATCATATTCTAAAAGAATAGCATTGGCATTTCCATTCCAGGCAGGAGCTAGAAATCAACCTGCTAACACGAAGGCATACTTTTGAAGGATAGTCTTAATTCCCAAAAGACTGGTTTTCCTGCAACTTAAGTTAATGAATAGAGGGTTGTGTGAAGAAAAGAAGCAAAGGCTGACCCACACTGGCACATTGTAATGTTTTAGGATGAGAAAAATTTATACTTGATGTAGAAAGATGATCCATGGACATTGCTCCAAACAGGATTGTTTTGAGTACATTAATTCTAGGTACAGATGGAGAAATTGAGGCGGGGAGCAATTGAGTCAGTCCATACAATTGCCTGGAGGTCTTATCAAGACACGATTGCTAGGCCTCATGCTCAGAGGTTCTGATTCTGTTTACCTGTTGTGTGGCTCAAGAATTTGTATCTCTGGGGCACATGGCTGGCTCAGTCAGTGGAGTGTGCAACGTTTGATTTTAGGGTTGTGGGTTTTAATCCCACATTGGGTGTCGAGATTACTTAAAATCTTGGGGAAAAAAAGAATTTGCATTTCTAACAAGTTTCCAGATGCTGTTGCTGCTGCTGGTTTGGAACTACACTCTGAGAATTACTGGTCTAGACTAAAAAGTACAATTTAAAGGGTTGTGAATTGTGTTTATAATATTAGCTCCACTGTTAACCAACTTTATGATTAAAAATACATCGTGTAATCTCTTAAAACTGGTTTTCTCACAGTAAGCAAAGGTTATATTTGTTCTATTTTTAAAGGATCACGTGAACTTGAAATACACTTAAGCAACTGTTTATTATAGCCATTGGCCAAGATGGTGAGATTCTGAGCTTCTAACTCTTATATCTGAATCTATTGAAATGATCAAATTTGAAATAAAGATCTGTCAACATCCTCATAAATCATTTATGACATTACATTTTAATTTGGTAGGAAATTGGGGAAGAAGTCAAGAATTTAGAATCAAATCAAAAACAGGTGGTACCTGTTGTGTGCTTTTGGGTGGGAGTTGGGGAAGAACTTCCTTTTAATATATTTTCCTGTTGTTTTGCTGGCTGTATAACTGCTTTGTCACATGAAGTACTTTAGAGTACTTAACCTTTATGTTTAAATTCATGTTTTATAGGCAAGGCAGCAAATTTAGAAGAGATATATCAACCATAATAATGGAATTAGGATTTCAAATTAAAAAAAAAACTAAAAGATTATGGATTAATAAAGCCAATATCTGGAGTAGTGCCTTAGATGGATTCAGAAATCAAAACTTTAATCCTTCATATACAATTGAAGTAGCATATGTTAATGAAAATGATAATTTTGGAAGAGAGCATCCTGGATCAAAGCAAGAATTCCTAAGTCTCTTAATGCAGCATCTTGAGAATTCACCAATATTTGAAGGGTCCTTGTCAAAGAACTTGTCTCTAAATTCTCAAGGTAATTGTTTTATTTATTGTACCTACTGAAGATACCATGTATAACGAAAGAGATTGTTAGAATTAATATTCAGTTCCTGCGGTTGAAATGCATAGTTCACTTTGTTAATAAAATGCCAAATGAATCACAGAAAAGAGAAGGGGGACTGATATTTTTAAAAGTAAATTTTATAGTGAAATATTTCTTATTTAAGAATAGCCTTTATTTCTTTATAGCAAATATCCTACTTGGAGTGAGTTCATAATTAAGTGTAACTTCTTAAAAATGTACTGTATATTCATTCTAATACCATTTGAATAGAGTAGCCAAATGGAACAGATGATTATTTGAGCCCTTCTTGTACACATATTTGGAATTTGTAGATAGAATGTTTCTTCACAACCTAGGATTTTTATCACATAATATTCTGGTCCATACATAATGAATTTTTTAATGTACTTTTGCTTTCAAGGATTTTTTTGTATGCCAATATGTATATGATACTTTTCTGTCTTCTGGTAAATAATTAAAACATGCATCTCAGAAGATGGTTAAAAAACTTTTTTTAATTAAAAAATGTGTGGTTGATTCTAGCATTTTTTATGGAGCTTTATACCTAAAAGGAGGTATAAACACTTTTTTAAGGAGCTATATACACTTTTGCTGTAATAGGAAATTTGAAAGAGAAGTCTCATCCTATTCCATTTGAATTTCCTTCTGTATATGTCATAGAACTTCCTCACTGTTGCCTGAATCATCATTAAAATAATTGAGAACTACCAAGGTTTATTTGTACTATACGCACTGCACAGAATTTGATTCTAAACTCCTTTTAAAAAACAAAAAGCAACAACAATAAAACGCTCCAAATAATCGGTTATGTTAACTGAAGACAGTTTTGGTGCAGTGAATGAGTACAAGAATTCACAAAATCTGACTTCAGTTTTGTACACATCTACTTCAGTAGTTTTATATCCTTAGATTATTATGTAGCCCTCTCTGGAACTCAGGTTCTTCATCTGTAAAATGTGACTCCTCACACATGGCATATAAAATTATTATTATAATATTGTTGTATTCACAGTGTTACTTATTAATAATTTGCTCAGAACAATTTTAAGGAAAAATTTACATGGTATCTTTCTGATTTATCAAAGTAGCTAAAATATTCTATTTATAAGTTTTTATTTTAATTCAAGTTAGTTAACATACAGTATTATATTACAGTATATTATAGATACACTTTCAGGTGTACAGTATAGTAATTTGTCACTTCCATACCTCACCCTCTGCTCATCATGACCAGTGCACTCCTTAGTCCCCATCACCTATTTAACCCATCCCCACACCTCTGTCCCCTCTGGTAATCATCCGTTTGTTCTTTATACTTAAGAGTCTGTTTCTTGATTTGTGTATGTTTCTATCTCTCTGTTATATTTTTCCCTTTGCTGGTTTGTTTTCAAGGATTTTTTTGTATGCCAATATGGTATATGATACTTTTCTGTCTTAAATTCCACATGTGAGTGAAATCGTATGATTTTGTCTCTCTCTGAGTTATTTCATTTAGCTAAAACATTTTAAATGATAATTTTAAAAATATTGAAATCTGTGATTACATGGTAAGATAGCATATACTGTTGGGAGTAAATTTGTGCCATCGGAAGATAATTTAGCACTGTTTATCAACAACCTTAAAAATGTTTATATCCTTTGAACTACTAGCATATGTAGGACTTTATAGTAATCAGAAAACCAAAGATATATAAACAAGAATATGGAAATAGATGTTGATTGTAATATCGTATCTCATATAATTGAAAATGTAACTTAGCCAGCATCGCCAGTAATGAGGTGGTTTACATTGCAGCACATTTGTAAATTAGTCTTAATGCATTTATTAACTGACTGTAAATTTGAATAATTTTGAATAACATAGAAAAAGATTACAATATAATGAAAAAAGGCAGAAGTCAAAATATTTGTGTATATAGTAATATACATAATGAGAAATATATATCAAAGTGTGCATACCAGTCATTATGGTGATAGGATTATAGGTGATTTTTGTATTAAAGATTTTCTGTATTTACATTTTTCTATTATGGGTTATTTTTTATTCAGAAAAATATATTTAGGTGAAATCTATATTTTATACATGATTCTAGTTTCTGTGAATTAAGTTATTTTACATTTATTTAAGTTTGGAATATGATGGTTATCTTATAGTAATAAAAGTATTATATTTGACATATTTTCATCTGTATTTACAGCTCTGAAAGAGAATCTTTATTATGAAGCTGGCAAAATCCTTGCCATTTCTTTGGTTCATGGTGGTCCTTCACCTGGTTTCTTTTCTAAAACCTTGTTTAACTGCCTTGTTTATGGACCAGAAAATACCCAACCAGTTTTAGACGATGTTTCAGACTTTGATGTGGCACAAATGGTAATCAGGGTAAGGAATGTACTTGTTTATAATAATAAAGACTATATTCTAGTTATATTTGAATATAAATGATGGACCTATGCTAGAATAATATTTTGTGTGGTAGTTAAGGGGTGTCATTAATAGTTCTGTTCACCAGCAGAGTTCACAACCAATTAAGAGATAGATGTTAAGGTCAGACAACTAGAGATCAAAGGGCCAGACTTCATGTTGATAAAACCAATTGGGTAGTATGACTTTAGTCTGTGGTCAAAATGGCTTGTTAACACTCCTCAGAATTAGATGGGTTTATCTACACTGCCAGAGACAATATAAGGCAGGCTTCTTATTGCCTGCTAGAGAGCAGATGAAAGTGTACTTTCCTACAGGCACATGGATCTGAAGAGAGCAAGGACTTGGCTAACCAGTCAAAAAACTTACTTTAACTTCTACAGGGAGATAAGAACGATAGGTAGGGACAAGGACAAGGCTGAATTTCTTCTTTATGGGAACAAGTGGGGAGACTCAGCGTTTCCACCTAAAAATAGTTATGATTTATTGAGCCCTGTACTACATGTTACCTATACCAACACAATTTAACTATCATAATGCCCTATAAGCATCCTTGCCTACATACATGTTACTGATTTGGGAACTAATGGACACAATGGAAACCATTCAACTTTTTTTCCTTTAACCTCCTTCCTGCTTAAGCCTACCCTATCTGTTGTCTCAATTAATAGGTAGTACAGTTTAAGGTTTAAAAGCAAATGCTCAGAAGTCAGATTTTAATTTAAAATGACTGCTTTAAACTGTGTAACCTTGGGCGTTTTAGTTAATCTTGTTAAGCCTCAGTTTTAAAGCTACAAAATAAGCAACATGGAAGTCTGTCTTTTTTATTTGGCCCAAGACACTTCATCCTAAAGTGGTAGTTTAAATTAACCCTTTAATTCTTCAACTTATTTTTCCATTTTTCCTCTTTACTAAAACATGTATTTTATTATAACTTCATTGTCTCAGCTTCCTCTTTCCTAATCATTTCTTAACTTCTTATAGTCAGGCTTCTGTTCCCACCACCATTATCCCAAGGTAGCTAGTTTTGTAGCTGATCTCCAGGGATGTAAATCACCATATGCAAAGGCTTTTCTTTCTTCATCTCCTCCTTTTGTAATCACCACTGTCTTTGAATTCATCTCTACAGTTTTCTTTAATGTTTACTTCTTCCTACTCCTGAAACTTGGGGCATTTTTTAGTTTTGTCTTAACAGTCCTCACTCTGTGCTATTTGGAAACCTTCTCCTTGCCCATAACCTTTCTAAATGATTCCCAGACCTGTGTTGTTGAGCCCCTAGACTTTTATATCCAGATAGGATCTGAGTCTTGCTGGCACACTGAGCCCAGTATGTTTAAGACAGAACGATTTTATCCCAGAGTTTGTTTTTTCGCCTGATTTTTCTTTTCAAGAGATTTCTTATTTCCATGCTTTTCTGGAGAATGGGTCTTTTTCATTCTTCCATACTCTATTTATCAATATGTGTCAAGTCATCTGTCTCTAAAAGTGGCTTATCTTCAGCCTTTCCTTCTTATTTCTAATGCACTTACTGTACCAAACTCAAATTATGTCTAGGCTTAAACACTTAGGATATTATTCTAATATTCTTATTCAGGATGATTCTTTCAAAAGTACAGTTTTGACCACATTGCTTTCTTCCTCAGGAATTTTCAGTGACTTCTCATTGCCTGTTGAACAAAGTTCAGGCTCTTCATTAGGGCATTTAAGACTTCCAGCCCTCCTCATGGCTTTATCTACTCCTGTTTCCTTGCTCCTATCCATGTTTGTTCATTCATTTAGTCAGCAAGTAACTATGTACCCTATACTGGTTCATAGTGAAGATAGAGTAGTGAACCAAAGTCCCTGCTTCCTTGAAATTTATATTTTAAGGGAGGACAGAAGATAAACACATAATTATATAAAATACTGTCATGTAGTAAAATGTATTATAAAAATAGGCAAAACAGGCCTCCTGGGTGGCTCAGTCGGTTAAGCATCTGACTTCAGCTCAGGTCATGATCTCATGGTTCATGAGTTCAGGCTCCACATTGGGCTCTGCTGACAGCCGAGAACCTGGAACCTGCTTCAGATTCTATGTCTCCTTCTCTCTCTGCCTCTCCCCCACTCATACCCTTTCTTTCTCTCAAAAATAAACAAAACATTAAATAAGTAAAACAGAATAAGAGGGGAGACATGTTTGGGGTATAATAATTTGGAGCTTAGGCTTAGCTTCTCTAACAGAGGCCCCAACAGATACTCATATCTCTAAAACTTGTTATCTAGATTTTAGTGTAGAGTTTGACAAATTATGGCTATAGGCGAAGTCTGACCTGCTGTCTCTTGTTATAAATAAAATTTTACTGGAACACAACCATACCCATTTCCTGTTGTGTGTCTGTGACTGCTTTCAAACTATAATGGCAGAGTTGAGTATTGCAACAGACACCCTATGGTTCACAAAGTATAAAATGATCTCTGGCTTTTCAGATGGCTTCTATTTTAGCGATATAGTTATGACACACCAAGTCATCTAGGGAATTGGATTTCCTCCTCTCATTGTGTAATCACTTAAGATATTGTCTTCATCTACATGAAGGTTGCTCTTAAAGGAGGAAATAGAAATAGAGTTCAGAGAAGTTTGACACTCACATTCCATTAGACAGCTCTTAATCACATATAGCCACCTTGAGCTCTAAGGATAGTTTGGCTATATGCCTAACTAAAACTCAGGCGGTTGGGTTGGGTTTGGGGGCATAAGGTAATATTTACCCAACTATTAGTCTCTAAGTGTGAAAGTAGTATTTTGATGAGGGTAGTCAGAAAAAACTTCTGGGATTTCAGCCAGAGATCTGAAATGAATGAGGGAAAGCATGTAAATCTCTGGGAAATGTTTTTTGGAAAGAAGAAATACAAAGGAAATACCAAGCAGGCCCTGTACCATCAGCGTAGAGCCTGATGCGGAGCTCCATCTCAAACCATGAGATCATGACCTGAGACAAAATCAAGAGCTGGATGATTAACCAACTGAGCCACCTAGGCATCGTGACTGCTTCCTATATTTAATCTTTCTTTCCCTGAGTAACTTTGTTAAAGAGCTAACCTATATGGAAGTGTCTGGCATATAAATGGTCAAGAACTTCTTTGTTTACACTGTTCCCTGAACTACTCTTCTGATTCTATCCCTCTTTTTAAAGTCTTACTTGATACTCTCTCTTTCATGAAATCTCAGGTTATCTCATTTGCCTCTCTTGTGCTATGTAACTGTTGTGTGTCAATTATTGCTTCTTATGTAAATAAATTTCTATATAAAGTGGCATTATACTCTATGTTTCTTGAAGGCAGAAATTTACACTGTTTATTAAACTAGATTGTCATACATTTATTCTAGAAAAATAATTCTTGATATATTTTCACTCCACTCTAGTGTTCTCTAGAATTAAGTATAAAGTAATAAGTGTCATTTGAAAAATGTAAATATCATTCACAAGTAAATAGGTAAACTAGGTATATTTTCTTCATTATGTTCTTCATTATAGGTAAATACTGCAACAACAGTGGCTGACTTAAACTTAATAGTAAATGAATGCTATAACTACCTAGAGCTTATTGGGTGTCTAAGACTTATAACATCAATAAGTGACAAATATATGTTGGCAAAAGATATACTAGTTTACCATGTAATTAAGAGAGTCCAAGCACCCTTTGAAAGGTAAGTTATTTTATATGTGATTCTCTCAAATTACATGTTTAAAGTGATTGTCTTATAATGTAAGATTTGATAAAATTTTAAGCTATTTTAACTAGTGCTTTAAAACTAATATCTTAAGGATAGTTACTATTCTAACCATTTTATATGGAATTGTGTAAATGTCTGATGCTTGGGTAGGAAAAGTCATCATCTCAACTTACAACTTTTCTAAATAAATATTTTAAATTTCTTAGCATATAAGCCAACTATTCCATTTCTGCTCATTCATGTAATAACTATTTATTGAGCACCTGTTGTCTGCTGGGCAATAAGTACTAAGCATTCTTTGATTAACAAGGTAGGTGTGAGTTTTGCTCTTCATTAGCTTTGAACACTGGTATTCAAACTTCTTGTTCTAGTCACCCTTAAAAGTTTGAAAACTTATGGTTGTTCTCACATTTTTTCTATTCTCATAATATAAAATACATATGAAAGTAAGCAGACTGGTACACCATGTAATCACCACACAGATCTAATAATTATCAGTCCCCGTATTGTTCTTCTACGTTTGTTAACCATAGATTTAGACATGTTTGATGTGTTCAAAACCATTATACTTACTAGCCTTACTAAAGTTCTAATTGTCTCCATGTTTGGCCATTGTAAATCTTCTTTTATTTCTTTTGAGTTTTTTTTTTTAATGTTTCTTTATTTTTGAGAGAGAGAGAGTTTGTGAGCGGGACAGGGGCAGAAAGAGAGAGGGGCTTAGAGTGGGCTTGGAGCTGACAGCAGTGACCCAATCTGGGGCTTGAACTCACAAAACCATGAGATCATAGCCTGAGTTGAAGTCAGACACTTAACTGACTGAACTATCCAGGCACCTCTTCTTTTGAGTTCTTCTGAGGTTGACCTTAATGTTCTTTGATAGCTTTCTTGCTATATGGTATAATGAGGTGTTTCAGGCTCATTTTTGCATTTTGGACTAAGGAACCTTTGTTTCTTTGAATGAGGAATGGTATTTGAAAACCATAATCTGGATGCTAGGGATGCTTTTTGCCAGAATTAGTCATTGTTTTTAAGCCTTTTCATTGGAACCAAAGTAGGAAATATAGGGCTGTTTTGGTTTGGTTTCAGTTTCAATTTTTTAAGGTAAAAAACATCTTGAGTTTTACTGATACTTCAAATTCACTACTGCAAGATTTTTAACTTTTTCTTTGCTCCGTGTTGAGAATCTTAGTTATCAACATAGGAGAATTAAAGTATGAAATAATAACTCACTTGATTTATTCCACATTTCATAAATAATAGTGTCAAATAACATTACCAACATTAGGGGTACCTGGGTGGCTCAGTCAGTTGAGCGTCCAGACTTCGGCTCAGATCATGATCTTGCAGTTTATGAGTTTGAACCCCACATTGGGCTCCGTGGTGACAGCTCAGAGCCTGGCACCTGCTTCTGATTCTGTGTCTCCCTCTCTCTCTGCCCCTCCCCCACTCATGCTCTCTTTCAAAAATAAACAAACATTAAAAAAAAAAAACTTGAATAACATTACCAACATTATCACCAATGACATTATTATTGAAAACAGGTTAACATTATTTTTCTAGAGCTGTGTAGTCAAATTACTATATTTTAAAAACATTTGGAATATTCTGTTTCTATACTACTAACTGAATATACATTTTATTTTATTTTTTATTTTTAATGATTTTTAATTATTATTTTTAAGTGTTTATTTCTTTTAAGAAAGAGAGGGCAATGCTGATCTCACAGTGGTGACCTGTGACCTGAAATCAAGAATCAGATGCTTAATGGATTGAGCCACCCAGGCACCTCTCTTTTTTGTGATTTTTAAAAATTTTGTTTTATTTTAAAATAATGTCAAATATTTGCATGGTTCCAAAGTATAATGAAAGTATATTGAAAGAACTCAGGGGCACCTGGGTATCTCAGTTGGTTAAGTGTCTGACTTTTGATTTTGGCTCAGGTTCATGAGTTCAAGCCCCTCATCGCGCTCTGCACTGACAGCACAGACCATACTTGGGATTCTCTCTCTCTGTGCCCCTCCCCTGTGCTCACTTGCTCTTGCTGTTGCGTGCTCTCTCTCTCTCTCCCCCTCTCAAAATAAAAAGTTAAAAAGAAAAAAGAACTCAGCTCTATGACAGCAGTTGTATTCAGAGAGGTATAGCTTTTTTTATCTTTATCACATCCACTTTTCATCCACTTATGAAGTAAGTAAGTAACCATTTTAGTGACTTTCATTATTTATCCTTCTATTAATTGTGGGGTTTTTTTAAATGATAGATAAATATTTGTGTGAATGTGTACTAATTTCTTTTACTAGATAAATAGTAACATACCATCCACTCTTTTTTCTGGTCATTTTTTTAAATTGGCAATATATTCTGGAGATCACAGTGGAGAATACTTATAGTTTTAGAATCTATATCATATGTCCTTTTACTCTCTGTCTCTTATAAAGACACTTGTCATTGGATTTAGAGCCAGCCTAAGTAGTCCTAGATAGGATGATGTCAAGATCTTTAATTATATTTACTTAGACCTTTTTTCCAAATAAGATCACATTCATAGATTCCATAGGATGTAGGATAGGATGTAGACTTAATGGGGCGGGGGGCGGGGGAGGAGAACTCCATTCAGTCTACGTCAGGATGATTGACAGCATTGGGGTTTATTTCTGGCACATCTCTAGAGCTAGAGCATGAAAATGAACTTCGGAATTTGCACACTTGGTACAGTTCCTCTGCAAGTGGTTTGTAAAAGGGTGGTAGAGGGGTATACAGAGAAGTGAGCAGATAAAAGGGATTTCAGGAAAGGAAATACATAGGACTTGGTAATAAGAAATGGAAGAGGGAATAGTTAAGGATGACTTTTTTAGATTTAGCTATACTAAGGACAATGGAGGCATAAACTATCAATTATGGTTCAGACTCTTGTAAGCTAATTAACTTTCTTTTGTACTTAATAAGTTTGGTGCTTGGAATATATGGTAATTCTTAGCCTGTTGGATATATTTATGGGCTGGAGGTAATAGATTTTACAGTGATGAGTGAGTGTATACCTGCTAAATACTGCTGTGGGAGAGGGTAAGGGAGAAGAGAAATTGGTCTTGTTACAGATCAGTGAGGGAGAAACAGCAACAATTAAGGCAAAAAAAAAAAAAAGGAAGACAAAGCTTTGTAAGAGACTGAAAAGATCTGGCCAGAGAAATAAGGGAAACCAGAAGACTGATGCCATAGAAGATCATTCATGAACTTAGGGCAGTTTTTCTTCAGATACAGACAGGAATGGAATAAAAGTGAATAGGAAATTAGCAAATGAAGATAGTGAATGTAGATAAATCTGTCAAGTGGGTGGTCTCCTACTTGACCACCTACTTAGAAAGGAAAACAGATGGGATTGAAAAAATTTTTTTTTCTATTTAAAGATGGGAAAGATAAGCATATTTCTGTGCTCTTGATGAAGAGCCAATAGAAAAGGAGGTGAATCTGTAGCAGGTACCTAAGGAGGTGGATAGGGGATCTAGAGCCACAGATAGGGTTTAGTCAGTCTGATAGGCAAATATATCTCCATTCTTCCTTACTAATAAGAATGTGCATTTTAAAAAGTTTACTTGTATTTTGTTAATTATCCATTCATATTTAGTTAATTTCCTATTAGAATGTTCTTTCAGAAAAATGATTTGTATTTTTTTTATATTAGAGAAATTGGTTTTCTGTCATGTATGTAACAAACATATTCCCACTTGGTTTTGTCTTTGTTAAGTTTCTTTTTAGCAGTACGTATTTTTAATTTTTTTATGTGGCTAAGATTTATTACTACTCTTTTTCTTTGCAATCTCCAGGCAACTTCATTCTTATACCAACTAACTTTGCAGTGTAAAATACTTAACATGTCTACTTTTTTCCTTTTAAAAAATTGTTAGCTTGATTTCAAAACTAGTCTATAAACTTAAATAATGTGAGCAGATAAATTATTCATTTTATATTAATATACCTGCTTGTTATTGATTGACAAATATCATATCATGTATATCTATATTATGTATTTTTCCTCATATGTAAGTATATGTGGTAGTAAATTATCTAGGAATGTTAATTTGTAATTGTAATACCAAATACATGTACAATGTTGGCTTATTGTTTATTTCTCTTAAGTTTTAAGCAGGGTCTGAAAACTCTTGGTGTTTTGGAGAAAATTCAGACTTACCCAGAAGCATTTTGTAGCATCTTCTGTCATAAACCTGAGACTCTTTCAGCAAAAATCCTTAGTGATCTTTTTACAGTACGCACATTATCTGACGTACAGGCTTTGGGGTTTTGGAACAGTTATTTACAGGCTGTTGAGGGTATGTGGATGTTTTATTTTTTTAACTATTTTAGAACATTTGTTTTAGTATATTAGTTTATTTCTTTGAGTTTTGCTTTTTGGTAATAAGACTTTTCATCTGCTAACTCCACATTTACAAAATTTATTTAAGGACAGGTTTATATGACTGAGTTAAAAGTGATGAGGAAAGATTACAGAGTAAAGTTAAATTTTGCAATTTATTTTCCTCTAGATAATTTGAGGTGAAAGGCATTCTTCTGTGTAATTTAAGAAACAAAACAGATGAACACAGGGAAAGGGAAAAAATAAGAAAGAGGGAGGCAAACCATAAGAGATTCAACTATAGAAAACAAACTGAGGGTTGCTGGAAGGGATGGCAGCGGGATGGCCTAAATGGGTAGATGGGTCTTAAGGAGGGCACTTGTGATGAGCATTGGGTGTTGTATGTAAGCGATGAATCACTAAATTCTACTCCTGAAACTGATATTACACCATATGTAAATTAGCTGTAATTTAAATAAAAACTTGAAAAATAAAAGGTGATTGCCACAGCATAGAGTAATCTTAAAACTAATCATCTGTTTCAATGTTAAGTTAAATTAAATTATTCTTCATCAATTGCTTACGGCTATGAAAATGATAATTATCATTGAGCATTAACCATGTAAAATCATTCCATTTAAATTGAGTGGGAAGGATTTAAACTTTAGTTGAAATTCTTTTTAGGTAGGTTGTTGTTCAGTTGTTTTATGCCATTTATTTTTCCTCTCTGCATTTGATGAACTAGTTTATTAAATAGGAATGATCTAGATATGGTTAAAATTATTTTTATTATCATGCCCCCTGGACCTCTTGTATTATATGATAATTTTATATTAGAGAAGGCATTCAAATATATAATGAGTAGTTCAACTAAATGATTTTCTGAGTTCTACTTTGAGGTTCAAATAAACTTACTGGATATACAGTTTTCCTCTTACTACACTTGACCTGGTGATTTAGTTTGTCTAAGATAGATGTTAGAGTCTCTGCCTTTAAATATTCCCTGTCCAGTTGGGAAAGAGTCTGTGACGATAGCAATATATATAACATGGATTTATTTTTCTTTTTTGGTAAACTTTTCAGATGGTAAATCTGCAATAACAATGGAAGACATTCTTATTTTTGCAACTGGTTGCAATTCCATTCCACCTGCTGGATTTAAACCCACTCCTTCAATTGAGTGTCTTCATATGGATTTTCCTGTTGGAAACAAATGTAACAACTGTTTAGCTCTTCCAATCACCAATACATACCAAGAATTTCAAGAAAATATGGACTTTGCCATAGGAAACACTCTAAGACTAGAAAAGGAAGAAAGTTCTCACTACATTGGACATTAAATGTTTTGAACAAAGACATGCTTCTTCAAAAGCTGCTATTGATACTTTTTGTTTCAGAAATCTGTCCATCATCATTTTTGAACAATCTTGTCAGCTTCTTGGCCCAATAAAATTTATGATATGAACATAAAGGAATGTTTTGGCCATTTAAGCTAAAAACTTTTTTTGTTTAAGTATACCAGTCAAAGTTGATGATATTTTTCTATTTTCTTAAAATACATGCTTCATAAACTTTAATATAAATAGTTTTAAAACAGCTGTACAGACTTTTTTTTCAAGTATAAAAGCATGGTATATATATATATGTGTGTGTGTGTGTATATATATATATATATATATATATATGGGGAAAAAACTTGTATTCACTATTTCTGCAAACTAGTATTAGCTATAGGATGCCACAATTGTTTTTCTAGTTTTACATAATTTTCAAATTATTTCTTATTTTATTTTAAAGCATTAAATAGAAAAGCTAATTGATAAATCCTGTTATATAAATCAAAGGCATATATTCCAGGGAACATGTTATAAGTATTTTTTCTAGGATGGCACTAAATTGGTTAAAAATGCTTTTAGATTACAGATTTATATTAAAACAGACCCTCACTGCAATTAGATTATACCTAATGGGAAGTATTATATGAAAAGCAGAATTGCACAAATATTCTAGAATCTATGGACATTCCATGTAGTCTTAAGAACACTTCTCAGGCAGATAAAATATAGTTGAAAATACCTAAGAAAGTGTCTTCTTTAAAGCCTTGGCTTTAATCATAAGATTTTTTTTTTTCTGTTTCCCCTGTGTGGTATTAAACCACATTAAGTCTGATCCAGAATCATTTTGGGTGTCTCAGTTATCTCTGTGGATTGCCATGTGGTAGGTTTGACTATTTGACAGTTATTTATTATCAAGATGGTTGTATGATAGGTAAGCTGGTACCACTGTGTTATACAGTTATCTTCTTTGCTCTTGAAAGATACTGTTATTATAAAAGCAATGTAGAAACATGTAAGAAAGAAATGCAAATAGAATGAAAAACCCACTCTAATCTCACCATTTAGAATTAACTACAGTGATTCGTTGTATCTCACTATAAACTCTTTATTTATCTTTCCTTGCCTTTTAAACTTTATTAATGTTACTAAAAGTCAAAGAATACCTAAAAGTAATAAAAAATCATATAATAACAATTTAAAGATACATAGTCCCATAGTCATGTCCCCATGTTTATGTTCTTGCAAAACAAGAAAGTGGAAAAGTCTTATGTCCCTAATCTATTATCAAATATTAAATTGGTTTTCCATCAAAGTAGATTGGATGAGAGATAAATCTTTATGAGAGGTTGGTTTTAATCACACTTTTTAATATACAAAGTAGATATCAACTATCGTCATAATCTCCCCCAAGACATCCTGTAATCATTGATATTTTTTAAAGGAAAACAACAGAATTGATTTGATACTGCTAATATATCTCCTAATACCAAAGGAAAACTAAAACATAATCATAATATAGTTTCCTTTGTTACACTTACTGACAGATCCAGCAAATTAGTTTCATTTTAACTTGAAGTTTTTAAGAACTTTACACAAGGCATGTCTTTGTCTTGAATTGTTAAATTATCAAAAGTAAAGATTAACAAAAGTTTGAATATCTACTATAAACTTCAAATTTGCCATATAGCTTTTATTCTAAATGTGATGATAGATTTTATACCTACCTAGATTTTATAAAACGTAAAAAGCCTTTAAACCAATATAACCCAAAAAGCCTAATTAAAGCTATTTTCTGGTCGTTTGTAGTTTTAATTTCTCCTGCAGTGGTAATTAAAACTTATGAAACTTCACACAGTTTTTGGGTTGGGTAGGGTGGTGGGGAAGCAATATGCTCGGCTGGCGATAACTAGAAACAGTATTTCAATTCCTGATTTCACTGTTATGTGTAGACAGGGACTTACAGATAAGGTATGATATAAATAATAATTTAGGATATTCACATTTTAGAGTGAAGCACACTGATTGCAAAGCATCTTCTGGGTTTAAGGATGTTTCATTAATTTGATTTTTAGGTTAATCTGTATAGTGAAGGCATAGTAGAGAATCCTATATTAATTTTCTGCAGTGTTACTATGTCAAATGGTTGATATTGTGATTGTTCTTTTTCTTTTTTATGTTTATTGTTATAGCAAGTGCACAACTCTCACTGACATTGAATTTTTAAAGTCATTATGCTATGAAACCTTACAAATGTGTATTTGTATTTCTTGACTGTTTGAATCATCAAAATGCCATATATTTTGTTTTCTATTTGTCTCAATATTGAAGAAAACCATAAAGTCACCTATTATACATCGACTGCTAATGGTCTTTGGTTGGTTTTAAATTCATTGTTTTTAGACATTTTTTAAGACTTTTGTTATGGACACTTCATCTGAAGACCTTTTATACAATTCTTTACTATTCTTGTACTTAGTCACTTTAGCGTTTTAGTATTTAAGGTTAAAGTTTCTTTAAAATTTCTCATCGGAAACTGGTTATGATTTTATACTTTGTAATATTTAATTTCCATATTATGAATAAGCCATTGTTTGGGTTAACTAAAAAGTCTTCATTTGATTACTAAACCTGAGAATTCATTTTGGCTTCTACTTTAATGCTAAGTAAAGAAGATTATAATAGGTAAGTTTTCTCCATGACTATGCCTTTAGTATTTAGTCTTAAGGAAATGATTAGAACAAGATTCTTTTTATGATAATGTAATTGTTTTATACAGAGATTATCACATGTTTCATAGTTAGTTTTACAATAGGCTATTAAACTACTATTCATGCTTTAAGTAATGCAATACAAAGTATAAGAACACATTGAATAATGGATTACTTGAATATGTATGTAGTTTAGAAAAATTGGATTGTTTTGCAAAGACCCAATTTTCAAGTTCTCATTTTGACTCTTACCTTTTCCAGTTGCTCAACATATGCCAGGTATTATGCTAGGTGAGGGTTGATGTGTCAGCCTATTTTCCCTTTTTTTAAGACTTCAGATGTAACCAGAAAACATAATTACAATGAACTTTCTTAAATAAACATGTTCATTCTACTAAATGTGAAGTGCTTATATGAACTAAATTAAATAACTTGTTAGGATTTATTGAGGTTAAGATTCTGACAGTACTAGATACAAGATCCTTTTCAAATATGAGAGATTGTATAATCCTCTCAGACTGACACCTAAGAACCTCTTGAATGAGCCGTTCTGAGACATTCTGTGTTAAACTTAAAACTAAATCCTAAAGTAAAATAATAGTTTGCCAGAATAAATTATTTAAGCTGAAAATCTGGATAGGTAGAGCCAGGCTACAGTACATTAGGGGTTAACATTCTGAAGCCATGGTTTCATTCTTTCTGATTCTAAAAATGGGTAATAAACTCCTTTCTCAATTATAGCCTCACAGACTCTATTTTCTATTTGTCTACTGTAATCATTCTTCTGTGGAGTATAAGGGTGCGCTCCTTGGTCATGATACTTTGTATCATTTCATATGTATACACTGTATATAACTGTTAAACATTGTTTTAATGTTTTATATTACTATGACTCAGTCTTGGGAAGACGTCTGTGATAGAACTGAAATGGTTAACTGGCAGATTTGCATTTAAAGTAAAAGTACACAAATGAACAAGATTGGGCTCTCAGAAACTGGAAGATGGGAAAGTCTATATATTCTACATGCCATGAAGACAAACCATGAAGTACAACTTTCCTCTAGGGTAGCAATTGTTATTTCTGTTTAATTATAGTACATCTAGATCATTGGCAATTCCTTCAAAATAACACTGAATAAAATAGTAGATGTTCCAATTAATTTTTTGGTGAATATGCCAGTTAGCTCTGAAGTCTAGAGGATGCAATTCTTAAAGGTAAAGAATGTAGGTTCATAACCCTTTATCAGTCTCTTCCTATTTTCCCCACTCACTAGTCCCTGGTAATCACTCTTCTCTGTTTCCATGAATTTGACTTTTTTTTTTTTTTAAGATTGTACATGTAGGTCATTTGATGCAGTAACAACTTTTCAGCTAGAAGATGAATAAGGTCTGAGACCTAATATATAACATGTTGACTACAGTTGATAACTGTATTGTATAATTGAAATTTACTGAGTAGATTGTAAATCTCAACAAAACAAAGATAAATATGTGAGGTAATGGATGTGATAGCTAGATGGGGGGAACACTTAATATATATATCAGATTATCACATTGTAAACTTTTATCTTCCAAATTTGTCAATTATAGCTTGATAAAGACAGGTTAATTACACAAAGTAACAAATTATCAATATCGGATACATTTTGTCATATGGTTTCAAGTGTACATTAAAAACCAGCTGTCCATTAACCACGCGCCCCCCACCATGTGATTTTTGCAGTTAACTAAAAGGAAAGGAGAATACCAATTTGCCATTTTGCATCTTCCTAGCTCCCGTGTTCATGTACGCAAAACACCATAAAACTAGACCATTTTGCCTAAAAGATGAGGTGGAGCGATCTGCTCAATCTCTCAATCTGCTCGATCTGCTTTAGAGCAGTGCTCCAAATCTGCCTGTTTCCCTGAGAAAGGGGCAAAGGGGAGACCTCTCTCCTGCTGCACTGGGAAACAGAAAGGAGCCAGACTTTAAACGCCTACTTATTAGTCCAGTGATCCTTAAACCCACCTAGAGCATTCTCACCACTTAGGAGATCTGTAAACGACCGATTTCGTATTAGGTTCTTAGTATTACACCACGCTCATACCCTAAAAGTTCTATTCAACGCAGTTACCATTTGGGAAGACAGGATAAAAATTCCCACTACTCCGCATACTGAATGTAAACACTATCAGGTGTTCAAGTACTAACCCTACTACGTCTCCAAGCTCTGAGAAGAGCTGAAGGAGGCGGGATCCGGCCGCCAGGAACCTCCCTTGGCCCCGCCCCTCTGGGCTTTGCTTCCGGGGCAGTCGGGGCGGCCACGTAATCTTCGGGTTCTTTTCGCCAACCGGGCAGTGGATGGTGGGAGTCAAGATGGCGGCGGCTGCGGCGGCCAGTATTCGAGAAAGACAAACAGGTACGTCTTACTCCCTTCTCCCTGCGGTTTTGTGCCGGTGGTGGGGATATCCTCTTCTGCTTGTCGCCCTCCTTCGGTCGCGGTGTGTGCAGCTCTGAGACGGACCTCCTGAAGCTCTGTCCAGTTCCCAGAGCATCGAGAGCCCCTCCCCTTTTGAGTTTTCAGGGAAGAGATGGAATAGCTCGAGAACGCGGCCTCTCATTTGTAGTTCAGGAAAAGGGGCTTCGGGGTTGCTACGGCCCTGCTCTTGTCCCTTTTCTACTGGGCCTCAAAAGGCCATCACAAGAATACCTGGGAGCTGGCAGATAACACAGATAATTCTCCTGTGTTCCCACCTATGAAGTCTCCGGGTTTGTTTCTGTGCCTAGGTCAGTTCTCTCCTAGTTTTAATGTTGAAAGAGTTTCGTTTGGGGGCATTTTCTCCACAGTTACAAAATTTAGGTATTCTTTCAGAGCATCCTCCATTCTGCCATTTCTCTTCTTTGGACCAGTCTTTTGGGGGTACCTGAAGAGAAATGCCTAGTGATAAAGATTTCTTTCTTTAGCTTGCTGGAATGGAATTGAATAATGGCAAAAAAGGAATGAATTAGTAGCTTTGTCATATTAACCGTTTTACACATTGGTATTGTAAAACTTAGTTTCATTCTCGATAGAGCAGTCATACAGCTTCCGTTTGTACCGTGAAATGTTTTTCTTATGAAGGTACATATTTCTTACCTTTAGCTTTGATATTTTTTCCATCTTAGATATTTTGTTTTTTCATATTTTTTGTATACTTCTTATGACAACATAGTTTATACCTGTTAGCTACAAACTAATGGTTGGTTCCTGTTAGCGAATTGTCCCGAAAATTGGCAGGCTGTGAATTCTGAGGACAAACCATGAAGAGTATGCACAATTGGAAATTCTTTTCCTTGTATTTATGTTCTTTTGCATGTTAATCCAAACTGGAAAATAAGTGCTTACAATTAATTGGCTTACAGAAGGGGTTTCAGTTGTGCTTGGTTCCTTCCTTTGTAATTCAAAGAAAAAATTAATGATTAGACTTTAGTAATGATACAGAGTGCATATGGAATTGTGTTCTGCTTTACCCGTTAGATAAATTTAGAATAAGCTATCAGGTGAAATTAGGCATCATGTAAATAAGTAAGATTTGGGGAATAGCTGCCATACGTTTTACCAGTAAGCAGATAGAAACCCCACTTGTCTTTACAGTATGGTTCTGATTACTAAATTAAGCTCAGTGATTAGGTCATATTACATATTAAAATAAAATAACATATCAAGGAAGACTTCACCAATACAAAGGAGCTTTTTGAAAAATAAAATTTTTATGGTAGTAATTTTTATATGCAAAAACTTTGTAGACTATTGAAGCCTAATATAATTTAGATTTCTGTGAAAATAAACTTCATTATAGTAAGATTGCACATTACAACTGGATGGATAGGTTATGCCATATTAATCATTTATCAAATTAGTACCCTAGTTCAGTTGTCTTATTTTCAGACAAAGGTAAACCCGATATGTGTGCTAAAGTAGCAGAAGTAAACCTTTCCCTGATGACTGTTGAGAATGTTTTCAGAAGTAACTCAAAATCAATTCTCAAACATTCTAGATAAAGACACTATGCAACATAGGAATTTGCAATCTCTTTGGGTAGATAATAGCTGATATTGAGTAGTTAGTATTGCTAAGCATTGTTTTTAAGTGATTTTATGTGTATTGTCTCCATTTTATAGATGAGGAAACTAAGGTATAGAGAGGATAACTAACTAGCATGGCTGTTTTTTGTTTTGTCTCCTTGAAGAATATTTATCTTTTAAAGGTCACTTGGATCACTCCTCATCTTTATTCTTACCTTTCATGCAACAAACAGCATTCTCTGTTACCTGCCATTGCCCTTCATGCATGCCCCTCTGTTGAAGGTTCCTGCTCAACACTCCCACTTCTCAACCTTGGCAAGCCGCAGATCCACTGCCTTCTTTCTTACACTGACCTCATGTGGCCTCTTGGTTTTAGATACCATCTATATGCTCATGATCCTCAAATTTATATCTCCGGCCTGGACCTTTTTCTCTGAACTCCATCTACCCTTATCAATTAATAGCAACTCCATCCTTGTAGTTAGTTGCACAGGTCAGAAATCTTTTAAGGTTTCTTGACTTCTGTTTTTCATATCTCACATCAGATCTGTGAGTAAATATTCTCAGCTCTACTCTGAAAATATATTCACAGTCTGACTATTGGCGTTGCTGTCGCGCAGATCCAGAACACCATGAATTTCTGCAATAATCTCTTATTTAGTCTTGCTGTGATATTCCTGTTCCCCTTCATTTCTTTTTTTTTTCACACAGTAGCAAAATGATCTTGTCATGTATTTGCTCAGAACTCTCCAACAGCTTTCCCTTGAAAGGGAAAAGTACTGGTAAAAGCCAAAATAATCTTATAGTGGTCTACAAGGCCTCGTGATATATTCCCCACTTAACTTTCTGGCCTGACTCCCTGTACTCTCCCCTTTGTTTGACCACACCAGAATGCTGCCACATGAGAGCCTTTTTATTTGTTACCCTTTTTTTTTGGATATTCTTTCAGAGATATCTGCATGGCTCACTTCCTCCTCTGTATTCAAATGTTACCTTCTCAGGAGGCCTTTCTTGACTACTCCATTTAAAATTACACTGCAGGGGCACCTGGATGGCTCAGTTGCTTAAGGATCTGACTCTTGATCTTGGCTCAGGTCGTGATCTCACTGTTCATAAGTTTGAGCCCCACATTGGGCTCTGTGCTGACAGCATGGAGCCTGCTTGAGATTCTCTCTCTTCCTCTCTCTTTGCCCCTCCCTCTCTCTCTCTCAAAATTAATAAACACTAAAAAAGTTTTTTTAATAAAAATAAGTAAAAATAAAATTACACTGCACATCTTCCCCCTTCCCTTTGTTTTTCTCCATAGCACTTAATATAATCTCATATGCCATATGTTTAACTTAGTCTATTGTCTTTCTACTCCAGCTAAAATAAAAGTTCCTTGAGGATCAGTATTTTTTATTCAGTCTGTTGTGTTTAGTGCCAACAGCTGGAGCAGTGCCCAGCATATGGTAAACAATCACTAAACATTTGTTGAATGAATAGTAAATATGGTTGAATATATAACAAATGAGTAAAGAAAACATTTCAGGTTAGGGTGAAACTACATTAACCAAGTCTAGAACTGATATGTTTAGGCCAAACTAGTTTATCATTTAATAAAGCTAGTTTATCATTTCCTTTAAAAGCAATGATTTAAGCCTATAGGGGAGTTACTCTGATGAAACTAAAATTACAATCTTACATATTCTTTGAACACAGGCCCTGTACTTTATTAACAAATCCATTGTGTCACAATCTGTTAACAAGTTAGCCAAGGGTCACAGTTGAGGAAACTCACCTAGATGGGGCTCAGAAGGCAGATGTGGGAATATCTGCAGCTGCTGGCCTTTTTCATTAATGTAAAGCCTAGCTCTAGAGAACACTATACACCTGGAACTCACATGCAGCCTGGGCTGTGGTTTTTCCTAGTTGTTCTGTGTCAAGAATGTTGAACAGATGTTCCTAGAAACAAGATTTTCTCTTTGTTGGGCTATGGGTGCCAGGGTGGTGATGGCTCTATTGCCTGGAGGTGGAAGAACTTGCTAACAGATCAGTGGGAGAGTTAATTCTGCAGCACCTTGTATGCCTCCTGTGTTATTTCAGTTTTAAGTACCAAAGTGGTTTTTTTGTGTATGTATTTTTTGTAAAAATATCATAACATCTGTAAGCTAAGCATTTAATAGAAGTTATTCCAGTGAGTGAATCATTCTACCAAAAATTGATACACTGGTGATTTGAATACTATATGATAAATTGTGTATACTATATATATGATATATAGTATATACATATTATATAGAAAAGAGTATGATTTGTAGATTATTCTGTATTAATAAAGCCTAATCCAAATGCTTTTATTTATTTTTATTTTTTAATTTTTTAAAATGTTTATTTATTTTTACAAGAGAGAGAGAGAGCATGAGCGGGGGAGGAGCAGAGAAAGAGGGAGATACAGAATCCGAAGCAGGCTTCAGGCTCTGAGCTGTCAGCACAGAGCCCCATGTAGGGCTTGAACCCATGACCCGTGAGATCATGACCTGAGCTGAAGTTAGAAGCTTAACAATCTGAGCCACCCAGGCGCCCCCAAATGCTTTTAAAAATCAACCAAATAGATTCCAGGATTGCCATTCTTAAAAATTAAATTACCTAATACTCTTCCTTGGATATTTGGCCTTTTCAACTTCACATAGAAGTATAGTGATTTTCATTTTCCTTAGAAAATATTTCTGAGTCTGCTATAACACATGAACAGATGAGCACTAAAAATCTCGAAATTCAGTAGCATATAAAGCATAATTGCTTTGATTTTAGCAATTGTATATTTTCTTACCAGGAGTTATCTACTGTATCTTTGGGAAAGTCTCACTTTTTCCATGGAGCATATAAACACTGTAACTTTTCATTGAATCTGATGAGATAAATTGGTCATAAAATGGACTACAAGATACTAAAACATAGACCTGCTGTATGAAGATTTTGTTTATGAACCACTTAAATATATCCTACGTAATTTCAGTTTTTGAAAAGAGTGATGCTAATCTATGCCTCCAGCCAGACGGTAGTAAATAGACAACAACACCAGTTATCTATTGAGACCACTGCATATTTGTAGTTGATAAAATTTCTTTTTGCAGCTATATAAAATGTAGTGTGGGGAACTGTCTATTCATGTCTTCTACCCATTTTTTAATTGCATTATTTGTGTTTTGGTTGTTAAGTTGTATAAATTCTTTAAATATTTTAGATGCTAACCCTCTATCATTTGCAACAACATGGATGGAGCTAGACAGCTAAGTGAAATAAGTCTGAGAAAGACAAATACCATATGATTTCGCTCATATGTGGAATTTAAGGAATAAAACAACCAAAGGTGGAAAAAAAAGAGAGATAAACCAAGAAAGAGACTCCTAACTATAGAGAACAAATTGATGGTTATCAGAGGGGAAGTGGTTGGGGAGATGAGTAAAATAGGTGATGGGTATTAAAGAGTACACATGATGAGCACTGAGTAATGTACAGAATTGTTGGATTACTATATTGCATATCTGCAACTAGTATAACACTGTATATTAACTATACTAGAATTAAAATTTTTTAAAACTTAAAAAAAGTAATGTGGGCTTCTCTGGAAGAATGAAAAGGATTCTTCCTGAACATTTTTCACATTGCCATCTGGGGACAGAAAATCTCCCCAAACACCTGCCCAATTAGCTGTTGATGGAATGGTCTTATACAGTCTGACCTGCTTTTACATATCCATTCATTTGATTAATCAGTTTTGCTAGAGTGATTTGTGCATTTTGTTTTGAGGTAGTAGGTAATAAATGTGTGGGATGGGGAATGAAATCATGAAAAATAATGATAATATTTAATGATTGTTTTCATTTCCAGTGGCTTTGAAGCGTATGCTGAATTTCAATGTGCCTCATGTTAAAAACAGTACTGGAGAACCAGTATGGAAGGTAAGAGACTTTATTTTAATGGGGACAGTTTCTTTTTTCTTGGTCCTTATTGTTGGTGATTGGACAGAATATCTTGTTAATGCTGAACAGTAGCACATTTTAGTTGTTATGCATGGAGAGTTTTATTTAACATGGTTTCTTAATGTGAATCTTTTTAATAAACATTTTATGTAGGGAGACAGACAAGGATAATAATATGCATCTAGGGAATCCAGCTGATCTCTTGGATGACCCCTCACTAGTAGGTCTTTCATCTGGGTGATGTTTTGTTCCTTAGCTTTGCAAGTCCAGAATTGGATCTTGCAGACTTGTTCAGGGTTAGTCAGACTTAGGGAGAATGATCTCTAAACCACAATGCCAATTTTAACCAACTCAGGAGACAGTGATTTGTAAACCAGAATGCTGGTTTATTAATTTATGATACATAAAATGTCAGTAAAATTGTTAATTGGACCAGAAAGCAATCTATAATATTTCTCCTTTGAGAAATGATGGAGGACCTTTAAAAATTCCTGTCCTTTAAGCTTGTTCATTCTAAACTTCATACTTTCTTTCTTCAAAGAGATTAGAACACAGCTGCTTAGGTTTAAACTTGTTAGTTTATAGTCATTTTATATTTCTTTTTTTTGCTAATAATTGAAAACAAGTCAACTTGGTAACTATTTTGGGTGTTTTGAAAACTCTGATAAGTCATTATAAGTCCTTTGGTTAACTCTAAAGGTGGTTTAAAGTCCTCTGTATTGAATTCCTAGGTTAAGCTTCACAATATACCCTAATTTTTGTCACCTTTCATGTTTATTTGTGGGCATCTTGTTATTGCTTCTTGCATAAACAATGCTCACTTACTGTTTCTAAAGCCTTCATTAAGCTTTTGAATTAAATAGCTTGAGAATTTCTTGTGTACTGATTTGGTTCAAATTCTTTCCCTACCCATTACTTATGTATCACAAGATTAATAATACAGATCTATTAAGATTTAAAGAGGGAAGGTATTTATGAGAGATGAAACACCCAACCTCTTACAACTAGAGCAGAAGAGTTTTAGTTTTTCTTTTAGTATTTTTTTATGTTTTTGTTTTATTTTTGAGAGAGAGAGAGACAGAGCACGAGCAGGGAAGGGGCAGAAAAAGAGGAAGACACAGAATCTGAAGCAGGCTCCAAGCTCTGAGCCATCGGCACAGAGCCCACCATGAGTCTCGAACTCATGGACAGTGAGACCATGACCTGAGCTGAAGCTGGACAGATGCTTAACCAACTGAGCCACGCAGGCATCTCTAGAGTTTAAGTTCTTCTAAAGGAAATACTGGCATATAGGAAAAACATTTTTTTATGACAGCATGTTTGATCCCTCATTAGCAATTTCTTACTCCATAAAGAATTATTGATATAGTTGTAAAGAAACACTAGTTGAAATTTCTCTTTTATTTGCCTTAACTCTAAAACTAATTTTAAGTTAAAAGATTCAGAGTTCTTTCTACCCCTCAAAGATGTCAGTTTTAATATTTTAGAATGTGAAGAAATGTATGTGACAGAATAAGGCTAGCAAGTACTCTTTAGAGACTTAATTTCTTAAAATTGTTTATTTATGTTTATTCATTTCCTGAGAGAGTGGCAGAGTACACACAACGGAGGAACAGAGTGAGGCTGACGCATGGCTTAAACCTACGAACCACACGCGATCATGACCTGAGCTGAAGTCAGATGCTTAGCCAACTGAGCCACCCAAGTGTAGGGACTTAATTTTTTAAATGAGTGTCTTACTAGCCTGAGATGCTTAAATTACCACATTTTCTTTACAGTCTTGGAACTTGTTACCCATTAATTTTAAGGGGGACTATTTTTACTTCTCTCTTTTTTAGAAAAGATGGATGTAAATTCAGGGAAGTATATGTGAGTTTGCTGAATATTAAAGGTCCTTTATTATAGCTTAAGATGAATATTTTGTAGTTTTTAGTATGTTTATTCTAGCAAAAATATTTTATGAGAATAAATTTATGTAATATTAATTTAGCCTAAGTGATCATGCTTTAAAGACTAGATTATGACATAGAGTGAATGTTTTGGTCAATGACAGAAAATATTAAATTGAGGTAAATATAAAAATTCAGCATCCATGATTTATTAAAATAAAATATACTTCAACATTGTCTTAATATGAGTTCTCTATCAACTGTTTACTGGTAATGTTTCAAAATCACTTTTTTTCTTAAACCAGGTGCTCATTTATGACAGATTTGGCCAAGATATCATCTCTCCACTGCTATCTGTAAAAGAGCTGAGAGACATGGGAATCACTCTGCATCTGTGAGTTTTAACACATTTCTAATAATGACATTTGTTTTCAGAAACATTGCTAAAGGATATCTTTAGCCACCCTGAAATCCAGTTATTAAGGGACATCATTTATATAGAAAATAATATTAGGTTACAGTACTAGTATAAAACAACATTTAACTATTTACTTTGAAGTTAAAAATAATTCTTAGTCGGAGGCTGTATAATTTCAGTATTTAAATTTTCTCTCTTAAGTCTTTTCCTACAGACTAGTTTATTACCCTTTTATATGAAGGAAAAGAACTGATTGTCTTAAGTTTTCTTCCATGTCTGAAAATTTTTATTCTTTCAATTTGAATATACTTTTTAAAGAGAGGAGTATCTAAATTAGTGTATCATTAATATGAAAAATTTAAGAATATATAGGATAATGACTGTTAACCACTATAGGAGCTATCTATGTTGAATTCTTAACTACTGAATGTATTTGATTATATTATTTCTGGTATGTTTGATAAATAAAACAGATCTGTCTCCCTCTTTCTCTGCCCCTCCCCTGCTGTCTTTCTCTCTCAAAAATAAATAAACATTTAAAAAAAGAAAATATATTTGATTTTACTTACGGTTAAATTTTTGCATTGTTTTTAAAGACTCTTCCAGCTTTCTGTTTTCTCTCTCTTAAAGAACTGAATTTTTTCTCCCACTCACCCTCCCCCAACCATGTTTCTGTGAAAAATGGGAATAAAATTGGTATTGAATGTGCTTTAATTCTTATTCAGGAAGAATATTGGTATTAGAAATACAGGTGATTGTAATAGAAGAGATGAAGACTGACATTAGGATCCTACTTATATATAATGTTAGTGCTGATACAAGGAGAAGCCTGTGTTAAATGATTAACTGCAGCAAGAGTTTTTGGTGTACTGTTATTGTCCATGAACTGATTCATCCTTGGTTTGAGAAATATTATTTTAAACTATGTTTTTAGGTAAATGACTAAGAAAAAGTGACTTTTATGTTCTTTAGGCTTTTACACTCTGATCGAGATCCTATTCCAGATGTTCCTGCAGTATACTTTGTGATGCCAACTGAAGAAAATATTGACAGAATGTGCCAGGTAATATGAGTTCTTATATGTAGAAACAGGTTTTTTAAATTAATTAATTTATTTTTTAATCAAAATTTTTTTCAGGAATAGACTTTAGTGATTCATCACTTACATATAACATCCAGTGCCCTCCTTAATGTCCCTGTCCCCTTTAGCCCTTGCCCTCATCCAACACCCCTCCAGCAACCCTCAGTTTGTTCTCTGTATTTGAGTGTCTTATGGGTTGTCTCCCTCTGTTTTTATATTATTTTTGCTTCCCTTCCCTTATATTTATCTGTTTTGTTTCTTAAAATCCTCATATGAGTGAAATCATATGATATTTGTCTTTCTCTGACTGAACTAATTTCGCTTAGCATAATACATTCTAGTTCCATCCACAGTGTTTTAAGTGGCAAGATTTCATTCTTTTTGATCGCGGAGTAATATTCCATTGAATATATATGCCATGTCTTCTGTATGCATTCATCAGTCGATGGACATTTTGGTCATAGGGTAGTTCTATTTTTAATTTTTTGAGGAACCTCCATACTGATTTCCAGAGTAATGGCACCAGTTTGCATTCCCATAAACCGTTTTTTTCCCCAAAAAATTTCTTAGATGTCCAGTGTGAAAAATCAGAAATTGCCTTACCCAGTTTCCCACTGTGATTTTTGAGACTATCTTTGAAGTTTAAATAGACTGAAAGATTTAAAATTATTAACACTTAGCCTAGCTTTAAATACCAGGAAATCTAACTATATTAACTATAAAAATAGGGTTTTATTTTTCTAAAATAATAGGAAGTCTGGAAGTAGGAAGTCCAAGCTGGTATGGTAGTTGGGTTGTTTTTTGCCTTCCAAGATTTTATTTAAATTCAAGTTAGTTAACATATAGTGTAGTATTGTGTTTCAGGAGCAGAACTTAGTGATTCATCACTTATATATAACACTCAGTGCTCATCACAAGTGCCCTCCTTAATGCTTATCACCCATTTAGCCCATCCACCCACCCACCTCCCCTTCAGCAACTTTCAGTTTGTTCACCATAGTTAAAGACTCTCTTATGGTTTGCCTCCCTCTCTGTTTTTATCTTATTTTATTTTTCCTTCCCTTCCCCTATGTGGTATAAGAAGTTTATAAAGTAGTGAAAGACCCAGGCTCCTTCTGTCTTTCTGGTCTTTAGTTTCTCACTTTTCATTATCTTGATTGTTGCTTCCAGGATGCTCCGTGGCACCAACAGCTGTAGATATCACATCTATGTTCAAAGCAAGAAGGGGGAAATGGACTTCTAGTCCTAACTGTTCACTTTGATCAGGAAAGCTAAGCTTTCCCAGAAACTCCCAGAAGATTCATTTATTTGTTTCACTGGATAGAATTAACTTCAAAGAAGGTTGCAAAAGAAATATTTAGATGAGTGTATTGTAACCCCAAACAAAATCTGGATTCTTTTTGCAAGGAAGAAGGGGGAAAAAGGATATTAGATAAGTAGTTAACAGTGTCTGCCACAAACTCACAAACATCTTTACTTGTTACTGACCATTTAATCAAATTACTACTGTTGACCCTTGAACAACATGGGTTTGAACTCTGCAGATCCACTTATAGGTGGGTTTTTTTATAGTACAGTACTGTAAATATATTTTGTCTCACAATTTTTCTCAACCTTTTCTGTAGCTTTATTGTAAGAACACCATGTATAATATGTATAACATGCAAAATATGTGTTAATTTGACTGTTTATGACTGTTAATTTGACTGTTAAAGTAAGGATTCTGGTCAACCATACACTATTAGTTACATTCTTGGGGAATCAGAAGTTATACATGAACTTTCAACTGTGCACAGTGTCAGTGACCTAACCCCCACATTGTTCAAGAGTCAGCTGTATTTAAATTGTTGATGAAGGTCATATATGTTGTGTCCTATGTAGCTAAAGATGCCCACCTTTCTCTTTTATCCTGCATAAACCTGACTGTGTCATTTTTTAAAGAGGTATGAATTATCAGTCCCTTCTACTTCTTGGGTGTTATGAATACTACCATAAACATATTTGTACAAGTTGCTGTGTATACATGTGTTGTCATTTTTCTTATGTTCATAAACACCTAGGAGTGGAATTACTGTGTTGAATAACTCTACCGTTAATTTTTTTTAATTTTTAATTTTTTGAGAGAGAGAGTATAAGCTGAGTTAGTTTTTATATATGGTATGAGATAGATATCTAACTTCATTCTTTTGCATGTGGCTATCCAGATGTCCCAGCATCATTTGTTAAAGGATTATTCTTTCTCCAGTCAATGGTCTTGGCAGCTTTTTGAAAATTAATTAATAATAGATACATTGGTTTATTTCTGGACTCACAGTTCTATTCCATTGATCTCTGTGTTTGCCCTATGCCAGTACCACACTGTCTTGACTACTCTTGCTTTATAGCAAGGTTTGAAATTGGGAAATTGTGTCCTCCAACTTTGCACTTTGTTTTCCAGATTGTTTTGGCTTTTCTAGGTTCCTTTAATTTTCATATTAATCTTAGGATTAGGTTGTGAATTTCTGTAAGGAAACTACCTGGCACTTGGATCTGAAAGGGTTTGCATTGAATCTGTAGATCAATTTGGAGAGTATTGTCATCTTTACAATATTAAATTTTCTGATTCATGAACATGGAATATCTTTCCATTTATTTAGATCTTCTTTAATTTATTTCAGTAATGTTTTATAGTGTGCAAACAATAGTTGTGCACTTCTTTTGTTAAATTTATTCCCTCGTATTTTTTTTAATGCTATTGTGAATGGAATTGTTTTCATAATTCTGGTTTTGGGATTACTCATTGCAAGTGTATAGATACCAGTTGACTTTTATATGTTGATCTTACATCCTGCAACCTTGCTCAACTTCTGTGTCCTTTTGAAACGTCTCCATCATTCTTTGACCACTTCCTTACTTTCAGACACAATAAGATTGTTCAGTCTCATCTTCTACTTTCTCTGTCCTAGCCCAAGACTCAGCCATTTGTGTAAGGAACTCGGGTTGCTTTTTGTAGAAATTGGTATTTACAAATCAGCAACTGAGAATAAGGTGTACTCGTTATTACTAGAGTGTTAGAGGTTCTGATCTCTTTCAGAGGACAGAACTAAGAAGTGTGTGTGTGTGTATACACACATACTTTTATATCTGTATTTAACTCTAGGAATTTTCTTCCTTATCTCTCTAAACAGATATATAATATCCAAAACTGTTTCATTTTAGAAATACAGGATTTATCCTAGTTGTGTTTTTTTCCCTTAACAAATTTGTAACTCGTTTTCTGACAGTGAGAAACATGACTCCCAAATTCTCAACATACTTATTTTCTCAGTCCCCATAATTCTTAATCCTTTATCCTTTAACCAACGTCCCAACCTGTGTTAAACCACTGCCTTGCTCATGACCTTCATCACACAGGCTCCAAACCCTCAGTTTTTCACACTTAAACATCTCCAATACCAGATGGATCTTAAAATTGATGGTGTGTTACAGAATTTTATTGGCAGCATTAATTCTTTCTTGGTGTTACATAATAAAATGGTGACTCTTTCAGTCAACACTATCTTAGATTCAAAGAAATGCAGGCATACCTTGTTTTATTATGCTTCACAGGTACTTCACTTTTTTAGAAAGTGAAGGTTTGTCACAAGCCTGTGTCAAGCAAGTCTGTCAGTGCTATTTTTCCAATAACATTAGCTTACTTTCTGTCTCTTTGTCATGTTTTGGTAATTATCACAGTATTTCAAACTCTTTTATTATTGTTATATTTGTTACGGTGATCAGTGATAATTCACTGAAAGCTCCCAATTTTTTAGCAGCAAAGTATTTCTTAATTAAGGTATGTACCCTTTTTTAGACATAAGGCTATTGTACACTTAGTAGACTACAGTATAGAATGAACATAATTTTCATAGACACTGGGAAACCAGAAAATTATTGTGACTCATTTTATTACAATGTCTGCTTTATTGTGGTGGTCTGGAACTGAACCTTCAGTTTATCGAAGGTATGCCTGTATGGTTATTTAGATACCTATTTTTTCCTAGAGTTTAAGAAGATAAGTAAATTGGATTTAAGAATTTGCATAACCTAAATTACAGTACTTTTGGATGATTGAGAAGTAATACTTCTGGAATTGGTCATTGGAATTATGTCTGAACAGTGAAGGAAGTGTGTTGTATTATTACACGACCAGAGCAATAGAAGGTATTATCTGCAAAATATAATAAGCATTTTACTATACAAGAGAGCCATTTCTGGATATTTTTAAGAAAAATGCGGATATACTATTTCAAAGCAGTTTTGTGTGATATTATAATTAATAGAATTTATTGATAATAGAATTATATAATAACGTTAATTATTAATATGTAGGTCCATTATATCTGGCATCCAAGTAACTAGTATTTCTATATAACTTTCTTCTCTTGCATTTTTTTAAATTGTCATGTATATAATCTGTCTGCTAAATATGTGTATTATTCTCCAAAATCTTGCTCTTATAGTTACCTAAATGATTTTATCTGTGGTCATCTTTTATACTTGCACATAAGAATGAAGTATTCATTGTATTTATAGGATCTGCGAAATCAACTCTATGAATCATATTATTTAAATTTTATTTCTGCTATTTCGAGAAGTAAACTGGAAGATATTGCAAATGCAGCATTAGCTGCTAGTGCAGTAACACAAGTAGCTAAGGTAAGAGATTTTCGTTGGCTGACATTTTGTTAATGTAAAATTTCGTATAATCTAAAACCTGTTAATTGATGTAAGTTTCTCATTTACAAAGGACCAGATCAACCTAAGAAATATTTAGACTTAATACTTTTAGAAAGAATTTTGCTAATATAAATTATCTATAATTTGAACTAGGCAAAATAAACCAAACTACATGTACCTATTATTTGATGAATTTGAAAGATAAAAATAAAATGCTTAATCAGTCTTTGTTTTAGTCTAGGGTTTATATAATCTTTTAAGCTCAATTTAGAAATAGTCTGACAGTTGGGTTGTTATAAATTATACTAAAAATATGTTGATATTATTTTATTTATAGTCACTATAGTCACCATATTATCTTCAGATCTTACTTAGAAGAGAGGATCCAACGAAATTATATTGCATATTATAAGAGGGGAGGAATTTACAACAGGCCAGCAGTTCCAAATCATAGTTACTGTTTAGATAGGTACAGCTTAGTTGTAAATAAACCTGTAAAATCTTTTCTTGGTTATAGTACGAACGTGCCCTGTGCTGCTTGAATTTGGATAAGACATGAAATTCTAGGGAATCATATAGGGCAAATAAAAGACAAAACAACTATGCTATGTATTTGCTTCCCATTTTTTTCCCCACTGAATTTTCATTCTAATATTTAGATAGTCTGCTACTACTTCTGATTAGTTTTTTTGGCTTATGTCTTACTGTTCTTTCTTTTCAAAGTTTATTATTAATTTAATTTTACATAAAAGGAATAGTTTTCAATTTGTTTAAATTCAATGTATTTCAAAGAATTTTCATAATTTTTCTCCTGATGTGTCCTTCTAAAGAACTAGTGTAACTTATTTCCCACTTAATATGTGTTCATGGTAGAAAAATAGTTACTATGATTTTCTTAGGAAAGTGTGATTAAAATTAATATAAAAATTAAAATTGTGATTTTTTTCTTCAAAACTGATAACATTCCCATCCCAAACACAGTTTTTGAAAAAATCTTTTATCTTCTTAAATTTTGTTTTCTGAAAATACTACTCTCCTCGATAATTTATTGACCAAAGTCTTATTTATATTTCTTTTTAATATCAACTCCTCATTCTTACCCAGTGAGGCAATGTGTAACATGGTATAATTTTTAGTTATTGAATATAATGATAATTTTTCCATTTTTACTATTGGTTAAGTCAAGCTAAATGTGCTTTCAGTATTGTAAAATTGGGGTGCCTGGCTGGCTCAGTCAGTGGAGCATGCAACTCTTGATCTCACAGTTTGTGAGTTTGAGCCTCACATTGGGCTCTCTGCTGTCAGCATGGAACCTGCTTTAAATTCTCTGTCCCCACCCCACTCATTCTCCTTCTCTCTCAAAATAAATAAATAAATTTTTTTAAAAATATTGTAAAATTGATTTGTAAACCTTTTCTTTTATTTCCAGGTTTTTGATCAGTATCTCAATTTTATTACTTTGGAAGATGATATGTTTGTATTATGTAATCAAAATAAGGAGCTTGTTTCATATCGTGGTATGTAAAAACAGGAATATTGTAATTCGTTAAAATGAGGGATATACTGTAAAAAAAATAGCACATTTAGTACACTAAAAAACCAGCTTTGTTTACAGCAGTAGAACTGTAAAAGATTTTTTGAAGCATGCAAGAAAACAAGTCTTAGACTGAATTCTGTCACATATAAAAACATGTACTAGATGTGTTTTTTAAGCTCAGTGAAGTGCCAGTCCTCTGACTTTTTACGTACCTACCCCATAGCAGCTTACATGAAGGGTTTATTCATGACAAGTAAGACAGTATTTTAGTAGTAGGATTCGATGAATCTTATACTACTTTGACTCTTGGATGAGAATAAGTTACTCTGCTTCTCTGTGCTTTAGTTCCCTCATCTGTAAAGTGAGGATAATAATATCTACCTCACAGAGTTTTTGTGGGAATTAAATGGATTAGTGTGCATAAAATGCCTAGAAATGTTCTGGCAAATAAGAAGTACTCACAAAAGGTTGGCTAATGTTGTTTGTCCAGGAGTCAGCAGCTACTGTACCACTATTAAGGAATGAAGTATAGGTGCCATTCTCAAATACACGTTGTTAGACTCCCTTGATTCTTATACCTGTTCATGCACTAGTAGATTGAATATTGGTATTTGATCAAATGCTCTCTAACCATCTCTGGAGTTTGTTTCCATTCCCACTCTTGGTAAACAGACCATTCCTAGATATAGATTAAAACTAACAGACTACACATGCATACATACACACAACAACACAACACCCATACCACACTTTATTGTCTATGTTGCTTTTTCTGTGTGTGAAACACTTAAAATGAGTTCTACTCCCTTAACCTTTTTAAGTGTACAATACAGTGTTGTTTACTATAGATACAGTATTGTATAGCAGGTCTCTAAAACTTACTCATCTTGCTTAACTGAAAATATGTCCATTGATTATTTATATGGAATATTTTAAAGGAAAATGCATACTATAGGAGATATGATTAGCCAGTTCATTGCAATAATCACTAATTTGCTACTTAAAGATTGAGATGTTTGTGGCTAACTAAAATTTCAGTGGTTCTTAAGTGGAGAGTATGTCCATCTAAGGGGGCGTTTGGAAATGTATAAGGGTATTTTTGATTATCACATTTAGCTGGGCTGCTACTAGCATTCAGTGAGCAGGGACTTGGGATGCTAGATGTTCTGCAGTGTGTAAACCATGCTCATAACTGAAAATTGTCTACCCAAAATGCTGGTGATACCCTATTATGAAATACTGGACCAGATGTTAAGCTTCATGAGAGAAGGGAACATCAATTTTTTGGTTTTACTGAGCTCTATAGCATGCTTTCTTGGTGAAATTAAGCAACATCCCTAAAAGGTGTAAACATTTGCTGAATTGGCCACGTAAGAGATTATTGACAGTAGTTGTTATTTATATAAATCTATTTACAGTTAACTGAGTTTTAAATTAATTAGCTACTTAAGTTTTTAAAGTTACATGTTGAAAACCCAGTTTTCCTTCAGCTAACTTTAAGCTAAACTTATCAATTGTTAAATTATTTGTAAATCTGGTTATATAAAAACAAAGCACCCGTGCTCACTTCAACATGTAGACTAACATTAGAACCATACAGAGATTAATATGGCCCCCGTGCAAGGATAATATGCACATTTATGAAGTGTTCCATTAAAAACAAAAACAAACAAAAACCCAACGTTGCACCTTAACTTTTTTGATTAGTTAACTCAGATTAAACAGGCTAGATTTTAATCAGTCCCAGATAATAAGCTTAGTATGCTTACTTGCTTTGCTGAATTCCCTTAAACAGTATAAATTGAATTTATAAATTTAGTATTTTCCTTTTTAAGTACTTTAAAATGAGACCAGGCAACTTTATAAATCTAATATTTAAATAACTTTTAAAAATAATTAAATTTATAGTGAGTCTAAATTTATTACACATTCATGTACTTATAAATACAATTTTTTTTATATCTTAAAGAATCACAAGTCTGAAATGAATTATTCTTAAATTTAAAGTACAAGTTTAATTTTAAAGTATAATTACATGGTTAATTGTCCAGATTCTCAATAGTATATTTATAATAATAGTAGATTGTTGTATAAGCACTTTACAGTATAGGTTCATTTACTTCTTAGAGTAACTTTGTGAAGTATGTATTATTATAATTCCCATTTTCCAAATGAAGTAACCAAGGCACTGATATTGAGTAACTTGATAAGGAAATAGCAGAACCAGGTTACTAAACCGAGGCCCTCAATCCAGAGACAGTGCTCTTAACCATTTTGTAATGATGTGCTAAATCCTCTCAGATATTACAAGTGCTTTAAGTGATCATGTGAAACAGATTATCCCAAACATGAATATGTTAATATCATGGATTTTATTAATATCACCTACTTTTCCTGGATTGGGAATTTATTCAATAAAGGAAGCAGATTTATCTTCTCAAAGTCAGGCTACTATCTCAGACAAGCCAAGTTGTTAATGTAAATAAGTTGAGGTTGTTGATGAACTTTTTTTGACTCTTCGGGTCAGTTCTCATTTAGAGGTGTGAGACCAGTATATAGGACCTGAGGGCTGAAGGCTTCCATTTGGATTTTACCTGTACCAGTGATTGACAGAATGAGTTGAGTATTTCCCTGGATTGGTGTTGCTTGAATTTACATAATTTACATTGTATCTTTTGTCCATTTCTATCACATGATTTGAATGAATGAATGACAGTCTGCAACATTAGCAGCACATTCCCTCATCCAGATTCTGTGTTGCCTGGTTGAATTCTTTATTATTTTTATGTTCTATGCATGGTTCATACTTTATTTAAATATTTCAGTATATCCAGTTAGATTCTGCTTTCCTCTCATGATAATCACAAGTTGTATTGAATTTTATATTTGTTTTCATATTTGGGGTGTTGGGAAATTAAAAAAATTATATAGATAATATTTTAGTCCAGTCATGGTCTTAACAAATATTTACTGAGCATCTACTTGTCAGATACTGGGCCTAGGTATTGTGTGAGATGGAAGATGGGTAAGGTAAGGTCTTTGTCAAGCATAGTCTTCACAGCAGTATTTTTTTTTTTTTAAATGTAGCCCTAAGAATCACCTGAGGTGCTTGTCAAAATTGCAGATTTAGGGTGCCTGGGTGGCTCAGTTGGTTAAGCGTCTGACTTCAGCTCAGGTCATGATCTCACAGGGTTCATGAGTTTGAGCCCCACATCAGGCTCTGTGCTGACAGCACAGAGCCCACTTCAGACCATCTGTCCCTCTCTCTTTTTGCCCCTCCCCCTCCCTCCTTTCCTCCCTCTCTCTGTCTCTCTCCGTCTCAAAAATAAGTAAACATTTAAAAAAAAATGCCGATTTCTTAGAATTATCCAAATCTATTGAATTGAATCCCTGGGGGAAAGGGCTAAGAATCTTGAATTTTTGGGGGCGCCTGGGTGGCTCAGTCGGTTAAGTGCCCGACTTCAGCTCAGGTCATGATCTCACGGTTCGTGGGTTCAAGCCCCGCATCAGGCTCTGTGCTGAAAGCTCAGAAAAAAAAAAAAGAATCTTGAATTTTTAATAGCTTCCAGAGAAACTTTCTCTTCTTTCATATTTCTAGAGTGATTCTTATACCCACTAAAGTTAAGAAACCACTTAGGTACAGTGCAGTACATCAGAAAAGAAACTCATGTAACTTACTATAATACAAAGAAAATATGTGATGCTGGTCTTGCAGTAATTGATTTGCATTGTCCTCTCTGGCAGTAGTTGCATAATAAGATCAATAGTTTCTGGAAGCCATCTAGTGTTTGAGTACAATTATGGAATATGATATTTTTTAATTTGTTTTGGCAAAAATTTGTATGCTTTATGTGGTGGATTTTTTTTCTTAATACTACTCTGATATTGATACTAGTCACTGCTACTGATATTGGGATATTGTGTTTTTTTGAGATAGTATAATTTTTAATGGATACTTATTGACTTAAAAGTTTAACATATAAAAAGTTTTACCTGTTTGAGTATTACCAGTGTTATCAAGGCATAAATTTTGGTACTTTTATCCTCCATTTATTACTTTAGCCATTAACAGGCCAGATATCACAGACACGGAAATGGAAACTGTTATGGACACTATTGTTGACAGCCTCTTCTGCTTTTTTGTTACATTAGGTGAGTTTTCAAATCTTTCTGGTTATTTCTTAAAAATGAATTATTTGACAACTCATTTTAATCTATTATAAGATCCTCTTGCCTGGATTTCTGTAGGCTTTCTCTCTAGAATTGGGATAAAATATACATTCTGTACTATATAAAACCATAGTTTTTCTAATAATTTGATGTACTTATTCCTCTTGAGTTAGCATTTAACAGCTCTATTGGGTTTCCCTAAATGTCTTTGGTAATTATAACTTCCTGTTATATTTGAATGGTTTGATGGTGACTTTACCTATGTGCCTGTTAATTTTCTTTTAATATTCCATTAGGAAAATTTTCAAATATACTTTTAAGTAGGGAGATAAGTGTAACTGTTAAGGCACACTTCGAAGATTCCAGAAAACACTAAATTTACATATAATATTAATCTACTATACTCAGAATTTTAAACATTTCTTTGGTATGTCGAAATTTACTTACAGCTACTTTGCGTTCAGTATCTAATGTGTGATTTTATGCTCTATTATTACTAATAGATGTGTTCAGAATCCTTCAAATTGCCAGGCACCTGGGTTGCTCAGGGTTGAACAACCAACTCTTGGTTTCAGCTCAGGTCATGATCCCAGGGTTGTGGGATCGATCCCCACATCGGGCTCCATGCTGAGCGTGGAACCTGCTTAAGATTCATTCTCTCTCTCTCTCTCTCTCTCTCTCTCTCTCTCTCTCTCTCTTTCTCTCTCATGCTCTCTGTCCCCTTCCTTTCTTCCCTCCCTCTGCTCCTCTCCCCTGCTCGCATTATCTCTCTCTAAAAATAAAGTTTTTTTAAATAAAATAAATATCTAAAAAAACCTTCTAATTGGAATTTTAATTTTGCAGACACTGAAAACCTTACAGTTAAAATGATCCTCATACTAAAAAGTTTCTCCATTTCACAAAGGAGAAGATTAGGCAAAACAGTGACACCATGAGTAGTTTAAGATACAGACAAGTTTGAGGACAATTTGCACGCAAATTTTGGGGTCCCTCCTTTTAGGGATTTTCTTCTATAATTTCCAGCCCTGAACTCCAGTCTTTGATTCCTTAGCTCATTAAGTCTTATGTTTTCTGCCTGAGCTCTTTTTCCCCGGTGCTTTGCAAACTGGAAAGTAACTTCAGAAGGAAAGCTGGTTAAAAGCATGTCTCATTTTTCAAATATATCTCTTACTTCAAGAGTTTTACCTTCCTCCATGCCTGCTTTTGAGTACCTTCAAATGGGGTTGTTACTGTTTTAAACAAAGCACGTGTATATATTACTTTTAGTCATTAAACAGACATAATTAACCTATTCCTATTTTGCCATCCTACACATTCTCCAGATTGTGCTGAATGCTAGGGTTTTCGTGAACATGAGATTGTTTTACCTTGATGATAGTTATATTTTCATGATAAAGGTAGATTGAAAAAGAGCAGTTTAAAGACCACTGAAGTATTAGAGCCACCTTTTTTATATACAGTGTCAGAAAGTGATTTTTCCAAAAGAGAAATTGAAACTCCTGCCAGTCTAACATAGGAGGATGTCAACAAGAAGCTGTTAAATGAAAAAAAAGCAAATTTAAGAATAGTATGTATAATATCCTATTTTTGTTTTTTGTACTCTTCTTAAATGCACTTGATAAGACTATATGTAGTAAATGACCTGAAGACATCCGTGTCTTCACTAATTCTTAGTGGGGATTCTTTTAGGGTGCTGGAATCAAAAAGAGTTAACTTTATATATTTCTAATATTATTTGAATTTGTTATAACAATCATATATAATTTGCCATTAGAAGAAAAGAGTTTTAAGAATTTTGCTAATCTGCATTTTTACTTTTCCAATTGACTGAACATGCTTTGTATACAATCTAAAATGCAACAGTTTCAACATATAAAGATTACAGTGTTCTCAGTTTTCTGAATTTTTCAGTGCATTTGGAAGAATAATAATAACAGACCACTAAATTAAGCTCTTTTCACTCTTTTTCTTTAAGTCAAATTAAAGTGAATCCTGTGAGCACACTCTTTGAACCTGTCTGTAGGGAGTCACATACTGATTTAGTTAATTCATTGAAAAAATCTCTGGCCACACCGATTGGCCAATGTCGTATAAAAAATAGTCTTTTTTTTTTTACTCCCTGATGTGTTTTTTTTTTCAATGTTTTATTTATTTTTGAGAGAGAGAGATGGCGTGAGCAGGGGAGGGTCAGAGAGAGAGAGGGAGACACAGAATCTGAAGACAGGCTCCAGGCTCTGAGCTAGCTATCAGCACAGAGCCTGACACGGGGCTCGAACCCACGAACCATGAGATCATGACCTGAGCCGAAGCCGGACGCTCAACCGACTGAGCCACCCAGGCGCCCCCCTGATGTTTTTTTTTTAAACTTTGCTTTTACTCTTGAAATGCTAAGTCTTCTTACGTTTGTAGCCTGAAATTGTATACTTCTATTGTGTTTTTGATGCTTAGGTATTTTATAAGTATCTTTTAATTATTAAGAGGTGAAATCATTGCTAACTATTGTTAAAATAGGTGCTGTTCCTATAATCAGATGTTCAAGAGGAACAGCAGCGGAAATGGTAGCAGTGGTGAGTTTATGCAGAGAGCCATTGGTGATAAATAATAATGTATCAGTTGTTTTCAATAAGTCACGCAAGTGTTTTTGTTAACATTATATGTATATGATTGCTATGGGTTATATACTAAATACCAAAAGCAAATATTTTTTGTTTCAACATTGGGATTACACCAAAAATAAAAGTAATCATTGTGTACTTTACATGAACGAGAAAAATGATTTACTCTGATGTGCTGTTCCAGCTGTTTCTTGTTTACTAAAACGTATGTTCGTCTTTCTGCTTTGTGTCTACAAATAGTATTTTACATGTATTTGTCCCCCACATCATTTTATATTTAACTTCATTTAGCAAATGTCTATTGACATTTTTTAAATGAAGTGCATTTTGCTATCCCACTATATTGGAGTAAATTGAGCACTCAAAAATTTGCTTTAAAAATTAAAAAATAAGTAAAGGATTAGAGAAGTTACCGAATTAATGAGAGGACAGGATAAGTGGTATGGAAAGATGGATGATACACTGACTTTTTTAGTTTTCTTAGCCAAAATGAACCATTGACTGATGGGGGCTGCTTTCTTTCACATATTCCATCTCTATTCGGGAGCCAGGAGCCTCTTGCAGCGTCACTCTGTGGATACAAAGAGTCGTGATTGGGGAAAGATGGTGGCTCATTATTGCAAATTGTTCGTGTACCTAAAGTAAAAATAGTGAATGAAAAGTGATTGGTAGTGAAATCAAGCCTGAGTCACAACAGAAAAGGCATTGGTCTTTTTAAGTCCAAGTTACGATGATACTGAATACTAAAGAAGCTAAAATAATTAGATTTTAGAATTGCTGTGTTGTAAAGAAATTCCAAGTTTCTTAATTATGAAACTAAGAACATACTGTGTATTATCCTGAACAAAATTCTGTGAAATCGTTTTTTAAAAGTTATTATCAAATTTGATTTTTCAGAAGCTAGATAAGAAACTTCGAGAAAATCTCAGAGATGCAAGAAACAGTCTTTTTACAGGTGACACACTTGGAGCTGGCCAATTCAGGTATTATGTTCGTTAATATAGGACTTGAAAAGAAAACATTCGTAGAGTTTCTTGGGTTGTTTTCTTATGTTATAAAATACCCTTATACTGTAAATGAAATTTGTTTCTTTCTAATGAGGTAACCACTATCATGGTTTTGACTCAGATTGTTCTTGAAACACAAGTGGAATATTTTATTTATTTTACGTTCTGTTAGAATTTTGTCTTTTGCATTTTTGTCATCAGTATGAGAAATTTTTCTGTTTATATGGCTTTGAAGGTCAGAAGCCATTTTATTTTGAATATCGTTAAGCCTCTTGGTAGTGACAAAACTAAGTGACAAACTCGTGATGTTTTTGTATGTTTTGAGCTATCAACTAGTTTCCATGTTTGCCTTGAAATACTTGTTTATTAAAGTTAATGGACAATATTGATGTAAAGAAGTACAGAAATCCACACAAATGGCTGAGAATTATGTCAAGGGGAAGGGACAGTATTTTGGAAAATTAATTCCTACCCCCACTTTTAGGTGAATTAATAAATAAAGCCTGTGAAAATAAACTGATACTTAGTGTAATGCCCTCCAGGAATAATAATTCCATGGTAACTTTCCATAGACTTCATTTCAGGTTAATTTAGATGGATCCTGTGGTCTTATGTACTATCCTATAATTTGCAGTTTATACTAACATTGTGTTTCAGTTGTTTGTTCGACTGTCTCAGCTTCTACATTATTTTAAACCTTCTGTGATTTCATTGTTGGCCTTAAATACTCTTCAAAATGTTTCTCTTTAAAGAGAACAGAAACATCAAATTCTCATCTAATTTTTTTTTCAACAGAAGGAACCATATAGCATATCTTACTTAACACTTACCTTTTTATACTGTTCTCATAAAAGCCTGAGAAACCAATATAAAGGCACTATTTTATTTGGATAATTTCTAAAAACTTTTTTATAATAAAATTAATAAATATAGTTGTCTTATTTTTAATTTATTGGATGCATTTCTAAATTATTTTAATTAGGAGTCAGCAACCTTACTGACTGTTGTTAAATACATTTGAATCCAGTTGTAAGTTAATGATCCTTCATAAGAATTTGGCAATGTCTGGAGACATGTTCGGCTGTCACAACTGGGTAGATGCTACTGGAATCTAGTGGGCTATATCATAGGATGTGCTGCTACACATCCTACAGTGCACAGAACAAGCCCCCATAATGAAGAATGATCCAACCCCAAATCTCAGGAGTGCTGAATTAAGAAACTTTGCCATAGGCAATCCTTCCTTGCCTTTCACCTATCTCTGGAGTAATAAATGATAGTAGGTGGTAACTGTACCACTCCTACTTACTTATTGCAGAGTTTTATAATCAGTGCAGTGCATTTATAATCAGTACAGTGTAATGAGTTACTAAAGTGGTCAAAGGTCTCTAGCCGGAGAAAACATAAATAATTAATATAATCAGATAACAGTAGTTTGTGAAAATTGATGTATACTCTTGATACAGTAGTGCGAAAGTGGCTACCAGATGACTTTGTGCCTCACTTCTCTTTAAGTCTGTTTCATATCAATAATATATGAAATGTCTGGTAGGTGAATAATAATATAATTAGGTACTATTGTGGCTTAATGCTTTAGTTTTATATATTATAATGGGATCGGTTTTCATGAGGCTCTTCTCCAGAGTCTGCTTTTTTGAGTTTGTGTTTACAGAAAAAAGGTTGTAATTTGTTACATGAAACTGTCAAACATTTATGTACATTTATAAGATCCTACTCTGGTAATTTTCCCTGAAACTGACAATAGCTATTCCTTTTTTCCAGAAATGTGAAATACAAATATGAGTAGAAGCAACTTATTCTTACTTTGCTAACTATAGAATTATTCTGTAAAAGTACTTCTATAGATTTTTTCCTTTAAGACAATTCCCCGGGACTTATAATCTAGCATTATACACAGGCTCTAAGTAGTCCAAAGCATTACTTTACTTGACTGACTATACTAAAAAAAATCTTTAGAGCAAACTATTATGGAATGGCAGTATTAGCATACTAACTCTTCATATCAAAATGATATATACTGAAAGGTATTCGAAAAATGGAGATGTATATACTGTTATCAAGAGTTATATAATTTTTTAAATATATTTACAGCTTCCAAAGGCCTTTATTAGTCCTTGTTGACAGAAACATAGATTTGGCAACTCCTTTACACCATACTTGGACATATCAAGCCTTGGTGCATGATGTACTGGTAAGAGGCTAAATATACTACTTTTTACTAAAGGATAGTAACATTCATTGGTCCTTTTAATTTAAAATTAATGTCATGGCTACCAAAACACAGATGAGAAGATGGAGCTGAGAAATATGAAAGAAAAAGTGATGGGATTTGGTATTACTGGATGTGGATGATGGAGAATAGTAAAGTATTGAGGTTTAAAGTTCCAAATTTATAATCTTTAAAGTATAAAATTTATCATTTGTATTGTTGTCAGAGATGGAGAGAAAAGACATGGAGATAAATGAGTGACTTTTAAAAAATTTTTCATACCAAATATTTTACTTTATTTCTTTATTTTTCTTTTTTTTGCTGTACTGAGAAAGTAAATAAATAATATGTTTCTCCCTGGGAAGGAAAGCTGTAATTTCTCCCTTTTTCCTGGGAATCAGCTAGCCTCATTTTATGGTAAAAAGAAATAGTAATTTTTATATTATATCATATGTTTTCTGAAGTAATTCCACATATGTAAAATCATGCTTAAAACAAAAATCTGTATCTATATTCACACATATATATTTATCTACTAAATACTGTGTATATAGCATATGATATACACAGATAAATAAAAGAGTCCCAGTCTTCAAAGGCACTGGGCAGAAAATACATACACTAATAATTTCTGTACAAGGTGTAATGTAATAAAGTCAGAATAGTCCCCATTTGATAGAAAAATTTAGACCCAAAAATTACAGGATTTGAACCTAAATCATTTGCTCTGCCAAGACTAGCACTCTAATTTACTATCTTTTGGCCCAGGCCTCTAGGGGTTATAGTATATTATAGTATCATTGCAAAGAGTTCCTGAAATGTCATATAGAAAAGAAATGAAAAATGTGGCAATAGCTGGTTTTTTGTTTGGTTTATTTTTTTAGAACCCAGATTCTAGCTATAAGGTATTTATTTAAATAAATTATATTTCAGGATTAGTGATGAAAATTGGCAGTTCTGCACCATTCAGTATCCTAGAGTCCTGTGTCATTTTATTTTATTGTATTTTAAAGATTTTGTTTATTTTGAGAGAGGGAGAGGGAGAGAGAGAATCCCAAGCAAGCTCCGCACTGTCAGCGCAGAGCCCTATGCAGGGCTTGATCTCAGGGACCTGAGCCGAGATCTAGAGTCAGATACTTAACCAACTGAGCAACCCGGGGACCCCTCCTAGAGTCCTGTGTCATTTTAGACTCTAGGATGAGTGTTGATGAAATAGTAGGCAACTCTGATTCACTAGAGAGGGCAAGAAGAATCAAAGGGACTACTGAATTAAACATTGAGTAAGGGAACATGGAAACTAGTTTTAGGAGGTCATGTAAGAGGCTAAAGAAGAATTCAACCACTATTGGAGGCCCTACTCTGACAAAACATTTGAGAAAAGATCTAAAGGAGGTAAGGTAGTGAATTACGTTATCTATATGGGAGAACAGCATTCTAAGCAGAAAGATGTCTAACATGTTTAAAAGATAACAAGGCATCCAAGGTGACCAGCACAAAGTAAGGCAGGGGGAAAATAAAATAGCAAGAGATGAAGTTAAATAGGATATGGGAAGGAGTGTAGCATAGAACATTATAGACCATTGTTGGGATATTGACTTTCAATTTGAGGGAAATGGGGAGCCACATGCAGTTTTGAGTAAAGGGGTGACATCTGATGCACATTTTAAGAGTATCACTCTAGCTGCTGTGTTGAAAAGAGATTCCTTGGGGGGCATATGAGGAGTCAAGAGACCAATAGGAGGGTATTGCAGTTATCTTAGCAAGAGATAATGATGGCCTACAACAGGATGGAAATGGTGAGGGTCATGATAATCTTTGGAATGTAGAGGTGATGAATTGGATGTGGGATATAAGAGAAAGAGAGGAGTCAAAGATAAGTCCAGAGTATTCCCTTTGCAAATGGACAGATGTTATTTATTGAAATAGGAAAGACATGGAAGGAGAAATTTTGGGGGGAAGATCAGATGTTGAGTTTCCAACATGTTAAATGTGAGATGCCTGCTAAAGTATTCAGGTGTAGATATCAAATAGATAGATATAGGAGTTTGGAGTTCAAGAAGAACACCTGGTCTAGAGAAATAAATTTAGGAGTAGTCCATATATAGATGGTATTTAAAGCCAAGAGATAAAATGAGGTCAATAGGGGGATGAATACAGATAGAAGAGAGAAGAATCCAAGAACTGAACTTTGAGGCATTTTTCAGCATTTACAGGTCGGGGTGAAGGATAAGACCTAACAGTATAATCAATAGTGATATATGAGAACTAGATCTTTGTTGTTTTGGAAGGCAGTGAATTAACTGTTTAGAGAGGAGGTAGGAATCAATTTAGACAAATGCCCAGGACTAACAAGTCACCAATGTGAGTGGCAACATCAAGGTTATTACTGACTTTGGTAAAAGCAGCTTCATAGTGTAGGGACAAAACACTAAAGTGAGTTTAAGAGGATTGAAAGAAGAGACAGAAGGAATATAGAAAAATTGTGAGAGTTTTTGCTGTATAGGAGAATTGAGAAAAGTGGTTGCTGAAAGGGTGAGATAAAAGATTTTTAAATGAGAAAAATTAGACCATCTTTGTGTATCAATGGGAATGATCAAAAGAGAAAAGTTGATCCAGGAGATGAGAGTGTCCTGCAGGTCTGTAGGAGGCATTAATGATGAGTATAGACCAGGATTTCTCAACCTTGGCATTGACATTTTGGACCTGATAACTTTTTTGCTGTGGAGGGCTGCCCTGTGCATTGTGGGATGTTTACCAGTCTCCTTGGCCTTTACCCTCTAGATGTCAGTAGCACTTTCTCAGTTGTGACAGCCAAAGTGTCTACACACAGTGCCATAACCAGGCTATGAATAGGGGCAAAATTGCCTCTGAGTGAGAACTGGTGTTACAGACTAACAGCAGGAATTTCAAAGGTGGAGTGGTTTTATGGAAGAGGACACGTGAAGAATCTGGGAGTAGCAAGGAAGACCACTGTCTCAGTCTTGGGACCAACCAGTTAGAGTTCATTTAGAGCAAGAAAGTACAGTGGAAGTTACGAGTAGATGTTCAGAATAGGAGATTTGGCTATTGGACTCAGTGTGAGTTCCAGAGGGTATGAGAGAAGGATTTTAGGAATTGGTTAAGAGTGACAGATGGATCTGAGGGAAGTAGTATAGGGAACCATACAGAGATGGGCATGATAAGATAGTTTTGGTTATCTCAAATTAGATTTGGTTGGTGGGGTCCTGGCTTTTGAGTGGGAACTAAGGGTGGTATAGGTTAGGAGTCATCTCTTCACTCGTGCTGGTTGTATGTGGAGGCTGTGTAGAGCATTGAGATACTGTGATGTTTTTCTCATGAAAATACTTGATGCTTTGAGCACAGGAATTAACGTGTATATACAAGTAATTGCACTGTGAAGGAATATGTTCTTACTCTCCCATTGTTGGAAAAGAAAATTGGAAAACATAACTCAGGGCAGAGCTTTCCTCAAGCCAGATAAGGCTTATACTGATCTTTGAGGTTTTCACTGTTGTAGAGTGAAATGAGAATAGAAAGGGCTGTGAATACTAATTTTTTGTGTATGTGCTTTACCTTTTATTACCCTTGTATTTTTGTGAGATATTTAATGTACTAATACTTATTTCCTATTCTTTGGAGTTAAAATAATCCTTTTAAAAATACAAGGTGTTCAAAATAGATGGTGGAGGGTTTTTATTTTCTTTTTCTTTTTTCTTTTTTTTGGTTTTGCTCTCCTCTTCAGTTCACAGAATTAAAAGTTAGCAATCTGGTGTCTCCAAAAATTCAGTTCAAAAAATATTTTTTTTAATATTTATTTTTGAGAGAGAGAGCATGAGTGGAAGAGGAGCAGAGAGAAGGGACAGAGGATTTGAAGTGGGCTCTCTGCTCACAGCAGAAAGCCTGATGTGGGGCTTGAATTTATGAACGGTGAGATCATGACCTGAGCCAAAGTCAGATGCTCAACAGACCACCCTACTCAGATGCCCCTCAAAAAAATATTTTTAAGTCCCTGTTCCATGCTAGTCACTGGGATATATGGTAAACAGAGCAGATGTTACCTCTGATTGCATAGAGGTTAGAGTAAAGGATTCCTCCAGACATTTGGGTTATTCTTGGTTTTAGTTTTTGTTACAAATAATAGAACACTTCTCTAGTTAACTTTCTTAGGCTAGGTTCTCAGATTCCATATTCCCTTTAAGCAGTCTTTTTTCAGCATTAGTATCAGAACATTTAGGTATTATGAAAGTACTCTTTTTAAAGAGATTGGTATTGACTTAATTCTGTTCGTTAATTTTATTTTTTAATTTAAGATTAATTCCAGTACAGTTAACATACAGTGTTATGGTTTCAGGTGTACAGTATAGTGATTCAGCAATATATTATTACTCACTGCTTATTAAGATAAGTGTACTCTTAATCCCCTTCACCTATTTAACCCATCCCCCCTCACCTACCTCTGCTCTGGTTACCGTCTCTTTGTTCTCTATAGTCCAGAGTCTTGTCTTTGGTTTGTCTTTTTTATTTCCTTAGTTCATTTGTTTTGTTTCTTAATTTCCACATATGTGTGAAATCATATGGTATTTGAATTCATTCTTTCTCTGACATATTTCACTTAGCACTATGCTCTCTAAATCCAGCCATATTGTTGCAAATGCAAGATTTTATTCTTTTATTATGTTTGAATAATATTCCGTTATGTATATATACCGTATCTTCTTTGTTCATCTGTTGGTGGACAGTGGGCTCTTTCCATAACTTGACTATTGTAAATAATGCTGTAGTAAACATAGTGGTGTGTATATCCTTTTGAACTAGTGTTTTCATATTCTTTGGGTAAATACCCAGTTGTGTGATTACTGGATCATATGGTAGCTCCTGTTCATTGGGATATCATAAATTGTTACGCTTTTTTTTTTTTTAGTTAAAACTGCTGCTTTTGAAGCTTCCTTGGAATTTTTAACATTATTAAAATTATTCCCTTTACCTCCACAAGATGGAGTAAAAGTTCTAGATAGGAATGGTTAACCTGAAATTGGAGCTTGCTTTTTATATTAAATATCTTTGCCTGAAAATCTGGAACACTGATAGTATGTATATATTTAGACCTTGGAAACAACTGAAAATTCACACAGCTTCCCTTTGTGCCAGAAAGATTGTTGTCATTTAACATGGGAAATACACTTTTCTAGTGAAAAGCTTACAGTGCCCCTTTCCTTTTACTGGGATATAAGAAGCACAATTAATAATTAGAAAGTCATGTTTCATTTTTATTATACCCTGGTTCTGGGAAGGGTGGATTTGATTGTTCATCTGCAGTGAGTAGTTACCATTGAGCAAAGGGGGATGGACATTATTTCATCTTAGTATCTTGTTCTTTACTTGGGCTTTTTCATATCTTAGATGCCCTTTTTGTGTCTTTGACCCTGACTCTTATTATTTGAAACATTAAGTCACAAGTTATACTAACATATAAAGGATTTTTTTTTGTCCACTTAAAAAAAGGAAGCAGTTTCCAAATATATACTTTTAAAAGATTTTTAGAAAAGCATTTTAGAAGCACTCATTTTTTTAAAGATGTATGATTACAGTATAATGGATGCCTAAGTGTAGTTCAAAGTTTTATGCTTTGAAGATTGATGCTCTGTTGAACCTGTAGTCTTTATTAACACAAAACCTCTTGGACAGCACTATATTGGACTAGTTTCAGGCATTTGCCTCAAAGTTAAGAATAATGTAAACTTTTACTCAATTAACCTAAGTTGTTCATAGGAAGCTTCTACTAAACGTGTGTATACTATGTAAAAGCCAAGAAAACATCTTTGATTATATTCATTTTTTAAATGATATTGTTTCAGTGTATTTCCATATTCATTGCTATTTCTGAACTTGGATGAAAATTTTATATAAGGGAGGGGCGCCTGGGTGGCTCAGTTGGTTAAGCATCTGACTCTATTTTTTAGTGTCTGACTTTTTTTAAGTTTATTTATTTATTTATTTATTTTGAGAGAGAGAGAGCATGCACTTGTGGGGGAGGGGCAGAGAGAGAGGGAGAGAGAGAATCCCAAGCAGGCTCTGTGCTGTTAGTGCAGAGCCCAGCAAGGGGCTTGATCTCACAAACCATGGGATCATGACCTGAGCCAAAACCAAGAGTCAGACGCTTAACTGACTGAGCCACCAAGATGCACCCCAAACATCTAACTCTTGATTACAGCTTAGGTCATAATCTCACATTTCATGAGTTCAAACCCCATGTTGAGTTCCGTGCCATCAGCGTGGAGCTTGCTTAGGATTCTCTCCCTCCCTCTCTCTCTCCCCCTTCCATACTCTCTCTTTTCTCTCAAAAATCATAAGTAAACTTAAAAAAAATTTATTTAAGGGAAAGAAGAGTATGTATTACTATTTACTAATCTAGCTTTAGGTTGCTACCATTTTTTCCTCTTACATCACACTTGCTTAGTACATAAGATTTTAAAACATTTATCTATGTTTATGATGGAGCATTGTATAGAGATTTTCTTTTTCAATTAAATGATTCTTAGAAGTATTCTAAGTTAGGTTTTTCCTTCCTTTGTCTTAATGTCTTCACATATTTTTCTTTTCTCTCCCTTCTTGTCATCATTGACCAAAGTTCAGGGTTTCTAAAACAGTGCTGTCTCACAGAAATAAAGTATAAACAGATGTAATTTTAGATTTTCCCATAGCCAAATTAAGAAGATAAAAAGGAACAGATGAAATTTATTTTAACAATATATTTTACATAACTCTGTAAAACCAGATTATTAGCATTTTTTGTTGTTACTCAAATTTTGTGCGGCTTTTTTTTATAATTTATTTTTTTTAATTTACGTCCAAGTTAGTTAGCATATAGTACAACAGTGATTTCAGAAGTAGATTCCTTAATGCCCCTACCCATTTAGCCCATCCCCCCTCCAAAAACCCCTCCAGTAACCCTCTCTTTGTTCTCCATATTTAAGAGTTTCTTACATTTTGTCCCCCTCCCTGTTTTTATTTTTGCTTCCCTCCCTTTATGTTCATCTGTTCTGTATCTTAAAGTCCTCATATGAGTGGTCATATGATATTTGTCTTTTCTGACTGATTTCACTTAGCATAATACCCTCTAGTTCCATCCATGTCATTGCAAATGGCAAGATTTCATTCTTTTGGATTACCAAGTAATACTCCATTGTGTATATATACCATATTTTCTGTATCCATTCATCATCCATTGATGGACATTTGGGCTCTTTCCATACTTTGGCTATTGTTGATAGTGCTGCTGTACACATTGGGTGCAAATTATTAGCATTTTAACACATAATCAATTTAAAACTATTTTATATTTTCTTTATATATTAAGTCTTAAAAATTCGGTATATTTTGTACCTATATCACTCAATTCAGGCTAGTCACTTTCCGGAGAATCAGCCACATGTGACCAGTACCAACTGTATTAGACATCCTGTTTCTAAATCATTATGTCTCAAGTTCTTTACTAGTTTAGAGAATGAATAAATTGGAAATGTTGCATGTAGTCAGCAGTGTATCTCTGGGGGCTTTTCTAGCCCATGATTCCTAGAGTAATAAGGAATTTTGCTTTAATAAGAATGACCTAGCTTATCAGAGTGTCGTTGGCATTGCTGAATCTGTACAGAACACCTTGGCATCTGAATTAGGATGTGTTAGGTATTAACACATATTAAAGAACCCTTGAGATACAGAAGTGCTGATGTATAGGGGCAGAGGTACCCCAATGTTCATAGCACTTTCAACAATAGCCAAATCATGGGAAGAGCCTAAATGTCCATCAACTGATGAATGGATCAAGAAGATGTGGTTTATATATACAATGGAATACTACATGGCAATGAGAAAGAATGAAATCTGTCCATTTGTAGCAAAGTAGATAGACCTCGAGGGTGTCATGCTAAGCAAAATAAGTCAGGCAGAGAAGGACAGATTCCATATGTTTTCACTCATAGGTCTAACAGGAGAAACTTAACAGAGGACCATGGGGAGGGGAAGTGGGTGGAAAAGAGTTAGGGAGAGGGAGGGAGGCAAATCGTGAGAGACTCCTTAATACTGAAAACAAACTGAGGGCTGGAGGGGGAGGGGAAAGGGGGAAGAGGGGTGATGGTCATGGAGGAGGACACTTGTGGGGAAGAGCACTGGGTGTTATATGGAAACCAATTGGACAATAAACTATAAAAAAATGAATAAACATTTTAAAAATTTAAAAAAAAGAACCCTTGAACCTCCATGTATTAAAATAACAAATATCTATTTTTGTTCACAGTATTCTTTGTTTCTTGTCCAATGTGGATGAGCAAGGAGGAACTCTTAATTATCATAGTCACTCCCAAATTAAGGGTGATGAGGCCCCATCTCAACATGTACTTTCACAATCACTGTGACAAGGAGCAAAAAAATTCTGGGTTGTATTCATTGTTATGAATAAAATTTTAAGATCTTTATCAGGGAATATTTCATATAAAAACACAAAGTTACAGAATACTATAATTGACCCCCATGTGCAACACTCAGTTTCCCAAGCCGTATGCATCTAATCCCAGGCATTATATGATCTATGCATAAATACTTCAGCATATCTTTTAAAAAATACCATAATTTTATTATCATACCTAACAAAATTAACAATTATTCTTTAGTAGTATCTCATACTATCTCTGTGTTCAGTGTTTCCTAATTGTTTCAAAGATGCATCTTTGCAATTGGTTTGTTCAAACAGGGATCCAAACAATATCTATACATTGCATTAGTTGATACATCGTTAAGTTTCTCAATTTACGCTGATTCCTCTCTTTCCATTCCTTTTTTATTGCCATTTTTTGGTTGAAGGAATAGGAATCATTTTCTAAAGAATTTCCTACATTTCTGTGTTTGGTTGATTGTATTCTTATGGGACACAATTTGACATGATTCTCTATCCCCAATATTTTCTTTAAACTGATCTAGACACTTGATTAGATATGTCTCAATTCTTTGACAAAATAAAAGTTACTTTTATTTTACTTTGCTATTTTTCTTACGTGAATATAAATCTCACCTCTGCATAAATGGGTGTCACGTATTTCATCAAAATGTAATTTTGTTAACATTAGCTCTTTTTGGATCTACTGGTCTCCTTTAACTTGTGAAAGGAAACCAAGACTGCTGAAGACTTACTTACCCATGTTTTTAGCACTTCTCAGTGTTATTTATTTATAACCTGTGATTGGGGACACCATTGTCCAGTCTTCTAAGTTAAATATCAGAGGGAACAGGTTAGACTTTACCTGTTAAAACTAATTCTGTTGTCTTGTATTTGTATATAAATGTTCAGTTTCTTTCATGACTAAGTACACCACAGAATGTTTTAATTTCTCAATTTTCAAGACCAGAATTTTCCTTACTTGCCTGGCTGTTAATGCAAACAGTGAAAGTGTTCTTACCATTATTGTGTTATTTCTCAAAACTGAGGAAATTGTAGGGTATGGTCTAATGTACTAGTCCCTGTATTGTTGACCTACTTTTATCAAGAGGAGATTAAGCTAGAATGACTAGAATTAACTCAGGAAGCAACAGATATTGGTGAAGATGAGGAGAAAGGGGGACCCTTTTGCACTGCTGGTGGGAATGCTAACTGGTGCAGCCAGTCTGGAAAACAGTATGGAGGTTCCCCCAAAACTTAAAAATAGAACTACCCTGTGACCCAGCAGTTGCACTACTAGGTATTTATCCAAAGGATACAAAAATGCTAATTCAAAGGGGCACATTCATCCCGATGTTTATAGCAGCACTATTGACAGTTACCAAATTACACACACACACACACACACACACACACACACACACGAGTATTACTCGGCAATCAAAAAGAATGAAATCTTGCCATTTGCAACAACATGGTTGGAACTAGAGTGTATTATGCTATGTGAAATAAGTCAGAGAAAGACAAATATCCTATTATTTCATTCATATGTGGAACGTAAGGTACAAAACAGACGAACATAAAGGGAAGCAAAAATAATATAAAAACAGAGGGAGACAAACCATAAGGGACTCTTAAATACAGAGAACAAAGTGAGGGTTGCTGGAGGGGTGTCCAGTGGGGGAATGGTGTTCATTCGATTAAGCATCTGACACTTGATTTTGGCTCAGACCATGACCTCACAGTTCATGAGACTGAGCCCCATGTCGGGCTGTATGTTGACAGCACAGAGCCTGCTTGGGATTCTCTCTCTCCCCCTCTCTCTGCTCTTCCCCATCGTGTGCTCACACACACACACACACACACACACACACTCTCTCTCTCTCTCTCTCTCTCTCTCTCAAAATAAATAAACTTAGAAAAAGAATATGTTATTAAAAAATACCTTATTAATGAGAAAAGCAAGGTACAAAATATGCATGATGTAATCTAATTCTTTAAAATTAAAAGGATATGTCTATGCTGTCACACGCAAAAATATTTTTCTAGGAGGATATACAACCTTAACATGATTTTTAAATATTTTTTGAAATTTTAATCATTTGCATCTACTACTTTAATTAAAATACATAAACATTTGAAAGTATTTTGTGTAACAAAACATTAGAAGTCTTTACATTTCAGATGATATTTTGTCCTTATTAGAAATATTAGAAAAAGTAGCAAGAATCTGTGTTATTTTCCTCATTGTAGGAAATGTTATGGTTCTTAAACTGTTACTTAAAAAAGGATTACTTTTTCCTAGGATTTCCATTTAAACAGAGTTAATTTGGAAGAATCTTCAGGAGTAGAAAATTCTCCAGCTGGTGCTCGACCAAAGAGAAAAAACAAGAAGTCTTATGATTTAACTCCAGTTGATAAATTTTGGCAGAAACATAAAGGAAGGTAAGTAAGGAAAACATCAGTAAGTGAAAGATTCACCCCTTAAAAAGAAATGAAGATGTCATCTGACTTAATGAATTTGATTAAAAAAATCAGAAAGATCATGGTGGTTCATCTACACAATGGGTAGGAGCCATAACTAAATAGTCTGTAGAGATGTATTTTTATTGCTTGATTTCTTTCTGATTCCTAGGTTATTTTTTGGTAGTTGTTTTTTAGGGGCCACTTGCCTATTCATTAAGGCCATACCATATGATTTTGTAGATTTTACAGATAGTTTTTCTAAATTTTGTTGCTGTCCATTGACCCTTTACAAGGCCATTTCTGCCTTTCATTAAAACAGGTTTTTGTGGGGCACCTGGGTGGCTCAATCGGGTAAGAGACCGACTTCGGCTCAAGTCATGATCTCGCAGTTTGTGAGTTCGAGCCCCACGTTGGGCTCTGTGATGGCAGCTCAGAGCCTGGACCCTGCTTGGATTCTGTGTCTCCCACTCTCTCTGTCCCTTGCCCACTCACACACTGTCTGTCTGTCTGTCTGTCTCTCTCTCAAAAGTAAATAAACATTAAAAAATTTAAAAATAAATAAAATAGGTTTTTGTGACAGGAAAACATTGAAGTGTAATCTTCCCTCTTTGTTCCATGTCTGCCTTCATACAAACACAGTTTCAGATACCTGTGGAGAGAGAATATGTAAGCCTGAAAATCAGATTTATTTAAAGCACATTAGAAATAATAATTTGCTGTGTGATTTATTATCAGATATATGGATATATAGATCCCATGTGTTACTATGTCCCTTTAAAGTTTAGGGTATTTAATGGGTTCAGTAATTGTTATAAAAATTATCTAGTGGTCCTTATGGCTAGGAAAGTCATTCTAAACAAGCAAACCAAAAATTCCTCTTTCTCTGAGAAAAAGAATGCTGCTCATCAACAATTACAGAAGTATAAAGTTTATTATTATTATTATTTTGAGTATTTCAAGCATTACTGTACCTATATATGTGTCCATGTTCTTGATATGGCTGTTTGTTCCTTTTGGCTTCATTTATGTTGAAAGAGAAGTAAGATAATAGTATTGATTCAATCAGCTGGGTTTTTTATGTGTTTTATCTATTTATAACTTTTTTTTTAAACACTGGGAAGTCAAATTGAATTTTATTTTCTCTGCAAAGTCACTGTCTTCCTCTTTCTGCTGTGGCAGTTTAGGTACTATTATAATTGATTTTAAATGATTTTCTTCTCTTCAGAATTCCATAGTCTACTTTTTTCCATAAGGACAAAGTACAAGAAATTACATTTACATTATTTATAGAAGATGCAGAGTATTTTAAATTTAACTGGAAGATTTACATTTTGGGGGCTGGCGGGACAACTGAATGGCTCGGTTGGTTGAGCATCTGACTCCTGGTTCCTGCTCAGGTCATGATCTCACGGTCTGTGAGATAGAGCCCCGTGTTGGGCTCTGTGCTGACAGTGCAGGGCCTGCTTGGGATTCTTTCTCTCCCTCTCTTTGCCCTTCCCATGCTCTATCTCACTCTCTCTATCAAAATAAGTAAATAGACTTTAAAAGAAAAGAGATTCACATTTCCTAAAAGAAAAAAAGCTTAAGAAAAAAATCTCTTCATTCAAATATGGAAGATTTGAATATTTTCTTTAGACTACATATTAAGGAACAATCTAAGAAGTCAGTTGAATAGTAAGATATTTAATTCTTTGTTTGTAAGTAATTATAGCCCTGAATAACTCTCACTCTAAAGATTGTACTACAATATTAGAGAAATATAGTCATAGTAATATAGATGCAGATGTACTGGGAGATTGTGTAAAGTAACATAAATCTTTCTGAGCTTCATTTTCCTCATCAGTAAAATATAGGGATGATAATTCTACCTGGTGCCCTATTTCAGAAGGTTGTTATGAAGCCAAAGTAAAAAATATTAAGAAGTAACTTGTCCAGAGTCATCTAGTTATCTTTGGTAAAAGCAAGAATAAAGGCCAGTCCTGGCAGATCCCAAAGGCCCTGGTCTTAATTACTGATAGTGTGTACCTCACCAAGGCTGTGGTTAGATTAGATGAGAAACAGAGACAGATTTTTAGCATTGTGTTTGGCATACAATGAGCATCCCATAAATGTAAGCAGTTATTATTTGTTAGCTCTAAGACCAGAAGATACTGGGGATTTCAGGATTATCCAATTCAACCAGCACATCTTAACATGCCAGTGCTGTCTTCTGCCAGCATAGTCTGCTGAAGCTGAGGTTGGACCTACAGTTGTGATGTAAAACTGGACTGTTTTCCTCAGAATCCTTTTAGGGACTTCGGTCATTTCTCTCAGTCTCCATTGGATGAAAGGTACTGATCATTAGTGAAGTGTTACCAGGTGTAAAGACAAAGGGCTTTTGTTTTATTGCTGCTCATTGCCTTTCTTGAAGGAAGCAAAGCTGGTCTCTGCTAAAGCTGTAGATGAAAATTATTTTCGTTAGGAACTATTTCATGGTCAACCATATATTTATTTATAATTATTCAAGGTTAGTGCCATGTGAAACTCTTCCTACCAAAGCTGCTCAGTGATTGCAGATCACTTGTGTTTGAAGTCTACAGATATTACTGCTAGACCGCATTTGCCTGGAGGAAGACATCACACATTAGAACAGCAAAATTGTGGCCTGTGTTCTATTTTTACTAACAGATTTCTAAGATAGTAAGCTTACAGAATTAAAGTATTTTTTTTCACAATTACTTGCATGTAATATTTTTTAAATGTGTATTTGTAATTTATATGAACCCTTTGGTAATCTGTGTTAATTTGGGTGGTAATATTTAATTGATGTTTGGAATACCATGACTCCTCTTCTTTGTTTTTCAGTCACTTAAATATTTTACTTTTTTTCCTAACAGCGTATAGGCGAAGAAAAATGTGATATGGCTAATGAAAATAAATAAAATTTCAGTTTTTTTAGATGTATAAGTATTATATGCATTTTAAACAAATGGTAATTATAATATACATACTAGAAGGATATATAGTTGTACTTATGCTAAATGTTATATATAAAAATGTTATAATATAAATTATTCAAATATATATATTATAAATTACTCAAATATATATAAATATATTTGAATTCAAATATGATAAAATATTCAAATCCAAATAGGTACATTTGAAATAAAAATAAATCCTCATGGTATATATTTCAGAATTCACACAAAAGCAATATTTTAATGTCATATTCATAGTTCATCTTGTTCAATACTGTTTCAGTCCATTCCCAGAAGTTGCAGAATCAGTTCAGCAAGAACTAGAATCTTATCGAGCACAAGAAGATGAGGTTAAACGACTTAAAAGCATTATGGTAAGATTCTGTAAGATTCTGTTTGCTATCATAGAATTATACGAAAGTAGAAGGACATCTGGAGGGAGGAAGAGGTTAACTTTTTTTCTCATGAAAATTTGAGCCATTCATTGTTTTAATAACAAAAAAAGTATTGTCAACTTATATATCTTTTTCAAAAAGAAATGTAAATACTGAGATCAAACTTTTTTCAGAGAATAATCTGAATTTATAATCTGAAAAAATAGAGAATGTGGCTTCATGTTAGAGATCTGTGTTCCAGTGCTGCTCACTCTACTATGATGTGATCTGACCTCAGCATGCGTCTGCTCTGTTTATTATTGCGTGACCTGTGCCAAGCCTCTGCACTATTTCCTTACCTGAAAATACCCGCTGCTCCGTGGTCATCTGGCCATTTATATTAGACTGGCGGTAACTAGAATTCTAATGTAACTCTCAGAGATGGATGTTTGTTCCTTAGAGGAGAAGAATCGTTACTCTGGGTGGCTGAGATCTTAGTGTTTATCAGTAATCTGAGGAATATATTGATTTTTATGTTTCTGGGATCTTTTTTTTTTACCTTCTCAGGGACTAGAAGGGGAAGATGAAGGAGCCATAAGTATGCTTTCTGACAATACCGCTAAGCTAACATCAGCTGTTAGGTAAGTAAGCAATATATCCCCTTTAAGTCTTTCTGTTGATATGATCTATCTTGAAGACTAAAAGTTTAGCTAATATTTTTAATAATAGGAAATAGTAGGTAATGGCAGAGACCTTTAAATTTAAAAAACTAAATTGTCTCTTTAATATGTTCAAGCTGATTTATCTCTTTTATATAGCAGATCATTTGCTTCTTTCACTGGTTAGAATTGTATAATGGAGATAATTTTACCAAGAAGATAGTATTGGTGATAAAATAATGCGACTTATTTTATCATTGCTGCTATTATTTTGTTAACTAAAGGTTAAGCAATTTCTTTCTGGTACTTGAAATACCATCAAGGAGAGAGGAAATGTGTTTTAATAGTATAGGTAAAATCATATTTCCATTAATCTGGTTTTACTCTAAACCTCCAGATTTTAGAATCAGAAAGTGAAATGGTGGAATAATGATATTTGGGAGGGAGATTACTTTAAGAAGCATTTCACTTGTATTAAAGTAGTAAGTATTGTATGTGTTAAAGCCTAGAGATTAACTTTGGTTGAGTAAACTTCTATTAAAGTACACTTGCATTAAGGTAGTGAATATTTTATGTGTTAAAACCTAGAGATTAACTTTGATTGATAATCAGTTTAATTTGTCATTTTATCACTATTTGTTTCCTCAGAGGAAACACCCAGGTATGTATTTTATTAAGATCTATGTCATTTTCTTAGAAAATTTAATGGTTAATTTTTAATTTTTTGATACTTGTAGTTCTTTGCCAGAACTCCTTGAAAAAAAAAGACTTATTGATCTCCATACAAATGTTGCCACTGCTGTTTTAGAACATATAAAGGTAAATTTAACCCCCCCCAACATTTATATATTCTATTTATGTAGAGTTTTATACTTTTTAAGATTATTTCATATTATCTCACTGAGGCTTCACTGTATCAAAGGCAACATTATTACCTTCATTTTTTGCAAATGAGGAAGTTTAAGAATCCAGAAAGATTAGTGAATTGCCAAGATCACACATTTAGTAAATAAAAGTTGTCTCCATATTGCTTCAGTACTATATTTGCACTTAACTCTGTTAACAGTAGACCTGTGTCTAACCATCAGTAATAGAGATTTAGACACCCCTTTTACTATATAGTACTATCTAAAATATCCACTAACTTTTAGTTTTAGATGAGTTTTAGATGAGTCTTACAGCATTAAAGGTTCTTACTGTCTCCTGTTGTACTGTGATTTTGAAATAAATAGATCGTATCTTCTATGTGTTATCATAGTTCTTTATCTCATTACTTTGTTCATGATTACCCCATATCAGTCCTTCAGTATTTTGCTGTCCCTTAGTCTCTGGTTGTGGAGCTGAATTTCAGTGACAGATTGACCATACACTAGGACATGGTTATTATTGACCTCTGCCTTCCATGTGATATATTTGAAAAAGCAGTGTAAAAAAGCTAAATAATGTTTATTGCTTGTCAGAGATATTGATAACACCTTGAATTTATGGAAAAGGGACTTTAATCATTTTTAATGATTTAAGTTATAGAGAATAGGAAGGAACTAATATAGATAGATAATAGACATTGTGCATCATGAAATTTAACCTGCATAATTTCCTTTTGTTCCACATCTCACTATTGGTATTGACGATGTTCATGTACCTGCAGGGATAGAAACATAATTGTGCAGTTTATAGATGACTCTGCTGATATTTTCCCTTCCATGTGTAGTATCTCTGTAAAATGGGGAAAGGCTGCACAGATCTGTTTGCCTGAGGTCATTGTCTCCTGTGGAGATAATATATATCATCAGGTGAAATACAACAGAGATCTGTATCGAGAATATCCTTCAGTAGGAGAGAAAAGGCTTTGCTTACAAGGTGAAGACTGAATCTAATGTAAAAAGTTTTAAAAATTTATTGCATCAAAACAAAATATAAGTTCTGGTTTATATCTATTAACCTGTAATTATATACTAAGGATCTTATGATCCATTAAACTAGTATTTTTTGAGTACGTGGTGTGTACCAGGCAGTGTGCTAGGTGCTACATTCAAGTAAGTGGACAAGTAAAAACAAATTCTAAAAAATTATAACAGTTGTTAATAGTCCTATGTGATCTTGAAGATTTAAACTGTTCTGTGGATTTCCTCTGACTTTAGTTTCTTTTTATTTATTTATTTTATTAGTAAAGTTTATTGATTCTTATATTTTACTCTCTGACTTTGGTTCTCATAGCTGTAAAACCAGTAAAATTACCAAACTGAGTTATGTAACCCAGAGTAACTAATTATTATACTATGGAAAGTATAGTTTCATCCTATTTATAAAACTTTACAAACATTATCCTGCTACAAATTTATATGAATTACTCCAGGTCAGAGACTAGAGCCTATGGTTTAAGAAAATTTTAGCTAAAGGAACTGATTTATTCAGTCATGTTTATGGAGCGACTGTGTGTTGTGCTAGGCCCTGAAAATTCTGTGGTAAATAAGACGAGTTCTCTGTTCTCTTGGAGCTTATATTATAGTAACAATAAGTAAAGTACCCAAATTAGAAAACAAGATAACTTCAGTCATTTAGATGATATGAAAAGAACAAAAACGGTGATATGAGGCGATAGAGAACATCGGAGAGGGCTACCTTAAGTGGCTAGGAGTAAGTGGTTAGGGAAATCACCTTTGATGAGGTGATGTTTGAGTTGAGACCTGAATCACAAGGAGCCAGTTAGTGAAAATTTCAGGGCCAGGCATTCCAGGCAGAAGGACTAAAAAGTGCAAGGCCTTAAGACAAGGAACAAAGTTGGTGTGTTTAAGGACATAAAGGAAGATTAATGTGCTTATAGTAAGGAGGGAAAAAGTGATAGACTATGGGATCAAAAGAAATGGGAATTTAAGTGTGATGGGAAGTCATTGGAGATTAATGACATGATGTGATTTATGTTTTAAATGGAGAAGTGAGGAGTCTGAGTGATGGGTGAGTTCTGAAAATAATTGTGGAATTGGAAGACAGCTATTTATAGCTGTCTAGGTGAACTATGTTTTTTTAAGGCAAAATTTACTATAAATTCTTTGATGTTGATTTCTAATTTTGCACTAATGATTTTATATGAGTTTTTCAAAATCAATTAGTGCTAATAGAGGCCATCTGTCTGAGGTACTTCAACATGCCACTGTGCATGACCTACATAATTCTGCTTTAAGACCTGGCAATTTGGCTTTCTCTATAAAAGAAGTTGTTTCTTCCAGGACTGCTGATTGGCAGAACATCTTATGCTAAGAAACTAATTTGTCATTCAGTGTGTTAAGTGACTTTATGTAAAAGCTGCACATTTGGGGATGATTGTTTTGCCGTAACTCAAGGAAGACACCCTTTTATTAGGATCTGATTTAAAGAAACGGTCCTTTAAAGGACATCTCCTTAGCCGAAGGAAAATAATGTCCCCTATAGAACACACTGTTCCTCCTTGGGGGTCATTCTAAGAAACCCAATTTATCAGAATGTTTTTAAATATCCTTGATAAAGGAGCATATTTATCTTAAATATTTATGTATGAATTATAGTTGTATTTAATAAGCTATATACTCTACGGAATATTTTGATGTAAAAAATTCTTTTGGTATAGAAAAATTGCAATGTTTTCTGTGAAGAGTCTTTGTAATGTTGACTGTCTCTTTTAAGGTATTCTTCATTCTTGTCAAAATTAGTACATAAATTCTATTCCCATTATTTCTTATTACTCGTAGTTTTAAAATTTCTTTTTATGGTTTTTCATAATTATTAATTTCCAACTTTATAATATTTACTTTTAAATGGCATGTTTATTTGTACTTTGAGCTACACCATCTCCCTCTAGCTGTAACGTTAACATAAACTTAATAAGTATTTTCCACCGTGATCTCTTGCTCTTATCACTAGAAATTATTGACTATTTGAGCTTCACTTTTTTGCAAACTTTTATTCACCTAAGCAGTAGATATTTTTTATTACTATTGGCAAGAATATTATAACTTTTTATGCAGAGATCTCTTTTGGTATTTGTCTTCATTGCAATTTTGCCTATTTCTTCTTTGGGGATGTTTAGATAATAGCTGCTTCTTACATTTCATTAGATCATTTTCTGAAGCAGAATACTAGAAGAAAATAATTTCTTTAGAAATTGTGGCAGTTATCTGTCAATCAGTGTTTTTGTGGAAAGCCAGAAACAGCACACCAATTTACAACAACTTTGGCAAATATTATTACCTATGTTTATTGATACTCTAAGGATTTTATTGGGTTGGGTGGTTAACTTTGGTCTAGTAGATTAAAAGAGTGTTGAATTCTCCTTTGTTTTTAGTAATCCATATTTTAAATGTCTTTTTTAGCAATTCTTTAATTACTAATACAAAACCACTTGCTTGTTCCTGGGATTACTTAAATTATTTAAGTAATTTATAGACATTTTAGTTTATTTCAATTATTTTTGTCCCACCTGCCTAGTCAAACTTAAGTACTCTTTAACAAGTACCTAAGAAAAGGAAAAGAGTCATATGTGTAAGTCATAGATGAGAAATACAAATGGCATTATGTGCTCTTTCCCCTTAATGCTCCCACCTGAAGGAAGAGCTCTAGCATCTGAACACTCCATCCCGAAACAGCTGGCAAAAAACAAGCTGTTAATGAGCTGTTATGCATTGAGGCTTCATTTGTGCTGAATTCTCATTTTTGTTTTCCTGCTTGTAGAGAAAGTTAAGAGGTACTGAATCAGATCTGCAGACCTCATCTGGTCAAGCAAACATGTACTGACTTAGGTTTATACTCTGAAAAAGACTTAGCCCTTGTTAGCAATGCTAGCTTCTAACTACAGAGTCTCCTATGGGGGAGGAGACTCCTCCTTACTTTTCTTGGGCTCAACTTCTTTATCTTTTCTAAGGGAAGATAAGCTTTAAAAATAAAGTAGGAGCTCCCTTAATTGATCTCCACTAGTCAACACACCAAATTAACTGATGCCCTTTATTCCTTTTATAAAACATAGCGGCTGCCAGCTACATTATGACATGCTGACAACTGGCAACTAGTATGCTTCACAAGTTGAATTGTTTGCTTACCTAAGAGTTACTTGTATTTGATTCCAATCTACTTATGTCAATTGTTTGAGTAGGAAAAGAGGATTGTTTCTTTAAAACTAAGTTGTACACCTTAGAAAGACTTACTGAAGTTAATGATTTAACTATTGTTTAAATTAGTAGTAAAAAGGGGTGCCTGGGTGGCTCAGTCAGTTAAGAATCAGACTTCAGCTCAGGTCATGATCTCATGGCTCATGATTTTGAGCCCGGCATCAGGCAGGCTGTCTGCTGTCAGCACAGAGACCACTTCAGATCTTCTGTCCCCCTCTTTCTTGGCCCCTCCCCTGCTCTCTTGCTCTCTTTGCCTCTGAAAAATAAAATAAACATTAAAATAAAATTAGTAGTTAAAAAACATTAAAAGATTAGAAAAATTTGAAAAATACTAAACTTGCTTTGCAAATGTCTGAGTTTTTTGGTTCCACCTCAAAAAAACTGAAACTGGACATCATAGGTGATCGTTGTAGGTGTGCTTTATGCAAGAAAGAAAAAAAAATTCAGTGAAACCTCTGTACTCAAAGAAAAGGTTTTGGACCTACAACAAGACTGACAGACAATTGTATGTTTTAGGTCTTAAGTTAAAAGGCAGTGTTTAGAATGTTTATTTATATACAACACAGATTTTGTTGTTTTTGTTATTCTTTACATTAACGGACTTTGATTAACAGATCACTACTCCCCTGATCACAGTAGGAGAGAAGTTGTACTGTATTAGATATAAGAACATTTCTCTGGCTGTATTTTAACTGATCTCTTGAGAGTGATTTCTTGCTCAGTATACTTACCAAGTGAATGTTCATATGACCTTGATGTCTTTTCAAGGGAGGGGGGGCAATATATTCTGTAGGAGGAAGTCTCCAAAGGACACTTCATTGTCTTCTACCTCTTCTTATCCAGATAAGATTAGTTACTATCAGAACTTGAAGGTTTTTTCAATTATAACCAAAGGTAGCTCTCAAATGAGTGGAATATCCTTCAGCTTCTCACTCACTATAAATTTCAGGAGACTTCTTCCACATCTCCAAAAAAAAAAGGGGGGGGGTGAAAATACCTTTCTTTAGCTCTTTGCTCTCATTTCTCTATCTGCTTTTGTGAAGCTGAAGCATTGTCATTGAGGCCCAGTTATAAAGGTTAAATTAAATAAAGACTTCTCAAAAGTCTTTAATATGATTTCAATAATAAGAACATAACCTAATTTTAAAGTGGGCAAAAGATTTAAACAGACTTGACAATAAAAGATATACAGATGACAAGTAAGTTCAACATAAATAATCACTAGGAAAATGGAAACAAAAACCACTGTGAGACATTGCTACACATCTGTTTAATATGTCTAAAATTGAAAACATCATGCCAGGGGTGCCTGGGTGGCTCAGTCGGTTGCACGTCCGACTTCAGCTCAGGTCATGATCTCACAGTTCATGGGTTCAAGCCCCGTGTTGGGCTCTGTGCTGACGGCTCAGAGCCTGGAGCCTGCTTCCAATTCTGTGTGTCCCTCTCTCTCTGCCCTTCCCCTGCTCATGATCTGTCTCTCTCTGTCTTTCAAAAATAAATGTTAAAAAATTTTTTAAAAAGAAAGATCATGCCAACCTTTGGCAAAGATACAGAGAAACTAGAACTTTGATACATTTCTGGTAGAAATGTAAACTAGTAAAACCACTTTGGAAAACAGTTTATGGGTTTCTTAAAATGTTAAACAGAAACTATCACCATTCCACTCATAGGTGTTTACCCAAAACACATGAAAGCCTGTGTTTAATGTACACAGCAGCTTCATTGTAATAACCAAAACTGGAAACAAAACCCAGTGTCCACCAACAACTGAATTGGATAAATAAATTATATTATATCCACACAATGGAATACTATTCAGAAGTAACAAGGAAAGTACTGTTGTCACATACAGCAATATGGATGAATCTCAAATACACTGAGGGAAGCTACATTAAAGAAGAGTACTTAGCGGCTCCTGGGTGGCTCAGTTGGTTAAGTGTCCAACTTCAGCTCAGGTCTTGATCTCATGGTTCATGTGTTCAGGCCCTGTGTTGGGCTCTGTGCTGACAGGTTAGAGCCTGGAGTCTGCTGTGGATTCTGTCTCCCTCTCTCTCTGCCCCTCCTCTGCTCACACTCTGCCCCCCACCTCAAAAATAAATAAACATCAAAAAACAACTTTTTTAAAGAAGAGTACATAATCTGTGATGGCATTTATATTATATATAATTTGTAAAAATGCAAGCTAATCTGTAGTGACAAAATGTGTATCACTGCTTGCCTAGGCATCTGGGAAGGAGTGTTGGAGGGCCAAAAGGGAGGCATTATAACAGGGAAACTTTAATGGGAATGAATGGTAGGTTCATTATCTGGATAGTGTTCATTATTTTCAGTGGGCATATACATATGTTAAAACTTAACAAATTTTGTATGATAGGTCAGTTATATTGCAATAGAAGTGAAAAATCAGATTATTTGGAGTTTTTTGGTGTTGATTTATTTCAAATATTTTTTTAAAAAACAGATTTTTTTATGTGTCTGTAGTCCCATTAAATTTTGCTTTTGTTTCCCTTACATGAAGAGACATATAAAAATAAAAGTTTTTGCACCACGAAGGAAACTATCAACAAAACAACAAGGCAACCTAATGAATGAGAGGAGATATTTCCAGATGGCATATCTGGTATAGGGTTAGTATTCAAAATATATAAAGACCTTACACAAGTCAACACCAAAAAACCACAAATAATCTGATTTAAAAATGGGCAGAAGGGGCGCTTAGGTGCCTCAGTCGGTTGAGCGTCTGGCTTCAGCTCAGGTAATGATCTCACAGTTCATGGGTTCGAGCCCGATGTCAGGCTCTGTGCTGACAGCTAGCACAGAATCTTCGAATTCTGTGTGTCCCTCTCTCTCTGACCCTCCCCTGCTCACGCTGTCTCTCTCTCTCTAAAATAAAGTAAATTAAAAAAAAGAATTAAAAAAATAAATAAAATTAAAAATGGGCAGACGACCTGAACAGACATTTTTCCAAAGAAGATCTACAAACAGCCAGTAGACGCATGAAAAGATACTCCACATCACTCATTATTAGGGAAATGCAAATTAAAACCACAATGACAAAACTCCTACCTGTTAGAAAGGCTAAAATCAAAACCACAAGAAACAGCTAGTGTTGGTGAGGATGTAGAGAAAAGGGAACCCTTGTGCACTGTTGGTGGGAATGCAAATTTGTGCAGCCACTGAGGAAAACAGTATGGAGGTTCCTCAAAAAATTAAAAATATAATTACACTACGATCCAGTAATTCCACTACTAGGTATTTACCCAAAGAAAACAAAAACACTAATTTGGAGGGATAATTTTATCCCTACATTTATTGCAGCATTATTTTCAGTAGTGAAGATATAGAAACAACCAAGTGTCCATCAATAGATGAATGCATAAAGAAGATACCGGTGTGTGTGTGTGCGCGCACACACACACACACAGGAATATTACTCTGCCAAAAAAAAAAAAATCTTTTTATTTGCAATAATATGGGTGGACCTAGAGGGTATAATGCTAATTGAAATAAGTCAAAGAAAGATAAATACCATATAATTTCTGCTCATATTTAAACAAATAAAAAAAGACAAAACAGACTGTTAAACATAGAGAATAAACTGGTAGTTGCCAGAGGAGAAGTTTGTGGGGGAATCGGTGAAATAAGTAAAGGGTAGTAAGCGTACACTTACCATGATGAAGACTGAGTAATGGTAGAATTGAATTATCATATTGTATAACTAAACTAATATAACACTATATGTTAATTATACTTAAAAAAAAAAAAGCAAAACAAAAACAGGCTTTTGTTTAAGTCATTGAGAAAGCCAGTGATTAATTTTGGTAATGTGAATTTTTTGGCATTAGACTTAAAGTGGCCTAGTACAGCAAGAAACAGGATATGCTACATAATATGTGGCTAGTAAGCCCAGGAGATCTTTACAGGTTTTTTTCCCCCTTATAGAAGTATGCAGCAAAATAAATGCAGAGAGAAGTGAATTGAGATGAGGAGTAAAATGTTTAAAAGGACATGCATTCCTTTTTTTTTCATAAATTTCTCACATTTATATACCTAAACTTGTTCTACAGAATTTGAGGTAGCTTACAATAAAAGCTCATAGAATAGCCAAATAGCCAAATAATTAATCAAAGTCAAAATCAACATAGCCCTTCAAAATTTTTTCTGTCCCCGGTTTTCCATAGTCTTTCATGAAGCTTCTGTGGAACATGAAATAAACTAGAAGGAACCTTGAAACAGTTATAAATAGATTCCACAAATTAATAGTGAGGTTTCTTCCTTGGTCACATAAAGCCAGAATAAAATTTACTGTAACCTTTTGTCTTTTATGTCCATGAATGCTTAAATAGGAAATGGAAATTTAGTGGTCAACTTTTAAATTGTTTCTTAAAACAAATATACTTTAAATTGTTTCTTAAAACAAATATACTTTATAAATATATACTTAAAACAAAAATATGGATTTTTTTAAAGGTCAGATATGTTGAAGTACTGATAAGTACCTCAAGAATCAAATTCCATGCAAGAGTTACATACTGACTGTGATAGCAAATGTTAATACACACACACAAATTTATTAGGTACTCTGTGTATTCACTACAAATGTAGGAGTGTTAAGTATATCTTTTCTTTAAGTACATGCAAATTCCTCTCTATATATTTTGAGTCATTTTATTTAACACCTATGAAGAAGTAAAAGTGAAAGGTTATTATTCAAAGCTACACAAATTTTCCCTAGATTTTGTAACACTCTATTAAATGTGACCCTTTATTTATTTGTTTACCACTATATGCATATGTTTTGGATTTTGTTTTTTAACTAATAGACTGTTCTTGGGGTATTTTACATTTATAAAAAAAAGTTGGTGAAAAGTACAGAGAATTTCCATATACCTCTCTTTATCACCCACTCCCAGTTCCCCCATTATTAACATTTTGCATTAGTGTGGTACATTTGTAACAATTCATAAGTGAATATTAATACATTGTTATTAACTAAAGTGCATAGTTTTCATTAGGGTTCACTCTTCCTGTTGTACATTCTCTGGGTTTTGACAAATGTATAATGACATGTATCCGTATTACAGGATCATGCAGAATAGTTTCACTGCCCAAAATCATCTGTGCTCTGCCTACTCATCCCTATTTCCCTTCCCCTGAGTTCCTGTCAACTGCCCCTTTCTACTGTCTCCACAGTATTGTCTTTTTCAGAATGCCTTCTGGTTGGAATCGTGAAGTAAGTAGTCTTTTCAGATTGGCTTCTTTGTCTTAATGATGTGCATTTAAGATCTCTCCATGTCTTTTCATCACTAACATTCATTTTCTGGATGTAACAGTTTGTTTATCCAATCAACTATTGAAGGACATCTTGATTGCTTTCAACTTTTGGCAGTTGTAAATAAAGATGCTGTAAATGTCTCTGTGAAGATTTTTGGGTGGATGTGTTTTCAGTTCCTTTGGGTAATTACCAAGGAGGTTGGTTGCTGGATCATACGGTAAGAGTATGTTTAGATTTGTAACAAAACCACCCACTACCAAACCGCCTTCCAAAGTGGCTCTCCTTTCCACCAGCAGTAAATGAGAGTTCTTGTTGCTTCACATCCTTAACCTGCATTTGGTGTTGTCCATGTTGGATTTCAGCCATTCTAATATGTGTAGTGGTATTGCATTGCTTTAATTTGCAATTCCCTAATGACATACAATGTAGATCATCTTTTCATATGCTTACTTGCCATCTGGATCTTCTTTGGTGAGGTGTCTATTTAACTGGGCTGTTTATTTTCGTATTGTTCAGTTTTAAGCATTCTTTGTATTTTTTGAGGAAAAAGTCGTTTAATGGATGTATCTTTTGCAAATATTTTCTCTGGTTCTGTGGCTTGTCTTCTTATTCTCTTGACAGTGTTTTTCACAGAACAGAAGCTTTTAATTTTAATTAAGTACAGCTTACTGATTTTTTTCTTTCATGGATCATGCCTTTGGTGTTGTACCTCAAGAGTCTTCACTATATCCAAGGTCATCTGAATTTTCTTCTATGTTATCTTCTAGGATTTTTATAGTTTTGCATTTTACATTTAGTCTGTGATTCCTTTTACTTAATTTTGTGCAAGGTAAGGTCTGTGTCCAGATTTTTTTTTCTTTTACATGTAGATGTACATTTGTTCCAGCACCATTTGTTGAAAATACCATCCTTTCTCCATTCAGTTGCTTTTGTTTTCCTGTCAAAGATGAGTTGACTGTATTTGTGCAGGTCTATTTCTGCACTCTCTGTTCCATTGATATATTTGTCCTACTTTTCAGCTAGTAGCCCATGGCTAAGTATTGTAGCTGTATTTTAAGTTATAAAATCAGGTATTGTCAGTCCTCCATCTTTTTTCTTCTCCTTCAATATTGTATTGGCTATTCTAGGTCTTTCTTGTCTCCATATAAACCTTAAAATGAATTTGTTGATAGCCACAAAATAACTTGCTGGTAGTTTAATGGAGATTGTGTTGAATCTCTAGGTCAAGTTGGGAAGAACATGGAATATCTCTCCATTTATTTAGTTCTTTGATTTTTTAAATCAGAGTTTTGTAGTTTTCCTCATACAGATCTTATATGTATTATGTTAGATTTATAGTTATTTCATTTACTTATTTTTTAGTACTAATGAAAATAGTATTTTTGCTTTAATTTCTGATTTCAGTTGTTCATTGCTAGTTTATCAGAAAGCAGTTGGCTTGTGTATATTATCCTGCAACCGTTCTATAATCACTTACTAGTTTCTAGAGTTTTTGTTGCTGTTTTTTGGGAATTTTCTACATAGACAAGCCTGTCATCTGTGAACAAAGACAGATTTATTTTTTCCTTCCCAGTCTTTAAATTCCTTCTGTTTCCTTTTCTTTTTTAGTAGTGTTAGCTAGGACCTCCATTATGATGTTGAAAGTTCAAGAGGGGACATCATTGCTTTTTTCCTACTAGAGCCATAGACTTTTCATTATTAACCTTGTATCATGCAACTGTGCTATAGTTGCTTTTAGTTCCAGAAATTTTTTGTTGTTTTTTGAAATTTTCTACATTCACAATTGTGTCATCTGCAAATGAAGACAGGTTTTTTTTCCCTTTATTCCCAATCTGTATACCTTTGATTTCTTTCTCTTATTTATTGGATTAGCTAGGGCTTCCAGTACAGTGTTAAATAGGAGTTTGAGAGGGGGCATCCTTGCCTCATTCCTGATCTTAGCAGGAAAGCATCTAGTTTCTCATTATTTGCATTCTGTTTCCTAAAAGAGATTGCAGAGAATTGTTACAATTTCTGCCTTAAATAGTTGATAGAATTCATTAGTGAACCTACCTAGATCTTATGCTTTCTGTTTTGGAAGAGTATTCATTATTGATCAATTTCTTTAATCGATACAGACCTATTCAAATTATCTATTTTAGTGAGTTTTGGTGGATTGTGTCTTTTAAGGAAGTAGCTCATTTCATCTAGGCTCTCAGGTTTGTGGGAATCGAGTTGTTGAAAATACTTATTCATTAGCCTGATGATGTCATCGTATCAGTAATAATGGCCTTTTATTTGTGACATTTTTCATTTGTGTTTCCTCTCCTTTTTTCTTAGTTATCCTAGCTAGATATTTAATAATTTTATTGAACTTTTTGAAGAGCCAGCTTTTGGTTCCAGTGATTTTCTCTGTTGATTTCCTGTTTATTATTTCATTGATTTCTGCTCTAATTTTTATTACTTCTGCTTACTTAAATTTGGTTTTATTTTTCTGGGTATGTATTTTAAGAGTTCAAAACACTGTTGGTATAAATTAAAACTAAATGCTTCTGAGAGTCATAGTAAAATAGGCTTAAGATAGTTTATAAGTGCCATGTAAATATTTTTCCAGAAATATTAATCAATTTTTAGGTTTCATTTTAATAATGTTGCTTAATGCTTTTCATATAAATCTCTAAAGATTGCTTCATGTACATTTAAAATTTTTTATTACATAGATCACTTTAGTCAATTTATTTTTAGGACATTATACAGTATAATTTATAGATTAAAGTTTTATCTGTATTCTAAAACAGATTTAAAGCAGCTTTCACAAATAGAACATAGAACAAAAATAGTGAAATAAAAACTCAGAATAATTGCTATATAGTTATAATGATAATTCTCAAATTTGGCTTTGAATTTTCAGGCAACCAAGATAAAAAAGAGATGTAGTTAAGTTAAAAAAAAACTTACCAGAAAGAGAATTTGTTTTTTATTCTTTTTTTCTTTTAATATTTATTTATTTATTTTAAGTTAGCTCTACTCCCAATATGGGGCTTGAACTTACCCACAGCTCAAGAGCCACATGCTCTACTGACTGAGCCAACCAGGCACCCCTTGAATTTTTTTTATTTATTTAAGTAGTATAGTTTTTATTCTAAGAAAAGTGTTGCTTAGCATCATAGTACAAAATACATTGTTCATATTGGGCATTATCCAGAATAAATTGATTGATATAATGGTATAGTATATTATTATCAGTTTTACACTCATACAGCAACTTTAATGAAAGTCAAAGGTGTAATACTAAATATAATTCAGTGAGGGTGTTTTGTGAGTTTCCAATGTGGAGTTTATAATGTCTAGAGTGGAAGGATTGCATAGTCTTTAAATATTATGTTACAACTTTATTTAGTTGGTCTTTTAGTAAGGGTTAGATAGCAGAGAAGTTGAAATTACATACTCTGATTTGGGCCTAAAATGCTAGACATTCTGTGTGCTTGGTTGAGAGAAAAATGCATCTGTTTAGAAATAAGATAATCAAGTAATAAAATTGATAGCCTGTTGTAAAAATTGAAGATCCTAACCAGGTTTCTCACCCTGACAGTGCAGTGTCCATCACCGCATAGAAATGAGGTAGGGGTATAACGATGAATTTTATTCAAGATTTCTAATTCACTCTGTCATATGAAAAAGTACTCCCGAGTAAATATATTCATCCACCTGTGTTATAGAACACCTTCAAATACAATTTAACGTATTACCTGGTTTTTGCACCACATAATTTTTTATGATGGCAAACCATTCAAACCCACCAGTATGAACTGCTACAAAATGCACACCTAGATAATGGAAAATACATTAACATGCTATTTTGTTATATTATAAAAAGCACTTGAGATTTGGAGAATTCCAGTTCTCTTGCAGGGAGGGCACAAGGCACACAATAATAAGTAAATAGTAACGAGTTCATACAGTGACCTACACCAACTGCAGACTGTTGTAACACAGTGTGCAAGTGCTGCCACCTGGAGGATGAGATATGTAAATACAGCACTAAAAATGAAAGGGATTAAACATGTAAAGAGGAAAGAACAGAAGAGACTAGGGTATAAATGATCTTCAACTTAGGTGTATGTTTTATCCTAAAAACACAATTCTAAGTTTATTTTAGCTTAGGCTGTTCTTTACCGTAGGTAAAATGTGATGCATAGATCCCTGTCCTACAAACCATATTTAATTCATTATGTAGAATATTCCTAATAATGTCTTTTCAACAGAGAAGAGCTTATCATCCCTTCTCTCTCCTGTGAGAAGTAGGAGAGGAATATTGAGATTCTTAATAGTAAAAGGAATTATAACTCTAATCCCTCTTTGTCTTTCACTGCTGACTTGTGCTAGGGGATAGAATTGGGGCTTGGAAAAGAAGGAAGGTCAAGAAATCCCATTCTAGACTTTGTCATCAACCAGTCATAGACTGGGGTGAGAAATGAAAATTGTAGCTAGCAGTGAGTAGGGAGTACCAGAATGGTCGTGTTTGTAGCTGGAATGTAAAGAAGAATGGTTAAGAGAAGGAAAAATCCCCTGCAATTGTAGGAAAGAGAAGAAATTCATTGCATACCCTGTATAGGTCATCTGACAAATGTGCCTTGGTAATGGATTTTCAAAAGATAAAGTCTGAATACCACTTGTACATCCCAGATGACTCTTAAGAGTTCTCCATTATTGTGAGTGAAGGGACAAGGTAGTTTTTAAAAGAGCTCCCTTTTAAAACGCAGTAGGCTTTTGCAGTCAAAAAAGTGTGTGGGGGTTATGTTAATTTAACATAAATGTTGAGGTAGTATACTGAAAAGTGAAAGACATCAGCTTGATTTTTCACTGGTAACTCTGAAATTGGGAGAAAAACACTAGAACTTTTTAAAAATCACATTCTTCCATTAGCCCTTTTAAAGAGATTTTTAAGAAATTCATGGCTTTCGGAGTTTATATTCACTAGATATAAGTTGTATTCCATGCATAGTCCTCTGGGTCTCTGTAATATTCCTTTCTTACTATTTATTCTTGATATTTATTGAAGTTACCAAAAATCTGTTTATTATCTTGACCTTGTTATTTTGTTTTATACTTTCAATTTTTTTATTTTTTATGTAACTATTGTTATCCAAATTGTGTTCTCCTTTGAACTCATATTGTATAAGAATAATTAATCTTTGGGATTACAGAAGTTGTTTCTCTTAGTATTTTACTTTACTTCAAGAAATTGAGAAAGAACTTCTAGATATTATATATCTGGCCAAAATAACCTTTTGCCACATATACATAAATTATGTGTATTACCAAAAAAACCCCCAAATATGTACTAATTGACAAATATACTTTCTTTCATAAAGCATATACAAAAGAAGCAATAAATTATACTTGAGGAAAATATAATTTTCCCTACTCTTTATCTGTGGTGTACATTGGAGTCTGACCTGGATTTGAATCTCAACTCTCTACTACTTCTACTCTGGTAACCTTGAATAAATATATGTTTCTGTGTGTCTGTTTCTTCATCTTTAAAATGGGACTGATAATTCCTAGTTCATAGTGCTACTTTGGAGAACTAAATGACATTATATAAGTTAGTTTTCAAACACTGTTCTCTGGTACCCTAGATCACTGTAGAGACATTTAATGGGTCACTTGTATCTATTTTATGTTTAGGGTTCTGCAGAAGATTTGATTTGAGAAAGAGGGTCCTGAGTTTATGTGTTTAAAAACATTTGAAAGTTATAGCTGTAAGTAAAGCGCCTTGCACAAATAGATCCTGATCATACACTAGTTCTCTTATGCAGATTAGAAAATCTCCACTTCATTCTTGTCTCTCCTTCATGGGAGTTGGTATATTGAAATGCTAAGTTACTTTTCTTAAATGCTTTACCGAAGTATAGTTCACATACCATACAGTTTAACCTATCTAAAGTGTACAGTTCAGTGTTTTTATAGTATACTCACAGAGTTGTGCTTTCACAACCAAAATGTACTTTTATAACATTTTCATCACCTCCAAAAGAAACTCCCTACCCACTAGCAATTGAACTAACTTACTTTTGGATTCTATTTACATTGCTCATTAGACATTGAAGTGTGAATAAGTTAATACCTGAAGACAGAGCAAAATGAATCTAATGTCTGTGGCTACAAAAATCAGTGAACCATGTTTGTTCATTCATTTGCAGGTACAGACATATAGTCCATTATGGCATTTAACCTACTTAATTTTATATATTAAATCACTAAAGACTTGATTCTTTACATTTTTCACTCCTAGAAGTTCATTCATCTACTTTCATGTCTTCTAAAGAGGACTATTTGATCTGTGTATGTCCTGCTTTTAGTTGAGAAATTCAACAAACACCTTGTCAAGTACTTGTTAATGAGCCAGGTGCTATGTTACATTCCTAGGGTTAAACGATTAATTAAACACAATCTAGGGAATTTACCATTTTAGAAGGGTAGCAATATAGTAAACAAAGGAGAGTAATATAGTGTGAAGATTGTTATTATGGAGAGGTATGTGAAATGCTGATGGTACACATTTAAGGTAGTAATAAATTATTCCAGCCAAAAAGGAGATTGATGGAAGGGTAAGAAGGGGGAAAGAATAGAGATTGAAGAGACTTGCAAAGAAACTGGTCCATAAAGAATGAGTAGATTCACTGCACAGGTAATAGAAGAGGAATATATTCTTAAGCTAAGAGAATAACCCAAGCCTACACCTAGAGGACTAGAGGTGTACGCAGTGCTTAATATGAAATCATTGAGGTATCTAAGTGAATAGTGGTGGGTGAAACAGAAAAGCTTGTCTAGAGCAGATCAGCTTAACACCTTATTTTATATCCTTCCTCCCCTACTCCCTTTCCAGGCTTTACTCTAGAGATAATTAGCCTTTACCTGTCTCATATTCAGTTCACGTTAATATAGCTCCTAGTACCATCATTTTAGTTCCCCTGGAGTTATCTTTGACTTTTTTCACTACTCTGATTCCCAAATTCATTCACAAGTTAATTATTAAATGTGTCTCTTCCTTTCTGTTCCCACAGCCACTACCATGATCTCTTTCCTAGGATCTCTTTTCCATTTGTTTTTGTCCTTTTTCAATATTAAATTTTTCCATTCCTAGGATTTTACCTCTTAATCTGTAGTATTCAAAGTAGCATTATACAGTAGTGAAAATAGTTGCTATATCAGGGAGTCTGAAAAATATGAAGGACCGAAGGGTTTATAAAAAGGAAAACTTTTATAGAGTTTATTATACTCTTCCAAGAGTTGACTGACAAGAGAATTCTCTGTGTACTGATGTAGAATATATTGTTGAGTTAAAGCAAGGAACAGAAGAGTCAGAGTCTGCATTAGAAAGCAGATGGATATTAGGATATAGACCCTGTTTGCTTACATTTTGCATAAAGGAACTGGATGACTGTACAGGAAATAATTGAAGTAAATATTCATAGGAGTAGGGGTAGAAGAGAACAGGGGTGAGGACAGGTCTCAAAATACGTTTTTATGTTGTTTTGATTTTTAAAGTAAGTATTTCAGCTGAATAAAACTGGCCTTGTGTGCCACTGTGGGGGAGTGGGATGAGGGACTCTGATTTTCTGTTGCCTTATACATGAAATCACTCCTTAGCCTGCCATTCAGACTTCTCCACTCTGCCATGGTGTGATCCCTTTCACTGAAATGAACTCTATTCCTATCCGCAATCACTTTGAAATCTCAAGTCAAAATTCATCACTTCCTTCTCTACAGTTGGTTAAATATTTATTTTCTGTCATCTTAGCTCAATATATTTATGTTCTGTGTTTTTATTTTGGTTCTTCATTGGTATCTCTGAGTATTCTAATTTATTTCATGAATGGTTTCTACTCTCAGATTCTTAACACTTTCAATAGAAATCATGTTCTTTTCTCTTTAGTATTATTGAAGCATAATTTAGTAGATACTTGGTAATGATAATTTGTATTTACTTTGGAGGATTCTAACATTTTAAGTTCATTTGGATAATTTTAATAAACAAATTTTAAATCAGAAAAGGTATCATATAGGAAAGCTAAGTTTGACTACTTTTCCAGTACCTAAAACTTCAAAGTATTAACTAGGACAATTAATGAGGAAGTTAGCTTTGTTTAAAAACCACTGAAAATAATTTAATTAGGGTAATTTTCTGTCTAAGTTGAAAATGTATGGATTTGTGCACTAAAAAAGTAAACATAACATGACCACCTGACATTAATTTGCATGGATACAATGATTTATATGCTAGTTACTAATAAATACAGTAATTGATATTGGTGTGATTTTTATCTTTGCTAATATATATATGACATGCAGAGTTAATTCTGAATTTATGTCAGATATGGTTAAATAGTCAATCTGTAATTTTTTAAACTAAGTGTATGATCAATAGTAAGATACTTGAAAATAAACTCTATTAGTAAATGAAAACTTATTTTTAAACACTGATCATAGAAAATAGAAACTTATAAGCTGAGAGGCCCTTAGTATGTCTTTATTACTTGATGTAGTCTAATCTAATATTTATTTTGAAACAGGCAAGAAAACTAGATGTATATTTTGAATATGAAGAAAAAATAATGAGCAAAACTACTCTGGATAAATCTCTTCTAGATATAATATCAGACCCTGATGGTATGTACCATAAATTTGAGGTTAATGTTAAGTTTCACAGCTGATGAATCCAGCATGTTCAGTATAAGTAAAAGCTGAGTAGAATTATTATTTTTCTGATAATCCATGCCAATAATGAGAATATTAAATGAGCTATTTTCTCTTGAGAAGTTTTTAGCATAGCAGTTCCTGAAGTGGGAAAATGATTTGCATTTTATTTCATTGAACTTCTCTTTGATGGTATTTAAGAACTTGTTACATTCATTTATTTGAAGTGATATATCTGGAAAAAAATAAAGTGATATATCTGAAGTTCAAATTCTGCTGGTTTTAGGAAGACTTGGAACTATAACATTCAAAGCAGGTGTCTCTAAATGATACACTTTCTAATTACTTTGGTTTAACCCTAGAAAGTGTCTTAAAAAGATGTATCTAAAACTGAATTCTGTTTTAAATATTTAGGGAATTTGCTTTTAAAGAAATTCCTTAATCAACCCCTTTCATATTTACATTTAACTAAATATTTGTATGTTAGATTTTCTTAAAAGATATGACTCTTTATACTTAGAAAATGGGTTATAATTATTCCTTGTAATTATAATGACCATGGGATCCACATAGGTTTTAGCCTCCAAAACTATCTAAACATTAGAGACTTGTTGATCATTTCAGAATAGTTTTCAATTCAAATCTCAGTGAACTGCTTTTCGAAAATGAATAAAAAGTATATAAGCTATTCGGCTTATATTTTGCATACAAGTTATTTAGCTGAATGATGATGGTTTTTGAGTTAGACTTTGGTATAACTTTTAGACTTTATTCCAAATGGAAAACTAATAAATTCCAAATTGTTTGTAATTAAAGATTGCTTTCCCAGAAACTTCTAAGAAGCTTTAGATATTGCTCACACTTTTAAGAAGCTAGATTTGTAGTGAGAACATACTATTTTGGAGGTATTTGCACTTTACAATAAAAAAATGCAAAATATATAAGCCTATCATTTCAGAGCTATTCCTTACTGTTTACAGTAAGTTTTGAGTAAAGTTGAAGCAAATAAATGTCTTAATAAAAAACAATCAGAATCTTTCTCTTTTCTTTCCCTTTAGTTTCTCAGTTTATTTTTTTAAAGACACTAACTATGAGAGAAGAACGTAGGCATTCATGCAAAGTGGAAGTCTGATGCCACTTTAGCACAAAACAAGATGTTGGAACCCGAGCAGGATGAGAAGGGCATCCACATATAGGATAGAGGGAAGGTTGGTGATATACCATGAAGCATCAAAGTCCCAGTGAATTGAGCAGCGAATCCACATGGAAAACATGGCCGATAAGAGCCCTAACAGACTGAGAAGGGTGATTGTACACAGTAGCAACGCAGCATCAGTCCAAGTGGGGTGAGAAGTGTGGCCAGGCATGTGAGCAAGTCTGTTGTAGGGAATCAGAGCCCAAATGGAGTGAGAAGGCATCCATACAGGCAAGGGGATGGCTTCAAAAATAGGATATTTGTTACATACAGTGGACCGGTTAAATAAGTATGTATGTCAGATAATACAAATGGCGGCAGGCTTCCTCTTGTCAGAGAAGGAAGTTATAAATATAGAAAGGGAGAAAACTATAATGAGCTATGTAATGTGGGATTGGAATTGAAAGTATTGTAGAGTTTGTGTTTTCACTATATATTTGTCAGATATAGAAATAAATATAGATAACGTGCGTATACATGTATATATATGTATTCATTCAACTGAGCAGGGCTGGGAGTAGCAGTGCCCCAGTGTTAAGATTTTAGCTTATAAATACCATTTTCTACTAGGACTCGTGGGAGAAGTAGTTGATTCCAGGGCTGAGGTAAAAAGAGAAAGTACAAAATGAACCTGGAACATTTTGTTTTGTCAGAAAACAAGTACTCAGAAAGTGATGAGACAAGTCAAAAGGACCCAGAAGTAGCTTGAAGAGGTCCCCAGTGGGCAGCCAGATCATGACACTATGAGCATCAAAATAAATAATGATAACAGGTTATAACCCGTGTTATATATATATGAATGAAATAGAAAGCCATGAATCCGTAGAGATATAATAAATGAGTAAATTGAAATTTTAAAGAAGTTTCAGATTACCTCTCTACAAAATACTTGTTAATTACAGAGAGAAAAACTAACTTTTCAGTGGAGAGAAACATGATAGATCCCTTATTAAGTAATCACAGTGAACATCATCAGTAATGTGGCATACTGAAATAATGCCCCACCCAGGGGATACAAGACAAAAAATACAGTATTCTTTTGTGATACTCCTATCAAAGACATATAATTTGAATCTGATCATGAGGATATAATCAGACAAAATTTAATTGTGGGACATTCTACCAATAAACAAAAAATACTGCCTTTAATCTTCAAAAACATCAAGGCCACACAAGTCAAGGAAAGACTGAGGAACTATCTACATACAGAAGACGGCTGTATGTAATACGTGATAGGTTTATATACCACATGACTCTGAAATTGATCCTTTTGTCATAAAGGATGCTATAGAGACAAATAGCAAAACCTGAAATGTCATCTGAGGATTAGATGTTAGTGATATATTAATGCTAATTTTCTGATTTTGATAGTTACTATATTGAGCTTATTATATTGGAGGATGTCTGATGTTTGGGAGTGATGGGATAGCAGGTCAGTGACTTATTCTCAGATTGTTCAGGGAGAGAAAAAGCTTTATGAATTCTAGTTAAAACTTTTCTCTAAGACATATCAGATTACTCCGTGAAAAAACTGACTTTAAAATTGGAAACAAGGGCACCTGGGAGGTTCAGTTGGTTGAGCGTCCAACTCTTGGTTTCGGCTCAGCTCATGATCTTACGCCTTTGTGGGTTCGAGCCCCACATCAGGCTTGGTGCCAGCAATGCAGAGCCTGCTTGGGATTCATTCTCTCCTTCTCTTGCTGCTCCTGCCCCACTCGTGCTGTATCTGCCTCAAAATAAATAAATAAACATTAAAAAAAAAATAAGATTGGAAACAGTAATAGTGGAAACAGGTGTGACAAGAGGATCCAGGCTGTTAGTTGTAGGTCCTAGAATACTTGCTGCAGTTTGTAAAGGATACATTTTTATAATATCCATTTGATTCCTCTATGATTAATATCATAAGCATCAGGATGCTGTCCAATCCTTACCATCATATGATTCTTAAAACCTTAGTAATTTCAGGGACAAATATTAACACTGTAGCAACTAAAAATATGTTTCTTCTCAAAGAAGAGTGGGAACTGTTTCTTTAATCAGTAAGTGCCGTCTATTAGAAAGCCTGTGGTAGATGCAGAGGATATTAAAAACAGTAACGGATCTACAGGCCCCTAAAACTCAGAGAGAGGGGATCCTTTCTCTCCTGTTTGAGGAGTGGTGGTCCCAAGAGCGTACAGCAAGCCTAGTTGCTCTTTTTTCTCTTTGTCCTCTAGCTGCTTAGTCATAGTTGCAGGGAATGCACAATGGAACAGCGTAACTAAAGCCAAAGATTTCTGGCTGAAGCACCAGAAAGGGAAAGCCAAAGGAATTGGAAAGTACCAGGCAGATTGCAGAGAGGAAGGAGCTCAGGAAAGCAAGCTCATAAAGTTGTTTATGAATTCCTGGGCTCACCCCTGAACTGCACATACGTGAATCTGATCCTAAACAACATTCCTAAGACTAAGAGTTGAAGGGCTATATGATTTCCCAGTTCCCACAGTGGCCACTAGATGGTTGGACAGATCCCAGTAGCACTGCGGAAGGTTTTGAAAATAGAAATCGATGATGGAACCACAACCCACAGATAGCTGGTGGGAACTTTGGCCTGAAACCAGCCAGACTAATTACCTGCTAAAACAAAAATAGCTTTCTCCTAGGATTTAAACAAGACCCTGAATTTCATAATCTAATATTCAATGCCCAAGATACAATATTTATTTGTAAACATCAGAACTTTGGAGAACCCTTCATTGATCTTTATTACCATTCTTTGTCATATTCAGGGAGTAAGGATAATTTAAGAATGGTTATCTGGATTCTAAACCATATTAAAAAATCAATGGTTCATTAGTCACATTTTGAACAAATTTTCTTAGTTTTTATTCTACAAGAAATATAACAGTGCCAAGTTCTTGAGTATTAGGACACACTTTGAAGTGAGAGCACGTATTGTTATTTGTTGGTGGTGAATCTGGGACCAGTGCCTCATCACTTTGTACCAACTACACCCAGAGGCAGAGTGGAGAATAAATGAGTTTCTCTGTAGTTTTGGGCTCTGGGTAATAGGAGTAGCAGATCAAACTCACTGCGAGCAAGAAATTTCTTTGATACCTTACATGTTGTCTTACAGTTTCAAATATATTTTGTATAATACCACAGTGTTTATTTTAATATAAATGTATTCTTTTCTCAAATCTTATATAGTGATAGAATACCTCAAGAAAGAGGAGACCTATATATTTTGTGGCCCCACTTTGGAGAAGTATTTCATACTTAGGTTTCATAACCTAACACCTAGAATGACCGTACAGCTATTTCCCAGGACAGTCCCATTTTTATATTTGTTGCCTTTACATATTAGTACTGACATCCTTTTTCCATCTCAGAAGTATACTGTTTTAGAAGTGTATGATTATCCTACCTGTTCCTTTCATTCTTTCTGAGTTTATATCTAAAAGGTACATCTCTTACAGACATTTCGAAAGAGAGAATGGAGATACTCCTATATCCCATTCCTTTACTCCCACAACGTTTAATCTTTTTCCATATCTGTATTTTACATAGTCATAATTAAAGTGCCTACGGCCTTAAATCAGTTGAATCAAGAACCACATTTTTTATCTTGTCATATGTATATATGTCTGAAATTTTTTATATATGCCTTAAATATTATAGTCATGCTTATATATGCCTTAAATTTTATAGTCAACTTGTGTTGACTATAACACAACCAGAATTCTGAAAGTTTTTTTCCCCCCTATATAGCAGGAACTCCAGAAGATAAAATGAGGCTGTTTCTTATTTATTATATAAGTGCACAGCAAGCACCCTCTGAGGTATGTCCGCTTTGTTCAGTTATTGGATAGAAGGGGAGATATTTGTTTGTTTCAAAAATAGAAGACCGATCACTATGACCAAATAACTACCTCATTCCTTTCTTTAAAAGAAAAACAGTTTGTTAAGACTGGTTCTATTTACTGCTGAGTTTTATAGCAATATTTATTGTCACCAAGAGAACTATCCACTCATGAAATATCTGACCATTTTTAAGTTGTTGGAATATGAATTGAATTCAAGTGCCCAACATTCTTATTTCTGGAAAATAGCTATTATAAACTAAGTTAACCAAGTTTGCTATGCTTTTTGAAAGATTATCCTTATTTCTCATTATGTGATAATCTTAAAAGCTCCATCTCTTTAAGCTATGGCCACTAATGCTTTCCAGTGAATTTACCTTTAACCTAAAGTAAAAATGTGGTAATATTTTAAGTTTATTTAAAAATTAATGTCCATTATAGAACATAATGAGTTAATTGGAGGAAAATACCCAAAATTCCAAAAAGCTATGTAAACATTATAATTTAGATTACACTTCAGATTTATATCTGTCATATGATTCATATAAAAAATATGAGATTTTTTTTTGTCTTGCAATCAAATTAACTCTTATATTAATAAATGTCTCAAAATGATGGGAAAATGACAAATTTCCCTTTCTAGAAGATTTTTTTTTTCTCACTGGGAAAGTGGATTGTGGATAATTTTGTTGTTTTCTTTTTCTGTGATGGGCCATGAGTTGCTTTAGAAGAAAAAAAAATTTAAGGATTTATAGGTAATTGACTTTGAAGGCAAATGGCAATTTTGGTGTCAGTGTTGTTTCCAGGTTAGAGACCTGCTAACTCTCTCTGCTGTTAACTCAGTAAAATTTTACTGGTGAGCAACAAGCATTAGAACTTTGGAGAAGACATCTAGGATGATATAGTAGTTATAAACTTCTTTCCTTTGCCAGTAGCATGTATTTTTATAAGTCTGATAGATCATAATGGATCTTTTGGTCAAAAATCTTCGGCATGTTAAATCAGTAAGCTAAACCCAGTGTTTGCTTTAGGCCAATTCTGCTTTATTCTGAGAATACATCTTTTACTTTAATTTAGTAAGAAAGTGTAGTTTTCTTTTTAGAAACATCTCATACCTATATCTTAGGGGATTCTTATACAGATATGTATGGCTTATATATAAAACGGCTCATAGCCTAATTATAATATTTTCTTCAGAATTTATGATTTTAAAACTTAATTCAGTATTCCCTTAATTTGACCACATTATTTCATTTATTTTTGATAAGGTCTATGTCTTTTCATAAGTTTAAGTGATCATTAAGAGGCTTAAAGCAAATTATGACTACTGATGTCAGCCTGATAGCCCCAAAAATGCAAAGTAGTAAACATCTCTGGTTGAAGGTGAGTTTTAAATTTCTGTCTTGTGAGGGGCCCTGGGTGGCTCAGTCGGTTATGCGTCCAAGTTCGGCTCAGGTCATGATCTCACAGTTTGGTGAGTTCGAGCCCCGCGTCAGGCTCTGTGCTGACAGCTTGGAACCTGGAGCCTGCTTCCGAACCTTTGTCTCCCTGTCTCTCTGCCCCTCCCCCACTCATGCTCTGTCTCTCCTTCAAAAATAAGTAAACATTAAAAAAAATTTCTGTCTTGTAAAATTTTTATAATGGAGTCACTATGATGGTAGGCTCCTATAAATTACAGGAATTCAACTGGACTTACTCATCAGGAAACAAAAAGAGCAAGAAAGAGAAAACAACAGTTTAAAAAGTATAAGACACCTGATAGTCAATTAATGCATTTGGACCACTAGAGTGCATATGAGGGGGGAAAAACCTGAATCTGCATTTCCCCTCAGCCAGTGTCTTGCCCCTTGTGTTTCTGGTTCTGAAATATTCTTGGTCAAGCCAAATGTTTCATTTAGTGCTTATCCTGAGGAAAGGCAAGTTCAAAAGTGGAGAAAAGACTGACTCACTGAGGGATGACAAAGTACTGGATAGGCGATTTGGGAGTCTGTCAAAGGTAATTTTCATTAGATGTGATTTTTATCTCGAATGCTCACTTATATACTCAAAATATGATTCCATTCTACTTGGGTACCTGGAATTTAAACTCATGCCTTTCATCTAACTTTTTAATTCATAAAATAATAACAACCAAAACGGTCTTCTCTTTCACGAAAGTAAAGTTTTTTATATCATTCTTTGCTTATTTCAGGCTGATTTGGAGCAATACAAAAAAGCATTAACTGATGCAGGATGCAACCTTAATCCCTTACAATATATCAAACAGTGGAAGTAAGTTTTATTTTCTTCTTATATAAGAGAGTACAATGGAAGTCCCAAGAAGATAAGAACGCTACTAAGAAAATTGAACAGTGCCTTAGTAATTATTTTTTAAATTTAGTGACATAAATATTTCCCTATCTGGCCTTCCCTATCCACAACTTAAAATTACAAAAATTGGTGATGCCTGTATTTCCTAGAGAAAGTTGATATTTTCTTCACTGATTAGATAAGAATGATAAAGACTGAAATGTTTTGGGTCAACTGTCTCAAAAACATTCAAAGAAAATTTAATTTCACTAGTAAGAGAAGTGCAGATGAACAGAGTACACAGATATAGTAAAGTGCTGTTCCAAGGATACAGGCAGATTAACTGGTGAACATATATTCTGCTATTAAAAATATAAACTGTCACCATTTTTCTAGATGTATAAAAATAATTTTTTCAAAAAAATATTCGCACGGCCCCTGGGTGGCTCACTCAGTTGGTTGAGCGCTGACTTTGGCTCAGGTCATGATCTTACAGTTCATGAGTTCGAGCCCCACATGGGGCTCTTTGCTGACAGCTCAGAGCCTGGAGCCTGCTTCGGATCCTGTGTCTCCCTCTCTCTCTGCCCCTCCCCCATTCATTTTCTCTTTCAAAAATAAAATAAAAAACATTAAAAAAATTTTTTTAATCTTTGCATACTTCTAAGGATTTATTCCAAAGAAATAATTGGAATTGTAAACTCTTAGAAGCAGCCAACCTAAATGTCGAACAGTAAGCATTTCCATAAGATACAATACAATTGAAAATTAAAAATCATGTTGAGGAAAACTAATGACACTGGAAAATGTCTATATATGATAGTGAAAAAATAGTTTACAACGATTGATTTCTCTCTTTGTGCCTAGGGACTCTTCTAGGCTTTGGAAATATAATAGTGAACATGTGGAAGGTCCCTTCAGTCATTGAATTTACATTTGTCTGGAGGGAAAAGTAAATCAACAAATAAGCCAACAAATGACAGAACAATATTAAATGATACTGAGTGATAAAATAACACCGAGTGATAAGATCTTAACTTGGGAGTAAAAGTTCAATTTGTTGAGATCAGGAAAAGTCTCTGAGTAGGTGATATTTGAGCCAAAACTTAGATGACAGTTTTTACATTATGATCTCTGTTATCTATCCATCTACTTCTGTATGTGTATGTATATATTAACATATATCTATCTACATACAATTACATAGCTTGACATTATATTAAAATGTTAGTAGTGGGTAATTCCAAGTGATAGAATTTCTTCCTTTCGTGTGCTTATCTTTATTTTCCAAATTTTTTACAACAAACCTTACTGTCAAAATATTTCTTAAAATGGGGTGCTTGGGTGGCTCAGTCGGTTAAGCATCTGATTGATTTCTACTCAGGTCGTGATCTCACAATTTGGAGTTAAAGCCCCATGTTGGGCTCTGCGCTGATAGCATAAAGCCTGCTTGGGGTTCTCTCTCTTATCTCTCTCTCTCTCTCTCTCCCCCCCCCAAAATTAGTAAATAAACTAAAAAAATACTTCTTAAAATGATTGTTTTAAGACTACAAGATTGAATATGCTTTCCAAGCTCAACTGTATGCCAACTGTATGCCAAGTTGTTAACAGTGGTTATCTCTGAGTTTTTGAGTTTGAGTGCTTTTTCAAATTTTTTTAATGATTTTATTTTTAATCTTTATTTATTTATTTATTATGAGTGAACAAGTGGGGGAGGAGCAGAGAGGGAGAGAGAATCCTAAGCAGGCTACATGCCATCAGCACACAGAGCCCGACACAGGGGTCAATCCCACAAACAGTGAGATCATGACCTGAGCAGAAATCAAGAATCTGGCACTTAACCAACTGAGCCACCCAGGGACCCCTAGTATTTTATTTTTAAGTAGTCTTTTACACCCAACATGAGGCTCAAACTTACAACCTAGAAATCAAGAGCCAGGCACACCAACTGAGCTAGTCAGGCACCTTGTTATTGTTGTTGTTGTTGTTGTTGTTGTTTTTAAGTCATCTCTACCATCAATGTGGGTCTGGAACTCATGACTCCGAGGTCAAGAGTTACATGCTCTACTGACTGAGCCAGCCAGCTGCCCCTGCTTTTTCAAATTTCTTTTTATTTGACTATGTTCTTACAATAAGAAGAAAATGTACAATAGACCACTGTTTAAAAAGAGAAACTGAAAACTGCCTTTTCCAATTTTTATAATATATACCTTTACACATTGGCTGTGTAGCATATGTCATTGTTCTTTACATTATGATTTCTGGGGTACTCCCTAAACATTTATTATTCTAAGAGTAAAGCCAGTCTTGGACATCATTTTATATGGTTAAAAAATATGTAATTTCTAGCATTTTTCTTTCTAATTATAAGAGTAATGCTAGTTTTTTGAAGAAAATTTTAGAAAACTCTGTTAGGAAGTAAAAATTCACCTGTAGTCTTATCATACAGAGTCTACAGTTAAACATTAATATATAGTTTTTTATATGTACATTATGTGTATTTTTTTTTAATTTGGAAATTACTATTATAAATACAGGTTTATATTCTAGTATTCCATTAACTCATTTTACCAGTCCATTTTCTTAAATAATTATATAGTGTTTCTTAGAGCACCTGGGTGGCTTAGTCCGTTGAATGTCCTACTTTGGTCAGGTCATGATCTCACAGTTGGTGAGCTCAAGCCCCAGTTGGGCTTTGCACTGGTGGAGCCTGCTTGGGATTCTCTATCTTCCTTTCTCTCTGCCCCTCCCCTGCTTTCTCTGTCTCTCAAAAATAAACTTTAAAAAAAAGGTTTTTTTAATAGTGTTAAGTTTTCTTCATTGGTACTATTTAGTGTTTGCATAATGTTTAGCCATAAAAAATACCATTATTTATTTAATCCTTCCATATTTAGATATAGTCGATTCTAGTGAAAAATAAATATTTGTTGAAGGTAGAAATTCTAGTCTACTTCTGAAAACATTTGATTCACATCCTTCTTTCTGAACAAGGTTGTGATTTTTGTATTTGGGATTTCTCTAATGGTATTATTGGTGAGTTTTGTCCCAATTGAAATAGAGTGTTCTTAACATTTCAATTATCACATCTTAGTGATTTCCATTCCTTTTTTTACTCTAATAAGATTTTCTCGTATTTAAGTAGGCTTTTTTTTTCTTTTAGGAGTCATTACAAAAGAATATTGAGTCACATAAAAATGTTTATGGTATGCTATTAAAATATGTTACAGAACACTTTTATAGTATATTAATTTTGTTTTTAAAAGTACATATGTCGTACATATGTATGTCCAAGGATTAGAGGAATATACACAAAAATCCTGATAATGATCCTCATAGTGGTAGGATTCTTTTTTTTAAGGTTTTATCTATTTTTGAGACAGAGAGAGAGAGAGACAGTGTGAAGTGGTTTTTGCTTCACCTGGGTGGCTCAGTTGGTTAAGTGTCCGACTTCAGCTCAGGTCATGATCTCAGGATTTGTGGCTTTGAGCCCCACATCCAGCTCTGTGCTGACAGCTCAGGCCCTTCAGATTCCGTGTCTCTCTCTCTGTCTGCCCCTTCCCTGCTTGTGCTCTGTCTCTCTTTCTCTCTCAAAAGTAAACATTAAAAAAATTTTTTTAAATAAAAGAAAAAAGTAGTTTTGAGCAGAGCCTTAAAAGGAAATATATAATTTCTGTTGGAGAAGAAGGCAGTCCATTTATCCCCCTCAAAGGACAGCATGAGCAAAGGCATGTGTCTGGGAATGAGGGAATATGGAATGTGGGGACCAATAAAGAGATTAATTTAATCAGTTCTTAATCAGTTCATGATTGTTCTTTTAAGACAGCAAGTCTGTTTCATGTTAATGACCAGATATAATAAAAGGAAAATGTCTTGATGTTTAGGAAATGAATGCATTTGTGTTTTTTAAAGAATCTCAAGGGTACCTGGGTGGCTCAGTCAGTTGAACGTTGGACTTCAGCTTGGGTCATGATCTTTCAGTTCGTGGGTTTGAGCCCTGCATTGGGCTCTGCACTGGTGGTACAGAGCCTGCTTGGGATTCTCTCTCTCCCCGCCCCCCACCATCCCTTTCTCTCTCTCTGCCTCTCTCCTGCTTGTGCTCTTTCTCAATATACATAAACTTAAAAGAAAAAAAATAAAGAATCTCAGTGTTTCAGTACTAACTGTACCGTACTTGGAGAATCTCAGTGTTTCAGTACTAACTGTACCGTACTTGGACAACATTTTACATGATTACATATCATATAGTCAACATTTATATAATTGTTTCAGTGCTAATTATACTGAAACATTGTATTACATAGTTGAAAGATGATTTCTCTTTTCAGAAAATGTCTGCATAGAGTTAATAGAGTTTTTAATACAGTGCTGCTGAATGTTTGCTCTAATAATCTTTTCAGTATAGCATTTTTTATTTTATAGGGCTTTTGCCAAGATGGCCTCAGCTCCTGCCAGCTATGGTAACACTACTACTAAACCAATGGGGTAAGTATTTTTAATAATTCTGATTGAATAAGTCTGGTACTCCAGACCATAATTAAACTCTCAAGCCCTAAAAACACACTGACACTTTAGGGTGCCTTGGTTGCTCATTCGGTTAAGCGCCCAACTCTTGGATTCAGCTCAGGTCATGATCTCACAGTTTGGGAATTTGAGCCATACATCGGGCTCTGCACTGAGAGCATGGAGCATGCTTGGGATTTCTCTCTCCCTCTTTTTCTTCCCCTCCTCAGCTTGGGCTCTCTCTCTCAAAAAAAAAAAAAAAAAAAAAAAAAAAACAACATAAAAAATAGTAATTAAAAATATTGTTTTTTAAAATAAACATTTTAAATAAAATGTAAATTAATATATTTTACATGGCATGAGCCATTTGCTTCTTTTGCTTCCTTGTTCTTAAAATATTACATTTTTCATTTTCAGAAGTTACATGAAGGTTAAAACTACTTTTATATCACTGTTGATAAGTAATATAGATTGGAAGCTAGGCACTCAAGACTTAGCTTCAAGTTAGATGTAGGCATACTATTAAATGACAGGGAGGGAGTCTCCAGATCTAGGTCTGACTTCTGACTCCGGAGAATCCTATAGTGTGCATGATTTTCAAAGTAACTGAACAAGGTAATTCTAACTACTCTTTTTCATACCATACTTGTTTCAAATTCCTCAAGTTTTAGAATAAAAGCGTACAGCCCAGAGGAAAACAGTTTTATTCTAGCTTCACCCCGAGCTTCTGCTTTTAATGGAACAATTTGCAAAAAGCAAAACCATTCAGCCTAAGGCAAGTGTTTTAAGTCCTTGACAAAGTGAATCCAGCCAGCCTCCCTTCATACAGTGCTATGTAGGTTAGCACTCCCTCAGAGTTGCCTGGTACCAGGGAATTGACTCTGAACCCTTCATTCCAACAGAGATTACTTTCTCTTTTTCTGTTAAAAATGGGATTTCCGTCTTGCCCATCTCTTCATTTCATAGAGGAGTAAAGTCAAGATAGGGAAAAGGAAATTTATTTGGAAAATTACCCTAATGTATTTAGTAGACTTTCCAGTTTCATGTGTTAAAATCTTAACTGAATATTAAAAGCCTAAAGATTTCTTGTGGATTTCATAGTTGAGAATTTTAATAAAATGTGTTGTAAGAAAGTCTTGATGATTTGAAGGATATCCCTAGCCTTCTGATACCATAATACAAGAATACCATTCTGTCCCACAAAGCATCCCTTGATCCCAAGTGAGAGATTGACTGAGCCACAAATGTATGCCCAATATGCAGGTCATTTATTGATGTTATTTTTGTTGCTAAATACTCAAACTAAACATTTCTTCAGAATTGAGGTAAAATTCACCAGGTAGGTTGTGCTTCACATTTTTATATGATAAAGTTTATGTATTGTGGGGAGATCATAAAAACACAGGACTGGGTCTAGTTGCTGTGATGTAGAGAATATAGTAACTTTTTTACTTACTCATACTACTTACACTCATATAAATTTTCAACATGTTGGTGTGTTTTAAATTCCTAAAACAAGTTATCTTAATTTACTATCTTTAATTTTATTGTTTTAATATTAAGGCAATCAGGAAAGCAGGGAGTTCTCTTCAAATTATAATTTGCCTAAAACCTGTAGGCATAGCTCAAAGATATTGGGGGTTCAGTTCCAGACCACTGCAGTAAAGCAAATATGACAAGCAACTCAAAATTAATTTTTTAGTTTCCTATGCATGTAAGTTACATTTGTACTGTACTGTAGTCTACTGAGGGTATAATAGCATTTTGTCTTTAAAAACGCACATATCTTAATTTAAACAGTTATTGCTGGGGTGCCTGGGTCGCTTAGTCGATTGAGCATCCAACTCTTAATTTTGGATAGGGTCATGATATCACGGTTCATGGTATGGAGCCCCATGTGAGGCTCAGTGCTGATAGCACAGAGCCTGCTTGGTATTCTCTCTCCTCTCTTTCTGTCCCTCACCCACCCCCACCCCTCCCCACATGTACACGCCCTCTCTCAAAATAAATAAATAAAAATTTTAATGAGTTTTGTAAATAGTTTATTGCTAAAAAATGATAACCATCATCTGAACTTTCAGTAAGTCATAATCCTTTTGTTGGTGGAGAGTCTTGCTATGATGGTGATGGTTGCTGACTGCTCAGGGTGGTAGTTCATGAAGGTTGGGGTGGCTGCGTCCTGTCCTTTTCTTAAAATAAGACAACAGTGAGGTTTATTGCATCAATGGACTGTTCCTTTACAAACGATTTCTCTGTAGGAATGCACGCGGCTTGATCGCATTTTTACTTGTAGTAGATCTTCTTTCAAAATTGGAGTCAGTCCCTCAAACCCTACAACTGCTTTATCAACAAAATTTATGGAATATTGTAAATCCTTTGTTATCATTTCAGCAGTCTTCACAGCATCTTCATCAGGAGTAGATTCAGTCTCCAGAAACTACTTTCTTGGCTCATCCATAAGCAGCAACTCCTCGTTTGTTAAAGTTGTATCACGAGATTACAGCAATTGTCCCATCTTCAATCTCCACTTCTAATTCTAGTTCTCTGTATCCACCACAGCAGTTCCTAAATCAGCAGGCTTGAAAGTCAGAATTATTCCTTGATCCATGGGCTACAGAATGGATAATTTGTTAGCAGGCATGAAAACAACATTAACCTCATTGTACATCTCCATCAGAGCTCTGAAGTAACCAGGTGTATTGTCAGTCGAAGAAATCTTTTTTTCTGAGCAGTAGGTTTCAACAGTGGGCTTAAAATATTCAGTAAATCATGCAGACAGATATGTCATCCAGGCTTTGTTCTGTTTCTAGAACACAGCAAAGGAGATTTAACATAATTCTTAAGGGATAATTCTTAGGTATTTTCAGAATGGTAAATTAGCATTGGCTTCAATTTAAAGTCCTCAGCTGTATTAGCCCCTAATAAGAGTCCTTGAAGTTTTGAAGCCAAGTCTTGACTTCTTCTAGCTATGAAAGTGCTGGATGGCATCTTCTTCCAGTAGAAGTCTCTTTGTCTGTATTGAAAAACTGTTGTTTAGTGTAGCCACCTTCATTTATTACCTTAGCTAGATCTGGATAAGTTGCTGCAGCTCCTCTATCAGCACTTGCTGCCTCACCTTGCACTTACAGAGATGGCTTCCTCCCTTAAACCTTATGAACCAACCTCTGCTACAAATTTTTCTTCTCTAGCTTCCTCACCTCTTAGCCTTCATAGAATTGGAGGGAGTTAGGGTCTTGCTCTGGATTAGGCTTTAGCTGAAGGGAATTTTGTGGCTGGCTTGATCTTCTGTTCATAGTACTCAAACTTTTTCCATATCAGCATTAAATCTGTTTCACTTTCTTATTTGTATGCTCACCAGAGTAGCACTTTTAATTTCCTTCAAGAACTTTTCCTTTGCATTTACAACTTGGCTAACTGGCACAAGAGGCTTAGCCTTCAGCCTGCCTCAGCCTTTGACATGCCTTCTTCCTCACTAAACTTAATTATTTCTAACTTCTGATTTAAAGTGAGAGACATGGGCTCTTTTTCGTGGTGCCTCGGAGGTGGTAGGTAGGCTGCTTTAGGATGAAGCTGAATATCTCTTTCCCAGGTACTGGCTGCCAGAAACTCGTTGAAGTAGACAGCAAACACAGAGTTTATACCATTTATGAAAAGCGTATGGCCACAGAAATTCCTGCTGATGCTCTGGATGAAGAAGGATTACGTAGTCTGAATCAGTGTGGACAATGACAAACAAGGATTCCCAGTGAAGCAGGGTGTTTTGACCCATGGCTATGTCTGCCTGCTGCTGAGTAAGGGTCATTTCTGCTACAGACCACAGAGGACTGGGGAAGGAAAGTGCAAATCTGTTCAAGCTTGCATTGTGGGTGCCAGTCTCAGTGTTCTCAACTTGGTCATTATAAAAAAAAAATAAGGGGGCGGGGGGGAGGATATTCCTGGACTTATTGATATTACTGTGCCTCATCACCTGGGACCCAAAAGAGCTAACAGAATCCACAGACTTCTCAGTCTCTCTAAAGAAGATGATATCCACCAGTATGTTGTGAGAAAGCCCCTAAACAGAGAAGGTAAGAAACCAGGAACCAAAGCGCTGAAGATTCAACAGTCCTGTTACTCTACACGGCCTCCAACACAAATGTCGGCATAGTACTCTGAAGAAACAGCATACTAAGAAAAAGAAAGAAGAGGCTACAGAATATGCTCAACTTTTGCCAAGAGAATAAAGGAGGCCAAAGAAAACCTCCAGGAACAGATTGCCAAGAGACAGAAGCTGTTCTCTCTGAGAACTTCTGCCTCTCAGTCTGAGTCCAATCAAAAAAGGAGATTTTCTAAGAGTAACGAATAAGATTACACATCAAAAAAATAAATAAAGTGAGAGACATGTAACTCTTCTTTCACCTGAACACATACAGGCCATTATAGGCCTATTAATTGGCCTTATTTCAATATTGTATCTCAGGGAATAGGGAGGCACCAGGAGAGGGTGACAGACTGGGAAACAGGCAGTTGATGGAGCATTCAAAACACACCACTATATTTATCAGTTAAGTTTGCTAGCTTACATGAGTAAGGATTGTGGCACCCCAAAATAATTACACTAATAATGAAAAGGTTTGAAATACTGTGAGAATTACCAAAATGTGATGCACGGATATGAAGTAAACAAATGCTAATGGAAAAATGTTTAATTTGAGGGGTGCCTGGGTAGGTCTGTTGGTCCAACTTTTGATTTCATCTCAGGTTATAAGATAGAGCCCTGTGTTGTGCTCTGTGCTAACAGCACAGAGCCTGCTTGGGATTCTCTCTCTCCATCTTTCTACACCTGCCCCCACTCATGCTCGCTCGCTCTCTCTCTCTCTCAAAATAAATAAACTTTAAAAAATAAAATAAGATGTTTAATATGAGGGCAGCTTTTATTTTTATATTTTCTTAATAATTATTGATAGAATATTTTATCACTATTTTATTGTCAGATAAAATTACAGCCAGGATATAGAAGCAAAAATTCTCGAGTCACATTTAGTGAGAATAAAAGTGGTAGGTACAGTGAGCATCAGCAGGTCATGTGTAATAGGCAAATATTTTATCTGTAACAGATTGAAAAGATAATTTGTGCTTTGTGTGATCCTCTTCTTTTGTCCCTAGTCTCTTATCACGAGTCATGAATACTGGATCACAGTTTGTGATGGAAGGAGTGAAGAACCTGGTATTGAAACAGCAAGTGAGTATACTTGTTAGAAAACAATCTGGTAACTTTTGAACATAAATGTTGATAAGTTGATTGCTCACCTAGAATACCTCTAGATATATTCAAGTTAAAAATATTTGGAATAAAGTAAAATCAAGGGGTCTTTTTCTGGTATATTTAAAAATATGATATTTTCACATGTGTATTTCAGGGCTCTTATTTTAGGCTTTTTTTTAATTTGTTCATTTGGACTTCATTGACACTTTGATTTTCCTTTAACTACCATCAGGTTTATAAAAGTACATTAACTGAAAAAGTGAACTTACCTTATTTAGAATAATAAACTGCTACCTAATGCATATAATTGTAACTTTTAACATATATTAAGAGGGTAAGCGAATGAACTTTAAGGTATAAAGGTCTGTGTAAATTAGAATAAAATATTTTAAGTAGAATGTATCTTTCGGGGTAATGAAACTGTAGCTTGATTTTACACTTCATTTTGGGATAACGGTCTTAGTTTTATACAGAAGACACTTTTTAGTGATTTTTGTTTTTATTTTTTTCTGTTCTAATAAGTATTCTGCTTCAGAGAGTCATCATTAATTTGAGTTGTTTTCAATTTGGATTTGTTTTTTACTCTACATTATGGAGATTTTCAAATAAACATTAGTATAGGAATCTTCCCTGAACCCTTCACCAAGCTTCAGTACTCAACATCCTATCATTCTTGTTTCATTATTCCTATTATATTTTTATTTTACTTATTTTTACTGATAGTTGAAGAAAATTCTAAGACATAATAATATTTTGCACATAAATATTTCAATTTATAACGAGAAGGACTTTAAAGGCCACATTTTTAAGAGTGTTAATTATTGGTTATTCAGATGTGAATAGTCAGTCTTTACTTGTTTTCAGAAAAAAGTTGGTCTTTCTCTGAGCTTTCTTCATACTTTTTCTTAAAATATTTACATGAAGTATTTTGTATTGATGTTATTTTTTACTCTGCCCCCCCCCCCAGTTTTATTGAGATATAATTGACATAGAATGTTTTACTTCTTGATAAGGATCTTGATAAGATCCTTGAGAGCAAGGAATTTTTTTTACCCATCTTTGAATTTTCCATGGCACTTTGCACACAGTAAGTATTCAGTTCTTTATTTGAATAACATTTTATTATAAAACCATGTAGTATAAGAACAGTGAAAAAAAATCTAATTTGCTTTATTTAATTAAAAGGCTCTTGACTTTCCAAACTTAAGATACATTCCAGATTGCATTATTTCCTAATTACTTGGGAATACTTTTTAGCTTCCTTGTCCCTCTTAGGGATTCTTTTCATTCCCTCCCAGTCTACCTTTCTCCTGGTAAAGAGCCACTAGTAAGTACTTAAACCACTTTTACTGGTTTACGGTACTTCCCTGAGTCAGTTTATCTTTCTTCTGAAGAGGGTGAAAAGGTACAAAATAGGAAGTTGGGCACATTAGAGATTAATGTATTGTACTTTACAGTTTAACCTAGCGCTTGTTAAAGAGAAAATTACTCAGGATACTTGTGAAAGAACAGTAAGACAGACATCCTAGTGGGGGTCACTGTGAAAGGTATTGAGACCACCACAGTAGGGTTTTGCACCTGGGGAGAAAGATCGGGATCAATTCCAAATACATCCAGGAAAAGCGGGGATTTATAGCCAAGGACCAGGGTAGGGATCAGTGGATATAAAATTACTAAAAGGAAATATCAGGGGTGAACAAGGATTCTGACTAAACCAACCTAACAGGATTCTTGCTGAAGGGAGGCCAGTGTGATCAGACATCACCTGGGAAATGGTAGATGATGAGGAACCTGACCAGATATGAAGGGTAATCAGGTATAGAAGATGGGAGATTCTTGCTAAACTAACTTAGCAGGATGCTTTTTAAAGTGGACTATGCAAAGATGGACACAGAAGTTCAGAAGTCAAGGTCTCATTGAAAGAGAGCTCAGAGGAGCCTGAGTAAAGTTATTTCAAGGAGAGAATCTCTGTCATACCACTCAATTTATCATAAACTCTGGACAAGATGATTTTGTTATGTGAGATATAAGAGGAACCACCAGGTCCTAGGATAATGTCTGCCTTTCGGTAGATAGAGTGGCTGTTGTATAATCACATATAGGTAAATTTATGTTTAAGGAGAATTACATATTTTTCTTAATGGGTCACTCTTAAAAGGAAATGGCAGTAGTAGAATAACTCATAGCATGGAGAAATTGCAGACTTTAATCTTTGGAATGTTGTTTACTTTCTGAGCTTATTTTTCACATGATGCATGTCCACTAATGATGTTTGTAATAGGTGTCTAAACTGATTAAGTTAAATATTTTACTATGCTAACGCAGAAGTTTGAAGTTCAGTAAAAACTATCATCTATAACCTCAAGTCCCTTTGCTTTTCTTAACATTGCAAGTAACAAACTGCTTTGAAATAGTTTCTCACTTAAAGTAAAATTTAGAAGGTTTGATGGTTATCTCTATCTGTAGGGTTTTCTGCCACTACTACTAGAAGAACCATGCCATTTTTTTTTAAAAAGTGTATGTTAGTAAGACATTTTAGACTCAATTTAGAGGAAATATTTGATTTTTTGGAGTGGGAGGGTGGCTCATTTTATATTGTGAAATAAAAAGAAAAGTCATACTAAAAAACATTAAGGGGTGCCTGGGTGGCTCAGTTGGTTAAGTGTCCAACTCTTGGTCTCAGCTCAGGTCATGATCTCAAGGTTGTGAGTTCAAGCCCCACGATGGGCTCCACACTAGGCATGGAGCCTACTTAAAAAAAAATATGGGAGCATCTGCATGCCTCAGTCAGTTAAGTGCACATTACTCTTGGTTTCAGCTCAGGTCATGATCTCACGGTTCATGAATTCAAGTCCACGTCAGGCTCTGTGCTCTCTCGCTCACTCTCTTTCTCAAAATAAACAAACATTTTTAAAAATAAGAAAAAAAGTCTAATATGATTGTTATTGTTTCAAAAAAAGAAAAAAAGAGTGTACTGATGGATATATACCTAATTTTTAAATGTTAGTTTTTTTCTGGGTATTTATTTCTGATTACTTCCATGTGATAAATTCCTATAGTTGAATTATGGAATCAAAAGGGTGAACATTTCTAGTTGTTTTTAATAAATATTACCAAATTGCCCTCCAGAAAAGATACACCGACTACAGCGACTTACAGTGCTAGTTTCTCTACATCCTTCCCAAACCTTGATGGGTGCATGTATGGGTGTATATGTGTACAGTCTTTTGTTAGTTGAATAATTAAAAAAGAATCTATTCTAGAAATGTTTAAACTAATAGAAATCCATGTTAAAAGTTACATTGTCCTAATGTTCTAAAACTTAGCAGTACTGCAATGGGAGATCTGGGGCAATTTGGGAACTAAGAGGAAAGAGATGGCCAGAGAAGAGACTGCTAGAGATAAACTCTGTCACTCTCACACTTGTAAAGTTTTGAGTACTTTCTGACTCTGAAAATCTCTATTATTTTGCATTTAAAAAAATCTGAATAAATGTTTTAAATTATAAATAAAGAGAATAGGATATCTCATTCAGTTTTCTATGTTGCTTATAAGAGCTTTTTAATACTTTGTTTCTTGAGCAACGTAAGTTTTCTGCATCACAAGTATCAGCTATCACATAAAACCATTTGAATGATATTCACAGATTTGGAATTTGTGTGAGGATAATTGTACAAGAATGTGATGAATAATATAGCACAAAGTTGCAGAATTTAGAAGTATTCTATTTCACTTTGGATTGTTTGCTAAAATAATCCCTTTTTTTTAAAGTGAATTAACAAATTGCAAGCAGTGGAAACCAGTAGGTTAAAAAAAGTTAAAAGATGTAGTATCTAATTCCAATGTATTACCCTTAAGGTTATGATTTGAATGAGAAAACTAAACATTTGAAATAGGGAAATTTTAACATTGACTGGATATTACTGTATTGTTATTAATTCTAGTGCTAGTAGTGTTTTAGTTTTTTTATGAGTTCTTATATTTTGAAAATACATACTGAAATATTGATGACTAAAATGATTTTATATTGGGGTCTTATTTAAAACAACCTAGGAAAGTGGGGACTAGGTGAGAGTAGACAAGATAAGATTTTCCATGAGTTGGTAATTATTGAAGCTGAGTGATAGAGGACTGGATGTGTTTTATTGGGTCCATGTAATCTTATTTTCTTGATTTTATTGACATTACTATGCTGTGATTTTGGAAAAAACACCCCTTTATATTTTATTATTTCCTCATCTGTAAGATGTTGATGTAGATATTGGATTCACCCATAGATCCCTTTCTGGTATATAATTTTTAAATTTTGGAAATAGATGATCCATCTTATTCCTTCTCCCTTTTCTTATCTTTACTTCACTGACAACTTTCCATCCCTTTTATTATTGATAATTCCTCATTCCCAATGTGTTTCTGGTATCCACACATTTCATTGTTCATCACTTGGCTAATACAGTTCTCAAGATAAGGATTCTTGGGGCACCTAGGTGGCTCAGTCAATTATGTTGTATGACTCTTCATCTCAACTTAGGTCTTGATCCCAGGGTCATGAGTTCAAGCCCCGTGCTGGGCTCCATGTTGGGCATGAAGCCTACTTAAAAAAAAAAAAAAAAAAAGGATAAGCATTCTCTTGAAGGAAGTCCACAAACTGGTTTTCATTCTCCAGAGTTTTGATAATCAAGACAGCAGCAACCCTTGTCACAACCTCAATGCTGACTTTAGCATTAGACTATCATCCTAAGCCCAAGGCTGCAGGGGGAGAATTAGAAATAGTTACCATAGACCAGTTGGCAATATAGGGCAACAAGTGGCTAATTCTAGGAGAACTACAGGAAAAAGCAATTTTTTAACGGTTTTGGGTGTAAAGCTGTATTACTTTGCTTAGATTGTTTTTTAATTCCTGTGCATATTTTATTTGTTTGTTTTTAAGCAATTACATCATCAGAGATAAGATTAACATTGTTTTTGTTCAAACTTTATAGTGACTAAGACCATAAAACATGACTATGGTCATAAAACCAATAAGGGTTTTTAGAAACCAGTTTTTTTATTTTTTTCTGCAAATAAAATTTCTAGTTTATTTATCTAAATTTGAGGATTTTATAAATAGTGATCCTTAATTTAGGATATTCATGTGTCTGAGACATTTATCTCTCAAATCTATAGTGAGGCTCTCTGCTAATAAAGATTTTGTTGCTAACCTACACAATAATGTGTTACATTTTATTTCTAAAACAGTTTCCAAAAACATTGAAAAATATGGGAATTTTTTTAAATATTTATTTTTGAGAAAGAGAGTGCGAGCAGGGGAGGGGCACAGAGAGAGGGAGACACAGAATCAAAAGCAGGCTCCAGGCTCTGCACTGTCAGCACAGAGCCCGATGCAGGGCCCGAACCCACGAAATGCGAATTCATGACCTGAGCCGAAGTCGGACGCTGAACCGACTGAGCCACCCAGGCGCCCCATTAACTGTTTATTTTTGAGAGAAAGAGAGCGTGAGCAGGGGAGGGGCAGAGAGAGTGGGAGACACAGAATCCGAAGCAGGCTTCAGGCTCTGAGCTGTCAGCACAGAGCCCAACAAGGGGCTCACAATCCCAAATTGCGAGACCATGACCTGAGCCAAAGTCAGACACTTAATCAACTGAGCCACCCAGGCTCCCCTATGCTTGGGAATTTTTTAAACAGTTAATGAGTTTCTTATTTGATTATATTTCATTTATATCTTGTATTGAACTACAGAAATTTTTGTTTCTAAAGATGAATAAGATAACCTTTTTTGAACGAAGAAAATTGTATGGTTTCTTTCTGATGTTTTCTCTTTGCTAGTAAGCTGCCACAGGTCAGTATTTTTCAATCAGTAAAAGTTGATTAGTCTTGTATATAAATTATTATTAATATAATATTGATTTTTTAATGGTTAATTCAATTCAAGCCTTCATTTAGGCAAAGAACAAAACCTGAGTAGAGAATTATTTGGTGACAAAGATCTTAGAAATTGTATTGTTTCTTATGCCTTTCCTTTATCATTCTCTACACTTGAAGTTTTCCTTAATCACAGTATATCCTCTGGTACAGCAGTGGTAAATGATTTTTTGAGTGTTACATAGTTGGAAAGACAAAAACAACTGTCCCTGGGCTCATGAACATTTAAAGTATTCTGCTAGGAAAAAATTTTTCTTACGTTATTTAATGACCTGCTGACTGGTAGGGTTATCTTTAGGTATTGCAGAGCTATAAAATACAAAGCAAAATTTAGTTGTACCTTTTAGAAAAATACAATTTTTATACTGAGGATTTATCATGAGATATTAATATAAATATTCAAATTTCCAATTATTTTCACAAATATAAAAGTACTATGACTCTTAAGGTTTTAGTCATTATATAAAATGTTTCCTGAATTTTTCTCCATTGTACAGATCTAGTAGTGCAATTCAGGGAGCTCAGTGGAGAGTTGTATGTAAGTTAAGAAATTGGCACGAAATTAATTTTGTAAAATTTTATAATTTTAATGTGTTCTTGCTCCAGATGTTTTTAAAAAATTATTCCCTCCTGTTATTTTGCAAAGTACTTCATCATCTTTTGTTATTGTTACTTGGAACAAATATATAACTAGCTCTTTCTTTTGGATAAAACATTTTTATAGATTTAAATCTGCTCCCAGTCATTCTTCAGAGAAAGTCATGGTTTAGACTTATTCCTGCATGAAAATAAACTCAATTGTATTTGAAACAGGAAAGGTAAAATTTTGAGCTACCTTATTTTTTTTTATTCTTCTTAAACTATAGAATTCAGGAAGTACATTTAGTTAGATTGAACCTTTGGTGCTTTTGTTTATATTAAAAAGTTCCTGGCCAACACAAATAGGGAATCTTGAAATAGCTTTAATTTTACTTGGTAAGATATCTTAAAAGGTTTTTACTTGCTAATCTAGAGAAAGAAAAAAGAAATGAATATTTTCTGTCTGAGCAAAGCAGCATTTTCCATAGTGATAATCTATTTTAGTAACAAAATGTTTCATGACCTAAAGAGAGCAAAACTCTTGGAAAATAGTAATGTGTTTGTTATCTACATTTATTTAAATAATCAGATTTAATGTTGCCTTTGTTGGATGAAGTCTCTAAGATTCAAATATTCTTTACACAACATCCTGTACAGTTCACAAAGGAAATATCAGTTCAAAGTAGGCAGAATGCATTTTGGACATGCATAATAGTCACTTAGTAAATGTTCTGTATTCCATGTGTTATGTTCAAAATAATGGTAAAAATCATCAGATTGAAATGTAACAATACTATTTCTTATCCCAAGGCATGTAAGCATGTCAAGAGGCAATATTCTGCCACTCGCAGTGTTAAACATTTCATGTTCAAAGTGGAATTTACTCTGTAAGAAGACAGTGCAGTATGTCATTGGAAATTTGGAATTTATCCCAAGCAAAACAAAAATGGTCAATAAAATTTGTGTGTATCCATTTCTCCATTTTTTGAAGAGCACAAGTATCTTTTTGGCTTAGAAGAATATACATTAGAAATGAGAGACTCTTGAGTTTCTTTTATCTCATACATTTTCAAACTTTAAGTTACTCTTCTTTTTTTTATGTTTATTTTGAGAAAAAGAGAGTGTGAGTAGGGAAGGGGCAGAAAGAGAGAGAGACAGAGGATCTGAAATGGGCTCTGTGCTGACAACAGAGAACTTGATGCGGGGCTCAAACTCATGGACCATGAGATCATGACCTGAACCAAAGTAAGCCGCTCAACCGATTGAGCCACCCAGGCACTCCTCAGTTACTCTGAACCACCCAGGCACCCCTAAGTTACTCTCTTTAAAGAAACTCTTACTATCTGCAGAAAAGAAATGGGGAAATAATGTGATTCTTATTTGATCAAAATATTGCAATTACTAGTATTAAAAAGCAAACATCCAACAAAGTGAAAAGCCCAAACATGTGTTTGTACTGAAACCTGGTTACACTTTCACATTAAAAGGACCTTTTGATTTAGAATTACTTATTTTTTTTCTGGAAACTTGAGTAGTGCCAAGGATATTTACATCTACAACACCATTCACAGAATACTTAATTTTAGAATGTGTTTAATCAAAAAGTGAGCATAGTTAAATGTGGAATGAGTCAGTTGTTTTGTTAATAGAGAACAACTTTGGTTATTCTTCTAATACTTAACAAAATACTTATTTTTTCTACAGAATCTACCTGTTACTCGTATTTTAGACAATCTCATGGAGATGAAGTCAAATCCTGTGAGTAGCATATAACATTGTACTTGTAAATTCATGAATGTATCAAACTAAGTTTATGAAATATAATAAAATCTGAGTTCATTGCAGGCTTAATCACAGCAGACTCTATGAGGGAAAGAAAGAGTCCATGTTCTTGTCAAAGAGCCTTTTTTTAGGCATTATCACGGATAATGAGAATTGGTTTTCTCAGCTGCTGTAACTATTCTGACCAGCTCTCATCCAAATTAAATGTAGATTATATTTTTCATATATAATTAAGTATAAGTAAAATAAATCCTAAGGAGCAAGTTTCTGTAAATGACAAAGAACTAGTGAGCATCAACTGATGTAGTATAAAGAGTACCAGAGCAATTTAACTTTATGAAAATTAGGAGAGAAGTGAAATTTTTAAGTGCATGTGTTCAGATAGCATCAAATTCTTTTGGGCTGAAAAGTAAATTGAGAGAGATAAATTGTTGGATGAATAAACAAATGGGTAAATATTGTTAGCATTTACTGGGTTTCCAAGCTAAGGGAATGTGAAAATCATCACAGTCTGTTTCATAAAACAGCCCATCCTGTTTCTATGGCAGCTAGAATGCGTTTATCACAAGAGTCTAGGATAAAGAAAGGTAGCATCAAAACCCTAGTTTGGATTGATTTGTATCTCTGTAGACTTGGAAGCAAGGCTTAGGATCCCATGCTAAGAAAGAAAAAACAGAATCCTCAGATCAATATGTCACTTTTTGCAATTGTTAAAACATGGTTATAATAATAATAAAGGGAATTAACAGAAACATATTTAAAAATCTGCCCATGTGGAAACAGAGAGTAAATAAAACATCCCCAAAAGGAGTAACTATAATTATGAAAGTAATGAGACAATAATGGTCTATAATGATAAGATATCAAAGATTAGATTCTTCTGTCTAGGAATTGATAGAAAATGGTATACAGGGTAGTAGCAGTAGACTTTGTTAAAACATCCTAGAATGTATGAAGAAATAGCTCTTCTTGAAAAGCCTGAAGAGAATTTTATATTTATAACTAGTTATCTTAGAGAACAGTAATTCATAATAAGCTGTAAAGCTGGGAGGTATTATCCCAAACACTAATAAAGATTAAAAATACGAATAAATGCAGATGCCAAATCCACAAGGGGTTAATAAGGAAGTTAAGTTTAAGATATTTTGTTACATGACCCTAATCTTGAAGTTGAGATGATGAATAATGATGATAATAAAGATAATAGCTGACCTTTAATTGGATACTTTTTATGTGCCAGGAACCGCTCAAAACATTTTTCACATTTCATTGAATTCTTATTAGAACCTTCTAAGAAAAATACTGTTATTTTCATTTTATAGTTGATACTGGCACAATAAAATTAATTAATTTGCCCAAGGACACTTAATAAATGGCAGAGCTAAGCAAGCCACATTTTTCACCACTATGATGTATTGATTAGGGCAAAGAACCATGCCTTTCATGGAATCACAGAGCTTTAGAGTTTAAGGAGACATTAGAAGTAATTTGAATAATTAGTAATTTGAACAATGAAAGGAGAGGAAACCTTTAGAGATGTTTGTTAAGTGACTTATCCCAAGTCAAACTATTTTTAATAGCAGAATTGGAACCAAAAGCCCACTCTTTCTGTATTTCTGCCTACTACTCATTCTAATATACATATGCCTTCCACAATATTTGTCATAGATACATGGATGGCTAAATTTTGGGTCTCATTCTGATTTTTCTCCAGGTTGTATAAGTTCCTTTATTAGTTCTTTTGACTTAAACTGTATAACTGAAGGCACATTACTACAGACACATATTTTTAATTAGAAAATAAATTTTTTCTGTTTTGAACACATTTTTTCATTCATCTGCTTGATGAGGCAGCTGCCTGTACTTTCTCTTAATCTTTTCCTGTTCTCAGATAAACAACTTGATTTGGAGGCATTGAAGATAGAGTAGCAAATACTGAAGAGATTAGCAAAGTGTACTTTGTTAGACTTGGCTAGTAATCTTGAATGTATCTTATCTCAAAGCCTTGAAAATGCTATAACCTAATTCTAGATGAATTCTTTTTTTTTCTTCCAAGTTTTTATTTAAATTCAAGTTAGTTAATACAGTGTAGTATTGGCTTCAGGAATAGAATTTAGTGATTCATCACTAACATATTAACACCCAGTACTCATCACAAGTGTCCTTCTTAATGCCTCTCACCCATTCAGCCCATTCCCTGTCCACCTCCCCTCCATCAACCCTCAGTTCTCTATAGTTAAGAGTCTATTGTGGTTTGCCTTCCTCTCTGGTTTTATATTATTTTTCCTTTCCTTTCCCTGTGTTCCTCTGTTTTGTTTCTTACATTCCACATGTAAGTAGAATCATACAGTAGATGCATTCTTATCACTTATTAAGTGTCCTCCTTTGATTGTTTTGACTGGATAAATTGAAAGAAGGGGATTAAGACAATATCAAATAAGTTTCATCATGTAAATCTGGCTGGCAATGGTTTCCTGGAGCTAAGTGTTTAAGGATTCTGATGCAACTTTTGAGTTCAGTGCAAGTTCTGTAATTGGTTAAGCACTGTCCACCACTGAGTACAGGACTAGGTGCTGGCAATACATACATAGCTTGTCATTGATCAGGTTGGGGTAGGGCCATCCACACTCCAGAAAAGAACAAATTCCTTGGCTGACTGTGCTATAAGAAGGAGAGGAAGCCAGAGATTAGGAATTGATTACAGTGGCACCTGGGTGGCTCAGTCAGTTGAGCATCTGATCCTGGGTGCTGAAAGCGCCTTGCTTTCAGCTCAGATCATGATCCTGGGGTCATGTGATCAAGCCCCACACTAGACTCAGCACTGAGTGTGCAGCCTACTTAAGATTTTCTCTCTCTCTCTCTCTGCTCCTCTCCCGGGCTAGTGTACATGCACTGTCTCTCTCACTCTCTCCCTCTAAAATAAAATTTGAAAAAAGGAAGTAATTGCGTTACAAGCAGTAAAGCAGTACTTCCCACCTCCTTTAGTGTCAAGAAGCTAGTTTCCCCACAACCCCTTAGCCACAACTTCTGAAATCTACAAAGTTCTGAAAACTAGAAAGATTTTGTATAACTCATTTGGTGGCAAAACCTAATTTTAATTCAAGTTGAAGCTTGAATTTTTCCTACTTTGTGTTAATATTCATATATTTAGCTGCAGAATATTAATGTGTTAGATGATGGGGTGGTACCCACTGGGAATGTTACATTATATACAGTTTATGCATTATGTTGTCTATGTAAAACTTTTTAAATTCAAAATTCCAGAATACATCTAACTTTAAATGTTTCAAATAAGATTATGAACTTGTTTCGGTTAGTCTGTATATTCAGTAAAATCAGGGCTATATAATAAAATTCTAAAATACAAAACAAGACAAAATAATTACTTGGTTTATAAAACTGGTAAATTTTCAAGAAATAGTATAGTAGTATAGTATAGTGGTTAAAAACTTGGGAATTGAAGCTAGGCTACCTGGGTTCAAATCCTGGAGTTGCCATACTTACTAGTCATGTGATCTTAGGAAAGTTCTATAATTTCTCTGTACCCCATGTTGCCCATCTGAAAAAATAGAGGTAACAGTAACTACCTCACAGATGTTGTGGGATTTAAGTGAGTAATTTCATCTAAAGCATTTAGAATAATGTTGGGATACCTGGTGGCTCGGTTAAGCGTCCGACTTTGGCTCAGGTCATGATCTCGTGGCTCGCAGATTCCAGGCCCACACTGGGCTCTGTCCTGACAGCTTGGAGCCTGAAGCCTGCTTTGGATTCTCTGTCTCCCTCTCTCTGCCCCTCTCCCACTCACATTCTGTCTCTCTCTTTCTCTCAAAAATAAAAATAAATATTTTAAAAAAGCATTTAGAATAATGTTTAACATGTAGTAAGTGTTCACTTGGTGGTGGTGACACAGATTTATTTAATTAGTCGACCATATTAAAGGCTTAATTAAATAAAATACTGAAAGCCCAACTATAACTTTAAAGAGAAATCAAGTTCTGTTTGTTTGTCTTTTTAATAGGAAACTGATGACTATAGATACTTTGATCCCAAAATGTTACGGGGCAATGACAGGTAAGCAGCTCTTGACTTATGTAATTTGTTTATAGGTTTCCCCACCCCACCAAGAATGGAAAAACTGATTTTTTGTTATAAATCAGTAATTGCTTATTAAATACTCAAACTATATAGAAAACTGGTAAGTAAACAGTATGATAATCTCATCACATAGAGATAATCACTGCTAATCGTACTTGCATTTTGGCATTTTGGTTCTTTTCAAGTATATACACTCACACACCAAAAAAATACATTATATATTAGTTGTTTTGGTTTTTCTTAATGACGAGATGGCAGTATTACAAAGTGTGTGGGGGAGGGGAATTTGAATAATGTGTTTTCAAATGAATATTCTTATTGAACCAAAGCAGAGCTGGGAACTTTATGTTGAATACCAGTTGTTGATTTGTTTTGTTTTGTTTTTAACTGGTCCATAAAATCCCAGCCCCTGTGGATTGTTATACATCCTTCATGGCAGTGAAACACTCCACAAATAATTTCTCTTATTGTATAACAAACATGGCATGAAAAGTACTTATTTACTTCATTATTGATATTATTTTTCAAGGCTTAATTCATGGTAAATTGAAAAATAGCCTACAAGACATAGAGAAAGAATAGGCAGAAATAGGGGGAGAAAAAAACCTTCTTAGAATGATCTTGTTTAGCACCAAAATTTGGGTGAAACTGGTTTCTTGCCTGCATCTTATGTTGGGATCTTTAGAACTTTGTTTCTGCTTTATTCCAAACTTTTACATCTTTGTAGATAGAATAAATAATCTAGTCACTAGATAGATGTTGATTAGATTGTTTTGGTAACTGAAAAGATTCTTTTCTTAGCTTACCAGAAATATTACCAAAGTTGCAAAAGCAGCAGTTAATAGCACTGGCAGAACAATTTAACAAAGAATAAATTACAGAAGGGAGAGAATGAGAAGTGACCGCTAATAGGTATGGGGCTTCTTTTGGAGATGACAAAAATGTTCTGAAATTAGACAGTGGTGAGGGTTGTACAACTCTAAGGATACTAAAAACCACTAATTTGTACACTTTGAAACAGTAGATTTATAACTCTTTTCCTATCTTGATATTCTCCAGCTTACAGCTTACATTTTAGTCTTCCTTGTATTTGTATATGGCTAACAGGTAGATACGTTTTGCTTCTTAGAAACTTACTGACAAACTCTTATTCTACCTGTAGTTTATGGATAATAATAAGGAGTATTAGCATTGATAAGACTGAGGAGCTCAGTTTCATTTTTAATAGATTCAGCCTTCTTCTGAGCTATTTTGTCACAATCTTGGTTATTAATAACTAGTAGTACTATTGTTATTTACATCTCACTTCTCCTCATTCCATGTCTACTCTCAGAGGAACTTAAAGCACTCCAGAAGGAAGTTAAACACTGATGAGGTGTTTCAGGTGGACTTCTGGCCTTTTTAATGGAATATTCAGACAGGACATAGAAATGAGGAAAAGATGATAGAGCTGTGGAATCAGCCTTTCAGTAATTAGTATAATACCTCTCTCCTCTTGGTTGGGATTTTCAAAAATCTAAGCTATCTTTGTGTAGTATAGACTGTTTAAACACTGAAAACAAATATGTATCTGACTCACAAAAGCTTTGAAAAAAATCTTTATTAAAAGATCTCTTGGACACCAAATAAGTCTTTTTAAAACATAAATACAGAAATGGTGGTTAATATATGTAATGATAAATAGTGGTATGCATAAATACAAAGAACTGCAGCAAAATGGAAATCCCTCCTCCCATCTCCCCTCTAAATTGTTATCCTTACCCCACATGTGTTGACATAGTTTTTTCAAATGTAGATACTGACAAACTGTGAAATTATGTTAAGTATGGTAAAATTTTATGTAATTTACCACTAAAATATGTACCTTATCAACTTATACCCAGATTTTATTCCTTATGAGAGCTGCTACTTGCTGCTCAGTGTTTCCTTCTCCTTCTCAGTTTTCTCCTATATATTTTTTTAAATTTTATTTATTTATTTTGAGACAGAGAATCCCATGCAGGCTGTGCACTGACAGTGGGAATCCCAATATGGGGCTCAAACTGACTGTACGTGAGATCATGACCTGAGCCAAAACCAAGAGTCGGACACTTAACCGACTGTGGCACCCAGGTGCCCCTCAAATTTTAAAGTTAACAGATTGCCCTACTCCCTTTTAGATACTGACACATAGACTACTTCTAGCATGTTCTTCTGCATTCACTATTTGGGTACATAAAACTAAAGGACCCAGCCTCAAAGAAAATGAAGGAGGAAGAATTGTAAATACATTTTTGTTTTTAGTGTGTGTGTACACGCATGTTTCCCGTATGTCTTTTATCCATAATGAAAGCCTTGGGTGAAATTTTCAGTATTGTTTTTCTTTGTTACAGCTCAGTTCCAAGGAACAAAAATCCATTCCAAGAGGTAAGTTCTATATAAAAATTCTCTGCCTCTAAAAAGGGAAGGAAGATGACTAGTTCTGAAGAATTATCTTCATCTTAAACATAGCTTTATTACAGTTACTTTCTGGTAATCTTAATAAATCCAATTCTTTGTACCCAAGAATCTTTTTAAGCAATAATATTAGTAACCATATTTTCCTGATTTATAAAACTACTTAAAAGAGTTTAAGCTACAGTCGATGGACACTTGGACTGTTTCCATAGTTTGGCTATTGTGGACAATGCTGCTGTAAACATTGGGGCGTATGTATCCCTTTGAATTAGTGTTTTTGTATTCTTTGGGTAAACTCCTAGTAGTGTAATTGCTCAAGGATGATAGGATAGTTTCTATTTTTAACTTTTTGAGGAACCTCCATACTGTTCTCCAGAGTGGCTGCACTAGTTTGCATTCCCACCAACAGTGTATGAGGGTTCCCGTTTCTCCACATCCTCACCCCAATACCTGTTGTTTGTGGTGTTGATTTTAGCCATCTGACAGGTGTAAAGTGATATCACATTGTAGTTTTGATTTGTATTTCCCTGATGATGCGTGATGTGGAGCATCTTTTCCTGCGGGTGTCCAGTGTCCATTGACTGATAAATGGATAAAAAAGATCTGAGATAAAGATATGTGTGTGTGCGCGCACGCACACACACACACACACAATATTACTCAGCCGTTAAAAAGAATGAGATCTTGCCATTTGCAATGACATGGATGGAGCTAGAGATTATTATGCTAGGTGAAATAAGTCAATTAAGACAAATACCATTGGATTTCACTCGTGCAATTTAAGAGACAAAACAGATGAACACAGGGAAAAGAGAGGCAAACCAAGAAACAGATTCTAACTATAAAGAACTCTGATGGTTAGCAGAGGGGAGGAGGGTGGGGAAATGGGTGAAATAGGTGATGGGGATTAAGGAGAGCACTTGCTGTGATGACCACTGGGTGATGTATGGAAGTGTTGAATCACTATATTGTACACCTGAAACCAGTATTACACTGTATGTTAACTGGAATTTAAATAAAAACTTAAAAAGCTGATAAAAATCAGGTAATTCACAGAAAAAGAAGTCTAAGACTGTGGCAAAAGTTGTGAAGATACTGTGACTGTGTTTTCATTTGAAATACAACAAGCAAGCTTCTCAATAAAAATAAATACAGTGAAGAACATATATTGGAGATTATGTCAATGCTAATTTTGTTTTTCCTACCTACAGTAAATAATGTCAAATTCTAAAAAGACTTTTAGAGAAAGCCCTTTAGATTTATTTGCTATTACTTTATGAAAATGAGGTTTACTTTTTTCTATACACTGTTTGGAAACACATTTTTTTGTAATTGATAGTAGCATCAGGTGCTTAGGATGTGACCTTTTGCTAGCTTGTATTTTTTTTTTAACCTAAATTGTGGAATATGCTCCAAACTAAAAACCATGTTGCTTTAAAGTTAAAATACTGTTTCTTTCAACTTACCTATTTCTTTTTTCTGTTTGCATTTTTAGGCAATTGTTTTTGTGGTGGGAGGAGGCAACTACATTGAATATCAAAATCTTGTTGACTATATAAAGGTACATGTTGGCCTTTTAATTGCTTAAGCATTTGATGTTTCACAGTTCTGTGTCTTTAAAATACTAGCATTCTCTGGTTGCTCTTTTGATTCTCAACCCTTTTTCTAGAGGTAGTTAGAAGTCCTCATACAGGGAAAAATGCCCATATGCTCATTGTTTTCCTATTCCTATCACATTTCTGGGCTAAAATTGTACTTGATCTGGAAAATAATGTATCTTATTGATGTACTTGGCAGCTATCTATCTTAATTTGACTTTAAATGTTTAGAGACCTCAAGTTAGCTCCTCTTGCAAAAAAGTCTACCTTGGTGAAATGATTTAGCAAATCCATTTACCTGAATAAGCACTTTTCTCCCATCCTGTTGACTTAAGAATGTCTGCTTTTTCAGCAAACAGGAAGTAGCAAATTAGCCATAGAATGCTTTTCAAAGCTGACAGTAGCAGGGAGTGACAGACAACTAAGCAAAAGGATATGAAGAGCAAAAACGCCATTTAAAATGTAGGGGCAACAGAATTATCAGTTGTTGCAATGACATTTTTGTAATCTTCATTTATTCACTTAACATTAAATAATGATCATTCCTTATGTTCTAGGTTACATAAGGCTTTAAAAAGGTGGAGATTTTGGTACAAGAGGGGAAAAAAAGGCACATGTCACAGAGCTTCAAAACTATAAGGCACGATGACTGGGATCCTATTTCAGTTGCAGAGTGTGAACCACCAGGATCTGTGTAAGATGCCATGGTCGCAGGGGAACACCCATCTTGTCCAAGGAGAGGTCTTTTGTACCCCACTCTGGTCTTAAAGCCAAAACCAGGCTGCATGAGCGGGCTCAAAAGCAGAAACCAAGGAAACATGACAGGAACCAGGTGCAAAACATCAATCTGTAGAATTTCTGTAAACAGTGTTGACAAGCTCGTTCAAGTTGTCCCCTAATCTATCTGTGACCCTTGCAGGGGACTATAGTAATCGTAGTTGATCTATTTCATTCAGGTTTGGCAAAGGGTTAGCAACACGAGTGCTGCAGGTGTTCCCAGGGATAAACAAAGGACTGCAGCAGACCAGCTGAAATTAATCTGTCTTTATACATTCCACACACCCCAGTCTTGGTTAAGCTTTCTTAATTACACTTGTCAGCATTCTTCTTTCTGCATCTTTAACATTTATAGAAAAGAAAAACAAGGATAAACTTCAAAATATTAATCATTTGTGGAGTAGAATGACTGAAATGCAGCTATAATTTTAAAGAAACATTGCAGTTTACCAAATACCGCAGACTTGTTTAATTTTGTGAAATGTCTTAGTTAATAACTGTTACACAAAATCAACTTATTAAGTCTAGTGTTTTGATCAGTTGCTTTCATCAGAAGAACATCACAGTTAGTGATAGGTATGTAAGCCCCTTTATCTTTTACTTGGTTTCAGTTTACCAAGTATTTTTTCCTTGATTATTATTCCCCACCCACAAAAACATGGTGTAGAGGCAGGAGGACACAGGATACTATGACTAGTCAGGCATGCAGCAGACATTTTAAGTTCCTGTATCCAAACACTTTTCTTAAGAGGTCATCACCTAGATTAATAGTTACACACTGGACTTTGGCTCTGCTGTTGAGCAAATTATTTTGTATACATTTTAGTGGAAATACTATCCTCATTTTGTCTCTGCAGAGGGATCTTCTAGAATATAAAGAACTCATAAAAGAAAAAGGACAATTAGAATTATTCTAAGGGTTTATTCCCTAGATGTTATTAGCATCATCAGGACATATGACATGCATAACTACAAATTAAATCATTCTTTAAACTGCTGGAACCCGTCTTGGACCTTCAGCTTCAAATGAAGGAGGCAATTTCTGCAGGTCTGTGGGCATGTGTAAATATAGCTCAGAATATTATTCTCCTGCTCTTGGCCTCTTACAAGGTACAGAGATAATGTTAGCTTTCCTCTTTCGTATTTATTCACTTATTGGCTCCTTCTCAGAGAGTCATTTTTACCCAGAATTTGGCCCCTGATTTAGAAGACGGGCACATTCAACAAGATGACTGATGACTAGAAGTGGCAGCAGTTTTGAATAAAACTGGCATGACCAGGCATCCTCATCTTAATATTACTGTTTTCTTAAAATTAATTTCATTAAATACATCACTGTTATACCAAATAGCAGTTACATTATGAGTTCAGTTTTTAATGAAAGGAGGAAGTATCAAGTTAGGCATAATTAAGAGTAAGTTGCACTGAAATACTGGCAAACTGCAGTGTTTAAACCTATTCCTCATTGGATGATACAGACAATTAGTATTTTGGTGTTAGTCTGTAAATGCTGTAGAAGATACAAAAAGAAAAATTATGATGAGTAATTAAAGTTTGATGAAGGGGGTAATGGGAGGGTGCAGGGAGTCGACTAAGTACACGATTAATCTCCTTCGCTAGTTTATTTCTCAGTGAACCTTCGAAGCCGTCTGTGAATGAAATGTCCTAACTAGTGATTAATATAGGCCTGTGTTAGTGTCCAAGATACATTGGAAGCAACTTACACTAGCTTGTCAGCAATAGAAAGTGTCTAGAATATTGATGATTTGCACCTCATTTGTCATGTTTCCTTGCTTCTGCTCTTTGAGCCTGGTCATGCAGCCTGACTTTGGTTACGTGATCAGAGAGGTATAAAGACCCCTCCTTGGACAAGACTGAGCTTCCTGCAACCAGGGTATCTGCACTGTAACTTGGTGATTCACAATTGAAAATAAAATGTGTTCTGTAATACTGAGATGGGATCCTGGGACCTGTGCCTAGGATACTTGGACCCTTCTAATGTTTCCCTGTATTTTCTTTATCCTGGTATGCTGTCACCTCCATTTTTATTAGTGTCTTGAGTAGACCCTGGCATTATATGACCCAGTTATATGACCAATCTTGTGTAATTGTTGCATGTAACATCTCATTTTGAAAAAATGAGAGTGAGGTGTGACTGGTTTTTTTTGTTGTTATTGTTCTCAGAGATGGCCAGCCAGAAGATTTATTCAACCAACCAGCCATGTTTATTCAGCTGATACATCACAGGGAAATGTCCTTCTCTTGTATTACAAAGCCATAATTCTGTTTCTTGATGAATTATCATATTTGCTTTGTTATGGAATAAACTTTTTACATTACAGAATAAATGAATTTTCCTTCAGGTACACAGTACATATAATAATTTCAGTATTAAGGGCTTAGAAAATTCTTCACTGGAAGTTTTGACTGCTGTAACTGGGTTACAGTATTCTGCCAAAAGTAGGAATGAAGTTATTGTAAAGAGACTGCAGTGCCCATTCCTGCCATACTTGTACCATATCCTACTGTCAGCATAACAAAACTAGCGATGTTTCCTTCAGGTAATACAGATCCTATGTTGGAAGAATGTTTGCCTAAGATTTTATAGATAAGCATTCCTGTGAAATGTGGCACTTCATTCCTTGTGATTTTAGAATAGACATGTGTACACTAAAATTCAACAACCCCTTCCCTTGTCCCAAAAAAAAGACCTTAAGGAATAACAAAGTCTTAATTAGGCTTAATCACTCATCTTGGTAATATTGAAAGTATAACTTGCTACGTACTTGTATCTGAGTTCTGTCTCTTATTTTTACAGGGAAAGCAAGGCAAACACATTTTATATGGCTGCAGTGAACTTTTTAATGCTACACAGTTCATAAAACAGGTAAAGTGTACCTTGTTAGTTTGTTTCTTGTAACATACCGTAACTTGCTGTTGATATTTTCAAAAGAGCAAGAGAATCATCATATTCATTTGAACCAGCTGACGCCAAAAACCATAGAGCTATAAAAATATAAGGTTTTTCCATGGACTACTACAAAGAAAACTGATAAATAACATTATTTCCATTTTCCCAAATCTATGAGAAGATAAATTCAGAAATTTTAAAATTGGGAGTAGTATACTCAGTTATGCAAAATTCAGTTCATCATTTTCTTATATACTGTCCATATTTCGGACTTAGCCAGCCATATCACAAATTGGGCTAAGAGATTAAGTAACTTTCTGGATGAAGGTGGGGGGATAGTTGTGTGCAGTAAATACAATGGAATTACATTCACTTGAAAGTTAATGACAGTAGTAGCTGAGATGTACGGAAGCTATACATTCTTTTAGTATCATTCCTGCTAATGTCCTTAATTACATTAACTTTTTTAATAAGCTTAACAGTTGGGAATGTTCATTAAGCTAACCAATAATGTTCACTCACCTTTGCCTTGGCTGTTATAAAAATCATAACAGCACCCTGTACTCATTTTAAGCAACTATTACTAGCATCATTTTCCAGCACAACTTTCTTATCCCAATCATATGGTTCTTGTGTTTTTAACCTTAATGTAGTTAGAATACAAAAAAGTTCAAGACGATACAGTGAATACATGTACACTCCCCAATAACATTTTACTGTACTTGCTTTATAAGATACTGACAGATTTATCTATTCTTTCTATTCATTAGTACAACTTCATTAATTTCACAGTAAATTGTAGATACCAGTGCACTTCCCCTTGAATACTTCATTGCCTAGGGGTTTTAGTTTTGTACCCTTTGGACATAGAATTTACAACAGTGAAATATACAGATCTTAAGTGTACATTCCTGGGTTGTCAGAGGTCTTCACCTGAATAAGCCAAAGTCCTGTTTAAGATATGGAACCACCATACCACAGAGTTCTTTATGGTCTTCCCCAGTCAGTTTAATCCCCAAACAGGTCTTGATATTTTTCCACCATAGATTATGTAATGTTCTAGAATAGGCAAAACTAAATGGATTATTTTTTTCTTGGGTTAACTAGAGGATTCTCAATTTAGTTAATCACTTTAATGAAGCAGATGTTTATGCTGATTTTCTGTATTCATTGGTTTATTATTTCCTTTGTTTTGATTACTTGGGGATATTAAGTTCTTTAGTTTTTCTTTTCCACAATATTAAAAACTCTTGCCAAACACTGCTTTAGCTGCATTTCACAAATGTTAATATATTTTTATCACAATGTTTTATATTTTTAATATACTTGATGGTTTTTCTTTTTTAGCTCGTGTCATTTAGAAATCTGTTGTTTTCAAGTGTTTGTGGGTTTTCTAAATGTCTTCTTATTGATTTCTAATTTATTTCCCTTGTGGTCACAGAACATTCTGCACATGATTTCATTGTCTCAAAATTTATTTAAATCTCTTTTATGGTCTCTTACTGAGCACTCCATTTGCACTTTAAAAAGAACGTGCAGTATGCAGAAGTAGTATGAAGGGTTCTGTAAGTTTCATTTTGGTCATGGTAGTTGACACCATTACTTAAATCCTCTGTGTCTTTATTGATGTGTGGTTTTAGGGGTTCTTTTGGTCTAGTTCTGTCAGGTATTCAAAGACAAAGTATTAAAATCTCCAATTATGTTTGGGGAATTGTTTCTTTCTCCCTTCAATTCTGTTACTCCTTTTAGTTCTAGGTCAACTTACTGTTAAGCTCTCTTATTAGGTACAGAAAAATTTAGAATTGTTATGTCTTCCTGATGAATGGATCCTTTTATTATGCAGTATTCCTTTACATCTCTGGTTAATACTCTTCATCTTGAAATCTACTTTATCTGACATTAATATAGCCACTCTAGTCTTATGGTTTACAGGTTATAACTTTTCCATCTGGTTGCTTCAGCTTGCTTATCAATTTTTATTTAAGGTGTTTATCTTGTAGATGGAATATAGTTGGAACCTGTTTTTTTAAAAACCATTCTGACAATCTCTGCCTTTTAATTGTTGTCTGTTAACATCAGATGTAATTATTGATATGAATGGGTTTAGGTTTACCCTTATACTGTTTGCATTCTATTAGTCTCCTGTTTGGCCTTTCTCTATTCCTCCTTTCCTACCTTCCTTTGTATTAGCTGAACACTTTTTTATTTTAGTTGTATTATTAATTTAGCAGTTGCTCTAGAGATAACAATATATACATCCTTAACTTCTCATAAACTAGAGTTAATATTGTACCACTTGCATTAAATATAGCATATAGACCCATTCCCTCAGCATTTATTCTGTGATTGTCACATACTTTACATCTGCATACATCATTAACCTCACAAGACAATAGACAGTGTTAACATTTGCACTTACGTCATCTATATCATAAAGAAATCTTTTGCATTTATACAGATAGGATTTCCAGTGTTCTTCATCCCCACCTCTAGTAGATTTTGATTTCCATCTGTTGACTGCAGAACTTCTTTTAACATTTATTGCAGCTCAGGTATGCTAGCAGTGAATTCACTTAATTTTCTTTTATATGAAAATGTATTTCACCTTTATTCTTAAATATTTCTGAATATAGAATTCTGGATGGACAGTTTTTCAAAATTTTAAAGACATTATTTCACAATCTTCATTGTTTCTGATAGGAAGTCAATAGTATTCAGATCAATTTTATATGTAATAACTTGTTTTTCTCTGGCTACTTTCAAGATTATCTTTGGTTTTCAGCAGTTAAGATGTATTTATGTATAACTTCTTTTGTATTTATCTTGTTTGGGGATCACTGAGGTTCTTGAATCTGTTTATATCATCACCAAATTTAGGGAAGCTTGTCGTCAAATATTTCTATGTCCAATTTTGTCCTCTCTTTTTGGGACTCCATTTACCTATATGTGCAACATTTTATATTCTGCCACCAATCTTTGAGGATTCAGGTTGGGTGGGGTGTTTTATTCTTATTTTTTTAGTAATCTCTACGTCCAATGTGGGGCTCAAATATAATTTAAGTTATACTATCTCCAGATTCACTCTTTGCTTTCTTATCTCCTTTCTACCATTTGAATAATGTTGTATTTACCAGCTCTCAATTTTTCATTTGGGCTTTTTTTTTTTTTTTTTTTTTTTTTAAGAATAGTTTGTGTTTTTCTGGTTGAATTTTCTGTCATTTCATTGTGAGCATATTTCCCATTGTTTCATTGAGGATAGTTGTCCTAGGTGCTTTTAAACCCTTGTCTATTAATTAAAACACATAGACCATTTATCTCACTCTCTCCCCTGTCTTTCCCACTAGGGAGTGGGTCTGATTTTTTCTGTTCTTTCATATATTAATTTTAAATTGTATCCTTAACATTGCTGCTGTTGTTTTGGAAACTGAATTCTCTTTCCCTAAAGAGTGTTGATTTGGGCCTTTAGCAGGCAATTAACTTGGTAAAACTCACGTGTCAAACTCTGTCTCTTGGGCAGCAGCTCACATCTTGCTTCTTAGTCTAATTCGTGCATGGTTCAGGGTTTTAATATAGATACCGGAAAAGTTTATGGGCAGAATTTGGGGCTCCCGCACTCTGGACCTCTCATTTCCGGGATCTCCTCCTCACCGTCAGTGGCTTTAGTTCTCCCCCTACTCTGGGTGGTTCTTCAGGCTAAGAGCCACTGAACCAGGGAACTCAGCCAGTGTGTAGGTCTTTCCTTCCAAGTATCACCTCTGTACCAGAACCCGCCAGCTTGCAGTTGCTCTCCACTACCTTCAGGTAGTTGGTTTTTGCGTTTTGTTTAGTTTATAATTGCTGTCCCTGGGAGGAATTAGTCCAGTAGGAGTTTACCCAGCCTTCCAGAATTTGAATGCCTTTTTTCTTTTTAATGATCTTTTAGAAATATCAACTTAATTAAAATATGTGGAGAAGTAAACTGTCAGCAGTGAAGTTGCACATGAAATTTTTCGTTACATTTTCATACTGAGTTAATACTGATTTTATGCTCAATGTTGGTTTTCCATTCGTTGAATTTGTACCTATAATGTTGATACATTTTTTTATCATGACAGCATATATTACTATTCAGTTTTAAATGAATTTCAGTTGGTGGTGAACATTGAGGAAAATTTCTTATTCTAGATACAAACGCAATGAATGAAATAAGGAGTCTAGATGTTACCGTGATCAAAGAGTACATTTTTAAGGTGTATTTCTTTTGTGACTAAAATAAAGCTATTTTTATGTTTTGTTTTAGCTGTCACAACTGGGACAAAAATAACATAGAAGAACCTTAATATGAGAAACTACTTGGATAAATGTAAAGAGAATAAAGTCAAAAGAGCCAGATGTTTTCTTCTTCGTATCAGTGTCCTAACATTGAAACTTAGAGTTAATTTTTAAGGAAATTATATACTTAATATAATGTATACTAATTAAAAGAATAAAGCATTTCAGAAATAAATTTTTAACATTGTACATTCTCTTTCCTATTATTATATTTGACAAATGAGAAAGTACTTAGGAAGGAAAAGTTCTGCCTGAATATAATGTTTAAATATTAATATGATAACGGATTTGTTATGATTGAAGCCAGTGAAAATATAAAAGAAATATGCAAATGTTACTTAAAAAAATAAAGAGTACCTGAGTGGCTCAGTCAGTTAAGCATCTGACTTTAGCTCAGGTGGTGATCTCACAGTTCAAGTCCGGCTTCAGGTAAGCACGAAACCCACTTCTCTATCTCTGCCCCTCATTCACTTGCATCCTCAAAAAAAAAAAAAAAAAAAAAGGCAAATGTTACTTGACTGGTTAATGAATCTCCTACTTGTATGCACTTTAATGGTAAAATTACCTCCCCCATGGTTTTCTGGTCTCCTGTGTTGCCTCAAGACTTTGTGAGTACTGTAAAGTCTCTTTTGCCTCTAGCACACCATGTACATTTTATCACATAAAATCCCCTTTTTGTGTAATGGCAACAAATAACATCTAGAATGGACAAATACCAAACAAACATTTATCCCATGAAGATCTAAAAAATATGCAAAATTAAGTGTTCAATTTGGTTCAAACCTTCCTGGTATGCAGCACCAAGAAGGAATGTTTTTCAATCATGAAACTCAGCTGTAAAATAAAAACAAACCAATTGCTCCAGAGAAAAAACTCTTTACTATTCTCAAGGCCATGGAGCTTTTGCTCCTAATGAGCCTCATCCAGAGGAATCTGTAATGTTATAGATAAACATCCCGATAATAGATAAAACAGCAAAATTCACAAGACTGCCTTTCTGGATTCCTACCCGTCAGGAGTCAGTGCCATCTTACAAAGCACAGGTCAAGAAAAAGAGTTCTCTTTGGGTAGTGACCTGCTAACCTGACTTGGTCCTGGAATGTAACTTTAAGTCTCTTTGGGCTACTATAACAAACTACCACAGACCAGTGGCTTGAACAGATTTCACATAACTTGAGAGGTTAGGAAATCCAAGATCAAAGTGCCAAAAGATCAGCATCTGGTGAGGACCCTCTTTCTGGTTTTCAGACAGACATCTCATGTATCTTCACATAGTAGAGAGTCCTAGTCCCTTTGTCTTCTGTAAGAGCACTAATCATATCACGGGGGCTCCACCCCTGTGACCTCATGTAAACCCACTTAACCCCTCAAAGGCCCCACCTCTAAATACTATTATATTGGGAGTTAGAACTTCAACAAAAGAATTTGTAGGAAGCACAAACATTCAGTCCTAGCACCACATCATCTGCCAAAGTGTTCAAAGTGGTGCATGCTCAGGGCTTAAAGGAGAGGATGTTACAGAGACAACAGTGTTAATCAAGGTGATAAGCTCCAGAGAGGATAAAGCAATGTCCCAGTTTCCTTAGTAACAGAGAAGTTACACTTCAATGTATGTTCAGAAAATATTTTTTTAGGTTAAAACTGCATGACAGACACAGGAGGTGGTCTCTTTTATGTTGTGTTTGCAGCCAAAAATAAGTTAGAAATAGTCTCCTCAGTGCACAATTTTTTTTCAAGTTTGCCTCAAGTTCACGTAAAAGAAGGTCACTGCCTAAGTTCTGAGATAGAAACCTTTCTGTGGTCACAGCATTAAAGAAGCTCACTTAAGTTCAATTGACGACTGATTTCATTATAATTCTTTAGAACTTACAAACCAAATTTAATTTAAAAAATCAGTTACAGTGTGTTGTTATTAAATATGTGCATTTGAATAAATATGGCAGCCTTTAACAGTGGAAAAAAAAAAAAAACCTTTCTGTGGGGCCTATAAAGATTTGGGGCCTTTAAAAAAAGTCTCTGGGGAAACCTTGGCTTTTCTCAAACTGTCCAGAGCCTAGCCCTATCTGTCCTGGTGTGGGTTCCCCAGCAGGCCATTGACAATATGGCCCAAGGTCACTGTTGATGCTACCTTGGGCTGGCAGATCAGCAAGTCTGTTCGCAAGCTGCCAGCTTGACTGATTGAGAAACCAATTTTATCTGCCCCCAAGGGTGATTCACAGAGGAAGTGATTACTGCCACGGTAAAGCACAGATCAAGGGTAGAGGTCAATAGGAAAGGGAAATGCTGTGCCAGGTGATTTTAAAAAGTTACATCAATTAATCCTCACAACAGCACTAACAGGTATGTGGTACAGCACCAATTTTATAGATGGAAACAAAGCTCAGAAAGTTAAATACCCTGCTCAAAGTCATAGCCAATACGTGGTGGAGCCGAAGACCAAATACATATCCGTCTGCTCCAAATCCATTCTCTTTCCACTGCTTGAAACTGCCTAGCTTTGAAACTGCCTAGCTGAGGGGCACCTGGGTGGCTCAGTTGGTTGGGCGTCCGACTTTGGCTCAAATCATGATCTCACGGTTTATGGGTTCGAGCCCTGCGGCGGGCTCTGTGCTGACAGCTCAGAGCCTGGAGCCTGCTTCGGATTCTGTGTCTCCCTCTCTCTCTGCCCCTCCCCCATTCATGCTCTGTTTCTGTCTCAATAATAAATAAACATTAAAAAATTAAAAAAAAAAAAAAAGGAACTGCCTAGCTGAGGAAGCAGGAGGCTTGAAGTCTTGCCAAGCCACTCCTCACGATCAGCCTGAGTCAGCCACTCTACCTCTCTTTTCTTCTGTGTGGAATGAGTTGTACAGAGTAGGGGCATCTAATGCCGAGCCTTTAGAGTAATGCAGCTCACCTGGCCAGCCAGCTCAGGATGTTCAACAAAACAACCGTCTTACTACTGAGTTCACACACATGAACTGGTAGGAAGAGCCACCTGACCAAGAGAATTTGAGTAGTTTGGCATAAACATGGGAAAGATCAATTCGTTTGACATAGGTGGGGTTCTAAACTAAAAGGAAAAGACAAAATAAAAAAAGGATTGAAAGGAAATTCAAGTCAAAACAAAAGTTGGCCTGAAACAGAAGCTTCCGTTTCATCTCCATCAGGTAATTTTGTACTGTGGCAAATTGTAAGACCAACTCACATCCTAGGAGGATCAAAATCATGACTTTAAAACTTACAGTTTTTAGGTAATATTCCAAAAAATTTGAAGCTGGGTGTGAAGATTTAAATTTAGTTAAATATATCCAGGTCAGATGGTGGACATTTGCAGAAGTTCTTTGGCTGTGTTAAAATTGCAAGGCACAGAGCAACCTGTCTCTACAAGTTGATGAGACTACTGATGCGACATGGGAATAAACAAAGTGGGAACCTGAATTTCTCATTTGTTGTAGTGACCACATCAAAACAAACATAAACTAAGCAGGACTAGGAACTATTCAACTTCACTTTGTTCAATTACTCTGGGTTCAACAGAATCCTGAAATTTCAAAAATTTATATCCAAAGAGATTCCTGAATATTGATGAGTGTGTACTAGACTTTAAAAATGTATAGCTGCTTTTAAAATATAAACCTCAAGATGGTTCAAAATTATCAAGCATCAGCCCCCATCAACGTGGCTCAGTTTCAATAGAAACAACTGCTTGTGCTAAAAAAGCAAGTTCTGGGAGTGCCTGGCTGGCTCAGTCAGGAGAGCATGCAACTCTTGATCTCAGGGTCACAAGTTCAAGCCCCACATTGGGTGTAGAAATTACTTTAAAAAAAAAAAAAAACGCTTAAAAAAGCAAGTTTCGTGTACCAAAATGACATGGTATCCTAAGAATCCAGAGACGGCCACAGGAACTCTAAGATCTTCTGAAGGATTTTGGGTAAGTGACTAAAATGCTGATTTGCATATCAGCATCATTTTCCCTGATTTTTGTCACCCCAATATTGTCTTCATTTATATGTCTCAGGTGGAGCAACTATTCCTGACAAGAAAAATTGATAAAGGGATAGACAAGCAGTCAAACCCAGCCAATGAGACACTATTAGATTCCTGCTCGTCCTATTTGAAAGGCACAAGAGAGCCACTGTCTGCCAGACTTAAATTGGAGGGCCTTAAAATGAGACTACAGATATGGCCACAAGACACCTGACAATGAAGACAGCGCAGCTTAGAGATGATATTTGAAACCCTGGGTCATTCACTAGTGTAACTTTGAGTGTTGCAGCCAGCAGCAAAGCCTTGAAAGAGATACAAAATCCAATGGATGATTTAAACATCCTAAAAGAGCCAAAGAAATGCCAACCAAAATATAAGAAACAGTGGTTCTCAAACACTGGCTATCAGGAAGCACAGGACAGTGATCACTAAGAGAAGGAAAGCAAACAAGATGAATCCTACAACTGCTCCATCTTCCTGGCGAGGTATCTTTTTTTCAGGCTGCAGCACAGCCAGGGCTGAGGGAGAGGGCTCCTTGAGTTGCTGAGACAGAGCTGGGCATCTGGGGAAGTCAAGGTAACTAGCAGTCACAAGGCAGAATAATGGGGAGTCTAGAGCTATGCAAGAGGAAAGCCCGAGATCCGCAGATGGTCAGATGAATGCCCATCAGTGCAGGTAGGGAGGAAACCACCTACAAGGATCACAGGGGGAGGAACAATCTTTGACCAGGTGGAACCACGATTGGCAAAGTACTTAAAAGGCTTTTGCCTCAGTGCTGGGGTATCTAAGCCCTAGACTAAATGCTGTTCTGGTCCCACCTAACAAACCTTAAAAGCAAACCCCCAAACGATCAAACTATTAAAATTAATTTAAAGCTCTAGAACAGAGAAATAGCTAAACACTCCACAAAGTTTAGTGTCTGCAATGCAATCAAACCTTACCAGATAAGACACACGCAATAAAGCTCATCATGAGAACATTTCAACAGAAACAGACCAAGAAATGCCACAGATGATAGAACAGACAAAGACGTTAAAACAATTATTATAACTATATTCCATATATTCAAGAAGGTAGAACATTTTTTTAATATAGAAAATATTTTTAAAGGCCCAAAATGGGACTTCTAGAAACGAACTTAAAGGTTTAAGATGAAAAATCTGTTAGGTATATCTGTACAATAATCTCATTTATAAATTGAATTTAAACCTAAAGGAGAACTAGGTTGGGGCGCCTGGGTGGCTCAGTCAGTTAAGCGTCCGACTCCAGCTCAGGTCATGATCTCACAGTTTGTGAGTTCAAGCCCTGCATTGGGCTCTGTGCTGACAGCTCAGAGCCTAGAGCCTGCTTCGGATTCTGTGCCTCCTTCTCTCTCTGCCCCTCCCCCACTTGTGCTCTGTCTTTCAAAAATAAATGTTAAAAACAAAAAAAAAGAACTAGGTTTTACAGATTAAGTTTAATGAACTGCCAACTTTTTAAACAAAAATAGCTCCTTAAGAATATTTTTGTGACCATAAACTTACACTGACAGAATCAAGGCATACCTGAAGCTCTTTCTTTTTTTTTTCTTTCTTTCCAATTACCTATGTCAGTAAGTTCACTTTGTGGCTTAAGACAGTTCGAGAGAACTTTCTGCCATTTGCCAGGAAAAAAAAAAAGAAAGACATGAAATAGTTGACAAATTCTGGACAATCTGCCAGTCTAACTGGTTTTGAGGAAACACATTCTGTTTCACAGAACTGCTAAAACTGATGCTGAAGTAAATATAGATTCATAATTGAGATGTGTGCAGAGAATACAAGCCACAATTCAAGACCTCCCTAGTCTGTTAGCAAAATTTTCACTGATTTTTATTATGTTGACAGTTACTTACACTAAGTCTACAACTATACATCTTTGTGAGAATAAAACTGATTAGATTGCTTTTGGACTACTTTTTGTGCTACTAAAATATGCTTTACATTGTTAATTCCTTGAGTAACTAAGTTATGCAGTTCACACATAAATGAGTTTCTGCTCAGGTATCCTCTACTTTTAAAAAACTCAGATTATATAATCTTCAAGTTCACTGATATTCCAAGATTACAACCAACATCACAGAAGACTGATTTTTAAACCTCTATTCCAATTTACAAGTTAATATATACCAAGAATCAGGGGCGCCTGGGTGGCTCAGTCGGTTAAGCATCCAAATTTGGCTCAGGTCATGATCTCACGGTTCAGGAGTTGAAGCTGTGCTGACAGCTCAGAGCCTGGAGCCTGCTTTGGATTCTGTGTCTCCCTCTCTCTGCCCCTTCCCCACTCATGTTGTCTCTCAAAATAAATAAATGTTAAAAAAGAAAAAAATATACACCAAAAATCAGCAATGATCAATTGCACGGACCATATCATATGAGAGGCAGAAGAGCATAGAAGAATTTTAAACTTCCGTTATCTAACAAGAACTTTGTTAGGTGCTCTAAATGTTATCCCATTTAATCCTAATTATAAAAAAAAAAAAAACTTAAGAAAATAGGTAACGCAATTCCTGTTTTACAGATACAGAAATACAAGGTAAGAGGTTAGCCGCTATCCAACGTCATTCAGTTAGTAAGTAGTGGAATGTGAACTGACCAGACTGGAATCTAGAACTTTTTCCATTTCACATGAGGAATTACAGGATGATAGAAATATTAGAATATTAGGAATCAAAGGATAGGAAACTGAGAGATACTTAAATACTCTGGGGATGCTAGAGTTACACAAACAAAAAGATTTATAACTTTCCTCATTCCCAAAAGATTGGAGACAGTATCTTGGCTGTTTCTAGCCAGTGTATAGGAGGGTATGCCATTTCCAGAAATGAAGTTTCTAAATCATAAGTCAGGGTGGGAGTTTTTACAAAAGCCCCTCAGAAGTATGCTAGTTCTTGCTGGGTTCAATGAGACCTAGTACAGATAACCCTCAATACACGAATGGTCCTCTGCTCTATATACTTGCTTCAGATAGCACCTTTCTGTCCTTGAAAGAGAAAGCCGTTGCCATTATCTTTCCTAAATGTTGGTGTGGTTTTATTTTTTTTTTAGTGGGGCAGGGGAGTCAGCTAAAAATATGCCTCCATTATATAAATCTGAATACATCCATACTGTGGAACCCCATGCAACTGCGAAAAGTCATGAGGAAACTTTTGCTATATACTATTACGGGATGGTCTACAAGACTACAGATATATTGTTAAATTAACAACAAAAAGGTACAGAACACTGCATATACTATGATGTGCTCTAAAAAAAATAAAGTTCTATACACTTATTATGTGTGTTTATAGAATATCCCAGAAAGGATACACAATAAACCAGCCATCATTTGCTTCCTAGAAAGGGATGTGGGTGCCTGGGGTACATGGATGGGAGGGAGACAGAGAGGCTTTTCACCGTAGACCTCTTCCATGCTTAGAGTGGAGTTCCATGTGTACATTACCTACTTCATTAAAAGTGAGAGAAAAGACCTCTTTTGCTGTAGAAGGAGACAATAGGAAGTTTTAGCTCACAAAATCTAATCACAAGTCTGATGGAGTCTTCTAATTTCCTACTTTACTTTCTTCCTCTATAGCACTAAACACTGTTGTCTACTCCCTACTTGAGATTCTCCTTTGACCTCCTTGGCTTCAAGTACCAAATTAGAGTAATTTGATTAGCAGCATGTTCCTGTCATTTCTTTTTTTCTTTTTAATTTTTTTTATGTTTGTTTATTATTGAGACAGAAACAGAGCATGAGTGAGAGAGGGGCAGAGAGAGAGGGAGATCCTGAATCTGAAGCAGGCTCCAGGCCCTGAGCTGTCAGCACAGAGTCCAATGCGAGGCTCGAACCCATGAACCATGAGATCATGACCTGAGCCGAAGTCAGATGCTCAACTGACTGAGCCACCCAGGTGCCCCTGTTCCTGTCATTCCTAAGATTCAGACATCCTGGATAAGAATCAAGGTAAGGAAGTGTCACAGGATTTGTCAACAAACACTTTGTACAGGTATAGCTTGTGTCACTCCATCCTGACAGGAGTGAAAAAGGAAGAACGGCTATTCAATACTACAAAGGTCGTTGCTAATGTCCACATTAAAAAATATTCATCCCCAACTGAGCCATCTGGAACCAGAGTGCCTGAATTCAAGCCCAGCCTCACCTGTCATTAACTGTGTGGCCCCAGGCAGGCTACTTCATGTCCATAAACTTCCATCTCCTGATCTCTAAAAAGGGGGAAAGGAGTGTCCAACTTCACAGTTATTGTGCAGATTAAAAGACATAATCCATGAAAGTGCCTGTCACCGGGTCTGAAGCTACAGGTAGGTGCTGCACTCTAAGTTCAAAGGCCCACGGGGCTGCTAATACATGCAGAGACCTTTACAGCCTCAAGGTGCTGCGGGTGGTTTTGGAGTGGTTCTCATAGACAAGAATCCAGGAGCCGCCCTTCGCTCAGCACTGCAGTCTTTGGGCTCTTTGTGGCTACATCAGAGATGTGCCCAAGACCTTCCTCAAAACTGGCGCCACTGTTGTTCAAAAGGCTGCTACAGCCATAACACAAGCTCTAGGGCATAAGATTCTGTAGACTGCAAGGCAAGATTCTGTACCCCAGGGGCACCTGGGTGGTTTCGTCAGTTGATCGTCCAACTTCGACTCAGGTCATAATCTTGCGGTTCATGAGTTCGAGCCCCATATCGGGCTTTCTGCTGTCAGCCTGTCAGCGCACAGCCTGCTTCGGATCCTCTGTCCCCTTCTCTTTGCCCCTCCCCCACTTGCACTTTCCCCAAAATAAATACTAAAATAAAAAAAGATTCTGTACCTAACTCCACACCTCTCCCAGTTGCTGAAATGTGGGGTCCAAGCTGCAGCCTTCCTATGTTTACATAATTGTAGTTCTCCTGTGAGGAAGGCAAGTATCCCCACTAGCCTCTGTAGAGGCAGCAGTTCAAATATCTCCTCTTAGAATACCACAGAATGTCCCAAGTTGTCCCCAGGCTGTAGTAACAGGAAGGGAAGGAAATAAGTTAACCAATTTTCTCATTCCTCAGGTGCCATCTGTGATTTGCTCTGCCTCCCTCCTGGCGCAGAATCAGCTGTGATCATCCCCATGTGGTCTGCCTGTGGGTAGTGCATGCCAGCTGTCACCTCTCCCTCGGCCGCCCATGTGGACAAATCTGCCAGTGTCTACACCTGTGTATCTGCCTTGGCATGGACTCTGAATCCTGACATGACATCAAGACCCTGCTCTAGTGTCTCCTAAGCCCTGACATTCAGGCTCCCTGAATTCAGAGAGCTGTTTGATGGCCAACCACCCTGATACTGACGTCAGAGTGGATCCAGTCCCAGAGACAATCCCTGGGCTCCAGAGTACGTGATGCTCAAGTTTCTGATAAAATGCTTGTGTTTGGGAAGAAAGCCATCCAAAGGTGAGAGTGAAGGAGACCACTTTGATCCTGAAGCCAGTAAAAATGAAGATAGTAGTTTTCAAAGAGTAGAAATCAACTACTGCCTGAAAGGGACATTTATTCTCTGTCCTCTTTAGGCAACAACTCCTCACCTGGTGTTTTCTTTCCCTCCGCTACCTCCTCACACATCCCAGCTTTCCTTTCAAAATATACAGATACCACAAATATGTACAGAAAATAGATGCCCAGGAACAAGCAAAATTAAAAGAGTTTGTCCCCACTGCTTTTAAATATTCCACTTTACTGGGACACCTGGGTGGCTCAGAGGTTAAGCTTCTGACTCTTGATTTTGGCTCAGGTCATGATCTCCCAGTTCGTGAGATCAAGCCTGCATTCGGCTCCATGCTCAGCACAGAGCCTGCTTGGTATTCTCTTTTTTCCCTCTCTCTCTCTCTGCCCCTGCTCTGTTCTCACTAGCGTTCTCTGTCTCTCTCTCTCTCTCTCTCTCTCTCTCTCTCAAAAGGAAATAAATGAACATTTAAAAAAATTGTTAAAGGGGCACCTGGGTGGCTCAGTCGGTTAAGCATCCAACTTTGGCTCAGGTCATTATCTCACAGCTCATGAGTTCAAGCCTTGCATCAGGCTCTGTGCTGACAGCTCAGAGCCTGGAGCCTGCTTCAGATTCTGTATCTCCCTCTCTCTCTGTCTCTGCTCCTTCCCCACTCATTCTCTCTCCATCAAAACAAACATTAGAAAACAATTTTAAAAAATTGTTAAATATTCCAGTTTAACTTCTCTCTGGGTGTCCTCATGCACTCTCATTAAGGAGCTATAGCGCCTGATCATTTGACCTCGGGCTATGTCTCCAGACTACATGTCCTGTTTTCAAAAATTATAATGAAATTATTTCATTTCAAAGGGAAGAAAGTAAGTGAATAGAATGCATCAGTGTTTGTGAGCCATTGCCTTATTCTTCTCTTAGATAAAAGGTTCTGAAACTATAGAATTAGGGCCACTCAGAATTGATGGGGACCCCAAGGGACCCAGCCTAACTGCCCAAGGCCTATCACCCCTCTGCCAACCTGGCCCTCACCCAGGCCAGCAGTCCTTCAGGGTCAGGCTGTGCTTTCTTCCCAAGGCAGCCAGAGCCATCCTTACAGAGCAGAACCAAACTGCAAGAGAGCTCAGCAATTCCACCTGTTGTGGAATCTGGTCTGGATCACCTGGCAGAAGAACCAAGCGGCACTAGGAGATCTTGGAAGAGAGGAGGTTTATTTTACAATGGTGGGCTCAGAGAAGATCATTCTCCAGAGGTCTGAGCCCCTAGCATTAGCAGAGGGAAAAATTTACAGCCTGTTACTTCTGCATTCCTCATTAATCAGGGACAGCCTATTGGTCCCGATTTTCCCTATCACACCATCATACACACACAAGCACATCCAACTTCTTACACCGTGTTTTTTTCACCTGACCATACACATCATGATCTGGCTTGAAGAAAAAGCCTATCAATCATCCATCAAAGACCAGGTAATTCTTAAACTTCAAATGTGTCTAGAAGAGAAGGCTTCTTGCAGAGAAAATCCTCACGAATTCTCTAAAAGTCCTCATGTTCACACAGACTATGAACCATGACACAGGATTTATGAGTTCCACTTACTGAAAATCGTCTCCTCTGTGGAGTAGGATGGGCATAGAATCCATAACCATACGTATAATAAATAGGTCTGCTGGCATCCTCTCAGATGAAAGGCACCCACTACCATGAGCGGAAAACACTAGGAAAGCTTGGTCATCATGGGAAAACCCAGACATCAGATTGTAGCTAACCTTCCTTTTGCTTATCTCCTGCTTTCTCTGGTGCTCCAGGTACCTAAGTAAGCAGGTCTTGTCATCATCAGTATGCAAAAGCCACAGTGGGGCTCAGCATTTCACTCCTATTAAGTTTCAATGGAGATGTTCACTTGTGTACAAAGGAGAACAGAAATAGGAAAATCCTAATGACCTGAAGTTCTGCCTATTCTTTTTTTTTTAATTTACTTATTCTTGAGAGAGAGAGAGAGAGAGAGAGAGAGAGAGAGAGCATGAGCATGCATTGCATAAGCGAGGGAGGGGCAGTGAGTGCGCGAGAGAGAATCCCAAGCAGGCTCCACACTGTCAGTGCACAGACCCCAATGCCTGTGTCAGACCTCGGACCACGAGATCATGAGCTGAGCTAACATCAAGAGTTGGACACTTAACCGAATGAGCCACCCAGGTGCCCCAGTTCTGCCTATTCTTAACTATAAGGTACAAGGTTAATTTCTCCTTAAAAAGCTTCTGCCTCATTTAACAATTGCTAAAGTTATTTATAAAAGCTTGACACAGACCACCTAAACATCCTAGAAAACGGCAAGTATGGTGAGCAACCAGGAAGGGTGGCGCTTATTTCAAAGAGGAACTGATTGTGTGTGTGTGTGCGCGCATGTAATGTACATGTGTATATGTACGTGCGTGTATACACAATTATATGCCATAAACATAAATATATGAGATATATTTTTATACAAACACAAGATAGAGTGGGATGTTTAACTTTGGTTAAACAGCTTGACTATACCACTAGATGTCCAGATGAAACATCATTTCTGAGTGTTTTTGAGGGTGTTTCCTGATGAGATTAGCATTTGAGTCTGTGGGCTCAATAAACTGCCCTTCCCATTGTGGGTGGGCATCATTGAATCCATTGAGGGCATGGACAGAACAAAGGGTGGAGGAAGAAGCAATTGGCCCTTTTTCTCCCTGCCTGCCTTCTTGTGCTGGGAGGTTAGTCTTCTCCTGCCCCTTGGACTGAGACCTACACCATCGGCTCCCCTGCTTCTCAGGCCTTCGGACTCAGGCTAGAATTCCACAAACAACCAGCTTGCAGACAGCAGACTGTAGAACTTCTCAGCCCAGATAATCATGTGAGCCCATTCCTCATAATAAATCTCCTGTTATACATGTGTTTATATATATATATATATATATATATAAATATACACATATTCATGCTGTAATATATCATATAGAAATGCATATAAGGAGATATATATATATGTGTGTGTGTGTGTGTGTATATATATATATATATATATACACATATATATTCCTACTGATTCTCTTTCCCGTTTCTCTAGAGAACTCTAGTACAGATAGACTAGATAAATTAGGTGGCTGGATGGATAGATTAGATTAGATTAGAACCAGAGAATACTAATTTTAAAGTAAGTCTGGGGAGCAATGAAAATAATGATTGTAACAACCATTGACTGAGCCTCTTCCTGTGCTGGGACCTGGCCAAGCAGTTTACAGAAGTGTCCTGGAGCTGCAGCTGGCAGGAGACAGGATTCAGAGGCTCTGGCTGTGGAGTTAAAGCATCACCATCCTTCAAGAACTCTGCTGGGTGCACAGCACAGACAGAACAGCTGTGTTGTGTACAAACACCTTCTTGGTTTTATCTGAGCTCCATGACAGAGAACTGAATCCCTGTCCATTACTTTTATTTAGACGTGGGTAATGGACAAGGTTGAGAGCCAAGAGAAGCCACTTGAGGAAGATCATCACCATTAAATGGGGAAGAAATATAATGAAACCGGCCCTCTGGGGATGATCTAGAGGTCCAGGGAAGACAGGGACCTGGGGTAAAAATAAACTGTGCCATGAAAGCCAACCCAGTGATGCTGGGAATACCCGGTTCCCAAAAGGTGAGCAGCAAGGAAAGCTGCTACCACTACCACTGTGAATCTGTTGGTCTCCGAATGAGAACTGGACATAAGGGGGAAAGATGTACTCTCCTTCCAGTTGAAGAGAAAGAGTTCAGCAGGAAGACAGCCAGGTGGCTGGAAGAAATACCTGTAATGTCAAAAGAAGAGATTCGCAGAATTCGCCTAGACAAGGTAGATAACCAGCCCCTTCCAAGGGACTCCAAAATGGCCACAAGAACAGGGAGGCCTCAAAGCCCACCCAGGTGACATCAGAGGCATTAAGTAGCAGACGGTGTATTTTATACTGTGCTGATAAAGCCTATAACATTCAAGATACAATAATACTTCCTCTTCTCTGGCCTCACCACAACTCCATAAGACAGATACTCATATAACATTTTATAGGTGAGGCAAATCAAGGCATAGAAAGGGGTTTTCTGGGGGCACCTATCTGGCTCAGTCAGTTTATGATCTCATGGTTCGTAGGTTCAAGCCCCACATCAGGCTCTGTGGGGACAGCTCAGAGTCGGGACCATGCTTTGGATTCTGTCTCCCTGTCTTGGCCCCTCCTCCACTTGTGTGCGCACTCTCTCTCTCTCAAAAATAACTAATAATAAACATTTAAAAATTAAAAAAAAAAAAGAAGAAGAAGCCAGGACTGCAGTTCTTACCTGACTCTACCACACCATCTGCTTAGCAGAATTTGGATTATCTGGACAAAGCCCCAGATATGCATAGGGAAACAAGTGATGTGTTTATATGAATTTTGTCACAGTTTATTTATAAACCTCAGGATAGGGTCCACATCATGGCTATCCTTGATCTCTTGTATGCGATATACTTCATTCCACCCAGGCCATTAGTTGCCTTCTAGTTAAAATAAAACTGTTCCAGGGGTGCCTGGGTCGCTCAGTCGGTTAAGTGTCTTCTGCTCAGGTCATGATCTCATGGTTTGTGAGTTCGAGCCCCGCCTCAGGCTCTGTGCCGACAGCTCAGAGTCTGGAGCCTGCTTGGGTTCTGTGTCTTCCTCTCTCTCTGCCCCTCCCTGGCTTGTGCTCTCTCTTAGAAGAATAATAAATAAACATTAAAAAATTAACAAATAAAACTGCTTCAGCAAAAGCCTTGCAAGAGCCTTGAGTACCTACCTCTGTTTGGCCCTTTCTGGGGGAAACTGCCTTATGTCCTGACCCTGCTACCCTAAGCACTTTCTATAGCATATGACCTACCATCTGAGCCATTGGTGACTGGATTAGCACCTCAACCTATCACCTGGCATAAGGCAATCTTAGCCCAAGAGGGGAATCCCATATATAGTGGTGGCCAAACCCAAAAATTTTCTCTCTTAGGGCATTTTTAGGAAGAAGGAGCAGTTAAGAGCAGGTACAAAGCAGAATGATGTTCAGAGACAGTGAGAACAAAGGCAACTCAGCTTGGCTGAGGCAGGCCATGGTAGAGAACCAGGGTTGATTTCATGAAGTCCTGATACTAAAGGGAGAAGATTATGCCACTGAGTCACAATACATTCTCATTGACATGTTGGGGACTAAACTCTTTCCCAGACTCATGAAGCCTGACCACAGGTGTTCCTGGGTTCCCAGGTGCCAGCAACAGGACTGTCATCTGGGTCTGTGGGAGTCCTCGCAGTGAGGCCACCCAGTCTTTGAGTTAGGCTGAGTGAGTCTCTCATCACGTATCTAGTAACCATCAAAAGAATTATACTCTTAAACTACCAACCAACCAAGATCAGTTTCTTTTTTAATTTTTTAAAAATTTATTATTTTGAGAGAGACAAAGATATTCTGAGCAAGGGAGGGGCAGAGACAAAAAGAGAGAAAAAAATCCCAAGCAGGCTCTACACTGTCAGCACAGAGCCCAATGCGGGACTCAAACCCACAAAACTGTGAGATCATGATCTGAGCTGAAACCAAGACTCAGACGCTTAACAAACTGAGCCACCCAGGCGCTCCTCAAAATCAGTTTCTATTTCAAAGAAAATATTTGGGGAATGATCACTTCTTCCACTACAACCCCAAGACTTAGCAATGGCAGAGCAGGAAGCAGACAATGCTGCAGACACTGTGCTTTATGGGACACGTCTGGCTTGGCTTTTCCATGCTGTTACTGCCTTGTTAGTATTCCTGGTCTTCATCCCAAACCTCACGAGCACTTCTCTTTAGCCTCAGTATCTTCACCAACTTACCCACACTCATGATCTTATTTCCTTTATGACAAGGAGATTCTAATATACCTGGAGTTGAGAGGCAACAAAGCAAGAAAGCGAGCAAGAAAAAACAATTACATCGACTGGATTGACTGGAGCCTTCCACTGCCATCTCTTTCTTGCAAACATTACCATGTCTTCGCTGGCTTTTGTCTACTTCTGTCAGCCAAACTACGACCAAACAAAAGCAACAATGGTCTGGCGTCCTTTCCAGGTACTGCCAAACATCCAGTGCGAGCCAAGGTTTGCCACTGGAGTTTGTACTCTGTTCTGAATGTTAACAAATGTGACCTGCTCTCCCTCCTCCAAGGCACACTGCTGGCCTTCATCAAAAACCATTTTGTGTTTTTCTCATGCCTGGGACTTTGGATGGTGATAGGGCTAGGAAAATCTCAGTGACCCCTTAGCTTGGACTCTGATTTGTTACTCTTATTAGAAAGGCCTGAACGTATCTAAAACTTTATTTTGAAGAAAATAACATTTCTAACATTTCTTCAGGTGTGAAAAATGTTTTGTAATAGTTTAGGTGTGTTAAGGTACTATACGTAAGAGTCTCCACCATACCATATCTTAGCAATGCCTGTTTCAGAACCCAAGTGATCAAGGTTTACAATATTTAGACTTATTACTCACTAGGCCATAAGGTGTTCCCGGGCACTGTGTCAGAGTTTTATTCATCCCAGTCTCCACCCTCCACAAGCCTGAGACTTGATGCTTGAACAAGGCTCAGAAATCATGGAGGGATGGAGAATGGGAAGGGGTGAGAGGGCAGCATGAATGAATACATTTTAGGACCATTCATCAAAATTGTACATTTGACATGATGAACTCTCCAAACACACCCATCACCAAGGTGATGAAAAGGATAGGAGGCACAAACTGTCCTCACTTTTCCTGACCACAGCAGTGTTTTCCCAGGTCAAATTATCCTTTGAACATCTACACTCCATCATATTAAAAAAATAGACAAAATCATCAAAGTCCTCAGCCTCCACGTAGGACCAGAACTGACCTGTTTGTGTCTTTAACAATGTGGCTATTCTCTTCATGTTTTTAAGGAAATGTTTGGAGATGTCACCGGGTGGTGTGGTCTTACTGGGTGTCCCCTTAGATGCCCCCCCACTGAGCATTATTCTAGAACAGAGCTACTCTGGCTATAATAAGCACATGAATTACTTTTAGGCTAAAATTTAAATGTTAAATTATGTAGCTAAAATTTCTATTTAAAAAAGTGACTCTTACTAGCCAAACAAGGTCTATTTTAAGAATTGGCAACATCATTATCTATGTTTTCCAATGTGGTTGAAATTGTACATACTGCACTTTCAATTATTTCACTGAAGTTCAAAAGCAACATTATTAACATGCAAAATAAAAACTAATTTTTACTGAGAAGATTTCCATAGAAATCAGAGATCTATGAACTGGGTTTCCAGCAGGAATGACCTTGGTGAGGTTAGCAATGATAACTTTATCCCTGAGGGTTAATAGAGTAACATGACATAGGTAAAGTCATCTCTAAGTTGGCAGAGGTCAATATATATATATATATATATATATGTCGATATATATGTACATATATATATATACACTATACACACACATATATACATACAGACGTCTCAGTTTATAATGAAAAGGATTCTAATTTCTCACAAGTGTAGGACGAGATCACCCTCATGGAGTTTATACTCAAGAACGAAGACATAAAACAAATAATAAATTTGATAAATGACCTATTATATTAAAAGATTATAATTTCAACTGGCAAAATAAAACCATACTACAAGGTCAGGGATAGAGACTGGGCTTGGGAAGAGTAGTGTTAAGTGGTCCAGGGCTAGCTTGAGATAGAGTTGAGCAAGGACTTGAACGAGATGAAGCTTTGAAGAAATGCTTTGAGACTTCATCATTAAAGAGTCTTGTCACCACGACCTAAGTACACAGGATTGAGTGGCCTTGATTCCAGTAAAGACATGGGGGCTAGTGACAAGAAGGTGAACAATCCTAGCATTTGTCTATTCTTCACCAGGGTGAGACACTGGTGCTGGTTCCACATCAACTATTTAGCGACATTCCCAACCGTGCACATCAGTGTTAGTGAGCTGGGATGCAAGCATGTGTTCCTTCTCTTTTCACTGCTCCAGCCTGTCTCTAGTATTTTTGGGTCCCGAGCATCGTCCTCCATGGACAACTGTAAGGGGAGCTTTATACTAGGGCCATTCTTATTATATCAATTTCTATATCCCTATTTGAGATTTAGTAATGGTGATAAAAACTGGAATCAGGATGTATTTCCATATTCACAAAGCTGAACTTTGATCTGAGAATTCTACCACTGAACAGACTTAAATCACACCCACAAATGATAAGTAGATCACGTGATCACCCAATATTACATGTCTGTGTCAATTTAGGCTGCTATAACATACTATCACAGGCTGGGTGGATTAAACAACAAACATTTATTTCGCACACTTCTGAAGACTGAGGAGTCTTATATCAAAGATCCAGTGTCTGATGAGGGCCCACTTCTTGGTTTACAAATGACCATTTTCTCGTTGTATCCACACGTGTTGGAGAACAAGGGAGGAAGCAAGCTCTCTCTAGTCTCTTATAATGGTACTAATCCCATTCATGAGGGCCCCACCCTCATGACCTAATTACCTCCCCCAAAGGCCCTATTACCTAATACAATTACATAGGAGGTTAGGATTTCAACATATGAATTTGGGGTGGGGGGAATACACACATTCAGCCCATAACACTATAAAAAATGATTTTTAACACTATTGTAAATTTAGATTAACTGCAAGTCTATAAATGTCTATATATTTGGGATTTCATATATTACACATCATTCAGATGGTTTTTAAAATTTGAGAATACAAGCAACATCTGTAAATTTCTCTTTGGGTATCCATTAGGGCTGCCAATTATCTGGTTAACCTTAATGCAAACCCCAGGGCCATGGGCTGAAAAAGTCAAAGACGTTCCATGTCTCTCTTGATGCGGTCGCAGTTCACTCCCTCTGATTCCACATCCCCTTGTCTGCCCTGGCAGCCCTCTCCACCCCATGTTCATTCAGAGCCCATGTGGATGCGGTAAAATGCATAACATATTATTTGCTATTTTGAAATGTACCATTGAGTGGCACTAAGTATATTCACGATGTTCTACAACCATCATCACTACTTGGTTCCAGTTTTCATCACCCCCAATAGAAACCTCATCGCCATTAAACAGTATCTGTGCATTATACACTAGCAACCACTAATCTGCTTTCTGTCTCTATGGATTTGCCTATTCTGGATACTTCATATAAGTGGAATGATACCATATGTGACCTTTCACTTAGCAGCATGTTTCCATGGTTCATCAATGTTGTTGCATGAAACAATACTCCATTCCTTTCAATGGCTGAGTCATACTCCACTGTATGGATGTACCACGTTTTATCTGTCCATTCATACACTGATGGACATTTAGGTTATTTCCACCTTTTGGCTATGGTATACTGTGCTTAGTGATGCAATGAACCTTCATGTACAAGTTTTTTGTTTGAACACCTGCTTTTAATTCTTTCTTAATTTTTATTTCTTTTTTAAAGCCATTCATTCCAAGCATGACAGGAATCTGGTGGGTTTACTAATGATGTGGGAGATGGCAAAGCAGAGTCAAGAGGAGTCACATTACAAAGTGAACTGCCTTCCCTCATCTTTCCTGCTCCAGGTCATTGGTCTCCTGCAGACACCAGAGACAAACTACCCATCTTTTCACTCATATTTGTCCTCTTCCCAATGAAGTCTCTTGAAGTCTCTTTTTTTTTTTAACCCAAGAAAACTTGTCAAGGAAATTCTTCTAAACGAAACAAAAATTCTTTTCTTGCTGAAAGGAATTCTGCTACATATAATTTTCTTCATCTTCTTACGTAAGGACCTACACATGGGGAACCTGATTAACCCTAGAAGCCAGAAAGCACACAACAATGTGGGTTTCCTATGATGAGGGAAAAGACACTGGCAGCACAGTACAATTTCTGGTTACTTTTGCCCCACAGGTAACCTGTTAGTTAACCATGTACTAGTGGGCAATGAAGTTGGGACCTACATCAAGAAAAATATCTTTGGGGAATTGGACATAAATAGAAAGTAACAGAGTATGAAGCTCTCAAACAAATCAAAGCAGTTGAATTGTCTAGCTGTTTGATTAAGGTTTCAGTCCCCAACAGATTACACAGCATATGTACCACCCTTGTTTCTCCCTACAGAACACCAAGAGATAAGACAACATCACCAGAAAATTGAGGATCTGGCTAGAATCAAAATGGGAGAGCTGTTCAGCTTGACACAGCTACTGGAATGGAAATGTTCCAATAATTGTACATTCAACTATCGACAATCTGAGTAGGGCCTATACTAGTAAGAAAGAGAATAGAACAATGTTCCTGTTGAGTTACAACAAACGTGCTGATGCCTACTATATGCCAGACGCTATAGGAAGCTAGGGATACAGTCATGACTCACGCTTGGTCCATTCCTCAAAGGATTCCCATTGAGTAGGGAGAGACAAATATCCGAACAGTTTTCAGTTTACTTGATACTAGACTGAAAACAGAAACTAATGGAAAAGGCAGAGAAGTACAGGGATGATGGAAAAACAGGCACATGACACCACACAAGGGGACTGTTGATTATACATAAACCTTTTTTAGTCCATCTTCCCCAACTCCCTGCTGAAGTCCTATTTTGAGCCCTCATGGCTCTCATGTGATCTCAGTGTATTTGTGAACTGTTCTTCCTGACTCTTAGGCTCTCCTCCCTACAGGCTGCCCTCCACTCTCACCATGCTGACTCACACAAAATTTAAATCCAATAATAATGATCACTCACTGAGCATTTTCTATGGGTCAGGAATTGTTAACAACTTTACATTATTTCATTCAATCCTTACCTTACAAATGAGGAAACTGAATGACAGAGTTAAATAATTTGCTCAAGATCACCTAGCTAGTAAAATAAGCTAGGCGGTAGAGCTGGGATTCCAAACCAGTTGTGTTTGAATTCTTTTGTTTGTCCTTAACTACTGTCATATAGTGCCTCCTTCAGCCAAAATTCTTAATATGTAAAACTGATTTAAACAGAAAAGGGGTTTATTTAAAAAATATATTAAGTGTAGTTCTACTTCCACAAGATGTAGAAAACCACAGGATACCCTAACAATATGAAAACTGAATAATTTAGAATACAAAATTTTATTTAACTTTTGTTGAGATGATCAGATCACAAGGGTCTCCTAAAACCTTCAAGTAGGGAACATACATTGAAAAAAAGCCTCCAGCATCTGGGGCCACCTACTAAGCATAAGATAATAGCAACCCGCTACCAGAGTTTAAGTCTGTGGTGCCCTGCAACAACAAAACTCAAGCCATCTCAACTGCTGACTAGATTAACTCAACTCTCTCCACAGGGATGGACTGATAGAATAAAAAATATGCCTATTTCTGATTTATCTCATTCTCGGCTGTTCTATGCACAGTGTACAGCATCCAGTGAAAAATTACAAATACAGGCATACCTTGGATACTGCAGGTCGGTTCCAGACCGCTGCAATAAAGCCAGTATTGCATAAAGGGAGTCAAATGAACTTTTTGGTTTCCCAGTGCATATACAAGTTACGGTTATACTATATTATCGTTTATCAAGTGTTCAATAGCATTATGTCTTTAAAAAAATGTACCTTCATTTAAAAAACACGTTATTGCTAAAAACTGCTAACCATCGGGACACCTGGGTGGCTCAGTCGGGTAAGCATCAGACTTCAGCTTAGGTCATGATCTCGCGGTTTGTGGGTTCAAGCCCTGTGTCAGGCTCTGTGCTGACAGCTCCGAGTCTAGAGCCTGCCTCGGATTCTGTGTGTGTGTGTGTGTGTGTGTGTGTGTGTGTGTGTGTCTGCCCTTCCCCCACTAGCACTCTGTCTCTCTCTCTCTCTCTCTCTCTCTCTCAAAATAAATGAACATTGAAACAATGTTGTTTTTAAATGCTATCATCTGAGCTTTCAGCAAGTTGTAATCCTTCTACTGGTGAAGGGTGTTGCCTCAGTGTTGATGCTTGCTGACAGGGCAGAGTGGTGACTGCAAAAGGTTGGGGTGGCTGTGGCAATTTCTTAAAATAAAGTAACAATGAACTTTGCAGCATCAATGGACTCTTCCTTTCACAAATTATTTCTCTATTGTACGTGATGCTGTTTAATAGCATTGTGCCCACAGTAGAACTTCTTTCAAAATTGGAGTCAATCCCCTCAAACGCTGCCACTGCTTGCTATCAACCAAGGTTAGGAAATATTTCAAATCTTTTGTTGTCATTTCAACAATCTTCACAATGTCTTCACCAGGAGTAGATTCCATGTCAAGAAACCACTTTCTTTCCTCATCCTGAGGAAGCAGCTCCTCATCTGTTCAAGTTTTATCATGACATTACAGCGATTCATTCACATCTTTAGGCTCCACTTCTAATTGTACTTCTCTTTGCTATTTCCCCATATATGCAGTTACTTCCTCCACTCAAGTCTTCAACCCCTCAAAGTCATCCAAGAGGGTTGAAATCAACTTCTTCCAAATTCCTGTGAATAATGCTATTCTGACCTCTTCCCATTGATCATGAATATTCTTTATGGCATCTAGAATGGTGAATCCTTTCTAAAAGGATTGCTACTTAGGGGCGCCTGGGTGGCATGGTCAGTCAAGTATCCACCTTTGGCTCAGGTCATGATCTCATGGTTCATAGGTTCGAGCCCCACAGCAGGCTCTGTGCTGACAGCTCAGAGCCTGGAGCCTTCTTCAGGTTCTGTGTCTCCCCCTCTCTCTGCCCCTTCCCTGCTCATGCTCTGTCTATGTCTCTCTGTCTCTCTCAAAAATAAATAAACATTAAAAAAAAAAGAAATGCAATTTAGTTTTCCCAGATCCATCAGACAGGTCACTGTCTATGGCAGCTATTACCTTAAAAAATGTATTTCTTCAATAATGAGACCTGCCAAGTCACAATTACTCGTTGGTCCATGGGCTACATAATACATGTTGTGTTAGCAGGCATGAAAACAACCATAATCTTATCATACACCTCCATCAGAGTTCTTGGGTGACCAGGTACATTGTCAATGAGAAGCAGTATTTGGAAAGGGATTTTTTTTTTTTTTTTGGAGCAGTGGGTCTTAACAGTGGGCTTAGAATATGCAGTAAACCGTGTTGTAAACAAATGTGCTATTAACCAGGCTTTGTTGTGCCATTTACAGAGCACAGGTAATGTAGACTTAGCATAATTCTTAAGGGCCCAAGGATTTTTGGAAAAGTGAACACTGGCATCATCTTAAAGTCTCCAGCTCTATTAGCCCCTAGCAATAGAGTCAGCCTATTATTTAAAGTTTATTTGAAGAAGTAATAGCTAAAAATTTCCCTAGCCTGGGGACATCCAGGTTCAGCAATCCAAAGAAGATCAACCCAAGGAGGCCCACATATGAAACATAATAATTAACATGTCAAAAGTTAAAGATAAAAAGAATTATTAAAGCAGCAAAGAGAAGCAATTAGTTATATACTATGAAACCCCATAAGGCTATCAGCTGATTTATCAGCAATAACTTTGAATATCATACTAGTCCCTTCTGGCTTGCAAAGGGCTAAAAGGTAAAAACCTACAACCAAGAATACTCTAACCAGCAAGGTTAGAATTCAGAATGGAAGGAGAGAAAACCAGTGTCCCAGACAAACATAAGTTAGAGTTTATCACCACTAAACTTGCCTTAAAAAGAAATGTTAAAGAAACTTCTTTAAGTGGAAAATAAAAGGTAATCATTAGAAATAAGAAAATCATGAAAGGAAAGAAGACTCACAAAACCAAGAGATATAAAATATACAACATTATAAACATGGAGGTGTGAAGTAAAAATGAAATTCTTTTATAATGTGTTAAACTTAAGTGCCATCAGCTTAATAAAGACTGATATATACTTAGGATGTTATATATGAACCTTATGGTAATAACAAATGAAAAACCTAAAATAGATACCCAAAAAATAATGAGAAAGCTAGGCATAATATTTTTAAAAAGTCATCAATTACAAGGAAAGAGAGCCAGAGGAAAGGAACAGAGAAGAACTACAAAAGCCACCAGAAAATAATGAACAAAATGGCAATAAATACCCACCAATAATTACTTTAAATGTAAATGGTCTAAATGTTCCTATTAAAAGACATAGGGTGACAGAATGATTAACAAACAAAAACAAAAACAAAAACACAAGACCCATATCAATATGCTGCTAGAAGAAACCAACTTCACACCCAAAGATACATACAGATTGCAAGTGAAAGGATGAAAAAGGATAACCCATGCAAATGAAGTGGAATTAACCCCAGGGTATCAATACCTGTATCAGACAAAATAAACTTGAAAACAAGACTAACAAAGAGCACCTGGGTGGCTCAGTCAGTTAAGCATCCAACTTAGGCTTAGCTCATGATCTTGCGGTTCATGGGTTCAAGCCCCATGTTGGGCTCTGTGCTGACAGCTCAGAGCCTGGAGCCTACTTCAGATTCTGTGTCTCCCTCTCTCTCTGACCCTCCCCTGCTAGTGCTCTGTCTTTGTCTCTGTCTCTCTCTCAAAAATAAATAAATGTTAAAAAAAAAAAAAAAACAAGACTAACAAGAGACAAGGCATACTACATAATAATAAAGGGATCAAACAACCAAATATAACAATTGTAAATATTTATGCACCCTACATTGGAGCACCTAAATACATAAAGCAAATCTTAACTGATATAAAAGGAGAAATTGACAATAATACAAAAACAGTACGGGTTTTAACATCCCATGTACATCCAGGCAGACAATCAACAAGGAAAGAATGTCTTTCAATGACACGTTAGATCAGGTGGAGTTAACAGATACATACAGAATATTCCATCCAACAACAACAGGATACACATTCTTTTAAAGTGCACATGGAACATTCTCAAGGATAGATTACATGTTAGGCCACAAAACAAGTCTCACTAAATTTAAGAAGATGAAAATCGTATCAAGCATCATTTCTAACCACAATGGTACAAAACAAGAAATCAATTACAAAAAAAGAAAAGCAAAGGAAAGAAAAACTGGAAAAACACAAATACGTGGAGGCTAAGCAACATGCTACTGAACAGCCAATAGGTCAATGAAAAAAAAAAAAGGACCTCAAAAAATACATGAAGACATATGAAAATGAAAACACAATGGTCCAAAACCTTTAAGATGTAGCAAAAAACATGCTAAGATTATAGCACATAGTCCTACCTCAAGAAACAAGAAAAAAACTAAACAATCCAATCTTACACCTAAGGGAACTAGAGAAGGAAGAACAAACAAAGCCCAAGGTTAGTAGAAAAAAGGAAATAATAAAGATGAGATGGGAAGTAAATGAAAGAGACACTAAAATAAAATTTTAAAAGATCAATAAAACTAAGAGATGGTACTTTGAAAAAATAAAATTGATAAACCCTTAGCCACACTCATCAAGATACAAATAGAGAGGACCCAAGCAAATAAAATCAGAAATGAAGGAGAAGTAATAAGCAAATATACAGGATTATAATATACAGGATTATAATAAAATATACAGGATTATAATAAAATACTACCAAAAAATATATGCCAATTAATTGGACAACCTAGAAGAAATGGGTAAATTCCAAGAAACAGACAATCCTCCAGAACTTCCAGAATCAGGAAGAAATGGAAAATCTGAACAGACCAGTTAGTAGGAATGAAATTGAATCAGTACTGAAAAAAGCTCCCAGAGGTGCCTAGCTGGCTCAGTAGGAAAAGCATGCAATTCTTGATCTCAGGGTCATGAGTTTGAGCTCCATGTTGAGTCAGAGAATACATACATACATACATACATATTTTAAACACACACACACACACACACACACACACACACACACACACACTCCAGAGCACCTGGGTGGTTCAATTGGTTAAACATCTGACTCTTGACTTCAGCTCAGGTCATGATCTCATGGTTCATGGGATCAAGCCCTGCATCTAGCTCTGTGCTGACAGCATGGACCCTGCCTGGGATTCTCTGTCTCCTTCTCTCTCTGCCCCTCCCCTGCTCCTGCTCTCTCTTTCTCTCAAAAATAAACCTTAAAAACAAAAACAAAAAGCACTCCCAAACAAAAGTCCAAGACCAGGTAGATTCACAGGTGAATTCTACCAAATATTCTTTTTTTTTTTAAGTTGATTATTTATTTTGAGAGAGAGCAAGCACAGGAGGGATACAGAGAGAGGGAGAGAGAATCCCAAGCAGGCTCTGTACTGTCAGTGTGAGGAGCTCGATGTGGGGCTTCAACTCACAAATCTGTGAGATCATGATCTGAGCTGCAATCAAGAGTCCAATGTTTAACAACTGAGCCAACTAGGCACCCCATACCAAATATTCAAAAAAGAGTTAACATGTGTTCTCCTCAAACTACTCCAAAAAAAAAAAAAAAACAGAAAAGGAAGGAAAACTTCCAAATTCATGCTATGAGGTCAGCTTTACTCTGAAACCAAAACCAGATAGACTCTACTAAAATGAAACTACAGGCCAACATCCTGAGGACTATGGATGCAAACATCCTCAACAAAATTCTAGCAAACTGAATCCAATACATTAAAAAAAAATCATTCACGATGATCAAGTGGGATTTATTTCAGAAATATAAGAATTGTTCAATATCCCCAAATCTATGGAATACACATTAACAAAATGAAGGATAAATAAAAATCATATGATCATCTCAGTAGATGCAGAAAAGCATTTGACAAAACCCAACATCTGTTTTGGATAAAAACTCTCCATAATGTGAGAGACTTAAGGGCCATATATAAAAATTCCATAGCTAACATCATGATCAATGGTGAAAAACTGAGTGCTTTTCCTCCAAAATCAGGAAGATGAGGATGTCCACCCTTGTCATTTTTTAATTCCTTTTTTTAATGTTTATTTATTTTTGAGAAAGAGAGAGAGTGTGTGTGAGCAGGGGAGGTGCAGAATCCCTCTGTCCTTCTCTCTCTGCCCCTCCCCTGCTTGTGCTCTCTCTCAAAAATAAATAAACTTAAAAAATTGCACCAAAAAGAATAAAACACCTAGAAATAACCTTAACCAAGGAGGTGAAAGACCTGTACTCTTAAAACTATACAACACTGATGAGAGAAACTGAAGATGACACAAACGCATGGAAAGATACTTCATGCTCATGGATTACAAGAATTAATATTGTTGGGGAGCCTGGGTGGTTCAGTTGGTTAAGCATCCAAATCTTGACTTCAACAATACAGAGGTTCCTCAAAAAGCTAAAAATGGAAATGCCACATGATCTAATTATTCCACCACTATTTACCCAAATAAAATGAAAACTAATTCAAAAAGAACAGATGGAGAATAATTTCAGCAGACAGATGAAAATGTTAAGTGAAATGGAAATTTTAGAAATAAAAACATGATATTAGAGATGACATATTCCGTTAGTGGGTTTATAAACACACTTAACACAGCATAGAAAAGATTTAGAGAACCTGAAAATAGGTAAATAGACATTATCCACACTGAAGCACAAAGAGAAAAAGAGTGAGGGGGAAAAGAATACGTTTAAGATAATGTGAAATAGTATCAAATAGAGGTAATTGAAGATGCAAAAGGAGAAAAGATAAATAATGAGAAAAATAAATATCTGAAAAAAATTATATATTTACCAAAATTCATGAATCACGGAACCAAGAAGCTCAGAGAACCCCAAACACACACACGCGCGCGCACACACACACACACACACACACATCAGAGTCAAATTACTGGAAATCAATATTAAAGAGAAAAGTGAGACAGCAACCAGAGAAATAAGAAACATAACATAATAAGGAAGAAAGCAAACTTCTCAGAAAAAAAAAGAAAACCAGAAGATAAAAGATGTGACGCTGTCTTACAGTTCATAAACAACAGCAAAAAAAGGTCAGCTCAGAATTATATGCCCACCAAAAAAAAATCTTTCAAATATTAAATAAAAACATTTTTAGACAAACAAAGAGACTGCGCTGTCAGCTCTGGTGCACTATGGATATTAAAGGGTGTTCTTTAGGCAGAAAGATTGAAACTAGATTGAAATTTGGATTCATACAAAGGACTGAAGAGTCCTGAAGAAGGTAAAAAGTGGAGATAAATTGTTTAAAGTTTTTCTTTAGATTGTTTAAAAGATTATTAATTGTCTAAAGCCTAAGTAATAACTATATATTGTAAGGTTAATAACATTATATATAGAGACAAAAATTAAATCAATAGTGCAAAGGATGGACCAGAGGAAATTAAACTGTACTGTTATATATTTTTTGAAGGTTAAGGTGAAAAGTTAAAGATGTATATTGTGAACCCAAGAGCAAAAACTTAAAGAAAAATTATTTCAGTTTAATTAATTATTTAATTATTGGCAACTAATAAGCCAATAATAGAGACAATGGAATTATTTAAAATACCCAATAAATTTGAAAGAACAAAGGAAAAGAGAATAATAGCAAAGAAGAGATGGGAGAGGTAGAAAACTAGCAAGACGGTAGATGTAAATCCAACCACACCAATGATTACATAAAATGTAAATAATCTAACAGTTAAAAGGTAGAGATTGTCAGATTGAAAGTAAAAGCCATCCACAAGGATGTCACTTTAAATATAAAGACACAGACATATTAAAATAAAAGAATGAGAAAAGATATACTTTACGATGTGAACACTACTCAAAAGGAAGCTAGAGACGTGATAGAAATATCAAACCAAGTTAACTTCAGTGTGTTTCCAAAGGTAAAGAGAAGTATCATCTATGGATAAACAGTGCAGGAGTGTTCCTTTTTCTCCACATACTTAGTAACACTTGTTATACCTTTTCAATACTAGCCATTCTGACAGGTGTGAGGTGATATCTCATAGTGGTGTTTATTTGCTTCTCCCTTATCAGGGAAATGCAACTTTTCAGGCATCTGTTTGCCATCTGTATGTCTTTGTGAAAATGTCTATAAAGATCCTCTGCCCATTCATCAAGAGAAGACCTAGTAATCTAAATATCTTTGCGCTTAATAACAGAGGCTTCAGGTTACATAAAGGACTACTGATGGAACTAAAAGGAAAAATATACAAATACACAACTGTATCTGGGAGAAGATATTTGCAAATGACCTATCCGATAAAAGGTTAGTATCCAAAATATATAAAGAACTTATACCAGGGTGTCTGGGTGGCTCAGTCAGTTAAGCATCTGACTTCTGCTCAGGTCATGATCTTGTGGTTCGTGGGTTCCAGCCCTGCGTCGAGCTCTGTGCGGACAGCTCAGAGCCTGGAGCCTGCTTCAGATTCTTTCTTTCCCTCTCTCTGCCCCTCCCCCACTCATTCCCTCCCTCCCTCCCTCTCTCTCTCTCTCCCCCCCCCTCTTTCTCTCTCTCAAAAAAATGAGCATTAAAAAGAAAAAAAGATCTTATACCACTCAACACCCCAAAAATCAAGTAATCCAGTTAAAAAAATGGGCAGAAGACATGAACAGACATTTCTCCCAAGATGACATACAGATGGTCAACAGATACATGAAAATACGCTCATCATCACTTATCAGGGAAATGCAAATCAAAACTACAATGAGATATCACTTCACACCTGTCAGAATGGCTAACATCAACACCACAACAAATAACAGGTGTTGGTGAGGATGTGGAGAAATGTGAACCCTCATATACTGTTGGTGGGAATGCAAACTGGTGCAGCCACTTTGGAAAACAATATGGAGGTTCCTCAAAAAGTTAAAAATACAACCACCCTTCCCATCACACTACTGGGTATTTATCAAAAACTACAAAAACATGAATTCAGAGGGATACAAGCACCCCTAGGTTTATTCCAGCATTATTTACAACAGCAAGACTAGAACTCTTGCCATTGCAACAGGACGGATGGAGCTAGAGAGTATAATGCTAACCAAAAAAAGTCAGAGAAAGACAAATACCGAATGATTTCTGTCATGTGGAATTTAAGAAAAAGAAAAAATGAACAAAGGAGAAAAAAAGACAAATCAAGATACAGACTTTAACTTTTTTTACATTTATTTACTTTTGAGAGACAGAGACAGAGCACACGCAGGGGAGGGACAGAGAGAGAGGGAGACACAGAATTCAAAGCAGGCTCCAGGCTCTGAGCTGTCAGCACAGAGCCTGACTTGCGGCTCGAACTCACAAACTGTGAGATCATGACCTGAGCCGAAGTTGGACGCTTAACTGACTGAGCCACCCAGGTGCCCCAAGACAGACTCTTAACTATGGAGAGCCAAAGAGGAGGTGGGGATTAAAGAGTACACTTATGATGTATAGAGCACTGAGCACTGTATAGAATTGTTGAATCCCTATTTGTACACCTGAAACTAATATAACACTGTACGTTAACTATACTGGAATTAAAATAAAAAACTTAATAAAAAATAAAATTTAAATTTAAAAAAATGGAGTCAGGAGGCCAGGAGGAGCTTTCTTACCACTCCATGGTCTTAACTGCAAGAAGGAAGATTTTTCTCCTTGCCCAGCAACAAGATCAGCCAATTAAAAAATACCACAACTTAGACAATAAGAAAGTGTCCCCACTCTGAACTCCCACTTTCCTCCAGTGGACTTTCATTCAAAAAGCCCCTCCTCACTTCCTCATTTTCTCTATAAGGTAGCATTCCTCTCATTTGCTCTCCAGATTTACCTGTGGTTTGCCACAGCTTGCATGTCCTAAATTGTAATTCCTCTGTTATTCCAGAATAAATCCATTTTACCAGTAAAATAGTTGCTGTTTTACTTTTAAGGTGAATAATAACCATGAACTATTGGAAACTGAAATTTTAAAATGGTATCATTTACAAGCACATTATAAAACATGAGAAATTACAACTACCAGAAGATACCACTACAGCGGTGTCAAACTCCATGCTGACAGTGCCAAGCCTGCTTGCGATTCTCTCTTCCTCTCTCTCTGCCCCTCCCCTCCTCATGCTCTCTCTCTCTCAAAATAAATAAACTTAAAAATATATATATCACTGCAGAACTACTAAAATGACTATAGTTAATATGACTGACAGTACAAAGGGCTGTTGAGGATGCAAAACAACTCGAACTTTCATACTTTGATTATAACATTGTGTGTTTCCATCAGCACTTGGGAAAACAGTTTATTGGCTTCTTAGGAAGTTTAACATGTATTTACCATATGACCCAATGAACTCATTCCCATGTATTTACCTAAGAAAAACTTACGTCCATAGAAGAACTTGTACATAGATGTTCACAACAGCTTTATGCACAATAGTAAAAAAACCGGAAAGGAACCAAATGTCCATCAACTGGTAAATGGCTAAACAATTTGTGATGTAACCAAATATTAGAATATTATTCAACAATAAAAAGGAATGAACTGATAGCCTCAACAACATGGATTAATCTCCAAACCATTACACTAAGTGGGGAAAAAAAAGACACAAAGCCTCATATCATATGATCCATTTATATGAGTCTTTAGAAAAGGCACAACTCCAAAGACAAAAAGTCAGATCAGATCAGGGCTGGAGATAGGGAGAAGCAATTGACAAAGGGGCACAGGGAACTTTTGGGAGAAACAGTCTATATCTGGTGGTATCGGTTACACACCTGAATACACTTGTCAAATATCACTCAACTATAAACTTTAGAAAAAAAAGTGCATCTGGTTATAAATCATGCCTCAGTAGAGAATGAATGAAGGAAACTGGACAGCTCATTGCATCTCTTGGAGAACCAAGTTTGGAGGCTACATGGCCAGCATAATGCTAAACATAATGAGAGGGAGAGAGAGAAGGAGAGGGAGGAAGAGAGAGAGGTGCTGGAAGAGAAGCAGAGGGGGGAAGAGAGAGAGAGACAGCAAATACTGAACTAGAGAGCTCACAGCATCTCTTGGAAAGTTGGAGAGCCAGGTTTAGAGGCGAAGCAGCCAAGGCTAAAATCATGCTGGGGAGACAGGAAAGTAAAGAAATCATTGCTGCTACTGGGCAGAGACACCACAGTCTCCACCACCACCCTGAACCAATACTCTTGGCCTTGACCCTTGGGTACTTGCCCCTTCTGCCTCTGGACTGATGGTTCCATCTCCAGAAATGGATTTTGCTTCAGGTCCCAGCCTCTTCATGTCACTCTCTAAAGTCTGGTGTGATGACATCTGATTGGCAGATCCCAGGTCATGTTCACATTGTTTAATTGCAAGCGACTCCAAAAACAAAGTACATATCACTTTCAGCTTCTACAGTGGGGACACACTCTGCATCATCAGGTATGGAATTCCTCTAACAGGGGAAGCAGGTTTCCTACCATCTCTCCAACATCGTTATTTGCTGAGTAGCCAAGAAGAGTGAAAAATGTCCACTACACCTCCCGCATCATGACTCTGATTAGGAATTCTAGGTCAATTCTCAGTGCTTATAGGATAAAATCTAAACTCTACTTGTATACACAGCCTGACCCTGACGTCAGTGACCTTTGGCCCAGTATCCTTAAGATACTGTGTCCTGAAGATTCTCTCTGAAAAAATGAGTCAACTTAAGACATATCTGAAAATCCTCACTAAGCCAAGAAACACAGAGAAATGAAAGACCCTCAGATCCCATAGGGGCACAAGATCAGGTCCATCCAGTCTAAGCCTGGAGCTAAGATGACATTGTGGCACGTAGTTGAAATTTGTTGTGAAATGCTTCTTACTGATAACTTGCAAAGTCAACAACGAGATTGGAGATTCTAAATTACTCTCCCTGCAAACAAACAAATGAAATGTAGTGAACAGATACAACTGACCTGAAATAACTGCCTTGGTTTTATTTCTGTTCCCACTGACTGAGCCAAGCAACTACATGAGCCATGAAGAGGGGGAGTAGCTGGGCAGAGAACCTGGAGATGGTGGCCACCGGGAGCCCTGAATCCCTGTATGGGAGACAGATCCCAGAGTCTCCCACATTTCCCTCAGGCTGGGTCATTGATACTTCTGCCAGGTATAAATTCACTGACGACCAATTCCATTTCACCTGGTCCTCCAGTCAGCCTTGGATTCATCTCTGTGTTTAGACATTATTCCTTCTGTAAAGAGTCTTCACAGCAAGTTATTCTGCCTCCCTTATTTAAGATGGCAGTGTGCCCTTTGCTGTCTTTCATCTTTGCTTTTTCCTTCCACAGTAGCCTTCTGAGAACATAACGTTTTTTAATCCATTTGTGGATTTTTAAAATTTTGATTTCATTTTTAAGGCTTCTTGCAATCTGTAACCAAGGCCCTCACTCCCCCAACATATATTGTGTGGCACCCTCTTTCCAGGTGGGCTTCAGTAATGCTGATGTCAGCTAACCTGCAGGCTACTGTGAGTAGAAGCTGATGGCCAAGAGGCAGTACGAAAACTGAACTCGCAAAGACAAAGTGTTTGGCCCAGGATAAAGGAGTCATGGTGGGCATCTGGAGATACCCAGGACACCAGATCGGGAGCAGATGGAGCTGCAATAAGCACTCACCACTCCTCACCCCATCTTCAACACTGGGGTGCAGGGGCTGCCTCGCCAGTTGACCCCAGTCTGTCCACCTCCTAGGGCCTGACAACAGCTCTTGGGCCAAGAGAGAGGATCCAGCATGTCCAGCTCCCAACAAACGTTCCTAAGAACTCTCAGAGCAGAATGTTAAAAAAAAAAAAAAAAACTTTTTTTTTTTTCCACAAGAGAGAAAGGCTGAAGTCATTAGCAAAGGAAAATCCCAAGAGACATCCCTGCTTTCCCAAACAACCTCTCTAGGCTTGGGAACACGTACCGTTCCCGTTTTGTACCCGTGGAGAAAAACTTTTTATAACCTTACAAAAAAGTTACATAAACAACACTATCCCCTTTGTTGGTTTCTTTTTTAAAAAGGATTGTTTTGAAAATAGATAATTTTACTGATCCGGGAGCCAAGAATTGTTGCTCTGTCTTGAGGAGCGGTTGGACGCCCCTTCTGGCAGGATTGTTTGTTTGCCTAAGATTATGCATGCTGGCTGGGGGCATTGAGAGGAGCTGCTGTGAGCACTCGCCCAGGATTGGGCAGAGTGGCACCTGCAGGGCTTGTGGGCTCCCCCCACCCACCCCCCCCTTTCAAGGAGCACCAGCCAGCTCACTCACCCCCTCACTCGGATTTCCTCAAATCAAAGCTCTCCCTTACTGAGGATACAAAGGCAGATGGGAGTGGAGGGTACAGGCAAGGAGATGATACACAGAAAAGGAACATACACTCTGACTGTTGAGAAGCAAGCAGGCAAGGGAAAAAAGAGGAGAAGAGCAAAGGCCAATGGCCAGGTAAAACATATCAAGCTGGAACTAGTTGTCCTGAGGCTGTTATTTCCAGTAAAAGGAGATGGGGGGTGGGGGGAGATGAAGAGAGCTCCAAGGGAACAGTGACTTTAAACAAGTATACTCCTTAGAGTGCCTTGGTGGCTCAGTGGGTTAAGCATCCAACTTCAGCTCAGGTCATGATCTCACAGTTTGTGAGTTCAAGCCCTGCATTGGGCTCTATGCTGACAGCTCAGAGCCTGGAGCCTGCTTTGGATTCTGTGTCTCCCTCTCTCTCTCTGCACCTCCCTTGCTTGTGTTCTGTCTCTCTCAAAAATAAACAAACATTTTAAAAAACTAAAAAAAAAAAACAAAAAAACCCAGTATACTCCTTCACAGGAATGTGGTTAGGTCTACTTCTAATTCCCTACTCAGTCTCAAGCAGAGGTGTCAGATTCACCAGAGGAAATGGTTCCGGAATCCATGCTGCTCTGAAGTACAGTTACTAATGTGCAAAATAATAGGATACAATGTGGTGAGAAGGGAACCTGAACCATTCAGAAATCTCATGCTTTGTGTATATAAATTTGTCCAAAATATAAGTCAAGAAGCTGTAAATGGATGCTCCTCCATCCAAAAACACAGAACAATTAGTTCTGATAGAGGACCGGAGCTAAATTAAGAATGCCTCCCACACATGTTCTTTGTGAGGCAACTCTCTGAGAAAAAGTTCTCTTGCTATACCCCAAGCCTCTGGGGGTTGAGATTTCTCCTCTTTCATTGTGGCCACTCCAGAAGAGTAATTTCGATATTGATGTTATTCTCCAACAGAAGCGTGAAAAGCACATCTTTGAGGAGTCACACATTGTCTATAATACCACACGACATTTTGTTTCATGTTCAATGTTTTTATACAATACCACCTCAAAAATAGCCAAGACCTTCCCTGCAATATTGAAGTTTCTCAGAGTCAAGACTTGTTCACTACTCTGATCCCAGTACCTCATAGTGGTGCTCAGTATTAGATGAATTATCTTTAATGTGAACAAACATACACAAAGTATGACTATCTATTTCCACTTTCTGGATAATGCCCTCTCAGCAGACACGGTCAGCAGAGTGATGTTCTGAACAGAGGGGAATGCTTTCATACTGGCACATCAACATTTAAAGAAGGAGCTGAGGGTTTGTATTTGTTGATTACAAAAACACATCGATTTTATTCATTTTGAGCTGAGAATCAGCCTGGGAACATGAGAGGAGGCAGAAATGTGGGCATGTTGATTTCCACAGAGACGGTGCCAGTCAGCAACTCCCGTACCCCAACACAAGTACATTCTTTGCTATTTTTCTTGGAACACCATGAGAGTGTGTAGTAAGTCTGTCTTATCAGCTTCCAGGTGTAGGCAGTCCATGCCACCACTTCAAAGAGGAAAATGGGGAGGGAGAAAGACACCCGAAGTAATGGAACCCAGGATGTGCCTGCTGTGCCTTTTCAGATACAATCAACCCCCCTCCCGATTATTTCCAAGTCACCTAGAGTTCCCACTGTTTCCTTGGATTTTTAAAAGACCCTTAGTAACACACATAAAAAAGGGTTTGTTTACCCTTAAAGAGAAAACAACTGGAAACAAATAGGCTGCACTACTCTTTCTCACTCTATCAAAGCTATGTTAACTCTTTGTGATCGAAACAAAAAAAAAAAAAAAAGAAAAACAAAGATTTTCCAATCTAAAGCAGATGTGCCTTCTAGGAGGATTTTATAATTACATGGTGTTTAAAAGGCCATTTACATCAATCTGAACTTCCAGTTATAAGTCAGGGAGATGAAAAGTACACCATAGGGAATATAGTCAACAATATTGTAGTAACTTTGCATGGTGACAGATGGTGATTGCACTTATCCTGGTGAGCGTTGCATAATGGATTTAAATGTCAAATCACGATGTTGTACACCTGAAGCTAATACAGCATTGTGTGCCAACTAGACTTCAATTAGAAGTAATTTCAAAAAATGATATAGAGAGAGGAGGGGTGCCTGGGTGGCTCCGTTGGTTGAGCACCTGACTTTGGCTCAGGTCCTGATCTCATGGTTTTTGAGTTTGAGCCTTGGGATCGGGCTTTAGGCTTTCTGCTGCCAGCACAGAGCTCCCTTCAGATCCTCTGTCCCCTTCTCTGCCCCTCCCTCACTCACTCTCTCTCAAAATAAGTAAATAAAAACTTTTAAATAATATTAAAAAAGACAGGAACTTTTTTTCTCTTTCACATACAGTGAATTGGCTGGGGAAGGAAAGCACATTTCTAACTCTTTCCTGTTCTCTCATATTTGTTTTGGTCCTTATTTCTTCCAACATTGCCACTGATGCACTGGGTTCTCCCTGGCGTCTGCACTTCTGAACGTATTATTTTTCAAACACTGTTTAAGTGGCTGTGCCCTTTCACAAGGAGAGAAAACCGCTTTTGCAGCCTTCTCCCCAACTGCTTCAAAATCTACAACCTTCTGAAAACAGCATTTTCCTTGCTATGTCAACAGAATCCAGTCTAGCAGCGATTCACATGTGGTACTGAATCTTGGGCTGATGATTCCCACGTGTAAGGTATTGCTGAAGTCTACTCTCTTGAGTTCTCAGACCTACTTTGCTATTTTCTACAGGGTTGAGAGGAGTACCTCATGCAATCTTGCTTCAATTCTCAGAAAGCACTAGAAGTCGTGCCCTTTTCCTCTCTAAAATCCCAGGTAAAGATCTCCTGGATTAGTTTCTCACTATTAGTGGTTGAGAAACATTCTGTAACTTCAGACAACAACTTAGCTGGGGTGATACGATCTTTGCTATGTAATAGGTAGAGGAAAATAGCAAGGAGCAATATCAAGGCTTTATGGAAATTTTTAACACCATTTGCAGAACTTGACTTTGAGAGCTACTAATTAAATTTGTTCATTTGTTCACACATCCATTCACACATATTTTGAGTGCATATTCATTGTCATACATTGTTTTAGGGGCTGGGGAACTGCTTCTATGATTCATTTGGCAGCGTAAAAATATTCCCCAGCACCGTCTGACTGCATGTGTGAAATTCAGAGTGCTCTAACTTCATCAATACAACAACAGTGTGGCGTAATAGATTTTATTTAATAAACGCTATGCCATCTCCCTCGGGAGTACAAATTTGCACATTACAGACACTGGGGAAACAGCTTTTTCCCTAACCTACCAAGATCGTCAAAAGACTCTGAAACCATCCTGTTTTGTTGACTGCATACTAACTAAAACACAAACAATGGATCCAGGCCCATTTGGTGTATCAGCTTGGTAACAAGGACTGAAGCCTAAGGCCGGTTGTAGCAACAAAGCACACACCTCACATAAGGGCTCGGCCAGCAATGTTTTCTGGTAACGCAGAGCTAAATGGCGCCACAAAACTTTGCCGCACAGGCAGTATACTGTCCAAAACACATGGGTCATCCAAGAAATATGAAGCCAAATTAAAAAGGCCAGAATTCCCTTTGAAAGGCCAGCAGACAGCATGGCGCCAGCATGGCATCAAGCTCCAGACCAACATCAACTTCCATAAATCAGTGGTAGCATCTAACCTCTTCTGGTGCAGGGTAAAACTTGGACCCGCCACAGATGCCAACAACTGACTGGTTCAGCAGTTCCACTAGTGTCACCTGAATATTAAACACCAGGACAGACCCAAAGTCACTTAGGTCCTGCAGTGTGATTGGTCTACCAAAATTGAAGCTGCATTTATTGCAGTGCAAGTCCACAGACTGGATAGCCACGACACCAAATTGTGTCAGCAGTGGCTGTTGGGGAGTTACTGGCCGGGAGAGGACATGAGATAGACTTCAGAATGGTGGTTACAGAAGACACACACACACACAGCATCAATTTCATATGAATTGTTTCTTAGAGAACTGGAAAGTTTGGGTTGGGTATCTTGGTAAAATTTTTTGGCGGGTAGATAATTTTTAATCTCTTACTCTACTAATACCATTATTTTACTAAATACATCCCCCTCCTCCTCTACACCTCACTGAAACAGCTGATGAGTGAAAGCAAATACTGAGCCAAACCAACAACAGTATTATCAACTCACATGGACAAGTACTTAAACCCCTATGTCTGCTTTATGATATTTTTCCCTTAAGGAAACTGAAAAATAGTCAGGCACTTACTGTAACAGAGTAAGAATTGCTTCCCAAGTTTCCATGTCTTCACCCAAAGGCTCTTCTGCTAGATAAGGGCAAAGGAAAGAGATTTAAAACTAAGTCAGGCTGAACTACTTTACTGATGAGGCATTCCCAGTAAAGCCTGCAACCTATAATATTAAATTGTAAGTTACAAACTAGGGAATTAAAGACTTTCAGCTAGCTCAGTGTTTCTGGGGAGAAAAGAAAGCACACTAATTAAAGACATAAAGACTGATTGTATTCAGGTGTATTACTGAGGAATCACAATCCTTAACCAAAAAGTGAGGGGGGGGTGTATTTTTTTAAAAATCATTCCAAAAGAAAAATGTTCAGTACAGAAAAGAGATGGGGAAAATGGAAAAACAAGGTCACAAGTTTGGTGCTTTCAACTTGTATTGAATTCTTAATTTTGAAAAACAAAAGCATGATATTTTGTTACATTCCCTCCCCCCCCCCGAATGATAGCAATGATAAACTGTAAGTTCACAGCAAAAAAAGTAATAGTTATCAAAGGTAATTGTGAGCTATAAATTCCATCGGAGCTCATCCACCCCCACGTTATAGATGAAAAGAACGAAAGGCAAATCAACGGATTAGAACAAACCACGGGTGACACTGCGCTGTTGTCAAGCAAACACAGCAACCCTAACAAGGCACAAAACTGAAGGAACTTTGAGGCAGCCTCCCCACTATACTGGCTTTGCCATCTTTCCAAAACTACATCTGGTTTGTGGAAGGCTTGAAGATGGTCCAGGGAAGAGAACAAAAGTTCGTGGAAGAATGGAAAGAGGGGCCACAAAGAAAGATGAGAAACAAATGGAAGTAAAGCAAAGAATCCTGTAGACAGAGAGGTTGCTGGGTAATGGTTTCTCTGATGTCCCCCTAGTGTAAAGATAAGCCTCGATGCATGTAAGGAATTTTTCCACCATCTTAACTATTTTTAAGGGGATACTTTAGAAGCATCAAGCACACTCACATTGTGGTGCCATCACTACCATCCATCCACAGAACTCTTTTCATCTGGCAAAATTGAAACTCTGTATCCATTAAACACTAACTCCCCATTGCTCCCTCCCTCCTGGCCCTGGCAACCAACATTCTACTTTGTATCCTATGAGTTTGACCACTCTGGGTACCTCACATAAGTGGAATCACACAGTATTTATCCTTTGGGAACTGACTTATTTCACTTAGCATCATGTCCTCAAGCTAAAGGATTATTTTTAAGAAGATATTTAACAAGTATTAGCTGAGGACGCTGACCAGCTGTTTTCCATCTTCCATAAGGACAAAGAAAACAAGAGAAAATGAGCTTAAATGGCAAGGGTAGAAAAAGCGGTCAGATGCTGGAATAGAAACTCTTAAAGAAAAGACTATGCTTTTCCTTTAACACTTATAAAGGTGCTATAAAAAATATGTTAGCACATATTAAGTTGATGTTCCCTTATGATAAAATCTCTTAAAATTATGAAATTAACTCAATAAGCCCTAATTGAACCTCTGATTATAATGGCGTGGGAACTATCAAAGAAAGAGAGCATATTGTCCTTTCCCTTGAATTACATACAATTTACGCCAGGCAACAACGTATCTTTCTTCAAATTCTTAAGGTATTTAACATTTTTACCATAAACCAGGGATGGCAAACAGCTTTTAACTCAAGCATCAATTCTTATAAACTGTTAGAGACAGCCTAAAGCCTGTGATGAATCCTGAGCCCAAGACTGGGCATAAAACAACAACAACATTATTATTAGTTATTGTTGTTCATCATGGGTCAGGAAGAGACAAGCAAGGAAGAGTGTCCTATACTGGCCATTCCTGTCAAAACTCTTGTACTTTATTATGCATTATTGGTTGCTTAGCACTGATCAGTATTTGTTTCTGTTTGTCCAGCTAAAATGAGCTTCACAATAGTCAACAGTACTCTATCTTCTCCTTACTTAGCATCCCCACAAAATAACATAGTATTAAGAACTATATAAACAGAGGCACCTAGGTGGTTCAGTTGATTGAGCATCTGACTCTTGATTTTGGCTCAGGTCATGATCTCACGGTCATGGAATTGAGCCCTTCGTCAGGCTCCACACTAAGTCCATCTCTTGTCCATCGATGGATGAATAAAGAAGATGTGGTGTATATATATACAATGGAGTATTACTTGGCGATCAAAAAGAATGAAATCTTGCCATCTGCAACTATATGGATGGAACTACGTGGATGGAATTATGCTAAAGTTAGTCAGAGAAAGACAAATATCGTATGATTTCACTCATATGAGGACTTTAAGATACAAAACAGATGAACATAAGGGAAGGGAAGCAAAAATAATATAAAAACAGGAAGGGGGACAAAAACATAAGAGACTCTTAAATATGGAGAACAAACAGGGTTACTGGAAGGGTTGTGGGAGGGGGATGGGCTAAATGGGTAAGGGGCTTAAGGAATCTATTTCTGGAATCATTGTTGCACTATATGCTAACTAACTTGGATGTAAATTTAAAAAATTAATTAAATACAAATTTTAAAAAAAGATTCTCTCTCTCTTCCTCTCTGCCTCTGAGGGAGAAAGAGAGAGAGAGAACCATATACATAACAATGAGACAAACAGTTAAGGAGAAGGGTTCTGGAAAGATGGCAGTGTAGCAAGCACCAGGAATCTTTCTCCTCACCTGGACAACAGTTGCATTGGCACAATCTGTCTGATGTAACCATTTTGGAACTTTGGAGTCTATAGGAGGCTGCAACTTCCAGGGGAAGACTTAAATGGTAAATTGTAGTTAATTTCAGAATATTTCAGCTCTTATCACAGTAGCTACACCCCCCCCCCCCAGCCATGTGGCAGGCAACTGTGCATGTGTTCCTGAACCAGATTGCACACAGCTTGCACACAGCTTGTGGGAGTTAGAGTGGGCAAAAGGACCCTGTGTTCCAAATATCAGGGATCTGGGGGCGCCTGAGTGGCTCAGTCGATTAAGCGTCCGACTTCAGCTTGGGTCATGATCTCATGGTCAGTGTGTTCGATCCCCATATTGGGATTTGTGCAGACAGCACAGAGCATGGAGCCTGCTTTGGATTCTGTGTCTCCATCTCTCTCCACCCCTTCCCCACTCATGCTGTTTCTCTCTCTGTCTCTCTCTTTCTCTCTCTCAAAAATAAACATTAAAACATTTTTTCAAATATCAGTGATCTGTGTATTAATCGCTCATTTCTGACTGCTGCAATTCTGATCACAGAAGTGCAAAGGGGGGGGGCAAGCTGTCATTGTTGTTGCACCTCCCCCATTACTGCAGGGCCTCCTTCCCTGCAGCTGGAGGGATTCCTAGGGTGTTTAAAAGGCTAGTACCCTTCCCCCAACTTCCATCAGTTTTCTTTTTTATCCCTTTTGAGAACCAGACATTACAAACTAGGATATTCAAAACCAACTGTATATATGGGAAAAATTAGAAAGTGACTACACATGATCAGGGAAAGCTTCAGAAAAACCTCAGAAGACCTTGAGAGACAGAAAGTGGCTGAGAGAGTATTTGAAGAAATAATGGCTGAAAACTTCCCAAACTTAATGAAAAACATGAGTATAAGCCTGCAAGAAGTTCACTGAACTCCACATAAAGTGAACTTGAAAAGATTCATACCAAGACACATTATAATGAAACTGCAGAAAGACAAAGACAAAGTAAACCTTGAAAGCAACAAGAGGGAAGCATTCATCACATTCAAGGGGTTCTCAGTAAGATTATAAGTAGAATTCTCATTTAAAACTTTGGTGGCCAAGAGACAGCAGGCCAATATACTCCAAGTACTAAAAGAAAAAAAAAAAAACTCAACCAAAGAATCTTCTATCTGGCAAAACTGTCCTTCAATAGGGAAGGAGAAATTAAGACATTCCCAGAAAAACAAAAACTGAAGGAGTTTATTACCACTAGACTTGTGCTGAAATACCTGCTCGAGGGGGTCCTGTGGGGTGAAACGAAAGAACACTAGAGAGTAACTCAAAGTTGTATAAAGAAATGAAGATCTCAATAAAGATAGATACATGGGCAATGATAAAATCTAGTATGATTGTAACAACTTCCGTGACTCTACTTTCTCTTTTCTACATGATTTAAGAGAATAATACATTTTTTAAATGTTGTCTAAAAGACAGTATTATTGTAACTTTGGTTTGTAGCTCCACATTTTGTGTTCTACATATTTTTATAAGTATTTTTTAATGTTTTTTGAGAGAGAGCATGAGCGGGGGAGGGGCAGAGAAAGAGGGAGACACAGAATCTGAAGCAGGCTCCAGGCTCTGAGCTGTCAGCACAGAGCCCCACATGGGGCTCGAACTCCTGAACCGAAAGATCATGACCTAAGTCAAAGTTGGATGCTTAACCAACTGAGCCACCCAGGCACCCCTGTGTTCTACATATTTTAATGGTCTTGAAAGAATTTTTAGTTTATGTTTTGGGGCGTACAATGTGGAAAAATGTAACTTTGTGACATTGAAAACTGAAAGGGTAAGGAATAGAACTGTACAGGAGCAGAGTTTTGTAAAGTATTCAAGAGAAGCTGGTATAAATTCAAGTTAGAGTGTTATAACTTTAGGATGCTCAATGTAAGCCCCATGATAACCACAAAAAAAATAGCCATGGAACATACACACAATGAAATGAGAAAGAAATTTAGACATTTCATTTTAAAAAATAAAGCAACTAAACACAAAAGGAGATAGTAATGCAGGAAATGAGGGACAAAAATGCTCTAGGCATATAAAAAACAAGTATCAAAATGACAAAATTTAGTCCCTTCTTGTCAAGAATTACTTAATTTAATTTAATTTAATTTTACTTTCTTATTTTATTTTTGAGAGAGAGCCAAGGAGGGGCAGAGGGAGAGAGAGAGCAAGAATTTCAAGCAGGCTTCATCCCCAGTGTGGAGATGATGCAGGGCTCAATCTCATGACCATGAGATCATGACCTGAACTAAAATCAAGAGTCAGGGGGAAGGGCAAGATGGCAGAGAAGTAAGGAGCTCTGTAATCTTCACCTGCCTGCATCTATTAAACTGAGAAGGACTGAAGAGACAATACTCTGATCTGCAAGAGTGGGAAGAGAACACATAGACTCCAGAAAGAAGACAACCTCAAAGATGCCTGAGTGTGTGAGTGAAAACTGGGGAAATTGGAGGACAGGCCGGCCCCGGAGGTGCAGAGGGGTGCAAGGCCAAGGCCAACACAGGGAGAGCACACAGTATCCTGGAGAGACAAGGGGAAGAGAAAGAGAGACTGAAAATGCTCAAAGAACTGTCTCTAAAGAAGAGATAAAAAAAACTCACCCCAGAACAGAGAGAGATATTGTCACCCCATATATAAGCGCTGGGTGCGGGGAGAGAAACCCGTCCCATCTAGCTGGTGAATTCTTCCTTGGGCTCGGCGGCAGTGGTGCCCAATCCAGGCGGCGCCAGGAGAAACAACCTCCGCCCCCTGTGCGATGCCGACTGGGAGGCCAGCCACGAGCAGGAGCGCATCTCATCTCCGGTGGTAGCATTAAAGTGCATGGACTAGGATTTGGAAGCGAGGCAGAGCTTGGAAAATACAATTTGGCTCGCCCGTGGCATACGGAGTTCGGACCTAGAAGGGCGGCTTGCAACCCTTGGTTCGATCAGAGCTTGGGGCGCCGCCGTTCTTCTCCCCACAGGCACCAAGGCGGGGCCTTGGAGAGCAGTCCTGGAGACCTACCTACACCAAACCACGCCCATCAGCACGGGAGAGCTGACCCCCCTCTTTTTTTTTTCTTTTTTCCTTTTTTCTTTTCTTCTCTTTTTCTCTCTTGCCATCCAGATATATTTTACCTTATCTCATTCTTATCTCTCCTCTTGGATGGTTATATGCTTTTAGGCTGTCCATAGTCTTTTGCTGTCTCTGTCTCCCCACCTTGTTTATTTTTTTCTTTCCTTCTTTTCTTTCCTTTCCTTTTCTTTACTTCCGTTCCCCTTTTGGTTTCTTTGTTTGTTTGATTTCTCTGTGCTTTTCCATGCTTTTGTTCCCTGTGTGTTCGTCTCTTTTCCTTTTCAGGACTACCTCAAGAAACAAGCCAAAGTACACATGGTGGAGAGTCCCAAATATCACTGAGTAGGAAAATAAAATAACCAAAGGCACAACAAGAGAAACCGAGAGACACCATTAAAAGAACACTTCCTGAAATGACAGGCCCTGGACAGCCAATGAGCCTCCTTTAATAGAGCAATACTAACAGGTGCACAGTGCATAATGAGCTTTTAAAACTGACAAGAGACAGAAAGCTAGCCAAAATGACAAAATGAAAGAACTCTCCTCGAAAGAAATTCCAGGAAGAAGTCACAGCCACAGAACTGCTCAAAACAGATTTAAGCAACATAACTGAACAAAAATTTAGAACAACTGTCATAAAATTAATCACTGGACTTGAAAAAAGCATCAGAGAAGCTATTGATATAAAGACTAGGGACCTTCAAAATACCTGTGACGAGTTAAAAAAGGCTATAAATGAGGTCCATAATAAAATGGAGGCAGCCACTGCATGGATTGAAGAGGCAGAGAGGAGAATAGGTGAATTAGAAGACACAGTTATAGCAAAAGAGGAAGCCAAGAAAAAGAGAGAGAAATTGATACAGGACCACAAAAGAAGAATTTGAGACCTGAGTGATACAATCAAATGGAACAATATTTGTATCATAGGAATTCCTGAAGAAGAAGAAAGAGAAAGAGGTCCTGAAGGGGTGCTGGATCAAATTATAGCTGAGAACCTCCCGAATTTGGGGAAAGAAA